>JAWZYV010015947.1:0-1200000 GCA_038373885.1 Cheiracanthium punctorium | reverse complement strand
TGTTTATTTCATAAGAAAACTTTAAAATACTGTTCATTTGCTATTTATAAAATTCATTTAAAATGTCATTTACATGTTATTTAGCAGAAATCATCAAAAATGATGTCTGCCAAATAGTTGTATAGTGAACTGACAATAGTTCAATATGTCAACTGCATGTTGTTTTACACCTTGGGAATTTCAAAAGTTGGCAAGTATGGATCTTCAAACCTTGAGAAAAGTATATCAGTTATCCACCTTCCCTCCTCAAAAAAAGGTTAAAATTGTTGGATTTAAGAGTAATTTTTTTTATCCCTTCATTCCCTGTTAAATTCAGTGTTTTGATTATTTTCCACATTTTCTTTTTTAAAAACAATAACTTGGATTCCAATTACAATTATCACTGATCCCCATGTTTCATAGCTAATAACTTCAATTTCCCCAAAGTTTTATGATATATTATAGACTTCCATAAGTTCTGTGTTACCATAGATGTAAAAAGATTTGCAATGTACAAGCTACATTGCAAATCTTTTTACGGCGATCAATGGTAAATCTTCTTTTTTAAAAATAGCAATTGGTCCAAGATAACTGAAAGCAAACGGCTGATCGGTGAAAAAGTTGAAAAAAAAAATCGCTTTAAAAATGGGCAGGGAAAAGAAAAACTCGAAGAATTTTTTAATTCATTGTTAAAATCAAAATCAGTTGTATATTTTTCTGCAAAATTTCCCCAGGTGGCTAAAATTTCCTCCAATCGTAGATCGCCGGATAGAACATATTCTGCATCCCTGGCACGATGTATTTTTGATATTAGTTTCGTATTTGTTATGGTCAAGAAAAGGTCAAGAAAAAGTCAAGAAAAGGTCAAGAAATCAAGCTTACTTTTTGTGGTAGACACCCTGGATAGGTGCCATTTTACAGCATTTTTCATTCCCTTTCATATGATATGCAACAACACAAATTTTAAAATTAATTCTATGAATACTTATTGTTGTAAATAACTAGGCAAAATATAAATTTTGGATAATTAGTGGAGTAGCTATGGACAGGGATTAGGGGGTTACCTCCCCCCCCCCCCTCTGCATGAGGAATTTTTTGTCATACAAAATATATTTTCATCAAAACACACGTCACACACATACATGTGAGTTGCAGTAGTCGTAACCCTCTCCCCAAATGAAAATTTCTTGCTACGCCACTGGGTATAATAATAAAAAAGTTAATTTTCCATATAATTTTAATACAATCAAAATTAATTAATAATAAGGAATCATAATTAATAATAATGATTAAACTGTCAATGATGATGTTATAACTATTGTTAATTAATAATCACCCCTATCTAACTGGTGGGTAGAAGAAAAGTTGAAGTTTTTCTATTAGGATTCCATCTGCCGCTATCCACACGTCATCTGATATCGTTTCACTTAGTACTCATCCAAATAAACGTACGGGGCTGGCGCTAGGTTCTGCATGGGCCACGGTGCATACACATTAAATATTTCTGGAAATAACTTCAATTATTTATCCATATTTTTCAAAAACATTTATTTTTTTAGTTACATTTTTGCGTACACTAAACAGCGAAAGAGATGACTGTCGAACTGTTCCTTTTTCCGGTAGGAATAAAAATATTAATTTTACATTAAATGGCTTATTTTCTAAACCTCAGCCCCCCCCCCCTCACACACACACAAAAAAAAAAAACTTGGGTGCAGTGCGGGGCCAAGTGGTGCCTTTAGCCCATTCCTTGTGTCTGCCCTGTGTACGTACATGCATGGGTGCCGGCAGCATAGGGCAAGGGGGGCAATGCCCCCCTGGATTTTTGTATGCAGTGTTTTCCCTTGCTTTTTTGCTCTTTCCAACATGGTAACCATACATTAGTCTTTGCCCCCCCCTTGCCCCCCCCCTTCATGGAAATATTCTGCCGGCGCCCATCCGCTGGCAGAACTATAAATATTATAAATATACTATAAATATTATAGAGACATAATCATAAAAGGAAAAATATAATAAACAACGCTAACGAGTATTATTCTCTTGAGAAAATTATTTTTATTGGTTTTAACAGGTCGCTCCAGCTTTGTTTTTCTTATCTGCTCTAACACATTCCAACAAAAGCAACTGTCTCACTTGCGATGTCTGGCTGATTCCCCCTTCCAAATGATTTTGCTGATAAGCCATCTTTAAGTGTTAGCACAAACATTTTATTTCAGAGCTATACACACAGTAAGATGCTTGCTATTTTCATCTGAGTTTTCAGAAGCTGCTTATTTATTTATGGATGGATAGTGAATTAAGTGCAGAGGAAAAATGTTATACAGAAATTAGAAATAACTGAGTTTTAGCATAGCAATTAAAACAACATATTTTGAAACTGGGGTGGTATTAAGGTGAAAATGCATTATACAATTACGTATGTTACTCGACATTTTTTCACTCTAAGTAAAATAATATTGATACTTTTTTTAAACAGAATAACTTAAAGTAGAATGAAAATATCTATGGTTTTGGGGGAATTTGGACCAAAAAAAGAAAGTGCTTTTTGTGGAAATATTGGACTCTGAACATTTTCTGAACTCCTGAAATTAATAACTTCGTTTTTTTTTTTTTTTTTTTTTTTTGACTGATGCCATGCTTTCAAAAATACAAACACAACTATCACGCATTATTAAGAACAGCCCTAAACTATAATAAAACTCAGGGTGTCTACTGCTCCGGAAAATCCGGAAAGTCTGGAAAAAGCCGGGAAATTGGAAAATGGGTCCGGAAAGTCTGGAAAAAACCGGGAAATTGGATAATGGGTCCGGAAAATTCAATAAAAGAATAATTTTTTTTTCTGTTTCGTGTCCTTTTTTTTTACGCTTTCTCTCTAATTGTCAGACTGGAAACCAAAAGCAACTGTGACACATTTTTCGAACCGCGAAAGCATCTAACGATGTGTTTGTATAAGGAGGGAAAAATGGGGGCTCATCAATCGTGACGGGAGGGTAAAAGACAAATTAGCTTACTTGGTAACTTACGGCTTAGGACCCTATTTCCAAAAACAGTTAGTTAATTCTATCAGAAAGTGAGACTACTTCTGTTTCTCAATTGATGAAAGCTTAATCCTGTATACTTCAGTTAAAATTGATTTCAAGAAGTTTTACAAATATGCAAATATAAAGACAAGGGAGGGGTCATTGTGCAATTTCCCAAAGTAAAATGCACTGGTCAGGAATTTTTTTCCCGGGACCTCCCAAAAGTCAGAAAAAAGTCCGGAAATTGACTTTCAGAAATTTGGTAGACACCCTGAAACTGGAAGTGAGGAATTGATGCATATGTGTATACTTAAATAATTTAGATTTTCTATTTAATCTTAATTTTGCTTAATTTTGTCCTACCCAGCTTATTTCTTCATACTAATCATTGATAATTCATGTATCTTTAGACTCAAACAGTAAATATTTTTATTATACTGCTTGATAATTTTTATACATTACACCTTTCAGGCATTCTTAAAAATGGCTGGTTATATGTGTAATTATGGTAGCAAAAGCCTTTTAAAGGCTTTGAATAATCCTCATATGTTGAAACATTTGGCTGCAATTCATGGAAGAGCTCGCATTGGAAACAGAGATGTAGTTGGTTTTGGAGTTAATGGAGAATATTCCTACATTGATAGAATTGATTATCCAATGCCAGCCATCAGATTTCGTGAAAATACTGCTGAAACTAAGGCACTCAGGGAAAAAGAGAAAGGAGATTGGAAGAAATTAACCCTAGATGAAAAGAAAGCTTGTAAGTACAGCTAAAAAGTTTTAGAATACTACGTTGACATGCTAATTTAATTTCATGATTCAAAAAACATATTCCACTAATTTTAGGACATGTTCTGTTATAGTTAGTGGCAGAACTAGCAAATTTTCAATCGAGGGGTAATAAATACTGTGACAAAGCATTTTAAGAGATGTCATTCGTTTTGCCACCCCCCTCCTTCTTTTCATATTTTAGAACTTTTTTGAAAAAATATCATTAATCATTAAATTAGTATGTTATATATTCAGATCAAACTGTTTTTGAAAGAAAACTTTCCCTTTTCAATGATAAGTCAGTGGTTATTTCATTGTAGATGTTTCTGCTCCTAATTGTTCATTATCTGTTGAAAATTAACAAAAAATCCATGAAATATTAAAAGGTTAAAAAGTAATACGGAGGATTACCATAGTTAACTTAATTAAAAACACTACCATTTTCCCTCCGGAGATATATTTCGGTCGCTGGCCCACGACCATCCTCAGTCCGACTTCTCCCTTGCGGGGTTTCCTGTGAGGGAGAAGTTGGACTGAGGATGGTCGTGGGCCGGCGACTGAAATATATCTCCGGAGGAAAATGGTAGTGTTTTTAACCCTCTTGAGCGTCCTGGAAATTGGCAAATAATGTAAAGTTGTTTTTACGTGAAAATTTTCATGTAGCTTTAATATAATACAAAAAATAAAATTTTGATAGGAAGATTTGTAATTATTAAAAAACAAGTTCCTAAATTCCAAGCAAGCTTCAATATCGGAACATATTTTATGATACCTGACTGTTATAAATAATTTAAGTTATAGATGCATTGCAGTGAAAACTGGAACCCAGTTGACGGGATTTTACGTCTCAGCCGCTTGGAGTGTTAATTAAGTTAACTAATCCATGAAATATTTAAATGAAAAAGTTTCTATGATGAATTTTCGAAATGTATTATTTCAAGGTGCAAAACTTCATGTTTAGAACCTCCTACGTAACAAAATTGGTATACCTAATTGCAATTGATTGTTCATGATGCCACTGCAGGCACAGACTAAACATCTTCTTTTATAATAAGTGGAGATACCAAAAGTAATTTTGGAAGGTTAAGTTGATCAGCTATAATTATTGTTAGGTAATTTCCATGAAGGTTGCCATTTGTGGAAACCTTTAAGTATGTTTTGACAGATCAGATGAGTAATTAACAAGTACCTTGAATGGCCGATTCTTTTGGAAGCAAATTGTTTTCAGGTATAGAAATTTAAACTGAAAGTATCGTCCCTTAAATGTTGTTTTGATTAAAGAAACTATAATGTGTTATTTCCCCACCCCTTTCCGAAAGTAAATCAATGCAAAAAATCAGTGATGAGAAAAGCTTGTCAATTTGGAGTGAACAAGGTTTCTATACTGATTGAAACAGTTTATAGGTTTACTTGTCTCAAAACTGTTGCATTTTGTATAACATAGATTTTATTTTGCTCTAACTGAATACCCATTCTTAAGGGAGAAAATAGGCTTCATTCCCATGTAAACATCAATACAAAAAATTTACAAATAGAAAGTTTTTAAAAGTAGCTAATTTTAGCCTCTTTCGTTAATGTTTTTGCATATCTGTCTGAAAATTCAAAACAATTGTTCTTGCAGTGTCAAAAATGTTTTCAAAACTGTGTTGGCAAAAGGGTGAATTTTTTGTTTTTAAAGTATCTAAGATTTTTCCCATCTTTTTACATATCTGTGCAAAATTTAAATCTGATAGGTGTAACAAGGTAGATTTGTATTTAGATCTATCAAATCGGAATTTTTTTTTAAAAATTTGTATGATTTTTGTAAAAATGTGTTTTTAAGAATTCATATTTCTTACTCTACAGTATATAGGCACAGTTTTTGTCTGACTTTTGCTGAGCAAAAAGCAGGTAAAGGAGATTGGAAATACATGATTGGAGGTGTATCTGCCTTTTTTGGATTGATGCTGTGGGGTTACTACTGTATGAAGATGTTTGGTAACACATTTTCTTTCTTCTTCCTTCCCCCTCCCACCCCCCCTCTCATCCATGCTTAATTTACTATAAAGATGAATTTTTTTTTTTCATTTTTTCATTTTAAAGTCTTTTTCCCTGAACTAAATTGTCTTGATTAGGGTTGCTCTTTTGAGATTATACTATTATTTTCTATGATGTAAGGCTTAGGAAATATGGCTTGAATATATAACAGGTGACCATATGGTAATATCTGTTCTTAATGGGGTAAGTAAAAACTTGCAAAGTACATTTATAAGAATAGTGTTTTGGCCAAGTATCAATTTTTAGTAGTTTTCATTTTCACTGTAAATTAAAAATAAATCTATCACAGATATGCCAAGTCTCAGTACTTTGTCCTGAGTATCTGGATTTTTTATCCCATTTTGGGCTTTAGGATTTTTCTTAATTTTCTCGGGCTTTTTAAGAGTTTATTCAGAAATTGAAACTTTCCCCAGTTTTATTCATCGGGCTCGCAAGATCAATTCTTGTTCCTTCCATGTTGATCAGGCTCAACAACTTGCGGTCATTTAATTTAAAATAATGTATCTGAAGTTATTATAAAAAGATTATATTGCATAAATGAATGCTCTTTATGTTATGCTCATTATTTATCTAGGGATATGCTAGAAATTTAAAAGCTGTATGGAATTAGTAAAAGTATCTTTTGTTAAAAAATTAGATATTTCAAATTTTAGTGATAAGATAGCTACATAAATTTCATATATGAATAGTTTGTATCACAGGTATTTTGATTGTTGTTTTATATTTTTGGATATTTCCTTTTTGCTGATATTTGAAACTGAATTTACATTATTTAGCCCAAGTAATATGATACTAAGTTTATATGGACACACATACACATGGCAGTTAAGAAAAGTATTGATTCCAGGTGCATTTTATGCTGAAAGGATATGCATGAAAAATCTCAGGCTTTTTGACTTTAAAAAGCAAATTTCGGACTTTTTAGGTTTGGAAACTTGGCACATCTGCTATCAAATTTTAAATTGAAAATAAGACCTCCAGAGAGTGTACCCCCAGCCTAGATCCTTCATGCAGATAATTGGCTGTAACCCCCCCCCCCCCCCAAAAAAAAAAAAAAAATTGAAAATAAATTTAAATGCTAAAAATTGATTTTTTAAAAATTAAAGTACTAGTCGTATTTAGTGTTGGTTTATTTAATTTGTTGCAAAATCATATCAATACTTGTTTTTTTTTTTTTTCTTCCCATGTTTATGTCAGTAATACAGTATTACTTTTATGAAATAATAATTAGAAACAGGCTTCCTTTAAATTTTTACCAACAAAATTTCTTACGAGAAATCCACACCTTACTATAAATTTGAGAAAAAAGTCATTTTCCCTCATCTGCCTTTTTATGAATTATAAATTGTTAAAGTTTATTAATTTTAATGTTTAAAATTGTCAAAATGGCCATTGCTTTTTATTGAGAAATTTATTATGATAGTCCATTTTCACATATCCATTGTTATCCTTTTATTTATACTCAAATGTAAAAACTGTTAACTGCAAAAAATGTCAAGATTGTAATATCTTGAATGGGCAGACACTGGCAAATGTTTATTTGTCAAAAAACACAGATTGTGCTCTTTACAGTTTTGGGTTTATGACATGACAGTGATAAAAACTGTATAAAACATTTTTTTATATTATAGCCAAAGCCTGATCATAGGTGGTCGGGGCCCTGGGGCAAGAGGTTATTTTGGGGCCCCTATACTATCACAAGCATTTTAACTTATTTTTGTTTGCTGTTGCATTTTTCCGACATAAAAACATTTTTAAAGTATACTAAAATTGAATTAAAAATTACCTATTTATTTATACTTATTTAGAACAAGACCATGTATTTAAAAGTGATTTTAATATTTTTTTAGTCAGTTTGTATTATTAGTGCATGAGTGCACTAATTCAAGGAATGGCAATTACGAGGCACGGGAGCAAAATTTCTCACTCCAAAAAATTTTCTTGATACACCAAAAAGTTCAACATTTTTTTTCCCTCCTCATGAAATAAAAAATGTTAACTAATGAATATTTTGTGATAAGCATATATATGGCCATACCATACATTTTCAAAAACTCCTAACTTCTTGTTTATTGATCCATGAGTCTTAAAGACCATTGAATTAGAAGAACAGAAAATAAACCTCTATTTATTGTTAAAAATTATGCTATAGATATTAAAAAGGAAATTTAGTTGCAAATAATTTATTATTGCAGTATATATGAATTAGAGATGAGGCGGGCTCGTGAAAAATTTCTATTTTATTGAATATACTCCTTGAAACAGATTTTTAAAAAGTGATTCATATGGAAAATAAAAGTACTTAAAAAAATAGTGGCACGGGTGCCTAGAAGGGGCGTGAAGCTCTTTGGGTATTTCAGAATGGTGGCTTATATTGCTTAGTTAGTCATGAGATCATACATTATTTCATAAACATAGATATAAAGAATTAGAAAGTGCATTAAAAATTTGCAACTATATTTGTCTTTAATTTGCACAAATGGCAAAATTCATTGTATTCTATCAAATAATTACTTCGTTGAATTTTATGGAATTTTATTGAATTTTATTTATCTTTAGATGAAATTTCGGGCTCGGGCTACAAAAAATGAGTCCGAACTCATCTCTAATATGAATATGTAATAAATCATGATAGCAATAAATCGGGAGATTTGGAGGCCCTTATTTTTCCAGGCTATTGCCCCGTGTGCCCGTGTGATAATCAGGCTCTGATTATAGCGAACAGTAAACTTCTATATCAATTTTCTTTTAAAAACTGTAATTAATTTGAGTATTTTGTACATATATAATTATCTTATTATGCTATAAGTAAAAAAAAATAACTAAAAATATAAAATATTGAAGCTTTTAAAAATTTTACTTGCAAAACATTATTATTTTCCAAATTAACCACTGTACAGATTTATTTTATTTTGTAATTGCTATCATTTCTGTATCAATATTTTTAAAGATACACCTGGATGCTTGATTATCTTAAAATATTCATCAAAAATATAACCCAAATATAACTAAATGAAGAACCACTGCAACTTTATCTAATTAAAGATTTCATTTAATTAAAAATACACAATAATATATAACCAAAAATGTGTGCAAAAATTAATTTTTAACAATCGGGATAACTGCTTGGGAGTATGCAATAGAAAGGTTTTCTCAAGTTTGTTTGTTTTGTGTTTTTTCTTCCTCCAGATATTTTACTAAAGAACGCTAAGGCTGAATAATTTGTACTTTGCCCTCCCTCGGTCCCATTATAAAAATAATCTAATCAGAAAGTTTAGGTTGTAATTCCTGAAATGTTTTATGATATTCAAAGTTAATAATGAAGTATATGTGTCATAAAATAAAACCTATTTTAATTAAAATCTATAAAATTCTGAAGTAATTATATTGGAAAACATAAATTTTCTAATTATATTTTTCAGAGGTTCATGCAGGAATCTTTTCTGCAGGGCCCCATTTTTGTGAAAACTGTTTAATTTTGTGAATTTAAATACCTATTTTTGTGAATTTCAACATTGATTTTTGTGAATTCAAAATGGTGTCAAAAACTTTTAACACCAATTTTTGTAAGTCACTTTTGTTAAAATAATTTACAAAACAAATAAAAATTGTAGAGTAAAATGCTAATGAAGGGCTGTTTTAACAGGGTGTCCACCAGTGTCAGGAGGCAAAAGTAGTATCATTAGTAGCCTCAGTGCTATAAATAAGTCGCCAGTTTAGTAGCCATTTTCTTAATTTTAGTTGCCAAAATAGTAGCATTTTTGCTTGATTTTGTAGATAAATATAAAGCTAAATAAATCATATTTAGCTTCATTTAAGAAAGAATGAATAAAATGATAAATTAAAAAGCTTCATGCATTAGATAACAGAGCATATAGTACAATTTTTTTAATAATGCTATTTTAAAAAATAGATGAGAATGTTTGATGAAGGACCAGTCAGAACTTTGAAAAGAAAGGGAAGTTGAGAAAATCCGACATCTGATTTTCAAATTAGTAACCTGGAATAAGCCACAAGTAGCCAAAAACTTGTGCCTGAAAATAATAGTATGAAAATGACTCTTTTTTTTTTTTTTTTTAAAAAAGTTGCCTTATCTTTAAATTAGTAGCAAAAGTTGCCTTTTTAATTGCCGGTGGATACCCTGTTTTATTCAATTTTATTTTTGTGAAGGGGCTGCAAAATGGGCCCAAATTTTGCCTGCATTGATCCTCGGAATAAAATATGAAAATTGAATAATTTCAGATGTTTCCAGTTGCCATAAACATGGCACCAGAAAATGATTAGTCACAGAGGGTGTTTACACATTTTTAGAATGATTTTGGGCCCGTTTAATTATTTTTAAATATTTTTAATTATTTTTAAAATGTAAAGACTATTTTAAAAAGAAATTACAAAAATAACTATTATGCCCTAAACATGGAAGCTTTGCAGATTATAACAACAGATGGCGCTGTAAATGACATGACGCATGCACAAATAGATCCGGGAGGGAACGATATACTGAGGAAGAGAGCAAGGCATTTTGAAATCAAAGCTGAGGAAGGTGGTGGCCGCCACCGAAAGTGCTACTGACTGCTTTAAAATGAGTTTTTAACCTTTTAAGATATTGTAAAGACTATTTTTTTAAATGTTTGATCTGATAGCCTTTTTTCTGGACTATAAGTCTGCATCATGATTTCCATGATAGAAGAGCTTTTCGTAAAATTTCCAGGGGTATTGCTTTCCATTCCTCTTCCACTACTTTCCAGAGTCCATCTATCGTGGTGGGTTTGCGTTTAGAAGGAGCTCTTTTTAACAGACCAAAGGCACAATAGGCCATAGGTGAAACGTCAGAGGACTTCGCAGGAATATGTTGAAAAGGTATATATACAATACCTGTATCAGTCTTCATTTTTTCAAGGAATACAATGGCAGTTTTCAAAGTTTGCGTTCAGCTACGTCTCGGCAAAAGCTGGTGAACATTATATTTTTTAGCTTTTTTAAGTTGTAAAAATCTTGGTTTAATACTTCATTTATTGTTGCTACAGACAGTATCTAAAGAGTTTGCAATTGATGTCTGTGTTGGCGGATTTTCTTTTGTTACCAGCAATTTCACTTTAGAAACATTTAGTACGTACCTTTTTCGGATATTCGTTTGGAGTCTTCTTTCTATGTAGAAATAATGATTGACGGTTTTTACCTTGCCGATTAATAATGTTGCTTATTTTGCACTTAAAAATTTTAATACAATGCATTTCACAACGTTTTTGAATTATGGAATAAGAATATTTCTCTTCGGAAAGTGCAAAAACATATCCTTCAATCCACAGCTTGTTTACATATGACATTTTTAAAGAAGAATAAATTTAAAAGTAACAGACGATACTTCTCATTTCAAATAATAAGCTGCTGCCAAAATTTTTTATTCTGAAACCTTTACTTTTTAAATTTTTTTTATCGAAATCGTTCTAAAAATGTGTAAACACCCTCTGTATAATTTGATAATTGACTTTTATCAATATGTATCATCTTATTTTCAAGAACTTTTATTTGATAATTGGGTGATTCTGTGTGATGGTTTGTCATGTCTGCAATTACTTCAACTGGTTATAGCAGCATAAAAAATTAAATTAAGCGTAATTTTTTTTTTTTTTTTTTTGTAAAAGTTAACATACTATTTACAAAAAAAAAAAAAAAAAAAAAAAAAAAAAAAAAAAAAAAAAAAGTGAAAAGCTATTCACCTAATTCAATGTTTTAATTCAGCTAGGAAAATTGGTGGACACTTTACCTGTTTCCATTGTTATTCTGCAATATTCTTTGTTAATCATAAAGGATTTTAAAAAAGTATTCTCTGCCCCCTCATTATTTTGAAATTATACAGATTATCAAATGCATTCTGTGTTTGGCAGGCTGCATAATTTTAAGATAATGGGGGGGGGGGAAATCCTCTATTAAAATGGAATGAGAAAGAAAATTGCAAAATTACAGGGAAAACTGGTAAAGTGACCACCTGTCTAATGAAAGTGCATTGCATTTCTGATAGCTAGGATGTGAAGTTTAACTGAGTTTTAATGAGAAGAGAAAGTGCATTGTTAGCTGTCAATTGCTTTGATTTTTAATATTTTTTAAACTTGCATTTAAATATCCAGAATTTACTTGGTTTGGATTTTAAGCGATAAAATTCTGTTCTAACTTTCTGTATTTGTTTTCTGAGCAATGAGATGTGGTGAAATGTAATTAAAATTATGATATTGTGAATTTGCTATTAATTTTTTTTTTTTTTTTTTTAATTTTAACAGTTTATCCTCCAATGCCTTGCACTCTGGCACCTGAACACCAGGCTAAAATGCTTGAACACATGATTCATTTGAGAGTGGATCCTATTGATGGATTGACATCTAAGTATGATTATCAAAACAACAGATGGAAAGATTAAAAATACATAGACAATAACTTTATATCCTAATTTCCCATGTAAATTGTCTTAGATTTAAAGTAACAAAGATGTATGGTATGAGAGTCTTTAATAAACCTCTTAAAAATGAAATTGGTGTATTCCTTTACTAATTGTTTGTGTTATCACTTAAAAGACTGAAAGTTTTCCTGTCTTCATATAGTTTGAGTTCAAATACGGTATTGTGCAAACTAATGTGAACAAAATTATAAAACAAAACTAAATGAGACTGTAACACAGATACGGTTCCAAGATCAACAAATATCAGAAAATGATAAAAAAAATTGTTGACTTGTTGCCAAAATATGTTGGAAAATATCAAGACAGCTAAGGGAGAACATATTTCTTATTAAAAACATGTAAATGTAACTCTTTTCCTCTTTCTTCCCATTGTTCTTAACCCGTAAATCATTTCTTGAAACTGACTATTTTAACTATCGGAAGGCGATGCTATTATTGCACTTCCCAATCACATTTTCTCCTCTTTTCATTATTTAAAACACAGAAAATGCAGGGGATTTCATTTTAGTATTTGAGAGTAGAACCTTGAAAAATGAGATCTTTCAAAAATGTTTGAAAATTTCATGGTGTTTGTGTCATTAGTTTTTAAAATTGAATGACTCAGTTGTTCCACTATTGGGGTAACTGGGTCACCAGTGTAGTGAAGTAAGTGGACTATGTATGACGCTCTTATTCTAGTTAGTTTTGTTCCCAATCATGGCCCAAAACAAAGCTGTTTTATATTACGCTTCTATACACTATGCAGTGTAAAGCTATTTCACTATCTCTGTGAAGAATTGATCTATTTTGATATGCAACTCATCTTTCACAGTGATCTCCCGAGAATTTTTATCAGCCAATCGGCATTATGAAGTTAGAATGTGTAATTCTATTGAATTAAAGCACTGACATTCTGTTTTTTCTGCTGGGCGGTCAATAAAGCTTGTCGAGCAATGTGCTTTTGCAGCAAGGCCTGGGAGAACCCTGCTTCATGCCTTACTAAACTCATTCATCTACCATTGTCATAGTAACATGACCTAAAGGCTTTGTTGGCCTATACAAAGCACTTTGCTGTGTTTTTGTTATCATGGACATTTTTGCTGATTTCTCTTTAGAAATCTTATTTTTTCGCAATTATTAAATGAATGCTAAGTTAATACTTTTATTGAAAGCGTGTATGCATGCCTGTTTTTTTAATTTTTTATTATATGATAGATAAATATACAAAAGACTCAAGGAAACCATTGATATAACACTTTATTTTGTTTCCACAGATCTACGACAAATGTTTTCAACAAAAATATTCCTAAATTGAACAATTCAAAGTAATTTTTTTTCTTCTAAAAGTACATGTACATGAATCTATATACAACAACATCAACAAAGTACAACCATTATTTTCTATTTTACACTATATACATGAAGGAACAGCCATGCTTCAACCGTTATTCCACTAACATATTTTTCACGGTAAATATCAGCCAATGTCCTAGGATCATTCACCATTCATATTCTTTTAGTATCCATATTTAATGTGTCTTGTAGTTTCTGTGTGAGACAGATAAAGGTGTTTAAAATAAAGTAATAAAACCCGTTATCTACACAAAAAGTATGTCATAAAACAAATTATTTCACAAGAATGAAAAAATGATTTTAGAATCCTCTTTCATGACATGTAATTATGATGTTAAAGATCTGAAACAAGATATTTAAATACGAATTTTCTTTATTTGATGCTTTTCTAACATGTTTTTAAAAAAGCATGAAAAAAATGTCACATTCTTTGTTAAACAAGTTTAAAATTTATCCATAGTAACTAAAGAAATCAACAGATCTGTTTCAGCTAGCTGGATGAAAAATACACTTTTTACATTTAAAAAACATATTAAAATTGCAAAAAAAAAAAAAAAAAATGGATATATCGAACCATATCCTGTGAATACAGAAATTCTCATCCTGTCAAAATGTATTGTCATTGTGATACATTTCTCATGAAAATACCTCTTTTCTGCTCGCAAATAAACTGAGTTTGCATTACCATCATGCGTTGGTAAACAAATGTACTCATTATAACTCACAAATTTAGCTATTGAAATAAGCATTGGAATTGATATTTTATGAATGCTTGTTTCAGTAACTAAATGCAAGAGTTCAGTGAGTGCAGTGTTTCTGAACACAGAATTTAATTATTACTTGTATATAATTTCATTTGCTTCCTGCATTTGAGATCATCACTGCTGCTCATCTGATCCTGCATCAGATTCAAATTAAATGAGTAAGCACATTAGTGCCAAAACACCCCTTTGGTGGGTATTCTTGAAATAAACAATGGCTATGTTCAAGACTCTCTTTATATGCCTTTCTTATTCAAGCAGAGATGATTTTGCAGATGGTTTCTACTGAGCAAGTATGCAGTAATGTTGAATCCAACCAATGTAGCAAAACATAATGTTGAGATATTTCCATGAAAATTGCACATAAATGATTAATTCTTCTATGTATCGGAAAACCTTAAAAAGGTCAAAATTTAGAAGTTTCTAATTAATTATTAAAACAAATAGCTGCAACTTTTTTCAATTTAAATTATTGATATTTTTTCTAAAATGTTCATATGTTTGGTTATGCACATGAAAATGAACAATTCATCACTATGTTA
The DNA here is from genome assembly GCA_038373885.1 of Cheiracanthium punctorium. Taxonomy (NCBI): domain Eukaryota; kingdom Metazoa; phylum Arthropoda; class Arachnida; order Araneae; family Cheiracanthiidae; genus Cheiracanthium; species Cheiracanthium punctorium. The sequence continues at coordinate 1,185,104 of JAWZYV010015947.1, read as the reverse complement.
GTTATTAATTATTTTTGAGCTAGTTGGCCCTTTTGCTACCACCGGAACATATATGTCCCGCAGGCAGTTTCAAATGGCCCTATGAGATAAATTTCCTTTTTATTAATATGACTGATGCAGTATGTACTTTTTGGACCTTGTGCCAATCAACCAAACAACCAACCTTTATTAATATGAATGCATGTCCCACTGGTATTCCTTGATTAAACTGAGAATTCAGTGTAATTTCTCATTTTTTCAGCATTTCATCAATTTTTGTATTGTAATTGATGTATCAAATAACTTATTTCATTATTTTTCCCATTTAAAAAAAAAAGGTAGGGAAAGGGTCAAAACCTGACCATCAAAAGCATTAGTATGTATCCAATAGCAAAAAATTCAACTGCGAGTTTTAAAAACTGAAATAGGAATTTCAGTACCAAAAAGAGCAATACAAACAGTAACAATTATTATTTTGTATTTTTTTAATTTGCAATATTTTTTTAAAGAACAAAAGTGATTTTATTTAAAAAACACTGAGAAAGTATGATCTAATGACTAGACAACAATATGAAAATGTAATACATATATTTATAAACAGCAGTTATCAACAAGTAAACATCTCCATAGATAACTTTTACATCATAATCCATTGAATAAGTACAGCTGCAAAGACTGACATATTGCAAAATAAAGTGAAGAGGATATATAGATATATTTAAACTTTATTCTCAGCAGAATACAAAAATTCGAACTTCAGAAAAAATGACTTCATGCTGAGCAGTAATAAGTGGCTAAAAAATTCAGGTAGTTATGTTGATGTATTCCATGAAAAATATTGTATGTTACTGAGATTATGTAGTAGATATGACAATTCATACTAGTTTTAAGTAAACATTCTCCAGTGTAACACGTTTTCTAAATAAAGGTCCAGTTCAAACGAAAAAGTGCTTCAGTTGGTTAAATTCCACTGTGAAGGGGAATACTAACTTGAACTGAATCGTACAATGTCTAAACTCAATAGATATAGATTAGGAATATATTTTCTGGACATATAAAACAGTTTTCGGTCAGAAAAATTATCAATGAATAAAATGAAGTCATTTTCACAAAGAATTTTTGTATGCAATCAGACAAGGCTGTGCTAGATACCACGAAATGGTTGTTTTAAAAATGAAAATATCTTTATAGAGCAAGACAATTATTTAAACGATTATGTGTAATCTGCTTCTTGTTAATATTAGTACTTGCGTGGAACATACAAAAGACTATTGCAGTGTACCATCAGCAGGATGGTGACTGATTACAAAACTGAATAAATGTATAACAATGATAGTTTACTGAATAATAATTAAACTATTTCTATTCTGCCAAAATAAGCTTAGTTGTTTTATTCTGGCAATGTATGGGAAATTTACACATTAAAAAGGGATGGTCTTCCCCATGTATTAGAGTTTAATTTTATGAATGGAAACTAAGGAAATATACAGGGCGTCCGAAAAGTCCTTGACAGATTAAAAAAATTCATAGAAAAGCAACAAATTGTTGTATGAATATGCAGTCTGCACAATAATACATCACACGATCACGAATTTTTTTTGACACCGTAAAAAAAATTACTCCCAAATTGTGTTCATATGTGGTGCTCCTGTCACAGTAAGAAAAACAAACATAATGTAAGGTGTTTAATCATTTTATTAAGCAGAAAGTAATGTGTGTATCTTTTGTTCCTTGAACCATATCTAAACGGTATTCAAGTTCATCCCATTCTAGCTAGCATGGATTGTGTTTTTTCTTAAACATGTTACAAAACTTTCTCTGAACTATATATAGTTATAGATTTTAATTCGAAATACAATGGGCTTTCTCAATTGCAGTCGCCATAGCTGGCATGAATATTCCCACACCATCAGTGCTGTTTGAAACTCGCGAAAAATCCCTATTGGCTCTCATTCCTGAAAGTAGGAGATGCAGCACCATCTATGAACACATTTTGGAAGTAATTTATTTTAAGATGGAAAAATAAATTCTTGATTCTATGAAGCATTATTGTGCACACTACATATTCATAAAATTTGTTGTTTTCTGTGAATTTTTGAGATGTCTCAAGGACTTCAGACACCCTGTATATCTCCGAGAAATATATGCTGTTAATATTATAATTTGTGTGAAGTTTTTGACAGCTACCACAACAAACTTCTTAATTTTTAATATTGTTACTTAAGTAGATATATGCTAATTCTTAAAGTTGTTTAAGTAGAGGGCTACACTTACAACTATAGAAAATTAACACAAAAAGAAAAACTCCATGAATTAATCACCATCATAATGGCATTCCAGTTTATGACTATTTTGTGGATAGCATCTGCAAGAATTCTGTTCATTCATCATCTGATAATTTAGTGTATAAGAGAGTGTAAGTAAAATGTGCATGTTTATAATAGATTCAAATGTTTGTTTTGTATGAAAATTTGTTTTTGTCATTTAAATGGCTGTTTTAGTGTTTTATCTAAATTTCTGCAATGTTTATGGGTTGTAGCAAAATTGTTTAAAATATCGTTTGCTGATTAACATTTTCGTTTACAAAATTAAATAACTCTTGAATCTTAAAGCAGTGAATTTACACTTTTGCTTGTGACACAAATAAAAACTTTCACTCTCCAGTAGTACAAAGAAAGATAATAAGTAACGTAGAATCGAAACAATTTTTGATATTATACAGCATGATTTTATTTACCAATGCTCTATAAAATACACACACTCATTCTGTTTTCTTTTTGCAAAAAACATTCGTTGTTCATGTTCAAACTTTACAATTTATATTTTGCAACATTCAAACAACAATCAAGCAATAAGGCCTCAAAATAGAAAAAAACATTTATCAGTCTTGATTGAAAAACGCATTTTTTGTGTATTTGTTGTCAGTTGCACCATAAAAGCTGTACATGGTTTATAATTTCACACAGCTACATGTACATTTAAAGCATTCAAACGGTGGTCATTAAATACTTTAATAGACTGTGCAACCCACTTTGGATAAATAAGTTTCACTGGTTTATTGAAAAATAAAATTCTTTTGAACCGTAGGAAAATATCAGTTTGTATTTAACAGATACTTCTTTAATCACTTTTCCAAAATATGAATAACACAGCTTATGTAAATATTACACGTAAAAAGCACTTTTAATCCTTTAATAAATATTGTTTCTGATTCTCTTTTAGATTATTGGAATGTCAAATGATCGATCAGCTTTTCAAAATAGGGGAAGGAATATTCTAATATGAGATTTGAATCTAAAGTGTACTTTTGTATACAATAATATAAAATTAACATGTGCTTTTATACGTATGAATAAGTTATGAAATCACTCTTAATTATTTGCTAAATGCAGTTTGAAGGCGTTGTTTGCTCCGATCAATAAGTATGTCACGAAAGGTTATTTTATTTACAAGTAAGTGAAACAGCTTATCATGTGCACAGTCATTGTGAATTTTTTTATGGTGCAATTGAAATGTTATACCGACGATATATACAACATAAAATTACATAATTGTCGTAAAATATGCTTTTTGATCGGAACCCTTAAAAACAAATACACAAAGAAGGGTGAATAGATTATTGCACAACAGTAAATTTAAAGGTTATTAGTGCAATACAAGTAAAAAATATCAACGATAAAAAACCACAAATTCACGGCAAACATTTACACCCTTTATGGACGTTGTATATTTGACGTGTAAATATTCTCTAAGATCACATATTCAGCCGGATAGAAAGAAAACACATGTACGTGTCAAATCTATCGCTAAGACTGTGCTTTTTAACACCAAGTAACACTGAATGCACACAGAGATTAAATGTAAAGATCACAATAAAGTTGCCTAGAAGTCTCATGATGCACCACAAGCGTCACTGGTTCCTGCCTGCAATCCAGACTTATACGTTCATTGGAATGTGTTCTTTTACTGATTATGCGTTGCTTTGTTATTGACTTTGGTAGGACTTTGTGCTTTTAAACTAAAGGAATCGTATTTTTCAGATTTGTTTTTAATGGTACTATAGAACTGTCAACTTACTCAATTTATCATTTCAGAGCTAAACGAAAAGGAAGACGGAGACAGTCAAACTTTTTTATGATACTGATCCTTAATTTTAGTTTAGATAAATCTTTTGATTAGATTAATATATTTTTTTTTATATATTCGGTCTTCAAAATGTACCCAGGAAAACAGTTCTAAAATAATTTAGAGGAACATTTCACATTTTATCAATAAAAGTTCAGGGCACATATTAAAGAATATTTACATAACGTCTTTTTAACTCTGACCAATTAATTTGAACTGTCGAAAAGAATTGTTTGTTTAATATTTCTCAGAGATACTTATTGTGTTTATTTATTTTTAATGCTAAAATATGATTAGAATTCAATTATAGTTTAAAGTCGGTTATTTTTTATAAGAAATCGTTTTTTAGAACTGATTTGTATGGAGGATTGGAATGATCGATTTCACATCCACATTTAAACAAAATAGTAAGTGTATTTATTTTTATGAAATTGAGAAAATGAAGTAAAAGCACATTCCTTAACAAACTTCTTTTATTATTATTTGTTCAAATTCATCAGTGTACGTAACGTGCTCAGCTCTCAATAAATATCGGCAGATAAACACATCATGAAAAATATCTTCTTTATTAAAGAACACGATAAAAGACAAAAGGGCGGTATGTGTTCTTGTATTATGAAAAAGACGAAATGTTCTTGGAAGTATTTTATTCATTTTATATATCACGTTATTCGTCTGTATCTAAAAACTCTAAATGAGACTATGGCATCGTAAACTAAATTCTAATGTCCCATAATGAACTTTTGCCGATATGTTTAATGATCGTTAACTCATTAATCTAATAGTAAACGTGTTTAACTATGTTTCGTAAATTCTAAAAATTCATCGATACCTTTTAAGTTATTGCTTTTTCTGTAAAATGCCTTGTTCGAAAAAGTAGTACATTTACAGGAAATGGGCATCATCAAATGATTTTGCGAATATTTTTTCTAAAATTTACAGAAGTTGATGTTAGTTCAAGTAGTTAGTTGATGTCAGTTTGCGATAAAATTTTAAATTAAAAATGTATAAAATTAACTACTCATAATGAATGTTTTTTTTGGGGGGGGGGAGATGTGTACGACTAACGTTTGCAATGATCCATGGCAAAAGCACATACTAGAAGTTTACGCAACATTCTGATTGTTTGAACGAAAAGTTTATTCTCTCTCATGTCATCGCAAAATGTTTCTCGTAACATTTGCGGAAACGTCATAAAATTCCTCATGGTGATAAATTTATTGAATTACGCACAACAATTTCTGTGTACGAAGCAAAATTATAGTTTAAATTTGATAAAAATTAGATTTAGATAAAAAAAACAATAAGTTGCGAGGAACTGTATTAAATTTTTCAGCAATTAAATGCTTCAAAAAAGAACAATGTTAAAAACATCCGTCTATCGAGAACTTTTTTTTTATTTATTTCGCGTTAAAATATTCACACGCTTACTTCTCTATACGCATCTAAAAATTTTTATATCATATTTCAATTTTGTATTGTTATTAAAAAAGGAAGCTTTTTCAGAAAAGAAAACAAAAACAGGACATGTTTATAAGATTTAACTTATTAATGAATCTGTTATTTAAAAAAAAAAGTTTTCTTTAGATTTGTTATGTCGAATATAAGGACAGAGATAATAAACACGACTGGAAACTTATCAAAGACAATTAAAAGGGTATTTTCAAATAGAAAATTTTCAAAAAGTCAGACCGATGCCCATTTTTTGTAATTGTCATAAAAAAAAAGAAAAAATTATATAATTCCATAATAAAACTTCGTGAATTTTCTTATTGGATACACAATTTTGCATTATGAAAAATTTTTATTGCGTTACTTTACAGTTTAAAACTTTCTCAATTAATTTTAAGGTTACGTTTATGAAATAGACTTATAAAATATTACAATATTCTGGATTTTGATTAAAAACTTCGGAACTGAAAATAAAGTTTTAGTGTATGTACACCACGACGTAGAAACTCTACACAAATCAGAAATAACCCATTCAAAGGGTTGCACAATAAGGCCTCTTTAGTAATGTTTCGAACAGTACTAATTAGCACATGCATGCTATTGCTGATTATTAACGGGATATTGACTAAAATTTGCAAACTACGGTGGCATATAGATATATTGTAGATGAAAAATTCTAGGTTAGTTTTTAAAAGTTTATTATTACTATTATTGTTAGTTTAAGATGTTCTATATTTACCTTATCTTGGTTGTAGTTTTTTTTTAAATCTAAAAATTTGTACTCTTTAACAAAAGTGTTTTTAGTAAAAAATAATAAATTTTATAAATAAAAATTACAGATGCTCAAATGGAATTTAATTAAAATCTAACTTTTTGTTAATTTTTCATGAATTCTCTATTTAACTAAATTATTGGAAAAGTTATCTTTATTTATTTTCTGAAAATAATCAAGAGTGATTGTGTTTTGAAATTTTAAAGAAAATCAAAAAGTTTTCTGATAGCTAATCCAAAAATCTTATGCACTGAAATTTCTAAAAAATTAAACGATGCTTCATCCTAAACGAATATAAAATTTTCCTTCTTTATTTTGTGTTAATTAATTTTGTTTTTTATTTTGTGTAATAATTTGCGAAGGACTTACGTTTTATTACTAATAATTAAAATAATCATAACATTTACAATCTCTTATTATACATGTAGGAGAAGTAAAGGTAGATAAAAATGTTCAACCTCCTGCAGAATGTTTGATACTTAAATGACCTTTAAAGTATATAAATGATAGATTTAATTTATAAATAAACCTTTTATCTTTGAGAAAATAGTTACTTTCTTTGTTTGAAAAGAAAGTAATTTTGAAGAGAAAATATAAATTATTTTACTAATGTTTCAAAAATTTTCATTGTGCATCGAAAAGTTTTATATTCTAATCCACGATTACTCTCAAAAATACTCCAATTTCGACTATTCATCACACCGTGTAAAATTAAAAATTTACGAATACGCATTCAAGACCTATTTTGCAGAATGTTATAACATTACTAATTTCTACTTAGCACGGAATGTGGCAAACGCTTATTAACAACTTAAAAATTAGGAAATGTGCATTATATTTGATGAAACAGTATCTTTTAAAAATTTATGTTTAAAAATAAATGAAAGAAATCCTAATTTACACAATTTCACAATCTGACAAATTATCTTTCTGCCAGACGTTCGCGTAGTTTGAAAAAATTTAGTCTGTCACTTATTTCATGGCTTAAAAAAAAAAAAAAAAAAAAAAAAAGAACTGAGCTGAAACCAACATAAGCCCGATTTCGATTTGTGGAGTTTCCGATTTTCCAATTCTTTTGTGCCCGGCAGGTTTGCCGCACACTTTCTCCGATGCTAAGTTACGCAGTAGTAAAAGTGTCTCGTGTACACAATGGTCTTTTTCTCTTTACATTTCTTCTTGTTCTTCTTCCTTAATGCAGAAGAGGCACTTCTCAATGGCGGACACCTTGTGCGGCATGAGACCGTGGAAGTCCCTGAGCTCATCCGCTGGAAACCAGGATGGTTCTTCGTCGGGCAACAAATGTATGCCGACCACTCTCAGCAATGCCACAAGCGGGATCCAGATAGCCGACATCAAGATTAGGAAGGCGATGAGGATATGGCACCACCCTGGCCATTCTTGCCGGACAGTAGTAGCCTGAGAACAGAGAAGATTAACAGTTAAAGTATTGAATACAAAGCACTAAGGGCAGATCAAACTACTGAGTGCCACTCTGCACAATATCTGAATTCGCATTGTGGGCGGAATCAAAAAGTTCTCTGGCTCTTAGTAGTGCAGCAATGACACTTCTTTGTTTTGTGACGCATGACTGTTGACCAGCTTATTTGTATTGAATCAAACTATCGAATTTTAGATATGAATTTTGTGCCAATGATATCAGGTCTTAGATGCTTCTTACATAAAATCGTTCTCTGCAGTTTATTTGGGTTATGTATTTTGAGACATACTAAAGGGCTTAGGGATAGAAAACTTATTGTCTTTATATTTACTTTACATGACACTTTTATAATTCATGAGAGTACAGACTAAATTAAGAATACCACTTACTGATGCGAAGTTTGCAGATGAATTAACAATTCTACGTAATTCGAACATTTTGAATGTTGGCTGTATAAATGAGCTTTACTAAAATTTACCATCTTTAATTCACAAATAATAACTTTGATTTCTGGAAAATGTTTGAGAAGAACAAAGTGACATGCAGTTTTTCTCGTTTTCATACATATATTATAGAAAGTTGTGAGTAATTCATTGATTTCAACTCAATTTTTAATTAAATTTTTTTAAAATTTTTATTTCTGCAGTGATACGTAAAAATTGAAAAATGAAATAGAAACAGCAAGTTCAAAGGGTTAATAAAAATATAATGAACTTTTGCATTATTCCATTATATTGGAGGGGTTGAATGAAACTAAATGTCAATTAATTAAGATGAAAAATGTATGATGATAAGGTCTAAGATGTACAAAGCCGCTACAAAATTTTAAATTTAGCTAACGATGCTGATTTATAATTTGCAAGAGTCTTACCGTGTCTTTGTCCCAGGCTTCGTATCCACTACCATCTGTGGCGATTTTGAAAAAGGAAGCACATAAAATGGTGATCATAGTTGCTGGAGCTACATACCTCCAGCAAAACAGCCAGTAGTAGCTTGGGCGCCGACCTGTCATTAGCTCGATATCATCACTAAACCTAAAAGTAAAGAATGACTTAAAACTAAAAATGTGAATAATTCTCCCAATTTTGTCATTTACAACTATTCGAAAATATGTCCTCGGGTGGAAAAAGAAACGATATGCCTTATCACTCCGCAGCGGATTGAACTTTAAGGCAAAACAGTCTAACAAATTGATTCATATGCATTTGTAAGTTCAATATGATATGGTATGTAATAAGGTTTTTTTCAATGATTAAAATATAATAGAAGTAGATTTTAAATATATTTTTGTGTAACAAATCAACCTTTACTCAAAAATTTTTATTTTGTAAATTGAAATTCTTAATTTAATCTTTGTTTTATAAATTCGTATTAAAATAGCTAACTAAATAAACGATGTATTAGAATTCTAAAAATTTGAGATAAGATCAAATTTATCTAACTCGGGCGTGCTTACTCCAAAAAGGATTTTGAGTCAAAGAGAGCTGATTGTATTTGAAAAAAGTTATTATTTTCAGCTTCTTGTTGGAAGCATGGAAAAAACTTTCTTATCATCTTATTGAGCAAAACTCAAATTCCTTTTGTATTTTTCTCCGTATAAAATATGAGTATTTTTCAATATATAATAATAGTATAAATTTTATTTTTATTAATTTTATTTTTGAAAAGGCTTATTAAAAATATTTTGATATGTATACCTTTTATACTAAATCTAAATAATTATTTAAGTTTAGATGTTTCTATTAAAATTGATTTTGCAAAAATTCTATTTTTTTTGTTGAAAAAGAAGAAGAAAAAGACTTTATTACTGTATAGGAAATTAACGCAAAATCTTTCTAAAATGTGTTATGAAAATCGGTAGAACAATAAATATGAAAATCTGAAATAAAAGTATTTCTTCAAATTGAGCATTTTTAAAATTCAAGTCCACTGAATGACAGAGAAAATACCACACCATGAAGATTCAAATGGTTTGTTACAATGCCACTTTTGTTCGAAAATCAGGGACACAAGTTACGAGAATGTACTTATTGACTGTTCGCGAAGACTTCATGAAGGTTTGGTGTTAGTCGTTATTTGAAAAAGCTCTCAATAAGAGATAATTCATCCTTATAGGAGTTGAAAATAGTTTCGGAGAAGAACTGCGTGGGGGATAGGACAGTGTAGTCTTCAACAAGTCTCATTTTCTACTTCACCCATAATGAGTAACTTTTTAGAATATTGAAGCAATGTAGCTAGCTGGGTGCATATATGCTGACTTTAAATTATAAGAGTCATGGTAAATTATCTTGCACGATCTTTTGAACATTTAATACGATTTAACCGAAGTTTGTACTTTAAATTAAGAACTGATGTAAATAATGAATGTTTTTTTATTCATTTCAAGACATGCAAGAAATTTCTTGGCCAGTGAAAGCCATCAAAATCTTTAATAATATATTTGTGTGATGTTCCCTGGGATCGATTGAGTAAGTATCTCTCCTCAATCATGAAAAGAAGAAAAAATATTCGGTCACATCAATGAAGTGGTAGTGATAGTAATTCTACTCTACAGTAGATTATTTCGACTCTCACAGGATTGTAAGACCGTCCCTTTCAGCAAAATCCATCAACCATCAACTGACAAAACACGAGAGTGGACTTTTAGAATTACCAAGTAAAGGATTGTAATAGTGTTACGTTTAAGTGGTAACTGTGTTCCCATTTCTTTTCAAAAGTGGCAGGGCGCGTATTTATTGAAGAGGACACCTGTTGAGAAAAAGAGCAATCGCATTATTTTAGAATATGTTACTTTACGCACAAAGTTTGATCTTTTTCAAATGAATATTTTATGGCGTGATATTGTCTTCTAAAGGCATTCTGTTTATATATTGCTGTATACTTTTCCTTAGAATTACTTTCTGGAGGAACCTAAATAATGCAAGGTAATTTTTAGTAAGTCCACCACCCTTTGAAGAGAAAATGCTAGATTCGCATTGAATCTTTGCTAATTGCGAAGAAAGTTAATTCTAATACTTTTTGGTCTTTGTAGTTACCTTCTGAGGCCATAGACGTAGGAGATAGCGATGCATTCAAAAAGGGCGACAATTAGGAGAGGGAAGTTGCCGCTGTAATTGTCGAAAAGGGTGAATACGTAATTACCCCCACCTTGTGCGAAAATAAGAGACAGGAAGAAACACACCAAACACGTTATACCTGTCAAAGAAAAAATTAGCGTTAGCTTCTGAAACGAGTGCAAAAATTTATTAGCGACATTAGTAGAAGATACTACAACTATCAAACTAGTTATTTATCGTTTACTCGCATAGGAATACGATCAGCATACGATCAGCTGTGATATAAACAGAAAAAAGAATTAGGCTGGACATCATGTTTTCTCACCAGTGAGCACTTCTTTTCTGACGTTGGGGAAGAGCTTCATGTCGACAATGGATGTGATGACACCTTCTAAAGTTCCGAACTGAGAATCAATTCCTAGGGTGAAAAGCATGAGGAAGAAGAGAATCGACCAAAAAGGGGCACCGGGAAACTGATTGATGGCTTCCGTGAATGCGATGAACGCCAAGCCTGTTCCCGAGGCGCTCTAAGAAAAATGCAACATTTCAGAAAATGTGAGATTCTGTTATCAATATACAAATGATGATAAACTAATTACAATAAATATTCAAACTTTAGCCAGTATGGCTTTTTAAAAAAGTTTCTGATTGGTTACTGGTTTGTCTGGCATATTCTTTATTGCTTCACTGTCACTGGCATGAAAAGCTTGGAAGATTGAGGGAGAAAAAAAAAAAAAAGATATTTAAAAAGACATTTTGGAGTAATAGGTGTGATGTGCAATAATCATTAGCGCTGTTGCAGTAATGTCGAACATTAAGAAAACATATTTAACACGATGTGTTTCTTTGTTTAAAGTTATATTAAGTCTCAAATATCCTGGTTTACGTCAGAACGCATCAGTGATTTATTAATAAATCAGCTACAGCTTTAAATAATCATCAACTCTTTTAAAATTAAAGTTAGCACCACAGAAAACATTAGAACATTTAATTAAAAAATTGTTCACGATTTTTAACTGGCGCTATTCTAAATTAATCGACTGAAATGTGAATTAGGTATTATAAATGAAAATTTAAACAAAGAATGCTTCCCTGAATCTACCGATATTTTTTCATTTACTAACTTTCATCATTTACGCAAAAGCCATATTGTGTGTATTGAATATTTTACAAAGTCTACGGAAGCTTTGTAGAATCATAGTACATAAAGGCCGAACCACTCATTAGGCCAGTGACCCAGGGCTCCAAATGAGGAGAAAAAAATAAATGAAGGGTCCACAGGAAGAACGATGAGAGTCCACTTTTCGACAATGTTGAGGTTTCTACTGCATTCTGTTGTTCATTAGTGGCACTATTAATATCCGAACCCATAAGGAGAAAGAACGATGAGAATACACTGAAAAAATAACCCAAAGATACAGTTTACTGGGAAGAACGTGGAAAGTCCCGTGCGTCTTTCGATTTTTTGGAAAATCAGCTGTATTGGACTCTCATCGTTCTTCCCGTGTACCCTTCAAATATAAAAGATTTTTGTAATCCATTGAATTTATTTAAAGATTTTACTATAATTGTCTGTCATTACTTTTTGAACAGAATTCAATGGATTCGAATATTTATTTATTGACTTAACAGCAGGATTAAACAGAAACTAAAAATAACATATGATTACTAATAATAACGAGACATTTATCGATGAAAATTCCATTCGATTGAAATACATAACGCAATCTTAATTATTACAAAAATTATTATCTGCCATAAGTATGGGAAAAATAAAAAGTGGTTTGAGCGGGGAGAACAATAAGAGGATGTCACAATCATGGGCACTCATACTTATGAGCAGGGAGGGGCCATGGCCCCCCTAACTTACAGGAAAAATTATTATATTACCGAAAGGATTTACGTACTGGTATAGCGTAGAATTGGTTCAACACTAAAATATAGTATGTATCTTTCTGAGGCACTTCCTTGACTTGCCCCCCGACCAGTACAGTCAAACATAGGGATGCTCATGCTCGCTATCCCATGCTGCTTCTAGATTCTATGCCTCTAACTGCCGCCGTAACATAAAATTCATGTATTCAGTTACACCATAAGCAATTAGCAACCGATAAATTCAGTGTAAAGTTATAAAAACATCACAAGCGCAGCGTAAAGAATATCGATTACTTTGAACGTGTTTGGGATAATTTAATTCAATTCCCCATGGAAAGCACGTTGCATGTCGAGAGTGCATTAAACGAGAAAACTTTCATAATATACACTCATTATTTTTTAAAAACTCCAGTTGATCAATATACAATGTAAATAACGTGTCACCTAACACGCGTTTTATTTACGCTACTTGCATAATGGAGATGTGTAAAGTTTTAACTGTTAATTGAAGACACACCCAGAACTGTTGGCATATTCAATCTTACCTTTTCGAGCTCCTTCTGAAGGTCGCACTCCGGAAAATCATAGGGCAGATTGGGTGTGGTAGCTATCAAGCGTTCAATCACATTAGGTGGAATGACAGGAGGTATTGTCGTGTTGGGATAAAGGGGCTGAAGAAGCAGGTCTCGATCTTCCACGCATCGGGCGTGCGTGTTATGCGCTTTGAAACCTGGAAAAAGAGTAAAAGTAAACTTAGATTTGCTTTGGAACCTGGAAATATAGAAAAGTAAATTTTAATTTGGTGATTTTTTCCCTCCGTCTACCTCGAATATACAGGGCTTACAATCATGAGAAAAAAAGTATGTTAATTAAAGGCGAATCAGCATTGTGTAAGCAATGTAGAGTCTCAAACGTTGTTTTCGTGTACTTGTTAACAACCACACCTACAATATTAACATTCAAATTATGATAGCATAGTACTACTCTTTACCCGTTTTCCCGTACAGTTATGAATCGTAAAAATATTTCTTTCATTTTGTATTTAATTTGTATTTTCTCAATTTAAGAATTTCCCTTAGTCATTCGCGATAACTGATAAAAACTAAAAACTTTAACTGCGATATACTTTAAAATTAAACAAGTCGAATAACTTGTTTAATTTTACATTTACGCATGCGCAGTTTTCTGTGAATGTCTTTCTAAAAATGTAACTTCATTTTTCTGATTGCACCTTTTTTGGATAACTTGTTCACCTAAAAAGTTATTTTTTCTACTTTTTTTAAAATCTATAGCTCCTTATAAAATTTGTCGCAGAAAAGTAATTGCATGCCATTAGAAAACTTTTTCTATAAGTATAGTATAAAAATTATTATTTAGAAAAATGCCCCGCTGATCAAACACCTTGAAATACCCGGTATAATAAGTTATGTTTACTTCTCTAGAAACCATAAATAATTTTTAAAAATCTTTGTAAAAGGAGGATATTCAATGAAGCTAAAATTTACAAGGAGCCCGAAGACAAAGTGAATTATATAGTACCTAAGTATACAGGGTGCCCCCAAAAGGCGGTAACAGGCTTTAATTCTTTATCTATTAGAGATAAGTGGGTATTGTAAATTGAAAAAATATTCAAAATAAGGTTGGAAATAAGACTCCGTTAAGAAAAAATTCCTCTCGTTCATTTTGAAAAAGTTACACTTTTTAAATTTATTTACGAACCCCGTACAAAAAAATTCTCAGAAAAGTGTGCCCGCACATTAATGAGGTGATGACAAAATTTCAGCCGTTCATCATACAGCGTCTTGAGATATCTTTAAAGAAAGATGATCGGGGAATATACATGATTTAGAATGTAAACGTTTATTACTAGAGAGGAAAAAAGAGATTTTCTTTCGTAATTTCTGTACTACCCCTGAAATGCCATCATTCGACGTGATTTTTTTTTCCCTTCGAGAACCATTGAAAAATGGTTTAAGTCGCGTTATATTTACCTTAATATCTTTGACACTTTTAAGAATATAATTCTCAAATTTTGTATATGTCACCTCCTTAGTGTATGGGGCACATTTTACTAATTGAAAATTTTTTTGTACGGGGGTTATATACAAATTCAAAAAGTGTGACTTTTTGAAAATTAACGAGAGTGGTTTATTCGTAGCGTAATCTTTCTTTCCGACCTTATTTTGAACATATTTTCAATTTACATTACACACTTATCTGTAAAAGATAAAGAATTAAAGCTCGTTACCACCTTTTTGAACACCCTGTATAATCCACTATTGTGTTCGGACTACCTATAGTCTTTAGACACTACTCACAATTCACTGACTCAAAGCTTTCTTTATTGAGTTAGAAATTCACATGTACAGTGATCTCTCACGTATATTCGTGCGCAAGGGACCCCCAGAAAAACGCGCGTAAACGTAAAATTACAAAAACGAGCGCAAAAGTGAAATATCTGTAAATTAAGTTATATCATGTTACTAATTAATACTTTTTATACACTAAAAAATGTAAACATGATAAATTTCAAAATCCATTTTTTTTGTTTGTTTTGTTTTTTGACTTATGCTACTTTAGTGGAAACCAAGAAAAAAGAAATGGTTACACACCCAAATTTCATGTAATCCTATTATTACTTTCCCATAAAATAATTATAAATCAAATATTGATAAAAGGGTAAAATTCTTTATATAAGCAACACTTGTCTAGTTGAAAAATCTAATTTTCGAAGAGAACATTTCTTTTTCGACGCGCCTAAGTGAGAGGTACTTTCTTAGTGCAATGCATAAATGAATGAGAATTATTATTCTTTTCATATTTCCCTGTCCGTAAGCTTGGAAAAAACTCTCATAAGTGAAAAACCTACATAAAAGAGAGCGAGTGCAAGTGAGAGATCACTATACTTCGTAATCTTCAAATTTAATATCGGTCTGCAATTTTCAAGTTTGCTTTATTTATGTAATGCTATGACACAAATATGATTTAAATACTAGCTTGATTTTTCTAAAAAAGAAAGATGATAAAAAGAAAACAGCTTTTTAAAACATTTTCTAAATGTTTTAAGTTAAAAAAGTTTAAAAAAAAAAACTAAATACCTGTATTTCAAATAATTTCTGTAGTTTCATCTATGCTGTTACAGCATTTACAAATCTGCATTTCTTTTAAACCTTAAAAATTGCTGTAAAAATTACAAGTATTAGCATGGAAAACGTTTCCTTTTATCTAAAATGTTTCTCAAACAAATGTAACTTATTGACATTTTTTGATAGAAAATTTAATAATCTTAAGAATATACCTTAAAAACGTTTGTGCTTGCATGGTTTACAAACATAACTTTTGAAAACTGAAAATGAGGTAATATTTGAGAGGGAAAATTAGCGAAAGAATTTTTATGAAGTACAAAAATCACTAAATTTATGAGGAACTATAATTCAATGACAGGAACTATAATTCAATGACAGGAACTATAATTCAATTGTTTTTCGAATGTTGGAAGGAAATTTTATTTTTAAACTTCTGATGAACAGCCGAGTTTCTCTTAGAATATAACACAGTTTTCCTTACCGAGCACGCTAAAGACAACAATGCCAGCAAACATGGATGTGCCACAGTTGCAGATGGAAACTGTGATGGCATCTCGAAAGCAGTTGTTATGAACTGGGTTGTAAGAGGCAAAAGCTATTAGACCTCCAAACGCCAGGCCCAAGGAGAAAAATATTTGAGTACCTGCTTCTAGCCATACTACAGGATCAGCTAGTTTCGACCACTAAAAGAAACAAGAAAATTTGAATTTACAGAGTCAAATAAACAAGATAGGCTATAAGATTTTTTCAGTTTCATCAGGGTAGATAAACGTTTTTGCATGCACATTTCATACACTAAGAATTAATGGAGTATCACAGGGCCCAGTCGGTATAATGTCGGTCGAAGGTGTTTAATTTTCGGTGTTCCTATGGGACTTCGGCGCAATTTCCGTGTTTGGGACATTCGGTGTTAGGGAGGGTGACAACCTCTCTCGACCGGACCGCAGTGGGACCGTGTGCTTAAAGGCCTTATTACATGGGCAAAATTTAGAGCAACTTAGGTTGAAGAAACCAGTTGCTGCAATTCATTCCCGCAAGCCAGTGAGCCCAAATGAGCACGCATTGTTGCCATAGTAAACAAACTCTGCTGTGTTCACAAACGTCAGAGATTCACGAATTGGCGGTTGCTAGAGCATGTAATTATAAATAGCATATCGTTGGTTGCTTATACCTCGCGTATCTTCTGATCGGTTTGATATTTATTTTTCTTTTCTTCAATCAAATCAATTTCCATGTCGATATTCTATTTCACGGACATTTTGTTTTCGCACACGCTTATCCCTTTCACTACTAACGGTATGGCTGACGCTGACTCTTCCGCCATCTTGTGTTGTGACGTAGAAATAGGAAGCACTACGATTGGCTGGATTTCCAGCAACTTGCAATTTTTTCGCGAACGAAAAAGTTGGAGTTGATTGTTCCCTAGGTAATCGAGGGAAATTTCCAGGAAAGAGGTTTCTGAAACTGGTTGCAGCAACCAAATCACTCGAAAATTCCTTCGTGTAATAAGGTCTTTAAGTAGCTGGTGCACGTAAAATCTGTCGTGGCTATAATGTCCTTCCTGTTGAAACGATATCTTTAGGGGTCCCGTTCAGGTGCTGGTATCTTATCTGGAATTAGTTTAAAATTATATATAAGAGCTCCGAGCTATGTCGGTCTTCATCCCACTGAGGCTCAATAAAGTCGATCAATTTCGCGCATCACTTTCCTCTTGGAAGATCTATGCGGTTAGTCAGAGAGCATCAGAAACAAGAACACGAAGAATTAATAGTAAATGAGGAGCGAGTTAAATTGAGTTTGGAAACCGAAGGTTGCCCGCTCAGCTGACAAAGTCGTCATTAGACGACTAATGAATATACTTATGAATTTGCGGCAGTCGCGTGTATCTACGATGATTCTGACTACTGCTGTTTTTCCTTTTACGATACTCTTTTTAATTATTAAATATTTTGTTCAAAAAATCAGGATTTTTCGCACGTATCAGGTCGTATCCTCCTAACTATTAATGATACTTTATTTATCTTTGCATAACGGAAAGTTCTTTCGATTCTGAAAAAGATGAAATCAGTTTTGGTTATCTAGTTAAACTTTTAACGATTTTCTGAAAAAAATATCAATTATTGCCTCAATTTCTTTACATCGTGGCATGCGAAAAACTAAACATTCTACCTATTCAAAACTTCCACTGAACACGGAGTGTCCTTTCCTAAATCGTTTAATACAGGAATGGTAAAAAAATATAAAATGTTTAATTTTTTGACACATTTCTTAAATGTGGTAGAACCAAGCTGTAGATTTTTTATCGCAGAGGTGAGGAAAATCGATTTCCCCCTATTATAAAGACGCACCGCCAATTTAGCCGCGAAAAGCAACACCGCATTCAATCAGTCAGCTAAGAACTTTTTAAACTCAGTATCAATGGGACTATCTAATTCTGGATTACAGAAATTTACAAATTATGGAAATCCTGTAATAAGGGGAAAAAAAAAAAAACTTTACATCCGGAGAAAACCACGCAAATCTCTAGATCGCAGTCGCTCGAGAGTCTTGAACCATGGACCTGCACACTTCCCCCCATTTTACAGTGTTCAGTTCGCAACAATTTCGAGCAGTATGCCTATAAGTGCGGACGATTTTTTGTTTAACACAAGTCTGATGTGCACTTTGGAAAACGGACTCCTACACTGCAAAAAAAGTCTGTAAAATGTACAGAAATTACTCGTATTATTTACAGAATAAGTCTGTTCGTAAAAAAAACACTTTTTTTCTGTTTTATCTTCACCCGCGCATGCGTACTAGAAGAAGACGTCATTGCTCAACCTTGAGGTTCATTTCGCCCCCGGCGCAATTAAAACGGCAAGACATTGTACTACGTGTCGTTAGCTGGAGCTGAAGAAAAGCGACGGTATATTTAGTTACAACTGCATACGTAGGTTCAGGTGAGTGTTTGATGTTATGTACGGATTTTGTTACTCGTTGGCGTAACCCGGCTCGTTTAGACTTAGAACATTTTTAAGTACTTTAGTGTTTGTCGATAATGTTGACGCCGCGTAATTAATTAAATTATTAATTGACACAATTAATGTTAAATCAATAAGTAATTAGCGAGATATAAAGCAATAAGCTAATTAATTAGATTGATTACTATTAATTAATTGTTAATACAGTAATATTTAACTGGGAGGGAAACCCCCACCACAAGAATAAAAGGAGTTAGATGAAAAAATGTAAGAATTATTATTTTATTTCCATAAAATGGACATTTAAAATGGCATTTACTCTCATTGTAAGCAACAATATCGGCCTTCTTTCGTAAAAAGTGGCATGTAACATTGAGGGGAGGGGGAAAATGGTTTCTTTTGTAGAAAATATTTCCAAAAAGGTTGAATTCTTTTTTTTGGGGGGGGGGCAGTTACCCCTCCGTCTTCCCTTTTAATCCGTCCTTGGCGTTGAATGATGGGAAATAGAACAGTTATGGAACTTGATTGTGAATTCGAGACTTTTTACCTACAAAAATAAACGAAAAAAATCACCTGTGAATTTTGATATATTTATTTTAGACTTGCGGGTGAGGGGAGGGGGGGGGGCTTTTATGAGTAAAACTACGCATCGAAAACAATGGACCAACCAGATAAATTGGCATAATGATTTTAAGCAGTGCAGGGCATCACTTGATCTGACGTCATACTATGACGTCACCTTAGCGACTCTTTCTTCAGCTACTTGCGATTTATGTGCAAAATTTTCTGGCAACACTGATCGCAGGTGACGCTCTGGGTCGGCTAACGAACGATTACGTACCGTTCATCTTACCATGGCACACCGTTTATGTCACTGGAAATAGTAGACGGGCGAAGTGTGAAAGTCCCGGGTTCGGGTCCATCGCGCGTCCGTCGACCGTTAACCGTTCAGAGTTTTCCGCGGTTTTCTCCGGAAGTTAGCGTAAATACGGATTAGGACCCCTTCGAAAGACCCCCACGGAGGGCTCCCCTCTTTCAAGGAAACCTCCCCAAAGCTCACTCACCAAATGGAACGAATTTCACACAATCTCAAGTACACACTAAAAGGAACGTACTGTGTGAAAATTAGCTGCTATCTCCTCATAGAACTTGAGAAATTAAAGGTTAAAAATTAGTTAAAATCGCACCAATTGTACCCTTTAGCTAGTATTCGGCGACAGGGATAATTAATCGAAAAGTTGAAACGCTCACGCGAGTACGTACTCGAAATATTTATAAATCAGTGTTTGCTATACCATGTTATATTTCAACGTACTGGGTTTTTAAGTAGCTTAATCTCGTTTTTTACTAGTTAAACTGAAGTCCTATAATATTTTTATTTTAGTTCTGAAAGTCCCTGAAGAAAGTAATTTCTTTTTATTTGTATTAACACATTGAAAGCTGCAAATTCAGTTTACGCATAAGTGAGGCATTTATTTTAATTCTATTCTTTTTATCCAAATGATGATACTATGGAGCAAATATACTTAATGTTGTTTTTATGCTTTACGCGGAATTTGATTCGAAAAATATGACATTGTCTCCATGCACAGACGAAGAAAAAGTCTGCAAAATCAAATTGTTGAAAGTTTGCAAAATTATCAGAAAGTAAATGCAACAGATTTGGTAGCAAATGAGCAATGCTTATTACTCGATACCCTTGAAGATCCTATATTTTCTAGTTTAGAAAACGAAAGCATTGACTTCATGTCCAGTGAGGACATCATGCAAAATAAGCAATTTATTTCTTGAAAAGATAAGGAGACTGCAGTAAAATACTGGTGGGATACAATAGTGGCAAAATCCCGCAGTTTACAGAGTGTTTAAAATTATTTTAAATTTGTTACAAATACAAGGCAGTTATATCTGTGGGAAAAGCAAATTCAGAAGAATGGCGATTATAAATATAAACTAAATCAAATTAAAAAATTTACATTTTAACACTTCTAACACGCAAGAAAATTACAGAAAAATGTACATGATTGTGATTTACAAACTTGGGCTTCAGAAAAGGCATTCGAATTAGGACTGAAATTCCGCGCATCTAAAGGATGGCAGTACAGATTTTTAAAAATGAATAAGATTGTGAGCAGGAAAGTTACAAAATTTGTTTTGCTGAAAAACTCTCGGTCAAAGGAAATCATTAAGAAATTAACGCAGGCGTCCGTAAATGATGTAAATGTCTTTATAAAGTATTCGTTGTTAAAAGACGATCAAATTTTTATGCTGATCAGTCAGGTTTTAATTTAGAAATCCTTCTAGACGAACCCTGGAACATAGAGGATCGAAGCAAGTAGAAAGTGAGATTCAATCACAAAATTCTGTGACACATTCCTACACTACAATGCCGATTTTAAGTAAAAAAAAATAGATTGTTATAGCCATTACATATTGAACATCCCGAAAAAACTGAGGAATTCGGAAAAAATTAAGTGCAGCAGTTTTCTGACATTGTGTTAATGAAACAACTTAATAATATATTTCTTTCAGGGTCAAATCAAAGGGGTGGGGGAGGGAATTATAGGGTGAACCCCTCCCCTCCAAAAAATTACTTTACAATTTTTTAAAATTATTTTTTTAATACCATTGTTTATTTAGATTCTTATTTCGTTAAAAAGCTAAACTTCTTCTAAAAAGCTACGTTTAACCTCCTATGCATGCATAGATTTTATGTTTAAAAATATTTTTGGCCAATTTCCTCCACCCCCCCCTCTCCAAAACGGAACCAGTTACCGGCCTGATTTTTTTCCCACCATATATTCTGCGCGCAGTGAATCATTGCTGTAGATGAATCCTGACCCGTGCTTACTTAAAATGCTTATTAAATAAGCATCTTTTTGTAAAAGCATTTATAAAAGAAAATAGAAAGCGCCAAGTAGCGATAGAGGCTCTATTCTGTCGGCTCATACTCATTTTTTATTAATTAATTTTAGCTTTAATTTAGGAGATAGCAACTAATTTTTACACATTAGGTTTCTTTAAGTGTGTACTTTATTAAATTCGTTACGTTGAGTGAGCTTCGGGGAGGTTTCCTGGTTTGTGTGTCCTTCTGACGAGGATTTATAAGCGGGCTTCGAGCCAACCACACAAATCCGATATACTTGTTCACAACAACTACGTATCGCAATTGTTCTTGGTTTTGGGGGAAATGGGCAATATCAACTTCATGTAACAAGTTAAGTACTACTCATAAACTGTTTCTCATAAGTTATTTCCTTATTATAGTGTATATTTATTGCACTTGCTAATTGGTCCTAGAACTGTAGTTAGCATTTCTTATTATACAGTTATGGATATGTTAAATATTTTGGAATGAGTGTTTTTGTTCGCAATCATTTTGTTTGGAGTGCTCCAGTAAGTGAAAGAATATCGCTGAACTTAAATATCCTGGCACTGTGATAAATAGTATATTGTTTATTTTCAGTGTTTGTACTTGAATAGTCGTCTAAAACCGAACAATTTATGATGTTTTTAGTGTGTATGTGTGCAGGCGCGTAGCCAGGAAGATTTTTCGGGTGGGGGATATGCACCTGGACAATTTTTCGGGGGGGGGGGATATGAACTGATATGTGTATAAATAGACGGAATTTCATCACTACTTTGGGACAGCCCAAAAATTTTGGGGGGGATATATCCCGATATCCCCCCCCTCCTGGCTACGCCCCTGCATGTGTGCTCGGGGGGATTTCACATCAAATATAATATTATACACTTCCCAGACTTATAAATTTCGATCTTCTATACTTACAATAAGAATTCTGATTTTCTAGGAGTATCTTAAAGTTTCCTAACGCGTAAGTGCCTTCAATAATTTAAATCAATGGATATATCTCAATCAAGTTTATCAGGTAAACCAAATTAAAGAAATGATATATTTCACCTTTTAACGTATAAAAGAACAGAAGTATTGTATCTAAAAATTATTTATAATTTCCTTGTAATATTTGTTATGTAGTTTTAAATTTGTACACACTTTGCAATTCTTTTTGCATATTGCATACTATTATTTCTTAATCCTAGTAAAAATGAATCAAAGAAGCATAGTTATACACTTTTTTTCAAAGTTAATGAAACACTTTTAAGTACCATTTTGTAAACATATAAATTAATCAAACCACATAGCAATATTTTAAAAAGTGTGAAATTTATATGTATATAGCATATAACTGTTTTTTTATTTTATTAATACACAACTGGTAATTAAAATAGCAACACCAGGAAGGCGACATGCTAAACAGTGCAGCAATTTTAATGTCGAGTAGTATATTTTATTAAAGAAATATTTCTAGCTTCATAACATTGTGATTTTCTTTTTTCTACAAATTATGTCATTATCAAAAACAATAATCATTTTCTTCAGTTTTAAAAGTAATTTTTCATTTGTATGAGATGAACAGCTAGATTTTGATTTGAAGTAATTTTACAGTGGGAATTTTCTAGTTTTTTGTATATTCAGGGGAGACTTGGAATTCAGGGATTTGGGAAATTTTATGTCTGGGAAAAGTCAGGGAATTCTGCAAAAAACCTCTTCTAAATCAGGAAGATTTAAAACTCTTTACAATGTTTATCGTCATTTGATGCAGAATACCGTGTTTACTCGCGTAATAGTCGCACTCCCGTTTTGAAGCAGAAAAAATAGCTCTTTAGAGTTACAATATTATATAGTAGATTTTACCCGCATAATAGTCGCACCTGGACTTTCAACATGAAAAATTGGCAAAAAAGTGCGACTATTACGGGAGTAAACATGGTAGTTTTGGCTTCTGGTGATCGGAACAGCTTTAGTATTGGTCATTATTGGCAGTCTTTGTCATAACTTTGTGAAATTTTCAATGGCATTAATATTTTATTTAAATATTATGTATTCATTTTTTAGATTCTTAAACAGGGATGTATAGATTTTTTTATAATTCTTATGCACTATATTTTAAGTTATTATTTACTCTGTGAGGGGGATTCCACACCCTCAAACCCCGTTTCTTTCTTTTAAATAAATACAATTTCAGTTTACTAACAACCATAATCAGATAAAAGAAAAAGCTATCTGCGCACATATTCCCAAAACTATCTGCAAACGCATATGACGTATTTAACGAGGAGAGGGGTAAGAGGGGTGGGGGTCCTGGGAGTTCGGACACTCCCCCCCCCCTTCCCTGAAATTTTGTTTTTTGTCACTATAATGATAGTCTTTTTTACGGTTTGGACTCCCCCCCCCCCTCTAACAAAATGTTTCCTGAATACGTGCCTGCTCGTGATAACTGAATACATATTGCGTATATGAACTTGTGTATATGCATTCGAAGCACACATCTGTGCAACCCGCTTGCACTATAGTGACTAGCTGCTGTTGTGAACATGTATATCGGATTTGTGTGCTTGGCTGGAAGTCCACTTTTAAATCCTCGTCCGAATGACAAAACAAGGGAGTTACCCTCAGTGGGGGTCTTTGTAAGGGGTCCTAACCCGTATTTACCCTAAGTTTCGGAGAAACACCGAACGGTTAAGTCGACGGACGTGCGATGGAAACCGAAACCGGGACCTTCACACTTCGGCCGTGTACCATTTTCAGTGATATAACCACTGTGCCATGGTGAGGCTTTGTGCAAGATAAATTGTTTATTTATTTTAATGCATAAATTTTAAAACCATTACATATCAGAGCCTAGTTATAAAAGTATTTTTTTAATATTTTGCTTATTATACAGTCTGATCATCAACGTTTTAAATTTCAAAATCTCTAATCATAAGTGTAGTCAGTGGCCAATATCCTGAATCAGGAACACTAAACATAAATATCAATTTTTTATTCAATACTTTTCGAAGTTGAAATATGTAAGAAAGTAATTAAAAATTAGCGCAGATCTGATCGCTCTGTAAGCAGTTCTTTATAAAACTTTTGCATTTAAAAAGAGAGGAACGCTTAAAAATTTGAGCTTTCCGCTTTTAAAAAGTTGAAAATTTGATTCTTTTTTCTTATTCATTATTTTTTCAAAAAGATTTGACGAAAATTAAGCATATTGTTAAATGTAGTAAAAATATTTTATCATGTATTTTTATTTCCAATGTTCAATAGCAATGATGCATACAGTCTTCTATTTTAAAACAAGATGGTAATTTTTGACATTTTAATTTGGAAGGGCAGGCCCATGGTCAGGATTTTTATTCGGGGAGGCTCAAATATTCAAATACCATAAGTTAAACATAGGTATCATGGGGTCCTACGAAAGGTGCAAGAAAGAGCCCCCACCCTCCGACATAGGCGCGGCATAGTGATCATTTTTAAAATACACTGGAACTTTTTGTATCTTAGTACTGAAGTGTCTGAAATACTGAAATAAGCCTTCTCTAGAATAAGGGTGTTCCCTAGAATATAAGCCTTCCCTAGAATACTGGGTGGATTGTGGTAATGGGGCCCCTTGGGTGCCCCTCTCTTGTAGAGGACGCGGGGCTGCAGAGCCTGTTTCCCTAAATCCGTCCCTGTATATAAACATACATATTTGAACTTTCGGGGGGTGGGGTGTAGCTCCTCTAGCCTCCCCTTCCCTGGCTACGTGCTTGTCGAGGGGGAATTACAATAAGTACTGCTGAAAAGTAAAATTATTATGCTCCTATCTTGTGATAACAAATTTCAGTTTATAGATGAGTCAAAAGTAAAATGTGATTTTTTAAATGTGTTTAATTCACTGAAGTAAATTATTTTTTTTTCTAGGTGTTTGCTTGGAATAAATCCTAACAGAGGATGCAAGAAGAATCCTGATGTGAAAAAACGTGAGGCCGTTAATATGAAAATTCTCAATTTACTTAATAAAATGTCGGCATATGAGCTAATTGACCACTAATTATATATTAAGAAATACCCCTGAATACTGGAGAGCAAAATCTATAAAATTATAAACAATAAACTTTGTAAATATTCCTCTGTTTGTACTTTGTAAATACTTTATAAATACTGTATTTTTTTTCTTAAAATAAATCTAATTTTTCACAATTTTTCCTGACGTATTTCTTTGATTATTAATGGATATTACAAAAATCTAAGCATAGATATATCATGCAAGAGTAATTTTAAACTCCTAAAAACTACTTCTGAAAAATAAGATGCATATATGTATATACATTAAAACCTCTACTAACGGTCACCTCCGAAGACTGGTCATCTCTTTAAACAGACACTGTTAGAAGTTTACAGAATTGAATTGAGACTATTGATTTAACATTATTGTGAACCTCCAAAGAACGGTTGTCTCATAAAATGGTCATTATTTTATGGGACCAAACGTAGCTGTTTCTCAGAGGTTTCACTCTATATATGTAGTATTTACTTGAACGACGCCATCACTACATTAATCAATAGTTTAGGAGCAAACATATATATTATTTTAACTACAATGACGCGCTACAATCACGTAAAAAATAAACCTTACAGTAAATACTTCCACTAACTTCATTTACTACAAATACCCCAACCATTTATTTAGGGACAATTGAAATGACAAACTGATACGCTTCCATCCCCATGAACATAGAAATTGATGGATACTTGATGGATAATATCAAGAAATAATTTTGAAAGCATTCAAAAATAAACTTTAAATTTTATGCTTGGAACATCTACACTACCACCCCTGATCCACTGATTTGTGTATAAATTTTTGTGCTTTGAAATGCATTGATTCATTTGAAATCAGCTTCTTTGATTACTGTTTTACTTGATTGATAGCAATCGTTCTTATAAATCTTTCTTTTTTCAACACTAATATTTTATTTTGTACAGTTGCTTAATTTTAAAGTATGCCCTTGGATGGAATTGATTGAAAATAATTAATGTCACCTATGATTTCAAAACATACTCAAGAATTTATTTTCATTAACATTTCGTAGGAGAATTTTTTTACCACTTAACAGGGCCAAGGTCGTCGAAAGAAGCTAGTATATGATAAAATTACTGAGTTTTTTAAGTAATTGTAAGTAAGTAAATTTTTTAAGTAATCTTAAGTAAGGTATTGAATTATTAAAAACAAAAGAAAGTTGTTATAAGTACAAAATATATTTCATAAATAAACTCGTTTTTTCTGTAAATTCCTTAAATCAAGCTGTAAAAAAATGGTTAAAGTCTGCTACATTGACAGAAATATACCGTCGACAAAACACGGGGAATCTGGAAAAATTACAGATTTCTGTAAATTAGATGCAGTTTCTAAAAAAAAAAAAAAAAAAAAAAAAAATTGCTATAAAATAAACGGAGAATCTGTAAAAAATTTTTAAAAATACAGAAGAAATCAGTAAAACGCATAGAAGATTTCTGTAAAACACACAAAATATTTCTGTAAAATTGATGAAGAATCTGTAAAAAATTACAGAGGACTTCTGTAAAACACACAGAGGATTTCTGTAAGATTGATGGAGATTCTGTAAAAATTTACGGAAAACTTCTGTAAAACATACAGAAGATTTCTGTAAAATAAACGGAGAATCTGTAAAAAACTACAGAAGACGTCTGTGAAATACACAGACGTTTTCTGTAAAATAAACAGAGAATCTGTAAAAATTACGGAAGACTTCTGTAAAACATACAGAAGATTTTTGTAAAATAAACGGAGAATCTGTAAAAAACTACAGAAGACTTCTGTAAAGCACACAGAAGTTTTCTGTAAAATAAACAGAGAATCTGTAAAAATTATGGAAGACTTCTGTAAAACACACAGAAATTTTCTGTAAAATAAACGGAGAATCTGTAAAAAATTACAGAACATTTCTGTTAAATATACGGAAATAAACTGGCGTCCTGGCTGACAGTTTTTTTCTGTAAATTTGACAGACTTTTTTTTGCAGTGTAATCTAATGGCAAAAGATCGATGCTTTCGCAAGGGATTCATCAGAGGGGATTAATTTTACTGAGTATCAGACATTGAACCCAGGTTTAGTCCGTTCACTCATCTCACATTATCGAAAAGGCACAGTGGACTATCCTTCTGTGCCCAGTGTTTCTTCTCAGCATGGATCTTTGAATGCTTCGGTGAGACCCAGCGTTCTACTCGTGCAATCGCTCCAGTAGATCATTTAAACGTAACATTCTAAGACTCATTCTGTGAAACAGCACTGCTCTCAGAAGAGAAGTCTTCTCTGTTGTCTCTTTTTGATGACAATAATGAAAAGGTTAAAATTAGGTTCCTGATTAAAAATGAAATGTATCTCTCATACACTAAAAGACGGGGGGAGGGGATAAATATGTTCATATGGTTCATTTATCCCCCCCCCCCTTTAAACTTTTTTGCATATACCATTCCGTACATGGGACCATTTAATTAAATTAAAAAATTACTTGCGCAACATATTCTGAGATCTGCATTTCTAACAAAATTCAAAGCTTTATAATTTCAACAGCAAATGAAACTCCTATCAATCATACATGCCACATTTACGTAGTGTCTTAAATAAATAAATAAAAAATAAATATTTTTTCGGTGTCACATTATATATACGGATTAAATCTGAATTTGCATCACTTCAAATGTCTATTTGACGTACTAATATGGTAACTAATATATGTACTAATATGGTAAAACTAATTGTTATTATTAATATTAATTTCCAAAAAAATACTAATAATAAGTTACTAAAAATATGGTAAAAAAATCGCAGTCCTTAATTTTGCGGGAGTCGCGAGACAAGACAGACAATTTCTCTGCAAGACGCGAGGCGAGACAGAGGTTTTCCACTGAGAGACGAGGCGAGACAGCCCTGTTTCTTGTCTCGCGTCCATCCCTAAAAGAAACAGTAACATAACGCGCGACATCTTACAAAGCCTCCACAGAAATATCAAGAAAATAAGAGTTTCGGACTAAAACGAATTGAATAAATATAAGATAAAAAAGTTCTTTAAATTAAAGCTTTTTATTTAAAGACGGGCTAGAAGATATAAAATAATATGAGGAAATTTTTTCAAGTTGTCACGTATTGCAGCACGTAAATGCATCCTAGCTTATCGATCATCAGCGGAGATATTTTGAAAATTCATTAAGTCATTTTTTAAAGTATAAAATAATATGTAATTTTTAAAACTTTAGGCTTCAATACTTCTTTTGACCCCATATAGAAGTAAGCAGTTAAGCTCCTCAAGCTTTTAAAAACTATATTTTTTTCATTAAAAAAATTTCATTTTATGAATCTTTAAAGTATCCGATGATCGGTAAGCTAAGGACGACTTGCGTATTGAAATAAGTGTTTGAGCTTGACAATTTCCTCAAATTATTTTATACCTTCAATTCCATTTTTGATTAAAAAACGTGATTTTAAAAACCTTTTATGAATAATTATGTAACAGTGATTGGAGACACTTTAGATATGCAGTTGAAAATTTTTGCATTAACAGTAGATAGATCGATCCAGCGTATCAAGTTTATTCGTATTTTGTTAGATTTATTTTAAATTCTTTTATTCACACCGAGTGAAAAGTGAGATTGCTGCGCATGGGTTATTTGGAAATACCTTGTACATGCATGAAAATTCCTTACCGGAAAACTAGTTATTGTTTTAGAGTGCCTTGGAATTTCCGCATGCCCGTTATCAGTGCAAACTATGCCACTTCAGGCTGTCTACGATTTCATTCGGGAAATTAAATTCCGGCCACTTCTCCTGGAAGTGTCATATTTTATCATCATAACGGAGACATTTCCCCCCGAAAGATTCTCTTCTTGTAATCAATAGAAAAAACTATGAAGTCGGTGCAATAAATACAACATTGTAAAGATGTCTTAGTGTATTATTTGCTTGTAAGTTCAAATCGTCTGTGTCAGTTATTTTATATTCTATTATCATCAGTCAGTTCTTTTGTATGTTTTAATGAAAATCTTTTTTTTTCAATGCATTTTTAATGAAAATCTAATGAATACTATTTAGCTGCGAAATATTCTCTTTTGTGCTGACAAAAACGTATGAAGTAGTTGTTAAAAATTGTTAATTTTCTGCAGAAATTTCACAATTTATGCATATTGCACAATGAAATTAACTGACTAAAGTAATTTGATTTTGAGCTGATGCAACAGTATCATCTTGCGACACATCTAATCCACGTAAATAGTAGTAGTACATATTCGGTTAATTAAAAAATATTGCTATAACTTATTAATTGTATTCACTATGAATACGATTAACTGAATTACATAAATACACACTAGGTAAAGTAATGGTGATTTTCAAACAGCTTCAATTAGCAGTTATATGTAAAAGGATCAATGTTTAACTGCAGCCTTTTAATTATAAAGTGTGTACGGAGGTTGTTCAAAAAGTATGGTAACAAGTCTTTCACTAAAAGGTTTATTCAATAAATAAACAAACATGGCAATGCATTTAGTACATATTATTTTTCAATATAGCTTTCAATTTGTTCCATCTCTAAACCATCTATCGAAACCGGCATTGAAAAAATCAGGGCCCTTGTCGCTGAGCTGTTTAACGACGGTGTCCTGAACAGCTTCATGGGCTTATAAATGCTGAGCTGCCAAGTGCTTCTTCAACGGCCGGAAGATGTGGTAACCAATGGGTGCGAGATTCCGGCTTTTAGGGAGAATGTTCCAATATGTTCTCCATCGATAGGACTGCAGCCAACCACGTGTAACAGAGGCGAGATGCGGATGGGGGTTATCATGCAACAAGATGACACTTCCACTACCTGAAGATAAATTTCTGCTGGAGAAATTTTATTTAACCTTAAAAATCGCATCACAGTTCGTGCTTCAATAACTGACAAACTATCCGTCAACGTCTCCTCTTTTCTACTGCAGATTTCGGTGTATCAAGGCGCTGCTAGGTCCATCTAGTGGCATTTGATTGAGATCGTCTGTTGTACCTAGATATGCAATTTCATTCGTTCGTAGAACATGTGCATCCGTGAGAATTCTTGTTACCGTATTTCTTGAAACACCTACGTATTAATGAATGACCCTTTGGTGAAATCAAACAGCAGAATTATTGTTTGAATTACAGAGCACTTCGAAAAGCCTGCTCTCTCTGCGACAGCCCTCCCAATCCCCCTTCTGTTTGAGAACTTTGGGTTCTCATAATGTATTTCAATAGGAAAAACTCTATTTTTAACATTTAAAAAAGGTATTAAATTCCAGTCTTGGATGATTGTAATTTATGGAACTGGTTGAGCAAACCTTCGACTTTGAATTTTTAGCGGAATTTTTATATTTTGATGTGATTAAAAACATGGGCGCCGGCAGAATATTTCCTAGGTGGGGGCAAAGACTACTCCTGGGGGGGCGAGCACTACCCAAGGGGGGGCAAAGACTACTTTATGATTACCATGTTGGAAAGAACAAACAAGCAAGGGAAAACACTGTATACAAAAATCAAGGGGGGGCCATTGCCCCCTCTTGCCCTATGTTGCCGGCGCCCATGATTAAAAATAAAAACTAATGTTTCTAATAACCTTTTTCTGGGTTGAATACAATCGAAAGACAATAAGAGAATCTGCGCAGGAAGGGTGTGCAGTCCGCTGTTACTAAGATGGCGTCGCTGAAATGCCCCGTTGAAATACTCTACAGCATTTTGCTGCGTTATGTGCATCGCGTTGCTGGTTTTATGAGGATACTATAGGATACTACCTTCAGGAACGGCCTACCTATTTGGTTTAAAGCCTGTTTTAATTCCTGAAGTGTCCTACTGTCCTGCTGAACCCTAGCTCTAGGCTCAGGTCCAGCAAGCAGCGGTTTCCCTCATTTTTATTTTATTTTTTTACAGCACAATTTTTGGATTACAATTGGTAAAATACATCAGTGTTATACAATATAAAAGCAGTTAGTTTACAATGATTTACAATTGCTCACAATATTGTTCTTAGTAACATTTGACCATAGATACATATATTTAACACGTTCTGAGGACACGTTTATGAGGATACTATAGGATACTACCTTCAGGAACGGCCTACCTATTTGGTTTAAAGCCTGTTTTAATTCCTGAAGTGTCCTACTGTCCTGCTGAACCCTAGCACTAGGCTCAGGTCCAGCAAGCAGCGGTTTCCCTCATTTTTATTTTATTTTTTTACAGCACAATTTTTGGATTACAATTGGTAAAATACATCAGTGTTATACAATATAAAGGCAGTTAGTTTACAATGGTTTACAATTGCTCACAATATTGTTCTTAGTAACATTTGACCATAGATACATATATTTAACACGTTCTTTTTTTTTCTTTTTTTAACAATTTTGAAAGTTAAAAAAAGTAAATAAATATCAAAAAGTAAACAATAGGCTTGAGAATGATAAACTTAAAAAGTAATTTTGAAAAAATTAAACATAAATAAATACAACCAATATTCAAAAATGTGCTTTAGAAAGAAAGTTTTATTTTTATTTTTAATTTTGAAAGCATACATATACATATAATAATATACATATAATAATATACATATAATACGTAATAATAATATACATATACATATAATACGTTTATGAGGAATTGAGAGTACATATATCTATAAACGAACTACGAAATAACCAACCCTACTTATCAGTGCTGTTATGCACAAATGTGTTGAAAACTGCCGAAAATTAATACGCTGTTAAAAGAAACCACAAAAAGTTTTAGAGAACTAGAGAGAAATTCTAAATTTAGAGACAGCAACTGAAAACTGGAAGGGGGGAAATTTTAAAATCAACAGCAAAACATAGTAAGAATAATGTGCAAGTTTACTAGAATTCATTTCTAAAGGTCTGACGAGAAGTAAAATTCGGACTTACATCTGGAGTGAAGAGATGTTCTAGGCCTTGCTGCATCCCATCTAGTGTGATACCGCGAAAGAAGAAAATGACGAGAACAAGGTAGGGAAAGGTAGCAGTGACATACACCACCTAAAGCAAACAAGAAAGATATAAAGAAATGCATTTATTATACAGTATGTTCATAAAAGAATGTCCCAGTTATAAATTTTAACATTATGAAACGTAAGTGTTGTAAGTATGAGTTCAAGGTCACACTTAAAGTGTAACTCAATCAGTTGTAGATAAGCGCGAGTACTATTTCGTTGCTTTCATGCTTGTAGCGCCACATAACGTAAAATGGTGAGCAGTAAGCAGGCAGTATCTTTCATTACTCTAGACTTATTAGCTGAAGAATTAGACTTTAAGTTAAATGTCTGCCGTATAACTAAATGTGCACATTTCGAACATTTGTAAGAAAAACGAGTTTAGTTTACCTCTAACTTGATGTATGATTTGTTATGAATAGTTTGAATTAAACTTGTAAACTCCTAATGTTAAAAATAATGTGTCTCATAGTTTATATACGATTAGTTTGGATACTGTTAAACAACTAAACTGAAAATGGCTATGTGGGGTAAGATGACGAGGAGTTCTTCGATGGCCAGCAGAAAAACAGCAAAGAACGCCTCAGGTACAAACTTGGGAAAAAGAGCAATGATCTGTCTGGGATCATAATGAAGCGAGACATACCTTGAAAATGCGATTTTTGTTCATGAATTTTAATACATGTGGTTTTTCTTGATTTTTGCATTTAATTATGTTTTTGTTTCATTACGGGTGCTATGTTTTTATTTTTTTAGTGTTATCTGTGTCACTTTCGTTAACTAACTAAATGAACTTGTTTCTCTAGGGATGGACGCGAGATGAAAAATAGGCCGTCTCGTCTCGCAAAATCGGTGAAAAGCTTTGTCTCGTCTCGCAAAAATGCCTATATCACAATGTAAAATGTGCCTGTCTCGTCTCGGTAAATAACTACAAATCTCTGTCTCATCTCGCAAATTTCTGTCTTGCAGTCCATCCCTATTTCTCTCCATTTTTGAAAATAAACCTTTCTTTAGTAA
This sequence comes from Cheiracanthium punctorium, assembly GCA_038373885.1. Taxonomy (NCBI): domain Eukaryota; kingdom Metazoa; phylum Arthropoda; class Arachnida; order Araneae; family Cheiracanthiidae; genus Cheiracanthium; species Cheiracanthium punctorium. Next base: position 1,151,492 of record JAWZYV010015947.1, on the reverse strand, counting down.
TCTATTCGTCATCTTGCTCCATCAAAGTAAGCACTGGATAAGATGACGAAAAACGTTTTTCCTAATATTTCGCCATCTTCCAGAAAGATAAAATCGCTTTTTTTTTTTTTTTTTAAAAACAACGCAAAGGTTCAAAGAATTCTTTTTGTTAATTTCAGGAGGATTACAAACCACTTACTGAATTCAGGAAAGATATTTGAAGCTTAAATTCGTGATCTTACCCTACTTTTAACTATGTAAGGCCTGTTCAAAGGTCCAAATGCTTAAAAAAAAGTAAATAGTATTGAGTACATGAGGGGCACTACATATGTAATAGCTGCTTGACAGTGACTGTAACAGTAACCTGAACTCTTTTAATTTGATACAGGAACCAGCATTGGTACATGTAATACCTGATCTATTGTCGAACTTCAAGACTGTAACTCCTTCAAGCGTTTCTCTGATTAGCAAGCGTTGAAATCGAGATCATTGTCTCTATACGTTTAGGTACAATCAAATTCTCGCTGCGTACGGCTGTGGCTCAGATGATTAAATTGGGTTTATGTAAATCAGAACATAGAAAGTGAAGCAGCAACGACTTCAACCAGAGCTTGGGAGGGTAGAAACACCTCCCGACTAACTGGCATGTAGATTGCATTTGTTAAATCTGCATGTAAAATTAATTCCGCCTCCAACGTTCTCGCGATACTTCTGAGAGTGTCAATCCAAGCGATATGTTTTTCATCTGCAACAAGATGATCATCATATAAGGTCACATAAAATATATGAAAATACTTCTGCCAATGTACAGCGTTATCAGAAAATGAGTATACATTTGAAAAATTAATGATTCACAGAATAATGTGGGTTGAGAGGTAAAAATTTACACATTTGCTTGGAATGACATGGGGATTTATTGCAACCACACAAAAAAAAAAGTTTACAATTGGCTGACAGATGGCGCTACATGTGATAAGGAAAGTAATAATTTGCATAAAAAATGACAAAGCAAAGACGATGCTCTTCAGAACAAATGCTCAACATGTCGACCGTCATTCCTCAACAATAGCTGTAGTCGAGAGACAATGTTGTCAACTGCACTGTACAGCAATCTATTTCTTCCTGAACTGTCCAGCATTAGTACTTGTGCTCGTTCGGCCACTACGGAGCCCGTCATCTGAAGAACCCATGGCTTCGAACTTCGAAATTCTCTTCACAGCTGAACCTATCATAGGACATTTACCCGTTCGAATACCCTTCTTATGGCGATAGTATGGTAAAGCTGCAGTAGCAGATTCCCCATTCTGACAGTACAGCTTCAATAACAGAGCCTTTTTTGGTAATGTCAGCATGCTGCGATTGCTGATGCATCTGATTCCTTCTCTCATAACAGCTACTTTTATGCACGATTCTCATGCAGCGTCACTGACATTTTGGTGTCCAGCACCATCTGTAGCCCATTTAAAAAATATTTTTTCTTTTTTGAGGTTGTAATAAAACCCCATGTCATTCCAAGCATGTGTCAATTTTTACCTCACTACCTACATTATTTCGTGAAATATTAATTTTTCAAATGTATACTCATTTTCTGATCACCCTGTACAATGATATCTCAATGAAGCCGTGGACATCACGCTGAACAGCTTTTTTTAAGAATTTCGATAATGCGAATGACACGATGCTATATGATAGTTTTTCCTTTCTTTAGAAAATGATAAATATGTCGGAATAACATTTCCTGTTTGTTTCGGTAGTGGATTGATAAAAAAACTCCAGGAAACGAAAGAATCAAATCCCCATAGTCCAAACCATGGCATTAGCATAGCAGAGTGACAACTAAAAGTGGAATAGATTTAAATAGATTAACGGTCGATTATTCTTTCCGTGTTTTTGTATGTCATGTAGTTATACATATATTTATATGCATAAAAATTTTATATTTTGTTTTAAAAGGCCTTTTGATTCTTACTTTTCCGGAAGACGCAATGCCTTTTGCCATGCAAAGGTAACAGAAGAACCATGCTAGAAGCAAGCATAGGGCTATCCTCCAGTTGAATTTTTCCGGACTCTCGATGTCTGTACTGATATCCAACGTCTGCCGGTACCAGAAATACTCTGTCGGACTACTTTTCTGCAAAAAAACAAAGGCACAATTTAGTTTCGAGTAATCGTTTCTAGAAAGTATGAGGAATGAGGTTACATACTCATGCGTCTAATGAAGCAATCAACAAACACACCCGCTTTAAGAAGCATGCGTTTGTAGAAGAAACAGTACAAACCATTTAATTAAATTTAAATAACCTTTTATAGTTTCATTACCAATTTTAATCATCTCTTTTTCATCGTAGCTATGAAAATTTTAGTGGCCCTTCATAGTCTCTTAGTTTTCAGGCTGCTGTTCTCTGCTTCCATTGTTGTTTACGTAAATACTATAATAATTATTTTCTTTTGTTTGGCTGTAATATTGATGTTTTAAAGTCAAATAAAAAATATATTTTTAAATTTACTATTTTATTAAACAAACTACTTGAATTAAAAAAAATAGAGCCAGTTGAATAGTATAAAGTCTGACTATCAGTTTTCAGAATTCTTAATTCATTTCATGCCGATATTTCAATAATTAATCCCGAAGGAATCAAAAGCAAATCTTTCGTTTTAAATTTCAGTTTCTGGCATTGAATCAGTCAAATTAAATGGACGTGCATTATAATTAACAAATGCCCTTCATTTTGTGATCGGGTGGAAAGCAAAATTTAAATAGAGAATTATGAATATCGAACCCGCATTCTCTGGGTTAAAAATATGTTCTATTACCCGGAGATCTAGCACGCAAGGTTATCCTTCATGTTTCATAGAATAATGAATTGGCCGATTGCGTCCCGATACGATAACAGTAAATTTCTGTGGAAGTCTGATGGGAGTCACGCATGCTCTGATGTGTCGATTTTCGTGTTTGAGCTTTAAGCTTATTTACAGATTCTTACCTGACATTCTGGCACGACGATATACGTGTTGTTTGGACCTTCCCCTTTCGGGCACATGGCCCAGGGCAAAGGACTCTGGAAGCTCTGGAAGAAATAATACAGGCACCAGCCAATGATGGTGTTGTAGTAGAGGGCGACGTTGAAAGAGACGACGGCGCTGGTGATACCGATGCCTCCCATGTACGGACTGACGAGGTTCCAGGCACCAATGGCACCTTTTCGCAGTCGCTGTCCGACCGCAAGTTCCATGTAAAAGCAAGGGATGCCTTCCAGTGCCAGCATGATGAAGTACGGAATGAGAAAGGCTCCTGGTGAGAAGGATTGAAGGGAACGATTTACTTTCTTACTTTACAACCATAATAAAATACGGGGAAGACTCCCTACCAGTGCGACAAACTTTTCGAACGAGTAAATTACTGAAAGACGAATCAGAATCACATAGGAATAGCAACCGTTGTCCTATGCATGAATAATCCCTTTGGAAGAAGTATTGACCAGTTCGTTTAATTTCTTAAAGGCGTATCATAAGCAATGGACTTATATTTTAAGTTTTATCCATTAAATGAAATGATATCTCTAAACCATAAATTTTAGTCAGGTGAGTCTTGTGAAAAACCAATTAATTTTTCACGGACCATTCCTTGAAAGATGATTATTATTTCAGTACTTCTTCCAAAGTTATTATTAATAAGTACACGAAAACGAAGCTTGTGATCCCATAATGTCATGTGACTCTGATTCGTCTCTACTTGAACAACTCCTTCAACAAGTTTTTCACGCTAGTAGTGAAGCACCCTGTATACGCTCGTTAATCCGAAAAAAGTTTTAACATAAACAATTAAGACCTAAATGAAATGTAAAACCTTCCAATCTAGAAATCTGCGAACTTAGTATATTAAATTTAACCGAAATTATATTAACTGAAGTTTTATTTACATTATGGAGCATCTTAAATCAACAAATTACGTCGAAAGCTTTCTTCACTTTTGTTGGAAATTGTTCATGAGTTGAGTCCTGATCGAAAAAATAAAGAGAAACTCTTCAATTTTCAAAATTTTCCAGAAAATAGAACCAACTGCCAAGATGAATTTTGATTCTACAGATTCAGTTACTGTACGTAAGGAGAAGTTCTATTTTTGGACTAGAATCGTGTCTACATTCTCCAATCAGATTCCTTACCAACTGGGCAAAGAATATTTTACACAGTGGCATTATTTAAACTCACTATTATCAAATTTATAGCTCAAGTAAATGAGTTTGGGATTAAAAATAAATAAAATTAGATACTCTTCGGTTATTTAACCTTTGGCAGCTCAAATTAAATGACTGGAAACTACAATCAGACAAAATTATCAAAGTGGTTATATATATATATACAGGGTATATATATAAACATATACAGGGTATTCATAAAATACCCATCCCGATATGATAGACGGCCGAAGTGTGAACGTCCTGGCATGCGGCTGTTCGTCTTATGATCTAGAGATTCGGACGGTTTTCGCTAGATCCAACGTGAATGTGCGTTAGAACCATTTAAAAATACCTCCCCGCAAGGCATCCATTCCCCTTTAGGCAGATACCTCTCGTGTAGCTTTGCCTTAACCACAAAATCAAATCAATGCAAGTGTAAAATATGTATGTGAAATTTTTACGTCTATTTTCCAACTACTTTTTGAATAAAATATTGAAAACAATGTTTTAAGTGTGAGAGGAAATTATATAGGCACATTGTTCTTCACCCAATAGTTTAAAAAAAATATGGAGTGACTCCACTCGACTTTCAGAACACTTACGATTAAGATCACTACCGCGAGCATTTAAATAAATTTTAATCAATAACTAATTCAAACATAGATACCAAATAAGCTCAATCGAAAGCACCGTTTAAGTGCTAGCGCACTTTCAAGAATTTCCACCCATAGGCCATAATGCAAAAGAAATCTTTGTCGTAGCCCTGTAGAAAAACTATAAGTCCTATACTCACCAAAATCAATACCGGTCTTACGATGGTGGTTTATGACATATATGTCTAATTTGAGCTCAATCGAATGTACCGTTTAAACGCTAGCACACTTTCAAGAATTTCCTCCCATAGGCCATAATGTAAAAGAAATCTTTGTCGTAGCCCTATAGAAAAACTATAAGTCCTATACACACCAAACTCAATACCAGTCTTGCGACAGTGGTTTGTAACATATATACCAAATTTGAGCTCAGTCGAATGCCCCGTTTAGGAGCTATCGTATTCACTCACATACACACACACATACATACATACATCTCGTAAAAATAGCATAAATGAATTCAGAAGACCTCAAAACATGTAAATACACCAAAATGTCGAAATCGAATTTTTTCATGATTACAATACTTTCCTTACATGGTACATGTTCGGAAAGTAAAAATAGAACTTCGTTCCTCTCCCACAATTGAGCAATTTAGTGATATGCAACATTAAAATCAGCAAAATATTTCTGCGAGATAGGAGTAAAGTAGGCAAAACTGACAAACAGCAGTGCGTTTTTGAAGTGTGCTTTCACCGGAGATCATCACAAGGGCCCGATCATCACAATATTGGGCCCAGGGCAAACACAAATTTTTAGGCCTTTGCACCGGACCATAAATATTTTACGGGAAATTGCACGAAAACAGTATTATGCATGTAAGTTATTTTAGATACATATAGCTACTTAAATATACTGTTTGCTTAAGCACTAAATATAAATACAGTGCGCACCAATTATAACGGACCTGGGATATAACGTACTATCGGTTATAACGTACCTAGAAGCTAGGTCCCGATTGAAGTCCTATATTTATAATGTTATTTAACTTTGCATAAACCGTACTTAACAAAAGTACGTACTACGGCTATAACGTACTTTTTATACCAAAGCCAAAAATAAAATTTTGCTTTTCTTAAGAATTTTATTTACTTGTTCTCAGAAATTTCAGTACCTTCAAAAACACTCATTGTCAGTTTTCAGATTCTCTAGCGAGATGAATAGTGTATGAATGAAGGGAGCGATCTTAATCTTTTTTGCCTGCTAGGTAGGGCTAAGAACAAGACCATGTTTTTTATTTGTCATTCATCAATGTAAATGCCTCCTGAAAAGCCCTATCTATTATGATTCTGATAATAGTGAAGAAGAAACAGAGGAGACTATACCACGCATATCCGAAGCATTAAATGCTGCAAAAACATTATCACGATTTTTTGAATGCCGCAGTGATGATGCTGAGACTCTACAAAGGTCTATTATGGATATCCAAAACAGTATTTTTAAAGTAGCATCTGCCCATTTAAAGCAAAAGAAAATTACAGATTATTTGTCACAATAAAAATTGTAAGTAATAAAGAATTTTCGACATATTTTTCGATACAAAATTTTTTAAAGAATATAAATTTTTTAACAAATGAAATTTTTTTATCAAACATAAATTTGTTGAAAAATACAACATTTTTGGGCCCTTGAAATTGGTGGGCCCAGGGCAAATGCACCGGTTGCCCTGCCGATAAACGGGCCCTGCGGAGATATTAAAGCTTTTCCACCGTTTATATATGCTGAATACTAGATGAACCCCCTTTGCGTGACATGGAAGCAAAATGGGGTATTGCCATTTGATAAAAAGAAAAAAGAAATATCCAACATGACCACAACTGTCATCTGAAAATGTCACACAGTTTTCGTTTCCATTCCTATACTGTGTATTCAACTTTGTCTTGTGTTTGAATTTTGACCGCAGATTTTTGAATAAGATTACTGAACTATATCAATATATCCATTATTCTGTGGATTTTAAAATGTTTATTGAAGTTGATATAATTACTTCGATATTCTGTAAATTAACTATCGGCAGATGGTTCAAGTTTATGTATGTGTCAAAAGAGCTACAGAAAATTCATTGGATTACTTTTGCCCGTACGTTGTGATGTAGTTACTTGTAACTGTGCAAAATGTTCTATCATTATATTATATTTAGAACTAAAAATGCACAGCGAGCGTTTAAAAGTAATGCAATTTTTTTCTGTGAAAATGAAAACTATGTATAAATAACGGTAAAGTTAAAAAAAAACATAAATCATATTAATTTATACTGATCTAGACACAGGTTAATTGAAGCACAAAAAAATTAGAAATCACCATAAAATAAAGCATAACTATTTTCTAGAGTTTTTTTTTAACTGGCACAATTTTAACAATATTTGTCCATAATATAGCTACCTGTAGGTGGATAATATCAAAATTACACAAGTCTACGGGAAAAATGAGACTAACATTTTTTCTGAATGTTATGTTTTCATTTATACCCCTTTTATCAATGTATTTTGATGGATAAGGATCTTGGGAAAGTAAAATGTAGCGTAATATCCCCCTCCTCAATAATGACCTATTAACACTTGTCAAAAGAAAATTTTGAGAATAGGCAAAAGCCATATAAGTTAATAGCAATTATGCATGAAAAATATTTGAAGATTTTTAGGAAATGGCATGAAAAAAATTAGCAGCAGATAGGTCGTGATCAGAGACATTGAACAATTAAATAGTTTTCTGTAATTATTTAAAAAGTTATTAAGTTCTAAGAATATAGTTACAATTGCTGATCGTCATATTATGGTTAATTATTATTGGGCTGATTAAAACTTGCAGAAGGCAATGCTTCCAGTTTTTAAGATATTGAACTTCCAAAATAAGTTATAAAACATTTTTTTTAAAAACTGAAGTACGTTTGTAAAAATTACTAAAAAGTTTTGAAAGCAATTAAAGTCGATTGTAAAGCCCTTTCACACACAAAATCTGATCGAAACTTCCTACTCTTGTGTATTACTTTACACAAGAGTAGAACACTTTATGTACAGGCTAGCCATAATTAAAAGTTCCTATTTCAAGACTGTCTACAGTCGAAATTAGTCACTAGGAAATCTTGAAAAGTCACTTAGTAAAGGAATGGGAACTTGCTTCCGGGGGGAAAAAGTTCCAAATATTGCAATTAGAAGACAAATAGCGTATTCAGCCACATTAAAGAAAGAACAACGGAAAATAAGATCGCTGAGAGTTTTCTAAGGCTTTACAACAGTTTCTTCCTGATGTCTAAAGACATTTCATTTTGATGACACGTTTTCAAATTAGCATGCCATCAGATGGTGATATTTGGAACCCTCCACTTTTCACTACTGAAACAAATCCCCGTCTTTATTAACCATTTGAGGCGCAACCCTTTCCCAATGCTGAAAAAAGGGCCGCCGTTGCCATCGCTCGACTTAACTACCAGCAAGATGGCGGACGATCGAAACGTTCATCGCGTGCCACAGATCTAGAGACCTTTTTTGACGCAGCCAGGGCACAGCCAGCGGGCTGCCCTGGGCGCGGGCACAGCCTTCTGCAGCCAGGAGCTGTGCCTGCTGCGCGGGCACAGCCAGCTGCGTCAAAAAAGGGCCTCTAGATCTGTGGCACGCGATGAACTTTTCGATCGTCCGCCATCTTGTTGGTAGTTAAGACGAGCGATGGCAACGAAGGCCCTTTTTTCAGCATTGGGCAATCTATCCAGCTGTTCTCGCATTCTTCCATTTTTCAGCAGATGTCAGTGCTGTTAAAAATAATCGTGACAATTTTTTTACGGGAAATGACGTGCTTTTAAAAAGTAAAGGATTCTCGTGGAGCTATGTCACCCGCAACTATTTTTATAGAAATCAAATCTGTTCTTCGTGACTGGCAACAGTCAAAACGCCAGAGTTTGGTGTTCCCAAAGCGGGAACACTGCGCGTTAAAGGGTTAATTTAAAACAAAATTCGATATTTTTGTTAGTTATAGGAGCATAAAAAACCGTAAGTGCATGTCATTGTTTAAATATTTATAATTATATTTTTAAAATGTAGCTATACGTTTCGGACACCCTGTATACTATTTCATTACAAGACTACTTCAATACTGAAAATATAAGGAACTATTTCTAATGGAAAAACAATGATGGCACAAAATACGGATGTTAAATAAAATATGTATAGTTAATGTTTTATAGCGCATTGTTCATTCAAAAGTTTAATTTCTTTTGCTGCGAAATGCTGTCAGTGTTAGTCCGTCCCTTTTCCGCAATTGCGATATATATGAGATTTTTAAAAATAAATATTATTTAAAGTACTCGAAATACATAAACCATTATTATAAAAAAATAGCCATGTCTTAGCCATGTCTTAGCCATGTATTAATCCTGTTTCTCACAGTTCGTGGATTGCATTTTTTTACGGGAAATGACGTGCTTTTAAAAAGTAAAGGATTCTCGTGGAGCTATGTCACCCGCAACTATTTTTATAGAAATCCAATCTTTTCTTCGTGACTGGCAACAGTGAAAACGCCAGAGTTTGGTGTGCGCGTTAAAGGGTTAAAAGATCTGCAAAATTCTGCAATCTTCAAAATCGGGCAGCTGTGAAATGGGTCTTTTAATTATTTGACCACACTGTATTTTTTTGCTACTTTATGATAACAATGATTAAAACTTACCTCCACCATTCTTTTGAGCCAGGTAGGGGAATCTCCAAACGTTTCCAAGGCCAACGGCGTACCCGATGGTGGCCAGCATGAACTGGAGCTTACTGTCCCAAGATTCCCTGGTGTCGTCGCATTCGGGCTTGAACTCTGACTTATCTTCAGTCGAAACCATGTCCATAGTCATGGTGGTTTGAGGGCTGACGTCTCCCAGGTCGAATGCGATGTTAGTCGATCCATATCCAGGGTTCACATCCCCGTTATTGATGATCAGACGGCCTTGCATTTCCCTGAGCTCCATTTTCTCCCCGACTGGGAGCTCCCCTTTAGAACACTGCTTCCGCATTATATTCTGCATGACGGAGGTGGGAGGACTGCTGAAATGACTTAGGATAGCCAATGTGACCAGAGTAGTCAGTATACTTCTAGGAATGAATCAGTCCTTGACTGTAAGCAGTCAGTGTACCTCTCGGAATGAATCAATCCTTGTATAAACAATGAGTATACCTCCAGGTACGAATCAATCCTTGACTGTATGCAGTCAGTATACCTCTTGGTATCAATCAATTCTTGACTGTGAGCATTCAGTTTACAATGATAGCAAGTCTAAGTGCAGCTAAAGTTGTTACGTGAGTCTTTAAGGGGTGTGTGTCTACTTGTTTGGATAGTTGTGATGTGCAAATTAGGGTTGAAATGTGCTCAGGTAGATAGCTTGCTGAGGCGCGTGTGACTTGGAGATGGAGATGGTAAGCCGTGGGGTCAGTCACAGGGTTAAAAGGGGCTAAGGGTGGAGAATTATATTAATTTTTGTACGCACAGATGCTTTTTATATCTGGTGAATACTCGCCAGAAAGATATATTTGTTTATCAGAAGAAGAAAAAAATTATTTTCTCCTGATACTTCTTACATATTCTTTTGTGGTTGTGCTTCAGAAACAACTATTTTACAAGTTCTAAAGAGATGTGTGAATTAGTATTATCACAGCATTTTTGCAAGATGAGGCTCGTTGGGAAAGATATTCAGTGATACTTAAAAAGTTATGACAGAGTGCTGATTTATAACAACTGGTTGTTCAATTTAGAGCGTTAAATGTCTATAAGATATGGTTTTGCAAACTTTATCTCATTAATCGTTCTTAAGAAGAATTTTAAATTTTGGTTTTTGTGATTTAAACATGTTTAAATTAACTAACAATGGTCTTATGAATGAATTTCAAATAGATCTTAGCTACTTTTATATAATAATTTACAATATTATAATGTATTTTCTAAATATGAGTAAAATTTGGCTTTTAAAAGTCCTTTACTTCAGCAAGCAATATCCTGAAAGAAATAATTATTATTTCAGTTGAAATGGTACTTAAAATATAAACAATTAAAAGAAAGAGTAATATTACATTACGAATAACATTTCAAATATTTTCATAATATGAAAAAAAACTATATTTCTGCACTTACAATTTATTCAGCAGTGAATTACAGAAAATCACTTTTTTGCACATCAAAATAAATCAGACTCATTTGCGTAAAATTTGCATACCTGATGTCATAAATATTTAAAGTGTTTTTATGATTGCTCTTTATTGCTTCAGTTTCAAAGTAGAAAAATTTCTCTTGAGACTGGTTCATTGCTTTCAATATTCATAATCTTCCTCGCACATTTGCAGTTCTAATGACGACTACCTTAAAGAAAAGAAAAACAGTTTTCATTGTCGACTTATTTTAGAATCAAGTAACGGAAAAATTATACATAAAAACTTATTCGGATATTCTCTCCCGATATGTAAATATTATAGAATAACGATGGGAAAAAATCCCTTTTCAAATTAACAGTGAAACTGAAATTTTAAGTTTCACTTGTCTTAATTGGCTTTAAAAATTCTACAGTGGCAGAAATGCACAAAAACAAATTTCAAATATGAAGAAGAATTTGAATACATATGAGCAACTCCTAAAAATATGCTAAGCTAAGGCATGAATTATAAGCAAATATTTCATTTCAAAATATCCTGTGTCTAATATATATATATTAGGTTGTAACGAAAGTTTTCCGTCACTGCAAGTATTGCCTGCACAAGCAGTTCGCGTTGGTGTCTTTGCCAATATTTTGTAAAACGATTTTTGTTATTTGAAAGAAAAGACTTGTTTTAGAGCACTGTGTTGTGAAATCCGTAAAACAAAATCGTTATGATTAAGTATAAGGTGTCTGAAATGGAACTACCACGCTACCAGATTGATCCATCATTTACTCTCAGTTCTGTCGCAAAAAGTCAGCTACAGAATGACACTGAATCATGTGTACAGCTTAAGGTACTACTGTTGTATCATATGACATTGTGAAGATTTGGTACCGAAAGTTCAAAAACGAGGACTAGGATATTAAAGAAGCAGAGCGCTCTGACAAGACTACTGATGCTGATGAGGCCCGCCTACGAGAATTTGTGGAAGAAGATAAAATATTCATCCACGAGAGCTAGTAAAAGAGTTAGACTTCAGTGCCATGTCCATCAGTCGCGCTAAGCATAGCATAAAATTGACATATAAGGTCAATAGCTGGGTACCGCGTGAGCTGACTCCAGCAAATCTGGCGGAAAACTTTTGTTACAACCTGATCTCGCAGATCTGCAGATCTGCGCTACAACCTGATCGCAATCACAGATCTCGCACATACAAAATAGAAGTATCAGTCATAGTAACATCATGATTTCTCCTCCCCAAACACGAGGCTTAGGCAGGATTTCAACCACTTTAAATAAACAACCATGGTATCTTTGATTAGGCAAATGAATTTCGAAATATAGACGATATATTTAACAAAAAACGCTAAAAAAAAATCCTGGTGTTAAAAGATGATATAAATTAAACTTTGTATAGTAACACACATAAACAAAATTTTATTCATCTCAAACGATATATTTACCCGTAAAAGTGTAATCTTTCAAAAGACATCCTAACTAATTTCCAATTAAACTAAAATATTTTGCTATGTATTACACATAAGTACATAACTATGTTTATTACGTTATATAATTGATGTACACTACGTCATGATACATCTTTCTTGTTTAAAAATCTCGAGAGAAGGCGCGAAAATCTTTCAGCCTTGGTTTTGAATCAGATCCGTCTCTATAATAAATTACTTTGCAAATGTTTTGCGAAAACCCGATAACAACCACTGAAAGGGGGCCATTAGTAACTGCGTCACTCCCGGAGTGGGTGGGAAGATATCCCCTGCTCCCTGCAGCCAGCTTTATTAGATTCAATAGGCAGATGATGAGTCTCCCTCCCTCACCTCGGCTGCGAAGGGCTTTGAGCTATTGAAAAGATCCTAATATAGATATACATTTAATTTTCTCTGGATTGGCGTCACGTGAAACATTTTTTGGGGTAACCGTATTAGCATGATTCTGTCGCTGTTTTTATTACTACTTTGTACGAAGTATGAGGAAGTTATGTGATCGCAAAATATTTCGGTAGCCAAATTTCAACGAAAATACCAATTTGACTACTTTTAAATTTACTTTTAAGAATTTTTGCGATGCATCTCAACGTACTCATGCATGTACGTCCACATAAATGCATGTAGAACCCATTTTTACCAACCGTGAGCCCATTTTGACCACTTTTTCCCTGACGTCTGAAAGTTACGTCTGTAACTCACGTATCTCAAAATCTATAGACCGTAGAATGTTGAAACTTTATATTTAGGATTGTTGTAAAATCTAGTTGTGCACCAGCCCTTTTGGTCCCAATCGACTGGACAGTTTATGTACAGGGCCGCCCAAAAGATTTTAAATGCATTACGCTCTATGGCCAGAAATTCATTAAAGCGTATTTTAGAGGTATTAGGCTATTTCAAACGACTCAGAAGTCAAATATGTTGTTAAGGGTTACTCCTCGAAAATAGTGTCTGTATCATGTATAGTTCTGCTACAGAACACTCAGAATTTCAACACATTACGGCCAATGACAGTTTTAGAGACATTCATCCACTTCGTAGCACAATACCGTCCTACCATATAGCTAGGTAATGGTTCGACTCTCATATTTTACTCTCATATAATTTCTCAAATATTTTACTCTCATATAGAATTTAACTCTCATATATCAAAAAATTTAGTCATAGAATCTTGAAATTACATATAGATTATAAGATTATTGAAACATCTAGTTGTGCATCTTGATTTCTGGTTCCAATCTAATGGAGAGTTTATTTTACAGGACCAGCCAAATGAATTTCAATCATTAATGGCTATGGACATCTTCAATATATTAGGTCTGTAGACAGTCATTGTTTGGTCCATGACCAAAATCTCGCCATTTGTCATCGACATTGGCGAGTTTTGCCGAAATATCGCCAAATTTGGCTCCCAAAATAATTTTGTATTTAGAACAATAATTGTAACATCTAACTGCATCTTTTTTTTTTTTTTTTTGATTGCAATCGACTGGGGAATTTATTTACAGGGTGACCCAAGTAACTTTAAATGCATTAAGGTTGTTGAATACATTCACTTCATTGAAAGTCTAGTCAATTACTACTTTAGCTATCCCCAGAATCTCACAAATTATCTCAAGCTTTTGGGCTTTTGGCGAAATATCGCCAAATTAAGTGTCAAAAACAAATCTTTCAAACTGAACCCAGCTTGGCGATATCGGAAATATTTGGCCTGAAATCGCTAAACCTTAGTATTACTGCAGTAGTTTATCTCTTTCAAACAAAATAAGTTTAGATCAAGTGCACCGAAAATATTTTTGATTTAACAGACGTGCAAGAAATTTACGTACTGTCCGCATCAGATTATTTTTGAACTAGCAAGAACAATCTGTATTTTAAAATAAATAAAAACTTTGTATAAAAAACGCACATAAAATGATACTTATAAGCAAGATACGATCGTTTCGACTGAAAATTCGTTCAGTCTTCTTCAGTCAAAGCCCTTCGTCTCAGTCGAAACGATTGTATCTTGATATAAGTATCATTTTATGTGTGTTTTTTATACAAAGTTTTTATTTATTTTATCGTTTAACACCAGTATTTTGAGTGTTTCTTTCGCAATGTGTATTTGTGTTGAGTTAAAAGAAAGCATACAGGAGGGGTATTTGCCTACGAGAGGGGCTTTCTAAGGGGTTCTAACGCGTGTTCATAACGGGCATATTTGTAAGGGGTATGAAAGAACCGTCCATAACTCTAGACTTTTAAGTCGACAATTGTGCGGTAGGCCAGAATCCTCACACTTCAGCCATATACCACGTTCAGTGGCTTATCCACTCGGCCTAGGAAGAGCAGTGTCTGGTTGAGAGTCAGCTTGATGTACTTATTATACCTTTCCTTTTATATCACCTTGACTGTGCACAGGCTAGAACGCTAAAATCACATTGAAATAATTAAGCACTGTTTGCGCTCTCTCATTTCTCGAAATTGACAGTTTCAACTATGTCACATTAAAGCAATGGTTTCCAACCGGCGGGGCGCACATATTTTTTTGGGGGGAGGGGGCGGTAAAAACAGGCAAAGAGCAAATGATAATGCATGTTTTTAAAAATCATCTTTCTTATTTTTGCTTTTACTCCAAAACATATCGATTTTCGCTTAAAATGTTTATTCAAACTCTACCGGTAACATTATTTTTTTGTTGAAAAGGCTACTAACTGTTAATTGCTGAAGAATAAAAAGCTATATGTATGCTGAGGAATGTAAAGGGTAGAGGGTTTGCTATGTTAAAAGGCTGGGAATCGCTGCACTAAAGGTTAATTTGAATATCAGAATTTTTTGGCTAGCTTCTCCCTGTAAGGGCAAGGCATAAATAATAGAAAATTTAAATGTATAATAATCAGACCCAAAAACGATCGACACCAATTCGTTTACTGAAAAGAACTTGATTTGAACAAATTTTTTTCATATTAAAACAAGTAAAATAGATTTTAATACAAATTTAGGTATTGCTATATATGCAAACTTCAGCTTTAAAATAAATGTAATTTTTTTTCGCAATTTAAACATTTATTAATCCCTGTTATTTCAAATAAAAATTCAGATGAAAGATATATATTGAAGTATAAAGGAAAAAAATCATATTGAAAAAAATTCTTGACTGTAATTCCTTTTAGTTTTAAATAAAAAAAATGGTTTAAGCAACAATATGTCTTTTACTGTAAAATTATAACTGTAATTCAAATATCTTTTGTTTCTAAACACTTAATTTTTTTAGTAAATAAGCCGAAACTGAGAAATAATCACACA
The DNA here is from genome assembly GCA_038373885.1 of Cheiracanthium punctorium. Classification (NCBI taxonomy): domain Eukaryota; kingdom Metazoa; phylum Arthropoda; class Arachnida; order Araneae; family Cheiracanthiidae; genus Cheiracanthium; species Cheiracanthium punctorium. The sequence goes on along the minus strand of JAWZYV010015947.1, from coordinate 1,135,797 downwards.
AAGACATTCTCAGAGAGCATGTTTTAATTTTATACTTCATTTCAATCCTTCGAAAAAATGTCTGATAAATAACATCGTGGTCTTTTAGAAAAGTACAACGTTTTTCACTTTCGATGGGAAAGTAAGAACCATTACTTTCTCTAAATAGCATATTTCGAACCATCTAATACCGTCAAAACCATAAAAGGAAGGAAATCACTTGAATCTTCCTTTCTCTCTTTTTTTTAGAACATCTTCCAGCTGTTGCCATTGAAAATTTCTTAGATACTTATAGACATCGATGTTTATTACATATTATTTTTGCTTTATCACACGATACCATGTGTATAAACGGAGGATAAATCTGTATTTCATACTAACATTTCTAACAATAGGAAATTTTTTTTACAAGGAAAATTCTAAATGCATGTAACACACACATCCTTGATAGTATAGTTTTACACGAAAGTCATAGATATGAAATCTAATGTTAATACGACATTGCATGTTTTGGCTGCTTTGAAATCGTAAATCTATTTTTGATGATGTATATAATAAATTCCTAAATTAACAATTAAAGAGCCGAAGATATGAACATGTTAATGTAAAATTTAGTAAATTTGAGATGATCAGCTCTAAAGTTATCAAGGTGCTCTTAGAAAACCGCGTACGTAAGATTTCTTACTGTAAGCCACCTCATAATAAGAATTAGCAAAACCAATGAACGTCCAATATTTAAAGCAATTCTTAATATGCTCTTCACGCAGAAATCTTCAATTTTTTTTAAAATTTTACTTAACATGTTTATCTAACTCAACTCTTCAGTTTTTCCTTTTATGAATATTAGGTTAAAACGATTAATTCTCATATGAAAAAAAATTAATTTTAACACTATTTGTCAAATTAAATGAAAGATCAAGCAATTTGTACTGCGGTTTAACAATTAAATTCACACACCCTCATTTTCCTTAAAATTCAACAAAGTGCCAAGTTACAAGGAATTAGTGATGCAATGAACAGTGATTTAGTGATTTGGTCAAATAGCTGTGTATATCAAACATGTTGAATTTTTAGACCGATTGGCTGAATACCAATATTCGGCCAGTTTATTTAAACCAAATAACATTATTTTTGAAAAAAATGTTTGAATCTTCTTTTTCGATTGCAGTGATTTTTCGAAAGTTAACTGATCAACAAAATTAAAGTTTAGTTAAATTTGAATATTTTTTGTATATTTAAAAAAACCCAACCTAATATTTTGCATTTCGTAGTCAATAAGCAATCAATAAAAACTACAAATTCAGTATAATTTTTCAAATCTTTTTCAAACGCGGAGAGCTTTTAAAATGTAAATGAGCTAACAATGAGCTTAAAAATTTTGAATTTTATATTTTAACCGTGCCCTTATTTCTTTGTTTCGACTGAAAATAAAAATTTGATGATAAAAATTAGCGATAATAACGCGACTGATATAGCCAAAACAGTAAAATTCAACAGGTTGGACAGAAAATGGCTTCTTCCTCCCACAAATTTTTACAGAATTGGACGAGAATGAAATGATATTGGTATTTCTTTTTTGATGGTTCCCCATCCCCACCATCACAAAAAAGTGGTTCCATTCCCCAGCCCCTGTAAAAAGGGGAGAGATAGTGTTTCTGGGATGATCTAATGCATTTTTTATACCCCATTGATAAGTTTCCCCGTTATATTGGGTGCTGGGTAGATACCTTTTACTTTTATGTAGGGGTTTTTTGCTGATTTGAATACAAAAGTATGCCTAGCTATAATTAATTGCATGAATTCCATAGTGTTATTTTGTGGTGTCATTCAAGGATGTTCTTCAGAAAAGAATAAATAATGTCACTAGGGTAATAACAGTTTATAAAATTAAAAAAAAAAAATATTGAAGAAATTTCAATCTTCATTCGCATATACTGCAAATTTTTATGGCATAAATCACTTTAATAAAAAAAAATCTTAAAATGAACACAATACAAAACTAGCTTATACATTTTTCTAAACTTTATTTAAAGAAATTCACAAGAATTATTATTATTACTTTTTTGTAAGTTAAAATTTTTAATTTAAAAACTGGTAACAGTACTTACAAATTACTTCCTCACCGTATTTTTTAGAAATACACAAATGTGCACAATATTAAAAACTTACATTCTACATTATATATGTGTAATTTAGATAATTAAAAACACAATTAACGGACAACGCAAAAATACTTTAGATGTATTGATATTAAAGTCTATATATATGCGTGTATGTATTATATGTTATGTATATATATTAATGACTATGTCATTTCATCTCTCACCCCCTTTATTGAAAATTGTCCTAAAAATGTGTCCCAAAAAAGCGATATAAAAATGCGACATAATTTTACATATATTTAAATACTTTTAGTTCACAACAGCTTTAATCTATTGTTACAATATTTCTTAGGCTGTAGAATTGGCATCACATGTATTTTTCTTTAAATAGGTTACAATCATAAAAATTTCAACATAGGGTTACCAGGCGAAATACACGAAAGATGAGAGATAAAATGACATAGTCAATTAATATCGTTTTAATATGGCAATAATAAAATTAAAAATTAAGGGGGGGGGTTCAGAGGGGGGGGGGTCTCCCCTGACAAGGCTCGAACAGCCGAGTTTTTATATATTTGTATTAAAATGTAATTTATATAAAACTTTTCTAAAATCCTACTTATAAAGCACCCTTACATTAAGCAGTTCTCGGGTTTTAAATAGCCTGAATAGCTATGTTTTGCTTTAATTGGTTTAAATTAAAGTTATGAAGTTTGAAAAAAGAATAATCAAAAAGAATGCTTTTCGGTCAACTGAAGAAGTAATTTTAGCAATAAATAATTATTATCTTTTTTTTAAATAACGTGTTAATACCATGGTATTTTTTACCTATTTATTTTGTAGATAAAAGAGAAATGAAGTTAAACTAAAGGATGTTACCCAACTGTAAACAACAAATATTAAAGATGATTACAACTAATTCCAAATCACTTAATGAGTGGACAGATTATAAAAGGGAATTGTCGTATAGATTTACGTTCATAAATAAGCATGTGCGCTGCGCATACTAGAAAACAGTAATTTTAAACACAAATATTGATTAGTTTGCTTAGTCTTTATAGAAAATATAAAATTTTAAATCATTGATAGGATGTAGTTCTTAAAAATCTAAAATATTATTTCTAAACATGTCATTGCGAAAATAAATCTTTTAAAGAATGATGCAAGAGAATTTTATAAATTCAATAAGAGCATCTCCTTACGGCTAGAGTTATTGAACCTTAATCTATCAGGATAGACGATAGAAAATGGTTTATTTATTTTTTTCGTCGCAATGTGGTATATAATCTCCATTTTACATAAGTTACACAGCTTCCCTTGGTTGATCTATAATTCATAAGGAGAGCTTGTGAGGGTGGTGAGAGGATTATCACAAACTACATAGTGCGGATCTGTTTAAAATAAGCCTGCTAGGAGAAGTGTTATTTCATAGCTATTTCGGTCATATATTACAGGCAAAGACATTTACTGGTTAATATTGAAAGATGCTTATCAAATAATACATGACGAATGAAGGTTTTGTAGTCTTTTCTTGTTGGTGTTATGTATGTTTGAATATTATTAAATAGAAATAAGTTGCATTTAGTAGCTATGAAAGTAATAAGTAAACTAAGTAAAGATTTTCTATTGTGAACGATATCTATTAGGGTAAGATTATCTATAAGAAACAACAATATTCCTTTCCCTTAAACATACATGCATGATAAAACTATGTGTTTTACCACAATCAAAACCAATTTGAAAAGCATTCAGTGATTAAACAGGTGTTTTAATTGATGATAGTCATAATATGCAATCAAATAAACATAATTCATTTGCAATTCATTAAACTGTAAAAATAATTCTTTAAATATAAAAAATGATTTTTGACTTTTCATCGTTCTTGTTCAAGTCAAAAAGTTTGGATGCATTTGTTTTTAGATTTTATCGTATTTTGTTAATGATTTGTTATTACATTTTATTATATTTTGTTTTGATAATGTTTTGTTGAATGTACAATTATTCAAAGAAAGAAATTAAGAATTATTTATTTTAATATTTTTCCCAGGGTGAAATTGAAAATTTACAGAGTTTTCAATAACAAACTATTCAGAATATTATTAGGTATGCAAATAAATATATTTCATTCAAAAGATTATTATTCAATTGTGATAATCTACATAAATATTTTAAAAATCTCATAACAATTTGAACCGTTTTTGACTGTGTATTGTTGTAAATACTTACTCAGATTGAGATATAACTCAGTCCAATTCTTTAACACTAAACTGAGAATTGATTTTATGTTAAAATTAATTTTATAGTTTCTGTAAACCGATACTCATACATGGTGTATTAGTACTCTGCTCAAAGAATAAAAAATCTGGAGTGACTCCACTCGACTTTCCGAACACTTACGATTAAGATCATTACCAAGCATTTAAATAAATTTTAATCGATGAATAATTCAAGCATATATACCAAATTGAGGCTCATTCGAATGCACCGTTTAAACGCTTGCGCACTTTCAAGAATTTCTCCCCTTATGCCATAATGTAAAAGAAATTTTTGTCGTAGCCCTGTAGGAAAACTATAAGTCTTATACGCATCAAAATCAATACCGGTCTTAAGATGGTGATTTATAAGATATATATCCAATTTGAGCTAAATCGAATGCCGCCGCAGCTGGCTGTGATGCAGCACAGCCAGCTGCGTCAAAAAAGGGCCTCTACATCTGTGGCACGCGATGAACGTTTCGATTGTCCGCCATCTTGCTGGTAGTTAAGTCGAGCGATGGCAACGGCTGCCCTTTTTTCAGCATTGGGCAATCTATCCAGCTGTTCTCGCATTCTTCCATTTTTCAGCAGATGTCAGTGCTGTTAAAAATAATCGTGAAATTTTTTTTTTTTTACGGGAAATGACGTGCTAAAAAGTAAAGGATTCTCGTGGAGCTATGTCACCCGCAACTATTTTTATAGAAATCAAATCTGTTCTTCGTGACTGGCAACAGTCAAAACGCCAGAGTTTGGTGTTCCCAAAGCGGGAACACTGCGCGTTAAAGGGTTAATTTAAAACAAAATTCGATATTTTTGTTAGTTATAGGAGCATAAAAAACCGTAAGTGCATGCCATTGTTTAAATATTTATAATTATATTTTTAAAATGTAGCTATACGTTTCGGACACCCTGTATACTATTTCATTACAAGACTACTTCACTATACTGAAAATATAAGGAACTATTTCTAATGGAAAAACAATGATGGCACAAAATACGGATGTTAAATAAAATATGTATAGTTAATGTTTTATAGCGCATTGTTCATTCAAAAGTTTAATTTCTTTTGCTGCGAAATGCTGTCAGTGTTAGTCCGTCCCTTTTCCGCAATTGCGATATATATGAGATTTTTAAAAATAAATATTATTTAAAGTACTCGAAATACATAAACCATTATTATAAAAAAATAGATATGTCTTAGCAAATGTTTAATTAATCCTGTTTCTCACAGTTCGTGGATTGCATTTTACTTTCGTTTTTTCAGATTTTGAGAAATCGGAAAATGTTAAGAGTGCATGCCGTGAGCAATTTATTGTAAATAGTTTTATTTTTTCTTTGAGGAAAAAAGTTTCTCAAAAGGTAATTATAGAATCCTATGCTTGAAAGAATGAGTGCCATCTTGATTACCTTAGCTAGAACGTTTCCATTATTCTCCTTGCCATCTGTTTGTTTCCTACCAACTCTAAAAATAAAAGCGCCGAGGCACAACTTAAAAAGAAACCAATTTAGCGTCTTTTGAAAGAAAAATCTCTTTTCCGTTGGTTTTTATTGTGTCAACTGCTACAAAAATATATAAACGTATATAAAGGCTAGCTTGATAAATTGAAAGGCGAACGTCTTGGAAAAGTAGCTTTGTTGTGGTGGCGTATATATTGCATAGCGTATTTAATCAAGTTGCAAATCAGAGAAATTATTTCACAGTATGACAGATGAAAATATTTTAATAAATATTAAACTAGTTTCCTTTATTACTTTCTTGTACGGAGTATAAGGAAGTAATGTGATCCCGAAAAATTTCGGGGTCAAATTTGGACGAAAAAAACCGATTTTGACTACCTCTAAATTTACTTTTAAGAAATGTTTTCAATGCATCTCATCGTACGCTAGCATGCACGTTAATATGAATGCATGTACAGCAAATTTTGACCGACGGTGAGTCTATTTTCACCAGTTTTTCCATACCATCTGTACGTACGTACGTATGTATGTAACTCGCAATCTCAAAAATTATTGGTCGTAGAGTGTCGAAACTTTATATTTAGGATTCTTGTATTTATGTAGTTGTGCACCTCTCCTTTTGGTCCCATTGGACTGGATAGTTTATCTACAGGGCCGCCCAAAAGATTCTAAATACATTACGCTCTATGGGCCGAAAATCATAAACCGTATTTTAGAGGTATTAGGCTATTTCAAGCGACTCAGAAGTGATATATGCTGTTAAGGGTTACAAAAGGAATTTCGCCATCAAAAAAAGTATCTTTATCATTTATAGTTCTGCTATAGGAACACTCAAAAGATTTGACAACACATTACGGTCTATGGCAATTTTAGGGACATTCATCCATTTACAAGCACAATACTGTCTTACCATACAGTTAGGTAATGATCCGACCACAGTCAAGTGTCTCCGTCAAGAATTATGCCAAAAGTCGCCAAGCGTCGATATTTGTCTATCGCTCAAAATTTGTCGTCGAGGTTGGCAAGTTTTGCCTAAATATCGACAAATTTGGTGATAGTCAGTCATTTGGTCAATGGCCAAAATATCACCATTTGTCATCGTTCTTGGTGAGTTTTGGCGAAATATCGTCAAATTTGGTGATTGTGAGTCAGTGTTTGGTCCATGCCTAAAATCTCGCCATTTGTCGTTGACGTTGAGTTTTGGCGAAATATCGTCAAATTTGGTGATAGTGAGTCAGTCTTTGGTCCATGCCTAAAATCTCGCCATTTATCGTTGACGTTGGTGAGTTTTGCCGAAATATCGCCAAATTTGGTACAATATATATAGTACTTGAAAACGTAAACTTTTAGTAATTTCAATTTTGCGCAACTTTGAAAAACTGCTCTTTTTCTGTGACGTCTTTTAAAATATAACTCACCTAGTAACTACTGCTAGAAAAAGCTTCGTTATCTCTCTATTCTAAAAAAAAAGTAAAGGCCGCTGTCGCCGCCGCTGGCGCTGTCAATAGCTTGTTGACCTAACTTTGCCGAAATATCGCCAAATTTGGTACAATATATATAGTACTTGAAAACGTAAACTTTTAGTAATTTCAATTTTGCGCAACTTTGAAAAACTGCTCTTTTTCTGTGACGTCTTTTAAAATATAACTCACCTAGTAACTACTGCTAGAAAAAGCTTCGTTATCTCTCTATGCTAAAAAAAAAGTAAAGGCCACTGTCGCCGCCGCTGGCGCTGTCAATAGCTTGTTGACCTAACTCCTCCTGAACCGTGGGGATTTAAGTTTCGGCTAAGGTGCCCACAGATTCGAAAAATTCCGAGGAACCCGATAATCTGACTTAAATTTCGAAAATCGAATTATTTTAGAAGATATTAATAAAAAACTGAAAAAATAAACAGAATGGTTGCCAGATTTGGCATAAAATCATTCATTCCTTTGCAGCAAAGCGTTTCCAAGTATCTAGAATCGCGTGAAATTTACAAAGTTAACACAAAAAGCCTAATAACTTCTTCACCGTTTGCACGATCCGCTTGAAAATTTTCATGAACATGTATAAAAATATAGAAAACAATCTGCGCTTCTTTAAAAATCTGAAAATCCACCCGTTCCCTCCTTTTTAGGCGATTTTTCGCTATTTTTAGCACCATTTTATTTCCGAGAGTCAAAAAAGTAGATCATTTGCGTGACAAAATTACCCTTTTCAAGTGAATATGACGTCATACAATTGTGATTCAAATTCGTTTATAAAAGCTTTTCCAGATTACACAGTTTATTATCATTTCTTTTTCACAAATAAATCGTTTGCATGGACATGAGAATAGCCGTGTACACAAAACGAAATCTTTCGATTGCGAAAAGATTCCGCGAGTTTCCAGAACAGCATGAAATTTAATTTGGGTATCTCTCTATTCTAAAAAAAAAGTAAAGGCCGCTGTCGCTCTCGCTGTCAAAGTTTGTTAGCCTATCTCCTCCTGAACCGTGGGGATTTAAGTTTCGGCTAAGGTGCCCACAGATTCGAAAAATTCCGAGGAACCCGATAATCTGACTTAAATTTCGAAAATCGAATTATTTTAGAAGATATTAATAAAAAACTGAAAAAATAAACATAATGGTTGCCAGATTTGGCATAAAATCATTCATTCCTTTGCAGCAAAGCGTTTCCAAGTATGTAGTATCACGTGAAATTGTCAAACATGAAGTAGAAATACACCCATTTTACGCCAAAATAAAAACTACATGAAATAAGTAACTCAAAATGTGTTACACAAAGTTGACAATTTTCAAATAGTAAGTTCGCTTAGACAACAGGAGTTTAGAATTAGCGATTATCCGTTTTTCCAAAACAGAATAACTAATATCTTGAAAATGGAAAATAATTAAAATGCAGATTATTTTAAAGCCGGTTCGGTCCAGCTGGATTGTTTGCTACCAGTAGAAATATTCGGCGGCGTTAACTATGCCATTATAGCAGTTACAGTACACTTTGGATATTTGATAGCTCGACGAGATGGTATAATTCGTGGTGCTAAGTACGCCAATCTGCAAACGATTATGTAAATGGATAATGGTTTTCCGGTAACCTTAAATGAACAGTAATTATAGGTTGTGTGCACATGTGTAAATCGCCAAATAATGAAAAGTCGCCATTGTGGCAAGCTATCCTATCTGTTCCGTAGCTTTTATTAACTTTACATGTACGCAAGTCGCCCAATAATGAAAAATCGCCATGGGTGGCAAATTCGCAAGGTGTCCAATAGGTTTTACATTATTAAAAATACAGCTGAAACAGATGTTCTGATTTTATTACGCTTTAGCTCCTAATTAATATAACTTTTGAATGGCAACATTAAATATCATTGTGTTTCTGAGGAGTGCAAATAATTTTTCCAGCGATTACAAGCGGAGTCTGCACTCCAGGTGGAGTATAGCTCAGGACCCGTACAACACGGATTCCCATAACAAAATATCTTCCGTGTTATGAGGGGGAGGGGTCTACTGTAGTGTGAAGTTTAAATTTTTATGTACCAATGAAGATGCAAGAACCAAACAATGTGTAGCTCAGTAACATTCTATCAGATCCAATCTTCGTGTTTTGTCTGTTGAAACGAATAAGCCTTACGAAGTTGAAACGAATAAGTTGAAACGAATAAGCCGACTGTTTGTCTTTTTTACGAATAAGCCTTATTAGGGGCCGAATGCCTCATACGAAAAGCGAGCGTAGCGAGTCTGGGGGCCTTGGCCCCTAGTTATTAAAAAATTAAGTAGTGATGTAACGTCATAAGGTACGCATAACACACATTCTGGCTGTAATTCAAAGACATTTAACGAGAAAATATTTTACCTAGATCACCGCTACGAATAATCAAATAATGCTGCAGCCTATTCCACAAAATATGCGAGAAATTAATTAGAGGCAGATTACTTTCTAAGTTGTATTAATGCATTAATAAAAAATGAGTAAGAAAGTATGCTTTGCTCTTTCTGTATAAATGTTAAAGGTTGCGGTATAAAGTTGCATGGTTGTGGTATTTTAATTACAATGTATAAGTTTTAATTACAGCGTATGTCTAGAGAAGTTTTGAAAAAACGAATTCTTCACTGTGTTTGAAGCAGCGGCGATATTAAAAAGTTTTGCAGGTGTAAGGAAAATATCTGTTTGAATAAAAATTAAATTATGCCAGGGAGATCGATTGTAAAACAGGTTCCAACACAACAATCGTCTTCAGTCGCCAAATATGTCTATGTATCTTTGTTAAAATTGGTGAGATTTTGGGCCTAGCATAAAAATGTTGTATGTTACTATTAATCTAATTTTGAAAAACCATGTAAAGATATTTACATATTACAGTAGACTCTCGATTAGCCGGGATAGTTGGGAAATGCCTCGTTCTGGATAAGCGAATGTCCCAGATAATCCAATTTATTAAAATTTTGAGAGGAAAATTTGAAAAAATTATAGAAACTGTTAAATTTTTATACAATAGGACATTAATAATTGAATTAATACAAAAGAAAGAGAAGGAATATAAATTCTAATGTTATTTAGATTTACAATTCGTATATTACCACAAAAATTTTTTTTTCCCTCACTGTTTCGTGAAGAAAGAAATGATAAAAATGTGTTTTCTTTTTTCATTTGCTCTTCGACGGACTTTACTACGTAAAATTGACAGAATCATTTTTTAGCAGGCTTTCATCTTCCTGCTCTAAGTAATTAAGTAACGCGTTATGTACTGATTCGTCACCATGATTCAAATTTTCGATGAGTTACATGACTTCATCACTTAACCCTCCTATGGCCAAGGGAATAAGACACTGAACTTGGTGGGTGCCCAGTGTTTCTCCATGATTTTACATCATTTCCTTCGTCACTTCACGCTGTTGTTGTTACTAATGCCTTCTGGCAACAGTGGAGCGGTTCTAGATCCCCATATAGGAAGGCGATGGGCGGAAGAAGCGGCTTCTATTATAATAAGCCCGACTTAGCTCGGGGTCCCCTAATTTTGAACCAATTCCAGATGAGGGACCAACCATCTGAAATCGGCATCCCCAGAGGTGGAGTTAAGGACATTGGAGCCACTACGGATTTCACGTGCACCAGCTCCCATTAGCGTACACGGTCTCACAACTACCCGACCGCGAGTGGAGTTCACCCTCCCAAGCACTAGCCAAGCCACTTGCTGCTTCACTCTCCGTGTTCTTACGGGAACGGCGTTTAGTGACTAGGCCACCGAGGGACGCAAACTTCACTCTCAAACTTCACTCTGAGTGGATAAGATACCGTATTCAGCGTCTGAGTGGATAAGACGCATAATACGACACTTGGCTGAAGTGTGAAGGTACTAGGTTAGGCCTACCGCATGGCAGTCGATCTAACGGTCTGGCATTTTGGGTGGTTTTCTCCAGGTACAATGCGAATACGCGTTAGAATCTTGAAAAGACCTCCGCTCAAACGGAGTACACAGTTCTTCATCTCCTTAAGGACATTCTACGAAATTACTTGTATCTTCTGAAGAATAGGGATGGACGCGAGACGCGCGAGACGAGAAACAGGTCTGTCTCGTCTCGTCTCGCAGTGGTAAACTTCTGTCTCGTCTCGCGTCTCGTCTCGCAAACGCTTTGTCTCGTCTCGCGTCTCGCAGAGAAATTGCTGTCTCGTCTCGCGTGAGACGCGAGACGTCTCGCATTTTAAGGACTGCAATTTTGTTACCACATTTTTAGTAACATTAATGCTATTTTATTGAAAATTAATATTAATAATAACAATTAGTTATACAGATTACTGTATTAGTACATATATTAGTTACTATATTAACTCATATGTGCTTTTGAAGTGTTGAAAATTCAAATTTAATATGACATGACGCCGAAAAAATATTTATTTTTCATTTTTACCAGCTGCGTGCCCATTCTTCGCACTGTAGGAAATGAAAATTCTTCTTACATGTGTCATTCGAATTAATTCCAGCGATGTTGAATCTCGAAAACAGCAAAATTATTTTACTCTTGACGTACAATTTGCGTCATTGGTAGTAACCTGCGATCATTGAAATATAATGACCGAAAAATATGGTGTCATTCGCGATCGAAAGATGAAACGCTAGCGGGTTTGCAGCGAAAACTCCTCACTTTCAAAGTGTCTTATTTCTACATACTGTTTTTTAGGTTTAATTTGTAGCATTAATAGCTCAGACTCTATACATGATGTGTTGAATCGTTTTATTTCAAAATAGCTGCGCACCCGCTTTTCATACTTCAGGAAGCAAATATTTTACTAACATATGATCATAACTACATGCGACAAAACAGAACCTCAAAAAAAAGGCAATCTTTTCTGTTGAAACTATTGTTGGATAACGCAAAGAAGAATTACTTATCGTTTAGTTAGTTGCAAGACAATTGATGGGAGTTTCATTTGCTTTTGAAATCATATAAAGCTTGGAATTTTGTTAGAATTGATGGAGAACTCAGGACTTGTTGCGAAAAAAAAATTAATCTAATTGAGCGGCCCCAATGTATGGAATAGTGAATTCATAAAAGTTTCAATTGGGGACGGGATAGTTACACTGAAGCCTGCTTATCCCCCCCCTCCCTCATTTTAATATATGAGATATGGATTTCATATTTAATCGGAAACCCGGTTTTAACCTGTTCATTCACACCATGAAAAAGAAGAGACAACATAAAAGACTGAGAAGACTTGTGACCAGGGTTGTTTCTCAACATGGATCTTTAAATGCTCCACTGAGTCCCAGCCTTGTATTTGCGCAAACACTCCAGTAGATCATTCCTTTGCGTTCGCATAGCTTGGCTTATGGTTAAGGTGACCATATTTTTTAACGTAAAATTTAGGACAAATCCCCAAATTTGAAACAAAATTGAGGACATTTTATAATTAATGAAATAATTAACTGCAATCTAATTAAAAAACAATGTAATAATTAAAAACTGTCCCCAATTGCTTTTTTTACATTTTGGGGACAAACTGCAAAAAAGCACAAAAATTGGGGACTGCCTTCGAAAATTAAGGACGTATGGTCACCTTATTTATGGTGAAAGAAACATTTTTAATAACTGATGAAACATTTTATTTATAAATATTAATTTATTTAAGAGAAAAATATGAAATATCCATAAAATTTAATTACATATGTATTCATCCATTTTGGTGAAATGTAGCCAATATTATAAGTAAACAAAAAATCCCGATTATTAAGTACACAATTAGAGCATAAAATATCAAAGTAAGCATACTTGTATCAACTATTTGAAAAATGTAATAATTATACCCAGACTTTCTAAATCAGTTTGAAATTTCCACCATGAAAATATAATGACAGCATACTTGAATAATTTATTCATAATTCTGGATTATGCGTAAATATGAATTAGACATTAAAACTCACTTGCAATTTAAACCTAATTTTTCAGCTATCTAAATATTTACAAAACACAACAATATCAGAACTATGAAACCGAATATCTATGTTGACATCAGTGATCAATTGGGAGGGGGAGGATAATTATCAAATAATTATCTATTTTTTTCAATGATTTTGTAATACAGTTTAACTGTATTTCATGCACTAACTGTAAGTACTAATTGCCTCGCAACGGCACAGTTGTTATGTCACTGAAAATGGTAGACGACCGAACTGTGAAGGTCCCGGGTACGGATGCTATCGCGTGGCTGTCGATCTAACGGTCTGGAGTTTTGGTAGGTTTTCTTCAGATGTAACGTGAATACGCGTAGAACCCCTTATAAAGTCTTCCTGCCAAGGCACCCACCCATCCTTGGGAGATCGCCTAGTGTAGCGTTGCCTTAATCAAAGAAATCACATGTAAGTACCGTATTTACTCGTGTATAACGCGCACTTTTTTTCAAAAATTTAAGGCAAAAACTCCGGGTGCGCGTTATACTGGGAATATTTTTTCACTGCTGCATATAATCACACGATATAAGTTTGAATCAAGAAAAGTACTCGAAGAAGAAAATAAAACTCGAAAAATCTTACTTAATCGAAGTCATTTTTTGCTACATGTATTTTTCTCTACTAACACTTCTTTCATACAACAGTGCTAGAAACATTATATTTATTAATATAATTAGCAATCCTCATTGGCGCTACTGCCGCTCTCGTCACAGTCCTCGTCATCACTGGCTCAGTCAATGCTTTTTTTAATCGCACAAAACAATTTAAACAAAACTTTTTAATTGAAATATGGGCTTCTTTCCACATCCACTGATGAAATAAAGCAAAAGTAGATGACGTGTTAAATTGAAAAAGTTTACAGTTAGGTATGAAAAACCGTGGTCATACAAAATTCATCTTACCGCTGAAAAATCCTTTAAAATACAGGCAACTCGCGATTTTGCGACCCTTCCCGATTTAACGACCCTCTGATGAAGTCCAGACCGTTTTCCAAATACCTTTTCTAAGCTTTCGATTTAACGAATATTTGATTTAACGTCCAACTTGCCGAGTCCCGTGGAGGTCGTTAAATTGCGAGTCGAATGTATATAAAATGTACGCAGATGTTAATAACCTCGTACAAAGGCTAGGACAAATTACCTTTACAATTGTTTTGCGTTTGTAACTTTTAAAACAGAAGTATTTGCACTGCAACTGCAAAGCACAGGATCAAATACAAGGGGAAAAACCACTGATCGCAACCACTGTGTGGTCAAAGCATTTATCTGTACGTCTGTGAGTGAAAACCATCGAATTTTGTTTCCATACCATAAGATGACCAAAAGCTCGTGTTTTTTTTTTTTTTTCAGTTACCTAAAATTAATTCAATGTGTTCAGAATGTACGGAAAACTTGCTCTAGCAAGTTTAATCCTTTAAAAATGAACGACTATACGATAGTAATAGGTTTGTTTACATGTGTATTATTGCAAAGCCCATCAGTCTTTCTTTCGATTTTTAGCCGCTCCTAGAGGTGCCAAAGCGCCCCGGGCAAGACAGGAGATTTTCGGCAGATCCTCCTCATACGCACGAGTTTTCCTAGAATTCGATAGTGACTTGTCCAGAGTAGCAAGCAAAATAGGCGAGGCTTTCTTTTACTGAAAGTTTTTTCTCCCCTCCTACTGTGAAAGAGTGGAGATGAGCGCCCGTTTTCTCTGGGAATGGCATTGTACGTTGATTGTGTATCTATTATTGAATAGAACAAACAATCTGATTTTGTCTGAATTTGAGTCTGTTCCCAGACTTGTTGTAAACAAAATTTGTCATGCACTTTGTTACACTTCCCTTCCTTTTTTTTCTTTTCAAGAGTAAAAGCTGCAAACCCTTGTTTTGCAAAACTCAGATTTAAACAACTGTTTACTGCAGTGCGCAAAATCTGCTGACGATACTTAATGCTTTTCATTTTTGAAATTTAGGAAAAAGGCAAAAGGTCATTGACCAAAATAAGTTAGTTATAGAATAGACTAAAACATTTATTCTTATAAATATATATAATCAATATTCTTAACTTATGGAACGGAAGGGGGGAGGGATAGGTGACAAAAACGTTTTTTCACATATCCCTCAATCTCTAAGAAAAAAAATATATACCATTCTTGATGTAAAATACAGTCCCCGCGAATACCTAAAATTCAATTTATGGACATTCTGAAATTAATTCTCTAAAAAGGATCGATGGCCGCCCTCTCAAAGAAAAATAAATATCTGTATCTTGCGTTAAATTTTAAAAAATATAAATCCTATGCTTAGACAGAGCTTTATGGTAATTAAAAACTTATTTGTTTGAATTTAGTGTAAATGGCATTATTTTCCGGTACACCTAATAGAATATTACGAATAATGCGGATATAGTACGCCTTTTGCCACCCTGATTAAATCTCTACTGTTTACTTTAACGACAACTTCCAGTCTCTTAAATAAGTCTAATTTTTATATTAATGAAAACAAGATTATATTAACGATAATTATAATTATTTGCATAATATTTCTAATAGCATTACTGTGAGTGCATTTTTAGTTTTCATTATAGTATCTCAGGTGGCTAATAGACGTTTTACTTTCTGTTTATACGTATTTTAAATTACTGAACAGTTTATTTATTTGTTGATTACTGTCCATTAGTACTTTTCCACAATAATTTTTAGCGAGAGTTCTATAGTCGTTACACAACGCTTTTCTGTATGCTACATAATTGTAATAGTAATATTGTGCTATATGATTCAGATTTTTTCCGATTTCAACGCTGTTCTGTTATGGATATTGGCTTTTTCGATAGTCTGATTAGGTTATCAAGAACCTGTTTAATAAGAATATATTTCCTTTTTACAGTTAATGCTTGTCTAATACGATTAATATCAAAAATGATGTTTTCAACTTTTACTTTTCAAATTTCTTAAGTAAATATTATCATTTATTAATATTTTAAAGTTCCATTCCATTGTCTTTACATAATTGAGTCTCTATTTTATTTAATTTGTAATTTTACTTGTAAACATTGTTTTAAAAACTTTTTCGTGCACTCGGTGTTAATTCTGTATTGTTTTATCATAAAATATTTTTTGTAAATAAATTTTTTTACAAGAATTTAAGTAGTTTTATTGGGAAAAGATGATCATTCCACCATTGGAAATAGCTGTTAAACGTTGAAATTTGAAACTTGAAGAACCCAGCAGCCGGTCTGGTGTGCACATGTTCACGGCATCCATATCTCACCCATGTGGCGTTATATTTGCCTTAAATCAAAGTCTTCTAGAGTCTACAGCTTTGCAAAAACCCGTACCCAATTCACGAAAACTGACCACCTTTCCTTCTTTAACCTTCACATTAATGTTGTTCTTTTAGGAAAACTTGAACCTTTTGAGCAGCTTTTTAAAATATCCAATTGCGCTAGAGATTCGGAAAATTTTAAGAATGTCTCTTTACAAGTTGTACCGTGAACTGTTAGAATCAGTGCACTATGGATGTATTTAAGGGGGGTCCGGACACACACTTCTCCCCGAAATTTTGATTTTTGTTATTAAAATGATAGTGATATAGTCTCTTTGGGAAAAATTCTGCCTTTTTTACAGTTTGGATCCCCTCCAAAATGTTTTTCTGGATACGTGTCTGCAGTGCACCTATAAAAGTTACGGAATACTCAGGGGAAGAAAATGTTAAGCATGCAGAATTTTGCAGCATCTTTTTTAAACTGGTAACATTTTATCCCATTTTTGAAGACAATTTTCGTGCTTAAGATTTTTTTTCTGAAAATTGCATGCGATATACAGGTTTACTGTTAATATTAGAACATAATACAGTTAGTGAGTAACTTATATTAATATTTTTGAGTTTTTAACATCTTTAGTTTGTTTTTACAGCTGTTCAAAAGTCCTCTAATGACGATCCCTTTTGAAAAGGAACACCCTTAACAGTATATTTCAAAAATGATCTTTTGATTCCCGTAACACAAATACAAATAAATTAATTATGTTAAGCACTTCAAGATTTTTGGAAATTCTCTCTACATGTTATACTATACACTTAAATTAGTGATAAACCTATATCAGATAGGAAACTTACGGAAAAAAATTCTTAAATATCTGAAATTTTGCAGAATGTGTAAAAATTTTATAGTGCAATTTCATTTTCAAGAATGTTTTCAAGTTTATCTTAATGTGCGTGCCAAGACCGTGAGAGATATTTTGCTTCTTCAAAATACGCCCTTAATCATTAGCAACATCACTTTTATTGGTTGGTTTTCACTATCAACAAGTTGTAAAAATGTATCGATTTGTCTTTTATTTTAAATCATAACCGCTATACTGAAAGCACTTAACTGAAGTATGACACATACAAAATTTTTTGCATCCGCAATTGCGCTCCCAGAAGGCTTCTAAACACTTCATTTTAAATCAAAATTTTTTGAAAAATTTGTTCTCAAAATTTTTTGAGAGAGGCGTCCAAACAAGGGAATAATTAATATTACATGATTAATATAAATTAATAGTTTTATATAAATTATATAAATTAATTATAATAATTTTATTAATGCATTGATTCATCAATCATAATTAATTAATATTAATTAATCATAACACCATACCACACGTATACCCCGAAAGTTCAACACATCCTATCATTTATCGGTTACACAATAACCCTGGCCCCTCCTTCTCTTGAAAGGTGCGAACCCCTACCCTCCCAGTCCTGGCCTGGTAAGATTTAACGATAGTTAAAAATCAGTCATTTCTAAAATTTCGCATTTATCTGCAAATTTACAAATTTTTTTGAAAATCTGAGGGCAGATGAAAGCCTGCTAGATAGGGATCAGCCCCGTTGACCCCGTCTGGTTACGGCCCTGGGTTTTCTTCTTCATTTTCTTTTAATCTTCCTTAAATGGGGTTTGACGTTTTACGCGAAAACAGGAAATTCGAAAAGTATATACAGGTATGTTTCATAGGTTTAGCTCATAACTTTAGTGCCACCTAGTAAAAATGTCTTAAAATATACTCTGGTAAAAATAGTTCTCACAAGCTTCTTATGCGAGACGGAAAATTCTCGCGAGAAATCTCGAGCGAGACAAGACTCTGTCTCGTCTCGCGTCTCGTCTCGCAAAATATTTCCTTTCTCGTCTCGCAAAAAAAATTGCCTGTCTCGTCTCGCGTCTCGTCTCGCGAGACGACGCGAGAACGCGAGACAATGAGAGATTTCTCGCGTCTCGCGTCCATCCCTACTGAAGAACAAGTTTCGCAGCATTTCAATTTCGAATCTTCCTTAATCCATTGTTGCGCTTCAGTTTTCAAAACAGACTCACTCTTTCAAATCCTTTAAGATTTTTCTTTGCAGTTCAGTATTATAGTCGTGTTGTGTAAAAATTTAATTTCCTTCATTTGATATACCTCTATGATTTTTTTAACCTTGGCGCTTTATACTAATTTCAATGCATCATTAACATAATAAATTGGGACCGTCCCGGATAAACCGCACCCGGATAATCCGATCCCAGTTAATCAAGAGTCTACCGTACTTCCATTCTTTAGAGAAAGAGTAATATGTTATCAACACTTATATACCTACTGCATTCTACTTTAAATAGATTAATATATCTAAACTGCCGTATGCAGTAATGCGTTGGAGTTCTCCTGTAGAACAATAAATGCAATGTACACTATTTACGGTAGAGAGTACTATTTTGTAATACTTAATAACGTATATCAATCAACTTTGTTTAGTTTGAAGTATACGAATACCTATAAAATACGTTTTGGACAATGTTTGCTCTTAGAACGTAGTGTATATAGGAATGCTTCTGGGTGTTCTCGTAAAAGAACGTTTCACAAGTACATAGAAATAATATATGTACACTGAGTAATAATCGATGGATATTTACGACAGTTAGAGAACGAATTGGCAGACAGAAAGACGCACAGAATCAAAAAGCAAAATCATAAACACTTTTTAACTACCCAAGAAAGTGTGAAGTACATTCATTTAGACCGAACTTAAAAAGTTTTAAGTATCTATCTATTTATATATCTCATGCATCAAGAGGTAGTTATTATGGGACCAAATTTTCCCCATTTTGAACACTGGTTCGACCTGACCTCTTACATCAGGCAGAAATAAACAGAGGGGGTTGAAGCTGATGGCATTTTTAAAAAGTGAAAAATCCAAAATTCTTAACTAATTTTGAAAGCTCGAAAAAGAAGAGAAACCGAACATGTTCCTTACATAATAATCACTCCAGAATTACACACTACAGATGCAATTTCTTGTAGAAAAGTGTTTAGGGGTATTTTAAGTTTAGCCGAGGAAAAAATAATCTAATTCAAATCGGAAAATCGACAAAATAATTAAATGACAAAATTTCTATCACTTATTACTAAACCATGAAATTTTCATTTTCTGTATTATATCATAAAAATTAAAAAAGAGTAGGTGTTCTTTTCGAAAAAGCATTAGTTGCCATAAATCATTACACAAGCAATCTTTGAAGATGTTTCCGATATAATCCTTGTATATAAAAGTAATTCACGGCATAAAAAGTGATAATGCAGTGAATTGTAAACAGTGAATTTATCTATCTAAAATGTGAACTTATATTTTTTCGTCACTTGCAATAAACAAGAATTTTGGTGAGATCTAGACTTTATAAACTTTTAACATTTAGTTTCAACCAGTGGCGTAGCCAAGGAGGGGATAGGGGTCCCCCCCCAAGAGAATTTTTGACATGCAAAATGTATGTTCTTCAATCCCTTATCACACACACACACACACACACGTATACATATATGTGAGTTGCAGTAGTCGTAACCCCCCCCCCCACACCCCCCATGAAAAATTTCTGGCTACGTCACTGGTTTCAACTAATAGTAATATTGCATTAATTTATTAATATATCATTGCACTTGAATTTACAGCACTTCATTGTAAGATGGCTTCATGAAAGCCTCTTAACTAAAAAATGCTTTTTCTGCATAAATGTCACGATGCTGTGAAATATAAATAATGACTGATGTTTATCAAATGGTATCACTTATAATTTTTTGTTTATTATATTTTATATAGTAACAAAAGTAAGTTTCACTGTAAAATTGCTTTTCTGCATAAAAAGGTATGATGCTGTGCAATATAAATAATGGTTGCTGTCTTTCAAATGATATTCCTTACCATTTTTTTTTTTAAATCTCAAAATTCTTCTGCTTGAAGGATTTTAATGCACTGAAATGTTAATAGTGCCTTTTGTTTCACAAATGATGAAAGTTGTTTTTTTAGATTTACTCAATGAAGAAAGCATTTTACCTTTTAATTTTTAATCGATTTTGTATAATTATAAACATTTTATTTTAGTCGCAATGTATAATTATAAATTTATAATGAATAACAAATTTGATGATTACCCTTACATCGTTTGAAAAATTTTCGTTTACTGCTTTCCTTTGCCTGTAAAACTACTTTTTCTGTCTGAAGAGTTATAATGTAGTGAAATGTATATATACAGTGCATGTTTTTGAGCTAGTTATATCCAATTATACTGCCATAAACATTATATTTGCTGTTTGTACATGGTTATATATAGTTGCTTATAAACGTTTCTTTTCTTGTAGGCTCAGTTACAGTTGTTTAATCAATAAAAGGTTAAATCCATGATTAGATTTCAGTTTCTGATTGTCCTTATCCATTGATGATATTTCCTCAGCAGCAAGTTTTCTTTGCCTGTAAAACAACTTTTTTTGCACGAAGTGTTATGATGCAGTGAAATGTAAATTTATTTTGATATCAATTTTCTGTCAGATATCTCTGTAGGGAATTATGTAGCCTAAAACAGCTTTGCTATTTCAGCAGCTTTTTCTATTTTGGGGAAAATCATGAACTGAAAGACTGATAGCTACATGAAGAGACAGCGATTCAAAGGCACCTTTGAGTATTAAATATGGAGTGCCACAACTTATTTCTTATCCATAACTGCTATTACGATTCGCCAGAGGACGTTTTACAATGCCGATCCAATCTTGTTTCCGCTATTTTTCTCAAATTCCAAGAACAACATGCAAATTAATGTTTAGAGGCAATAGTGCCAAAAACAGTCGTTATTTCAAACCAACTTATTTTCTACGGTCTCTCACACACATTCACCATTTCTTGGGAAGCGTATGTTGATGAAGTCAGATGGCGCTCTAAAAATATTCCACGTAAAAAAATAAATAAAAATAAAAATAATAAAATCTGAAACACTTTCCTTTTTAAATACACATTAAAGTGCTATACATTAAAAGCGTATCATAATCAGTGCGTTTTACCTATTTTTCTTCCTTATTCCATTAAGTTGGAAAGTGTATCATTATTCAGGAGTGTGCCGTATTTTTCGTCCTTGTTCCATAAAACACATCTTTGGAATCGAAATTTATCTTAAAATTGCCTACTGAAATTGTTTTAGAATCTTCCAACTAGACTTCACCATTTTAAATACTGTTTGGAATGGGAATTATAATCCATGAGTCTGCTGTGTTTCTCTTTCTCGTGCCACAAACACTTCTTGAGAATTGAAATCTATATTAAAACCGCCTTCTAAAACTGCTTTACAATCTTCTGGATATTCCAACTATGCTTAACCGGCTCCAACTATACCTCACTTTACGCTAATATAGACGCCTTTGTAGATGCTAATTAATATTTCTACGAAAATAAACAGTAGAATTTGGTAATTTTTCGACAAATATTGAAGATACCGCTAAGGTGGGTTCAGTTCTGGCGACTTAGTCTTTTGCGCCACACTAGACGACCAATCGCCAAACATAACAAACCTAGGTAACTTTTCGCATCGGACTCCTCCCCACTTCTGCTATCTGGGAACCCTTGAAAAGTGAAACGCCGTTTCTTGAGTCAGAAAAAAATCATTGTCTGAGATAACACTCGATTACTTAAAAAAATCTGATTAAGTCAAGTGCTATGATGCATTTTTGTATCTAAAAGCCATTGAAACATGAAGAAAAAAAAAAGATTTCCTAGTAATAAATATGAATGAGTTCCTTTTAGGTCATGAATAATATCACGATAGGGGCATAACTTCGATTTATTGATACATTAAAAAATAACCAGGAAATATGTGGCAATAACGCAGACATACGCTCATATAAACAAAGAAATAAAACAGCTCTGAGAAATATAATGCATTTCGTATAGTCTGGTATCGTTTTTTTTCCCTTCAAAAGTAGGTGCTTTCTACTTTCTAATTTCAGCATACATGCATTTTCTTTGTAATCAATGCATTTTTGATAATTTCAATTGTAATGATACAGAATCACTTATTTTCAGCCCAACAACTTTTTAAATTCTTCTGCAGCGCTACATAAATGGAAAATCGGGCAAGTCGATTCCTTGGGGGAAAATTTTCTGAATCATAGCTGCTTTATCTTGAATGTATGGATACAGTTTCTTTTCTGATTTTTTTCAATGAATGTTTGGAGAGTACGAAAACGATATACGTTCTGCTCAGATGATTTTTTCAGATATCCGATACTTTGAAGAGATTTTGCTTCATAGCATAAAAAGTGCTCTCTAGTAAGGCAGTCCAGAAAAAAAAATGGTTTTATAATTTTGTCCTTTGGAGTAAATGAAAAAAAAAATAATTTTCATGCATTTCTAGTGACGTTTTAGCCCATAAACGTGATTTTGGACTCAGAAGCCCACGTTTTCAGCACTTTTCAACGAAGTTGAATGGTGTTCATACATTCAGTTCGTCTGTCTGCATGTCTGTCTGTCCGACGTCTGTAAAGCAACTGCTGTAAATATCCATCGATTGCTGCAAAATTTACGTAAGTTATTTCTATATACTGTACCATGTATCATATTGAACGTTGCAGGTTGTGTGTACGTAACGTTTGGTGTTCTTTTACAGGTGCACTCAAAATAATTCAAATATATTACGCTGTGTAGGCAGTCATTCTTTATAGCGTATTTTTGAGATATTCAGATATTTCAAACAATTAAAAAAGGATGTACATTATTAAGGATTACAAAATAAAGTTCTCATCGAAAATACTTTCTGTATCATTTATGATGCTTTTACAAGAACATATCGGAAAAAATTCCAACACATAACGGCCTATAGCAGTTTAATTCATTTGAAGCACAATATAATAAGCATGTAAAGGATTATATCTGCTCTATCTTTATTTAAAGGATGTAAATAACATTTAAAGCTCTTTTACAGGATTTCACAAAATTACATTATTAGTAATATCCAGCTGCTTTAAGGATATCCGCAAAATCTCGCTAAATTTGACGACGATACATATCCAAATTTGGCACAAGAATGACTGTTCTGTTGGAGAGTGTTTTATAATCGATGCGTTTGGAATGTTTTGCATTTTTACCTATTAAAATCACAAAACTATAGTAAAATTTAAAGAAGAGTGCTTTATGAGTTTTTTGGAAGCTGTGTGTACAGAAAATTTGAAATGTTACAGCTAAAAAATGGTATTTAAATTTTATCATACCTCTAACGCTTATTCAGTTTCTTTAAGTTTTTGCTATGCAAATTTAATTATAGGAATACTTTATTTAAATAAAAATATAATTTAACTAATTTAACTTTTAAATACAGGAATATCTTTTCTACTTCTAGACGTTTATATGTTCTAGTCAGCTTAAAGTATTAAATTAACTTGTAAAAGTAAGAAAAAAATATCATTCCTAATTTGTCTGAGAATTTAAAATATTTTTGGACCAAATTTATGACTTTATGTTTAATTTTTAATATGTATGGATAAAAACACTTTGTCTTTAATTTAAAATTTAAATTTTTTAATTTGTGGTAACAGTGGAATTAAACTTACATATTCTAAAACATGTTTAAGCACGCTCAACTGAGTACCCAACTTCTAACTTCACTCTAATCTCCCTGATGAGCCAATTTGTAAAACACTTTGGTGATACTCAGTGAATTCTGCAACTCAATTTTGAATTCCAATTTACTACAGAAAACTGATCATTATTTTACTCTTATCAATCTGAATAAAAATTCTTATGGTATGATTAAGGAAAATTATATAGAAGAATCTCGTCGCATTCTTTTTGAAAACTTGAAATGCAGTCTAAAAGTGGAAAAAAACACCACAAAAACATACCTCTGTACCATCTCTGATCTCTGATTCCAACATATCTCTGAATCTCACAAAAACATATCTCATAACTGAGAGAAAGCAGAATTTTCTTTTCCACTCAAATAAAATGCACTCAAAATTCAAATAGTTCCTAAAAATCGTTCCAAAAGAGTGAGTTGGCAGTGAAAACATTCACTCTCTAGAGGGCAGAACAAATTTAACTCAATGGAGAATTAAAAAATACTCCTGTCAACCAAACTATTTTGGGAAGTATAAATATTCATTTTATGAAATTTTAAATTGCCAACTTCTACTCTATTGAAGATGGAAAAAATATTTTTTTATATGTTAGAAGTGTTCACACTTCTCCTTAATGACTATCACTCTTTTAGAGCGTTAAAATTTACTAGTTTTAAACCCCGGGTTCGTTTTATTTCTGTTCAAACAAATCAGTGTTAAGATTCTCCTTATGCAGTACATGCAAATATAATATTCTGATCCACATAAAAGTTATCTAGTGAAATACTTCCACATTTAATTGTTTTTATATTTTATTCTTTGCAGTCAAAGTCTAAACCAGAAAAGAAAACTGAATCGTAACTTATATTTGCTTTTTTTCACCTCACACTTGTGTTTAGGATAACTTTGGTCAAGCAATTGCTCTAAGAGACAATTACTCTCACTTTTCTCTGGAGATTTCCCTAAATTAAAATCCGAATAAAATGTCCTCTCAACTAATCATTCTTTTTTTACTTGATCAAAGCATACACACACAAAAAAAGTCAAATATTAAAAGAAATTCACCTACAAAAAGATTTCCTGAGACTGCAGTGTTTTATTGATGTACTCGCAATTTCGAAATTTGTTTTCGTTTAGTGAAATAAGAAAAAAAAATAATTTGTGTTACTTTTTTAATCAATCACGAACTAAACAAAAGTTGTAGTTCATTAAGCAAAAAATGTTTGAAAATGTAGCAATAAAGTAATCTGATAATATTTTAGTGACTCCGAATTCTGACCTCTCCCCTGATAACACGCATTTTATCGATACAGAAGTTAATTATAAAAAGTTCAAACCTGTTCAGTCTCAAATAAATTTAAACATATCTATTGCACTCTGATAAAAATTTACTACACACATATATTCTCAGATACTTAAAAAAATTATCTTCAAAAATAATTAGTTTTTTGTCCGGAAAAAGAACAAGCAGACGTAATTTTGAGCTGAAACGAATAATATGAACGATTTCATTTTGCTGTTGTGATTATTTTGATTTTAGTATATTTTAAATGGATTTATTTTGTTGTTTTTTCAAGTCCACGAGACTGTTTAATGGGTCAATTTTGTTACTGTAGATTTGTCTTGTATTACAGTTGACTAATTGTCAGTTTATATAAAAAAATAAAATTACCAATGTTTGAGAATTTCATTCGTATAAAAGTACTTGTACATCTTTTATGCCATTTAATACAGCTTCCTTGAACGTTTATCGAGCCAAAAACATTTCTGATAGATGATGGACTTTCTGATAGAACAAAAATGAGAGTTTTTTCATTTATCCGCGTAAAAGATTTATGAATGTTTTACAGACATTGAGCAAACACTTGTGAAAATGAATGTTTTCTTCAAAATTTGAATACCAAACATTTTTTGCTGCTACAATACTTCCTTTACTTCGTTCATGAACCAGAAAAAGTGTTAGGATGCTGATATAAAACCACCTTTAGCGTAAATACGTGTTAGGACTCCTTAGAAAGACCGCCACGGAGGGCACCCCATTCATAGGCCTAGATCACTTGTGCAGATAATTGGCTTTAACACCACAACACAACACATATAAAACCACCCGCATTTTAGCGTTATCAATTGATATTAAAACAAAAAACCTGTAGTGACTCCACTCGACTTTCCGAACACTTACGATTAAGATCAATACCAAGCATTTAAATAAATTTTTATCGATGAATAATTCAGCAAAAATTCTTAGTTTTTTTTTCAAATTGAGCTCAATCGGATGTACCGTTAAACGCTAGTGTACTTTCAAGAATTTCCCAAAATAGGCCATTATGTAAAGGAAATATTTGTCGTAGCCCTGTAGAAAAATTAGAAGTCCTATACACAACAAAATCAATACCGGTCTTGCGACGGTGGTTTATGACATATATACCCGATTTGAGCTCAATCGAGTGCCCCGTTTAGGAGCTATCGTCTTCACACACACATACACACATCTCGTAAAAATAGCATAAATGAATTCAGAAGACCTCAAAACGTGTAAATACACCAAAATCTCGAATCCAGAATTTTTTCATGATTACAATACTTTCCTTACATGGTACATGTTCGGAAAGTAAAAATCGTCTTTTCACTAAAAACGCCATAATAATACTGTGATTTCCTTGTCTTAAAATTTTATTTTCATTTCGAACACATCGTGCTGAAAAGAAAAGGCTGAAGAGCAATAAAAACGAAAGGCAACAGAGTATAATTCTAAAGTAGGTTTTCAAACGGTGCTCAAGGTATTTGGAAATGAGAAGATAGTTTGAATGGATGATTAGGATCACCATGGTAACTGTGAAGCTTGGATGAGTTCTTACAACATCTACAGTTCAAGAAGACACTAGCAGTGCAGTTATTTGGATGGAATTTCCCGAGAGTATCCGTAACTCGATGACGGGAAAAGTAAGAAGCAATTGAAAATATTTTATACTCAAGTTTCGGTAATTTTAATTTTTTGTTAAAATCGTTGCTCTTTTTTCTGCTTGATTTGGTACAAACGTTTATCACTTAGAAAAGATTGAGCCTTGTTGTGAAACAGGAATCACTGCACATCGGAATACAGAAAGATTCCGCAAATGCAGAGCAGTGAAAATTCCTTTCGCATTATACTGCACTTTTGGAGAGTGCGTTGGTGAAATCTTTTCTGGATTGTAATGTGCTGGGAATACTACCCACCCTCTTATTTAGATGTATTAATTTCCGCTACTCGGTATTTTAACTGCAATGTTTTTTTTTTTTTTTTTTTTTTTTTTTTTTTAACCTTGTGAAATATGCTGAGTATTTTTACTCAACACTACTCTGCATATTTATGAAGCATAAAACTAATTCACAAATTTTAATGTCATAACCAAAGACAGAAACTTTATGCAGCCACTAATTTCGGCACATGAAATCCCGTATGGGGAGAAATTGTGACAAAAATAACCAGAGAATTGGTCAGGTGTGATACATAGGGTGTCCTAAAAAGGTGGTAATGGGCTTTAATTCTTTACTCATTAGAGATAAGTTTGCGATGTAAATAGAAGATAATGTCTAAAATAAGTTAGGAAAAAGAGGCTACGTTAAGAAAAATTTCCTCTCGGTAATTTAAAAAAAAAATTACACTTTTTAAATTTGTATACGACAGCCGAACAAAAAAAATTACGAATGAATATAAAGTTTCCTAACACTAATTAGGAGATGTACAAATTTTCAGCCTTTCATTATTAAACGTCTCAGAGATATAACAAACATTATGAGGTGTTATAAATGAATTCAAGTGTAAACGTATATTGCTAGAGAGCAAAAAATATTTTCTTTCGCAATTTCCATTCGACCCCTGAAACGCGATCATTCGACGTGATTTTTTTCCTTTCGAGAGTCATTGAAAAGTGATTTAAGTCAGCATATATTGATTATCATGTATCCGACACATTTTAGGATATAACTTTGAAACTTTGTACATCACCTCATTAGTGCATGAGGCACATTTTACTGACTGAGAATTTTTTCGTAGGGGTCATATATAAATTTTAAAAGCGTAACTTTTTGAAAATTAAGGAAAGGAAAACTTTTTAAAAGTAGTCTTTACCTTATTTTGAGCATTTTTTTCAAGTTACATTGCCCACATTTATATAATAGATGAAGAATTAAAGCGTGTCACCACCTTTTTGGGAAACACCCTGTATAATGATTGAAGTTAATGTGCAGTTTCATTACCAGAAATTTCCGGACCAGTTTCACCAGAATTGAAAACCAGTTTCTTACGTACTTAAATATCACCAAAATTTGTCCTTTTTTTTGAACCGAATTTTATGATTTTATTACTCTTGTTGATAGGGGAGGGACTGTATAAGAACTTTCACCGATGCGATATTTTTTATATTATTATTTTTGTACTGAACGAGGCTTAAAAATGAATATCACGAAAGAAAGTGCTTAAGAATAACGACTTTTGCGGGTAAGGAAATATTTCTTATCTTCTCTAGATTTTTTTCAAGAAAAACGTCTCCTGTGATTTGACCGAAAAGGAAATTAATAACTCTCCGAGTAAGCGTGGCGAGGGTTTCAAATGAAATGGAACGTTTTCTCAGTTAACTGTGATGAGGGAATTGCTCCATTTTAACGATTGCTTCCAAAGAATGGGAGGGAAAATATTTTTTTTTCGCTTCCTTTTTTAACTTTTATACACATATACTGATACTTGTAGCAGGGAGAAATTATTATTATTATTATTTTTTGTTGTTGTTCGGATGGAATAGTGTCCCAGTTGACTTTCGTGTCGTGTGTATCCCAGAAATATCGTTCCAAGAATAACATTTTTAAAGATCCTTAAAACTATTATTACAAATTTATTACACGTTGTTGATTTTATCAAAATTGGAATTTTCAGACGCCTGATTGATATTGTTTGAAGGTATGAATATCAATAAAGTATTAATAGTTATTTTTACGATCATTTTGGAGTCATGAGTATATTACTTGAAAAGGAGATAAAATTGAAATGTCTTTATAGTTTTAATTTGCTCGACTGTTTGTATAGCATATTTTTATAAACATGTATTGATTGCTATTAAATTTATAAACGTGATTGATGTTCCCGTTGAAAGTGGTGCAAGTAGCGTTTACAAGAGCTTACAAAAGAGTTTTATTGAATTCGTATTATAAGTAATTGTTAACCTTTTGAGGACCAGGAATGAAAACAGACTCAAAGTCAAAAAAATAATTGGAATTTGGCCGATTTTGTAATATTAATTAATGCAGATTTATTTTTAAGGTTCAACTAAATAATTGATTGGCAAGTGTCGCTCAAACATGCAGATTATATGAGAATAAATCCATTAAGGAATCAAAGTTGGGAAAAAACAGCCGCTTCTACAGTATATCAAAAGCAGAACCATAATAAACACCAAAATTTTTGTATGTATTCTATGAATAATTCATCGGCCATTCTTTAAACTTATAAACCAAAAGGAATTCCATAGGTAAAGTGTAATTTTAAAGCTAAGCATTTAAAAAAATGTTTTACTTTTTATTACCGGAAAAGAATTTGAAAATAAAATAATGATTTATCATCTAACCGTAACTAGTATATATTATATACCGGTGCTATGCAAAAGTTTAAAATGCAGAATAGAAATTTAACCTGTTCTAAACAAGATAAAATTCTTCGCCATCGGGAATAATGAATGCAACATTCACATTTTCTTTTCTTTTCTTTTTCTTTCTTTTTTTTTCTTTAACACACGCATACAATAGGAATAAAAAAATAAAAATGAAATATCGCAGATCATATTTTAAGGCCAGTTATTAAAAGAAGTAATGTTGTTTTATTACCTTTATTTATTTATTTTTTTTTTTTTTGCCTTTGCGAACGCGTAATGATAGATACTCGCGTTTGTGCCCAACGTTGCTACAACGCATTGAATTTTTGGTGGCCCGATGGGGTTCAGCGTTGTTATAAGCGATTAGTTAGTTATTCGTAATGAAGTAATATAAATATAAGGCAAGGGCTTTGCAAAGTCTATTATATTAAATGAATTTAGAATTATTAATATTTCTTGTACAGAAAGCATTTCGAGTCTTACAAGGGAATATAAGATTTTTGAAGTTATTTCAGATTATGAAATTTCATTACAAATTTTTTCTTAAAAAAGATTAGAATTCACAATTTAAAAAATATTTCTTATCGAATGGTATCAAGGTTTATGTTGCCGATTTATCGTAAAAATGCTTCCAGTTCTAAGAGTTATACCTTTAAGGATTCTTTAAAATATTTATTTCCAACAGTTCATTTTACCATAATTGGAATTTTAAGAATTTTGTTTTTAATCTTTGAAGATAAGGTTGCGTAAATATCAACTAAATATAAGTAGCTCTCTTACTGATAAATGTTTGAAATCATGCATATTTTATTTCAAATAAAGATGGCTAACTCTGCATGAGTAAGCATGGGCAGTCTTTCAAAGGAAACAGAATATTAATGCAGATATCTCTCAGATGGGAGAAATTCTTCACATTTTGCTTTGACGAAACAGAAAAAGGATGTCTTTCGACATTGTCAAGTGTAGATTCTAATGGTTTCAACGGAGTGCTCCATTGCTTCATGCTGTCTGCATCCTTAAAAGTGCTTCTATGAAAATATATATTTCAGAGGATTCTAAGGAGTGTTTATTACGAAATACTTCTTCTGTAACTGGAAATTTTAAGAGGCAATATTTTTTTAATGGTTTTGGAGGTAATGGTTGTGCAAATACCAACAAAATATTAATAGTTCTTTTGAGGATAGTTGTAAGCAATCATGAGTAGAGTGTCTGAAAAGGAAATTGACTGCTTTCACAGAAAGTAATGTGAGTCTAGTGTAAAATAGAACTCGGTCGCCGGTTGCTCTTTAGTAATGTAGCAACAGATATGGAAAACGTGAAAAATCAGGGAAATGTTAATGAATTTCTTGAAAAAGTCTAAGTCTGCATTGAAAAAGGCCTAAGATCAGAAGAACTGAATAAATTTGGAAACATAAAGCACAAGTTTTTTAAAAGCATTTCTTCAAAAAGTTTAAAATAAGAGAAATTTACAAGTTTCAAAATCTAATCTATTGCCGTCCACTGCCGCTATGAATGCTGTTGCGTAATAAAACTTTATTAAACGTCCCGAAAACTTCTCTTTTTATATATACACTAATGATGGCTATTTGTGCTTTGCCAGCATGTTTTCTATAGAACCTGAGAATATGAGTTCAAATGGTGAGCTCTGAAGATATGCTATTTATATTAATGGTTGCTTATTTCAGTACTTTTAATGGCCTCATTATACACGGAGATGGATCTATCGGTTTACACGTACCCGCTGAAGTCTTGTCACTCCATAAACTTTACTTTATGGCAAGAGTCATAGATATAAAAGTGAGCTGTAGGTATAGTAATACAGGGTGTCTCAAAAGGTCGTTGCCAAACTTAACATACGGGCCTGTTATACCATGACAAACAAGATCGACATAGGAACTTGCATCCGGAAAAGCAAACGGCGACCGCTAGAGGTCGATATTCGCAGGCTTATGGAAGCGTGATCATTTCAATTTAGGACGTTGCCGGAGATGGATGAATCGGTTTACAAACTCAGAATTGGTCGATATATATTACGAATATGATGCCGCAGATGGGAATGGACGAGCGGCGGTACGGATGTACCTTGAGTGCCACGTTTGCAGTCGTAGAGGAAGGAAGAAATGATGTCAAAAGAGGTATGACTTTTATTAAATGACTTATTTATTAATATGACTTCCCATCTGAGGCATCATACTAATAATGCATACTGCTCAATTCTAAGTTAGTAAACCGATTCATTCATCTTCGGCAATGTCCTAAGATAAAATGTCACGCTTCCATAAGTCTGCGATCACTGCCCTCTAGCGGTCGCCATTTGCATTTCAGGTTCAAGTTCCTATATAAATCTTGTTTGTCATGGTATGGCAAAGGAATATATTAAGTTTGGCAAGATCTTTTGAGACACCCTGTATAGCTATACACTACGCAATGAAACAACATATAGCGCCATCTGGAGGCTAAACTAAGAATTAGTGTTCTTATCTGCAAAATGGTAGGAAATACAAAAAAAAAAAAAAAAAAAAAAAAAAAAAAAAAAAATCAATTACAAAGCTGATCAGTATCATTGATTTAATGAGAAAAGACATTTTGAACACGCTAATACATATATTACTGCGAAAAGCACTGTTGAAAATGGAACACGTAAAATGCACATTATGCTTTTTTTTTGTTACCGTTTTCCAAAACTGCACTTGCCTGGCATTAGGCTCATTTATCCTTCATTGTCAAAGTGTTTCCCGTCAGTCTAGTCGGTTTGCAATTTCAGCAGCACATTTTTCAACATGGCAGGTAACACGCTTTCAAAAGCACCCGTAGTACGTTTTTAAGCTTTAAAGTTTAAACATTAATGTACACACGGTGTCTTTTCTTACTAAATCGATGATTCTGAACAGCTTTGAGCAAGACTTTTTTCTCATCTCGCACAGTTTCGGAAATAAAAACGCTAAATACGAATTTAGCCACCAGGCGGCGCAGTAAGCGGTTTCATTGCGTAGCGCGTAGCTACTTTACTCTATCTAGACTCCACTTTCATAGCTATAGCTCTTGCCATTCTGAAGATAATGGAATGGCAATGGACTTTAGCGGGCACACTGCATATTAAATAAAACACAATTTAGTTTTGTTGTTTTATATATTCTGTGTAATAGTATATAAACATCAATAAATACACACACACACACACACACACACACACAAAGACATTTTCGTTAAAACATGTTTTATGATCGATACACATTGTTTCAAATATTCGGAATCAAGCCATTCTATCATGGAAAACGAAAAGGGAGCTGCTGCTAGTGATTTATTTTCTTGAATAATAACAGCTCAGCGGAAGAAACTTATTTCTTAGCTTGAGAAACGAAAACAACTCACTTAAAGGAAGAAAGATGTTTAGTGAATACTACACTGGAGGGATTAAGTCCGTTAATCCACAGCTCTCCACATCTAATATATTTGATTTAGAAGATACCCAAGCGGTATTTTCCCGCACTCCCTCCTGGGAATACTGCGGGGGGGGAGGGGGAAACGAGGGATATTTTTTATTAAATCTGTCAGCTTGTAAAGATCGAGATTTTATTGCGCACAGAAAGAAATCTGGTAGGTACGACCCTAAAAGTGATTTAAAATGTAGCGAGTCCGTGGAAATGCTTCCTTGCATAAAAGAACAATTTTTATAGTAATGGCTGGTTGATAACGCAATCGGCCGAAATTAGGCACGATGGTAAAGTTTTTTGAAATACAGGATGGAGAAAGATATAAAAGAAAATATGTGAACTCATTCAGATATAGTTACGGTTTACTTATTTTGAGATAATGGATTTGATTCTATCGCGGAATGAGATCGAAGATATTTCAAAAAAGGGGTTTTTACGTGTTTCATCCACAAAGCTTTTTTTAAAAACTTTTGCTTTGCTTAGTTAGAAGTTATTGAAGTGGTCATAAAGATATATTTGTATTGCTATGTAAGTAATTCGTATTATATGTGCCGTTTAAGTCTAGTTTAAAAAAATTCTGTTGACCATTTCCCCATGTATTCAAAGGCTAGAAAAGTTTTTTATAATGGTAAGTACTTATGGAACTTCTACAATAAAGTCTTAAATTTCACCTGAATATTTTAAAAAAATGTCTAAATTTTGAATTCTGAATCCTTGAATCTTCAAAATTCTAAATCATTGGAGCAAAAATCTAGGCATGCTTTTTTGTTTCACAAAATTTCTTTAGTAAACTTTGAAATTAAATCTATCACATATACAAAATCAGTAAAAGTTTGTGGGATTACGCCTTCTTTGCATTATGAATGTCCTAACTTATACTAATTCGAGAGAGGTCTTCTAGAAATAGTAATAAAAAAGTCTTCTGCTCAGAGTAAGAGCCAAGTCACTATTAATATGTAAAAAACTTCTGTAGACAACATATTAGATTATTAGAAACTAGAATTAACGTTTTTCACTTATAAAACTAAAGGTATGTTAGAGATAGCCAAAATGAGCTGTAAGAAACAAGAACTACACAGATGCAATTACTGGACTGGAAAGCAGTTTTCACTGTTGCTGCAATTAAAAAAAAGTGTTTAAAACAAAAGCGTTAATCCAAATCTTCACGAAATCATGCTTATTCTGTGTGTAATCAAAAATCAGTCGCTTGGCGATGACAATATCTCGATGAATATAGGAGAACATATACTTCTGTTCTGTCGGTAGCTGCATTTGGAGACAGTCGAGTTGATTTCATAATCCCGGGGATAAAAGAAAATCCCTCGACCGCTGATGCACTTGATTGCTTCCAGGGATCTTCCCCCGGGATACCTATTTTCCGGCAACTGACGAGCACCGGCGTCGAGATTAACCCACATGCAGAGATGTAAGCCCCCAATGTAAGCTGGCAGCAATTTGAAATGCAGCACTTTAAATGGTCTCACGAGTTGCCGAGAGTGAAAAGGATTTAGTGTTCCGTGCTGAAGTGCTTTATTATTACGTTTCATATCCCTTCCCTTCCCCTTGAACCCCGAGCAAATCTCGAGGAATCCTGGAAGGTTTATTGGTTGTTCGCTTTGTTACTAGGCGGTGAGAGTCTGATTACCAAAATTCTAAAAGCTCGAGCATATTTCTCAATTTATACAAATTGGGCTGTACGGAATACATTCAAATGGACAATTTCGAACAAACAGAGAGTAATATGGATCACATGTTTTTGGTATTTTTGAATCCACTTTTATGTTCCTGCGTCCCACGAAAATAAATTTAAACTAAAAACATTCTAATTTTCTTCCCACGTTTTGTGCTATACTGCATAATATTATATTTTACAACCCAATTGTAAATGTATTCTTGCGTCTTGCATACGAGACGAGACAAGATGTCTCGCGACCATCTCTAGGAATAATCGTTCAATATTTGGGGTGCATTGATGCAGAACTTTGCCCAATTCATTATATGACACATTTTAGATAATGGCAGTGTATTAAGTTTTTCTCAAGGAGATAATGATTGTACATGATTAAAACTGCTAAAAGTTCACCAGTCTCACTTTTAATAAATACGAATTATGGAAAAAGTTCAAGAATCTAACAGTTCTATTAAAGTAATTCAGTAAAACATGAATGAGCATTCCTGTATGTATAAATTAGTAATTATTACTACGTATTGTTCAGGCACGGTTTATAGATGCTACCGAACAATGTAATATTCCACAGTGAAAAAACCAGTGGTTAAACATCACCGTAGTACTAGTATTACTACTAGTAATAAATAGTGAAGAAATTATTTAAGTGATCTTTTATAGACTTAACTAATGCAAAGATACATCAGTTACGCAATTATTTTGTCGCTTACTTTCAATACAAAACTGAAAAGTAAAAAGACTCTTTGCAGTGCCATTAAAGTAATTTTAATGTAAGTAATTTAAAAAATACAAAAAAATGAATAAAATAAAATAAATCTCGAGGTGATAGATATGACACGGATTTAAGAGTAAAGTAGCATTATCAACTATATTTCTGCAGTTTTTATCTGATGGAGTAAAAAAAAAAAAAAAAAAAAAAAAAAAATCATCAGTAGTAAAATATCAAAGTTGTTTTGGAGTAATAATAAATATTTTTGTTTTATAAATTTTCGTATCATAACTTTAAAGCCTGTTCTAAAAATTTAAAAAAATTTTTCGATATTTAGTTAATATGCTGATAAATACTACGCCTGCCTTTATTTCTAAATTTTTAAGGTTCCGAAAGCGTTAGAAGTATTAGAAAAATGCATTCACGAACAAAATATTTTAGATTATGATCGGAAAGAAATTTAAAATTCATGAAACGTACATTAAAGCAAACACACTAGGGAAAAATATAAAACGACTGAATGCTTATTTCCCTTTAGAAAAGGCTATGGTTTTATAAATTAAAATAAACTTTTTTATTATTTTCAAGCTTATAAAAATAAAGCGTTTGGCAGAGCTATTGTTTTGGTCTCTTAATTAAAAACTGAAATAAATATCTCTCATAAAACAACTACCTTAATAGTCTTTTACTCTAACGTGTTAATAAGATATATTTATGTCACCTTGTCTCAGCCGAAAAACATTTTATCGTCAACAAATTTTGTTTTATGAAGTATTCTAAAGGAGACTATACGTATTTCCTAACACCTTTTTTCCCCTTCCTTGATAAAGGTGATACTATGTAAACATAAAAGTATGATGAAAAATAACTCTTGTGTGTTTATCAGTAGCAGCTATTTCTTTTAAAACAAAGACGGTGAAACTGTCTCTGCTAGTA
This sequence comes from Cheiracanthium punctorium, assembly GCA_038373885.1. Taxonomy (NCBI): domain Eukaryota; kingdom Metazoa; phylum Arthropoda; class Arachnida; order Araneae; family Cheiracanthiidae; genus Cheiracanthium; species Cheiracanthium punctorium. The sequence goes on along the minus strand of JAWZYV010015947.1, from coordinate 1,099,321 downwards.
AGTGATGGGGTTTATCTTAAAAGACGCCCCATTTAATAAAATAATTAACTATTTCCTCAATTTGTATGATATTTTTTAAAACAATTTTTATTAAAATCTTTTAGATACAAAATCTTTTTATTTCTAATGGTGACACTTAATACTTTAAAAATTTAGCTCATTTTAACCCCGGATACTAAGTTTACATTTGAAGTGAGTTATAAACTTCCGAAATTTACTCCCCCCCATGTTAAAATATCTTTCTTAATTTCTTTCATATTTCATTTAATAATGATATTAAGAAACTGATTTTTATCCTTACTATTAGAACTAAACGTCCTAAACATAATTTACTGATATTATAATTTTTTAATAAAATATTAATATGAATTATCAAACTAATATTAAAAAAAATATGAATAGCCATCTAGCCAAGTTTCGATAGAAATAGATGCAGAAAAGAATTTTTTGTAGCTTCGATGAAATTAAGTGATAAATTTCTAATTTTTACGTTCAGTATCTGATTTTATAGTAATCAAAATTTCCCATTTTGAGGTGTTAAGGGGCCATATATCAATTAATGAAGTGATAATTTTTCGAAAGTTACCTTTAAAGCACACGTACAGCTGCGGAAAAAAAGGCCCACTTGTACATTTTTCGGCCGTCGTTCGTCGTACAGAAAAGTTACATATACCAACCGTTTACGATTGACTTACACTTTAATTTGCTATGCATAAAAATTGCATAAGGGGCCATCTACATATTAAAATAAGCACCAACTTTTCCCCCCTATAGCAACCCCTACATTTCGCTTCATATTTCAAAAATTTAGGTCATTTTAACCCCGGATACCCATTTTCAGTAAATATGAACTGAAAATGGATGAGTTATGAGCTTCCAAAATCCCCCTCCCCATATGTTAAAATATTTTTTCATACTTCGATTCATATCTCATATAATATTGATAGTAAGAAGCTGATTTTTATTCGTACTATTAGAACTAAACGACCCAAACATAATTTAATGTTAATATGATTTTTAATAAAATATTAATATGAATTATGAATTATTAAATTAATATGCAAAAAATTATGAATGGCGACTTAGCCGAATTTCGATGGAAATAGATGCAGAAAGTAATATTACATGGCTGTGCAAAATTTTAAAATTTTACGTTCAGTAGTTTAGTTTATATTAAATAAAATATTTTGCGTCCGCTACCATATTTCTCCAAATAAAATATTTTCCAGGTATAGAAATAGATGCAGTAGATGTATGTCTTCTAATACAACGTCCTATTTCTGAAAAACTAGCATCCTCAACATTCCAGGCATGAATTTGACCTTTTTTAATATTGGAAACATTAGGTCTTTGGACTTCCCCATGCTTTATCAAACATTAAAAAAAAAAAAAAAAAACATTCAAAATCACGTTATTCTGTTTAAATTTTCATCTGACTATAAATTAAAATACCGTCAAAAGTCTTAAAGAATATTGTACATCGCAGACGATAATATTAAATGAAGAAAGTGGAATAACAAGCACAGTGATAATATTGGGTCGGCGAAAAAGTAATTGCGTTTTTTACATGAAGTTCCAACAAATAAATTTTCAATCATGAAACCATTCTTAAAGTTCGACCGTAACTGAGTAACATTCATTCTTGTAAGTCAGAAGAGCAGAGAGCAGCCTCTCACTCCTGCCAACATTTCACCTGTCTAAGAGAACCATCAAGGGAAATACTCAATAACAATTTCAAAACTAGAAAAATTTCTAAATCGCGAGCAGTCGTTTTTCATTTTTCCTTTAAATCACGTGTACGAACCAAGGAAGTCATGAACTCACGAGTCATTTGGACCACAGACTAAATATTCTAATTTCTACCCTTGATATTCTCAGTAAAAAAAAAAAAAAAAAAAAAAACTTTAAGAGAGATGGAAACAATACTTTCCATGAAAATAATATTTATTTCTTTTAACCCTCGCGAGCGAAATTAATGAAAGGCGAAAAGTTCGGAACATACAAATAGCGCTTTTCAATTTGCAGAAAGTTCCTTAAAAACGCGCAGAAATTAATTCTCAATATCTCCGGAAATTAGCGTAGAAAATTGGTGAAAATTTATATTTAGGGTAATTTGAAGGTTTTTCTTTCGTTTAATAAAGTCAAAATACCGTGTTGCCATTGAGAAAAACGAAGTTGATGCAGAATTAAATATGAAGACGGCCCCTTATGCAAATTAAATTAATAGTAAATTAAAGTATGCGTTATTTGCAAACGAATGGTATATGTAACTTTGATGTGCGACGAGCGACGGTGAAATAAAGAACAAGTGGGTCTTTTTTCCGCAGCTGTACATATAATGTAAAATAGATTTGTTTTGCATAAATATTGTAAATGTTAGGTGTATTAATTAAAAAAAAATTCTGAATCTGATGAATTTGAAATGGTTAAAGCATCAATGTGTTTGACTTTTTATTATTTCAGGGACAAATTAACCATCTGAAATTCTATTTAAAACCCTCTTAGAACCAAAACATACTGATTTAGAATTTTTATCTTCGAGTGTTCTTATTTTTGAAAGATTCTCCTTGTATTAATAATTTTTACAAATATTTCTATTGCACCCTCAATAATGATTTAGCATATTTTCAAATAAAAACTCTTAAACACTAGTAATTTCAAAATATTGTTCTGCACTAGAGTTCTTTTGAATATGCAAATTTACACTCTACCAATAAAAATTCTTTGTTTAACTGCAAATATGATATACAGTATAAGTAAGAAATTGTTTTTAACAATTTAACTGATTCAAATTGTTAAACTTAAATTTTTTTCACAACAATAATGCATGTTCATGTAGAAATCTGGTATATTGTTATAAATTCTTATATTATCAAAATATTTATTTATTTTGACATTCTTGCTAAGTTGCTAAAATTGTAGCGATTTGTATATTAATCTGATATATTTAGCACAATTTATTTTGAAATATAATATAACAAAAGACAAGACTGCCACAGACGCCAATTCTGCTTTTCATTTCAATTTTGGCGATAAATTGCATTTATTGGTGGCCCTTTTAGATTTATCTGATTCTGATCATCAGCAGTGTTTTGTTACTATAACTTAATTTAAGAACAGATTAGGACAAATTAAAGGTTAGGAAGGTATTAGTATGGTATGAAATCCAAAGAGATGCATGTAATGCAGCTGCGACGAAGAAAGTCTTACTATGTTCCAAATTTTGATCTTAGGAAAAGTGTCTAAGATTTTTATGTTATCGCGAGATATGCAGCTATATCGTTTCATATAAAAATAGGTATACTAAGTGTATTGAATCAGAAAAAAAAATCCGTTTTATGTTCCAAATATTTTATGTATAGAATGCTTTGAAAGCTTAGGCCCTAAACTAAGCATGTTAAACTTACCTTCATAATACTGAGGAAATAAAAACCAATGTACAATATTTCTCCTTATAGAAGGTGATGATTTATATAATATGATTCTTAATTTCAAAAGTACAGTTTTATAGAATTTCAGCCACTCAATACTGATATTTCCTCAAAAAGGTCATTGAAGAATTCTATTAAAATGCAGTCCGAATTCCAGTAACACAGCAGCGGTATGCATTCGGTAATATAATTCGGAAAGCATTTAAACGCACTACTTCCTATGGACAAACACTAAAGAGCATCCTAGAACACACGAAAAAATTAAATCGTAGAAGAATTATTCTTGTAGGACGAAACTAATCTTACCCATGTATAGATTACAGAACGATACTGAACATTGTATTTGTTACTTAGAATCCACAGTACACAAACTTATAACAATTTAATTAAAAACCCACGCAATCCACACCTGTAAAATTCAAAGCAGATTGTTGTTATAATCTCAATTGAACTGGGAGTGTTTTTGCATGAATGGATTTATCAAAGATATCACTAATTCGATCATCACATGAAAGAGATGAACAAATGAAAGAGATGAACAAAGGAATTGATTTTGGAATAAGATGACATGCTTCTGCTTTTAAGTGAAAAAAATAAGAGAAAAGGAAATGAAATTATTTTTTCGCTTCTGCTGTCCTTAGTTTTATGGGCTTTAAATGTTTAATAATTAGTAATTACTTAAATTTAGACAAATTAACAGATGTTATGAAAATTAATGATTGTTAAAAAATATCTTCTTGCTCAAAATCTTTGAAATAAGGTATTATTTTAAAGACTTTGAGCAGCGTGACAGACATAATTTGCAATGATGTATTATGATTTTTGTATTCCTGCTTAAAAATGGTCCATATAAAGTTTTTTTTTCTTTTATGGTGAGAAATTCACATCGAGTAGATTATAAAAGAAATTATCCTTGTAAAATAAGAACCATTCTAAATGAGCCAATTAAAACTTTTATCTAAAATTTTCTTTATCTAATATTTTAAAATTTGGGTAAAAAATAAGTAAAAAAAAAAAAAAAAAAAAAAATGCAGCATTGTGTCCATTCATGAAAACACTGCCGACAAAACAAAACTTTTGACAACTTTCGAAATAAAAGAAAGTTACAGTTAGCTAAAGATGCTAAAGTGATCAATAGCTGAATGCAGGTTGGCTGGATGCCAGCTTCTATTTTCGTCTTTCAAGGGTACGAAACGGGAAAGGTTATTGGTCGGAAAATTTTGAAACTTTTTTCCTTCCTTTCCCTTTCTCTCTTTTTTATTTTTAAACTATGTATATATATATATTTTCAAACTTCTTATGTCTCTCCATTAACTCTTATGCAAATTTTTATGACGATTTAAAGATTTTAAGGTGAAATGTGAGATGGAATTCATAGGATTACAAAGAGAAGAGGTAAGCTGGCAACGGGAAGTTTTAACACTTTTTGGAATATTGAGTCGGATGTCTTTATGATGCTGTGTTCTTAAAATGGGACAGTTTGCTAAGAGTTGTTTGCTACAGTAAAACAAATGCAGATGTTTAGCTTGTAAGTGTCCATATATTGAATCATTATTTCTACACCAATGCTTTTTTCTAATTTCAGCCTCGCGAGGGAGCGATTAACTTAATTTTTCTGTGTGAAAAGGAGGAGAATCTCAAACTAATAGTAGTTTGATTTAAAAATAGAGGAAAGGATCATAAAGCGTTTTAAGACTTATGGAACCAATTGGCACAACTTTTAATTCCAGAGCCATCGAATATGCATCAATTAGACTTTTCTACAAATATTCTTTTACTGAAGCTAAATCAGCTTATGGTAATCCTGGTGAAATTTTATCAAGCAAAAACTTTTGAAAGATCGATAAAAAAATTCTGGAAATTGATAACTCAGGAACAAGACAGTCAATTATTACTAATCACGTGTACATTTCTAACACAATATCTGTAGCACAATAAGCAGAATGGATGTAGAGTAGCTCTGTAGAAATCTTAAGACTAATCCAGGAAATCACAGCCAGTGACAAGCCAGTTGTAAACCGCATTATATAATGTGATTCGGATGAGGAATAAAATACAAGAGCATTGCAGATTTGTCGACCAAAATTCTTTTTATGTTTTTCATGCAAATGACACGAAGCCATTACTGCTGACTATGTAGTGCCAGATTAGGGATTACATAGCATTCATATTTGTGTGGACTAAAAGAAATGTAAGCTACAGAATAGTATAAAAATGTGTATAATAAAAAGGATTAAAATGTTTTTGATGTTTTTTAGACAGTACTTAACAGTTTGACGGGGTGCTTTTGAAAACAATTTTCTAGATGCGATTGTAATTTCTGAATCGTATTATTTGAACTTTATTTTTCTATAAAATAAATAGTAGTTTTTCACATACCAGCGAAATACACACCTAGTGATTCTTACAAGATAAATCTCAGCTTTTTCAAATACAAATAAATTAAATTAATAATGAATTAATGATCTTTTTAAAGGCATATATTTTACTATTCAGAAAAATGCAGCCCAATAGTTCATTGCTTTTCTTTGAACCATGTAATGTATATAAACACGTGAAAAATTATTGAAAAAATTGAAATAAATCATTTTTCTCTGTATTACATATATTTGGAAGAGCTACAGTGTGAATAAAATAATTCTATTACTCTTTATTTAAAGGAAACCGTATAGGCTATAAGGTCATTTGGATAACAGCCAAGTTTTTCATCTTTATTGAAGATTGATTATAAAATATCTTTTAAATTATATGTACTTTTCAGCTATTTTTTATGCGTTGGTACAATTTTTTTTGTGTGTGTATTTGTCATTTTGTAAATGTAAAAGTATTTTCTCTCATTAAAATTTTCCAAACTTTATGATCTATCATTTATGTTTATCAATAGCAATAAATTTCATGGTGCTTTAATTAAAAATTTTAGCCTGGTTTTGATTAAGTTGACTTTGTGTATTTCTTAATTGGCACAATTTGCTTGAATCAAGTTTGATTTTTATTGGAATTAAACAAGAGGGCAGAAATCTGACAGTTAAAGTCTATTTCCAGTCAAACTTAATGAATTATAGATATTAGAAGCATCAAAATTATTTAATGGCCAATTACAGGCCTACAAAATTTAACTTTTGTCTGGAGTTTTCATGAATTTATGTAAATTATAAGATATCTGCTATGTTTATTTAAAAAATAATATCCATTTTTATGTATCACTTCAGGATTTTTTACAATTAAGAAACTAAGAAATTAGAATTTGAGAATGTACAATTTACGCAGCATTCATCAAAAAATTTACAAAAAAACCCTCAGCTAAATAGATAAAATCATATATACATATATATAAATGTGTGTGCATGTTTTATAAGAAATTATATTCTAATATATAAACTAAAATTACTTTTATTTATCATCAAAAGAACGCTGTGTTTAGATTTTGAAGATGGTTTAGCGTCTCTTTTTAGCCCCCAGCAGTAGTCTGCCAATATATTGGCATTCCAATGTCCTTGATAGCGTTTTATACGTATATCTGTTTTATGTCCTAGTGAAATCGCTCACCTTGTTCTTGACGCATTTCACTAAGATTGTCAGGAAAATATTTAAGGTGGGAGTGGAGAAAATGTACTTTTAAACTCATGTTACAGATTAGTTTTTGAAAGTTTTTGAGAATTTTTTCAACGATCGTTGTGTGGTTAGGCTATATTTCCTAAGATTTAATCTAATTATTTCTAAGATTTAATTAGATAATTTCCTAAAGATTTCTGAAAAACGTCTTTGAAACTAACTTTGAACCCCCATACATCTTTCTCGACTGATTTCATTTTTCCTCAAATTTTTCATCTTTCATTAACCGTCTTCTATCTGGGCCGACGAACACACCTTCTTTGATTCTACCTTCCGATAAATGTAGAAAAACTTCATTTAATATCGAAAACAATCTCCTGTTTTATCCAAGGCTTTTATGAATTGTTTTATTAAACCTAATTTTATGTTCAGGGAAGGCAAGAGGACTTCTCTTGGATCAACTAAGTTCTGCCGAATCACATTTTTTGATCCTGGATTTAAATCTTTCCTTGCATTCCATTCTTTTCTTATTCAGTCTTGGTCTTTAGCTCGGCTATCTCACTCGCATAAAAATCTGGGCATTTTGGTATAGCGAAAATGCCCTGAGTCGACGGAAAAGATGAAAAAATGCAATTGATTTGGAGTTGGATTTAAAATTTACTGTCTATTTTGATAATTATGTTATTAAACTGGTGTGATTTCAAGAAAGTGACGATCACTACAATACTACAAACATAAATGATATTTTAAAGATTATTTCGATAAACAGATTTAAAAGAAAATTTTGTAATTTTATTTTAAACTATTTACTAAGTTTTTTTTCTTAATTGAATCGTTTACTTTCAAATAAAAGAAATTCTGAGTACACAGAATTTTTTTATTCGGTGTAATAAAAAAATGTTTACACATCAGTTTTGTATCGAAATGTAATGGTGTTAAAAGTGGCTGTTTTAAGATGAATATGCGTGAAAATGAAGTCAAAATAGTTTTTAATAGAGCTTATTCCATTTTACGCTTTTGCTAGAACATGGAATAGTCAATGCCAATGTCAGTTGCATAATAATTAAAAGAAATATAGTTATAGATATATTTCCATTCGTACCTTCAGTTTTCTATAAATTTAGTTATGCAGAAAGTTGAAGAAAATTCTATACAGCTACTGTCTTCAACTGTTTTTCTCAGTATTTTGCAGTGATAATTCTGAACTCCCATTTGTAAAAATTCAACAGCATGAAAGAATGACTAAGCTGAAGTTTTCAGGAAATGCAAAGTAAAATGTGTAAAGCAAATGAATAAAATTTTTAAGCCACCAGGCATGCGTGGCCTGAGCTGTACCCTCTGGACTGCTGCTGAAACCGTATGAATAAAGGGCTGTAGCGGCATGTTTAAAATAGTCTGTGTTTATCTGTTTGTGGTAAGCGTGAGTTGAGACGTAACTATGCCATGTCGACGAGAGAGGACAAAATTTGAGCAACTGAAGGAGTTTTAACAAGGGAATATCATCAGCCTTCTTGTAGGAGGATTTGCCTATCGCACAATAGCAGCTCGTGTTCAGAGTAACAGCAGCACAGTGATGCAAGTTAGGAAGCAATGGACAGACGAGCACCGGGCAACTCGAAAATCTGGGAGTGGATGCCGAAAACTAACGTCAATGTGCGATGATAGACATTTGCCACACATGACTCTTTGAGACGCATGACTCTTCATGAGAGTGAACAGCTTTACCTAGACAGTTGGCAGCACATTGATCCACTACTGTAGGTGTATCACTGTCTGCAGCATTCTAAGCAGGAAGCCTGCTGCGCCGTGGACTGCGTGTGCGAACTCCTTTATACAGGATCCCCCTCATGCGAAACCATCGACGATCGAATGCAATATTTCCACAAACATAGAGACTGACGTGCAGATTGGCAACAAGAGGTGTTTTCTGACGAATCCCGTCTTAATTTGTGGTGCCAGGATGGCCGAATTCATATTAAACGTTATACCGATGAACGCTACCTTCCGGAGTGCATTATCGAACGTCATAGTAAACAAACATCCGGAATTATGGTCTGGGGTGCGATTGCGTATCAGGACGATCTCAGTTGTTACAAGTTATGGGTAACCTTAACATTGACAAGTACATGAAAGAAGTGTTGGACCTCGAAGTCGTTCCTTTCCTTCAAAGCATTCCTGGAGCTATTTTTCAGCAGGATAATGTCTGCCCACATGTGGCAAGGAATGTTCAAGACTTCTTTTCATCAGAAAACATACAGCCTCTTCCGTGGCCTACATATTCGCCGGATATGCCACCTATTGAACATATGTGGGATTCAATTGGTCGGTGTCTCGCTCGTGATCCTCTTCGTACAACTTCATATGAACTTTGGGTACGTCTACAAGAAATATGGAATGTTTTACCCCAAACATACATTCAAAATCTGTTTGATTCAATGCTGCGTCGCATAGTAGCGCTTATTGCAGCGAGGGCATAGTAGCCAAACCATAGACTGATTTCGGACACTTAAAATTGTTTTTTGCTTTGAAAATTAAATCTTTTATTTTTATTGATAGAAGTCGTTTGTGCAGGAAATTTCATTTAATTCTGAGGATTCCTTTATGCATTTTTTACAAACAGGAGTTTAGAATTATTTGTTTTAAATTAAATAATTTATCTTATAAATCATGTATTTGACGATTGTAGTTTGTAAGGAAATTTTAAACTCATTATACATGCGTTATTAAGCTAATACAAACTGGGATTTCCGACCGAATGATAAAAATTTTAATTTAAATTTTTCACAAATTGTTTAGGAAAGGAGTAAGATAAAAAAGCCATTGATATTATTTTTAAAATTAATCCGTCAATGAACTATGAAGACAGTAAGTATCGAACTAATTTTTAGTGAGTTTAAAAATAGTTTTTTCGCGTAATATAAATGACACATAAATAATATTTATTATATTTCCATTATATTATATTTCCTTTGAATATCCATTATATTATATTTCCTTTTATTATATTTGCATTAAATTTGTGGGTTTCCCAAATTTTACTTTACTGAAGCCTCACTTGACTTATATAAGAAGGTTTTTTACTTTTTGCTTGATAATCACCAGTTTCATTAAAAGACGAAGAAAACAGTAACTAATAACTTTTATTAAAACTTAAACAAAATAAGAGAACAAAGATTATCATGATTTAAATTATAAAGCTCGGTGCAAGAGCCGCCAGAATACGGCCGGGCATTATGCACTCAGCTATAGGCTAGTGATAAACCATGGAGCTAACAAAAATGACACTGCTGCGAGTGCAGCACGTGCAAGCTTCTTATACTCTGCATGGCATTTGCATAATGACTACGCAGCAGTAAGAGTGAGGTGGCGCTCGACTTGAGTCTCATGAACCATAGCCACTGGAAAGGCAACTGGAACGTCGCTAGAGTTGATTCCGATGTCCGCTGGTGGAACAATAGTCAGACGCCACAAATTTTACACCGAAATTGACACAAAAAACGAGAAAATTAGGTGCACTTATCGTAAAATAGTATACTTTGTTTACTTATAGTAAACTATAAGTGAAGTATTTTTTTTTATATTGGTATACTTACCATAAACTGGTATATTTTGTTTACTAATCATAAATTGTAAGGGAGTTACTTGTTATATTTGTAAACTTATCGTAAACCGGTATAATTTGTCTTACTTACTGTAAACTGCAAGTGAAATATTTTTTATATGCATAATTCTGTGTGTTTTTATAAATATATTGCGCTTAAAACAGGTATGTTTAAAAATATTTAATCATTTCAATGCCAAATTGTGTTTTTCTTTTAATGACGAAGTTTGTTTTCATAAAACTAAAGTTTAATGCATGCATATGCGTTTACTTGCGCAACTTCTAGCCTGTGTACTAATAATAAATCCATATATCTTCTAGAAAATGTCAATAACATAGCTAAAATTCCTTTCTGGAATATCTTTACTCATAATATCGATTTTTCTTTTACGTTGTATTAAATATTCATACTTTTTAGCATGCTCTTTAATCAGTTATTAAGCATTTTTGCAATGCCAAAACCATTCTCGTTCTAAAAAGGAAAGGGGGGGGGGTTCTGAGGAGAAAAAAGCATTGGGCGACTCCTGGATTTTTCTTTTGGAGTTAAAAACGAGAAATCGATGAACCTGACGTAAAAATTCTAACGGGACAGATTTATGAGAAAAGAAAAATGGAGCACGACGTCAGGAGTTACAGCTCCCATTGATTGGTACGTAGCTTCGGCTTATTTAAAAGTGCTTTCGAATTTTCCAAATGCTTATGCTGTATCGCTGGGATGGTCTTTACCGTTAAATCAGCTGTCAAACGAATGCTTCTCAAAAAGGAAATCCTTTGAAAATGTCACTAGGATAAGCTTATGTGGATGAAGAATCTAGGAGCTTGTAAGTTGCCCATCTTCAGTGCACAGCATATTTTAATCGGCTTGGATAGTTTCGAACTGAACTGAATTCTAACTAAAAATTCAATAAAGAGAACTTGCGTTAAAATCAGTTAAGTAAATTAAATTGGTACACTACAGTAAAATAAGATTTTCGTACTTTCAGTAGACATAAAAGTTCTCTATTATTCATGAACAGGATGTTAATCGAACTGTAGTAAACCAGGAGAGGAAATACGTACAACGCAAAAGAAAATAATACTGGAAAAAGGCAAGATGTTGCCATTATGAAGAAAAAAATGTGTTAACAAATAGAAAAAAAATAACTGGGATTATTTTTAACTATTTTACATGAACTTTTTTTACTAATAAAAATAGATAATACATAAAAAATAAAACATAAATATAATAAATTAATTATTTTATACTATTATTGTTTTAAAAATTCATCCTTACTTTGTTTTGAGTTTTTTTTATGCATTTTGTTGTTTTCCTTCAATTTTGATTTCGTGTTTTCCTGATCATTTCCATCTTTACTTCTTTTTCCTTTATATTTTTTACAGCCACTTATTTTTTTTTTCTCTCTTCTACTCATTCTGTAACTTTTCCAGAGTTTGCATTTTTATTTTTGGAATAGTAACGTCTTGTCTCTTCCCTTATGTTTAAAAACAGCACAAAATACTCTATGCTGCAAATATTCTGCTCCCATAGAAAAGAGGATATATTTTATTTTGCAGTTAATCACTTTAGTAAATACTTCAGTAAAATATACAACAATTTTTACTATCTTGTAAAAGCTAAAAGTAGTTAAAATTTATAATTTGTTTAAAAAAGGATTAATAATTAATTTGGAGGTTATAACGACATTGTTTTGCAATGAGGAATTGGAAGACCTTTGTGCGAATACGAATGCAGCGTAAACATTGGCACCTCATACAATATTTAAAAATTTTAGTTTCATGAGAAAAAAAAAATTCTGTAAGATTAATAATTGTAACTTTTTAAGTTTACCAACTTCTAAAGTGAAAAAAAAAATAACTGTGTTGGTGCTAAAACTCAGTCGAAAATAAATTTTATTTTATAATATACCGTTTAATAAATAGCAAACTTTTTTCCAAACAATGTTAAGTTTTCTATTAGACGAGTTAAATAAAGGCTAGCTAAAATTACAATCAAACGAAGGTTTTTTTTTTGTTGTTGTTGTAATTTTAACTAAGCTGCCGAGACTGTTTCCGATGGAATGAAGCTAATTTCATCAGGATGTCTGACATCCTGAGCATCTGAATTAGTTTGATAGAAGGCAATAAGTAGACATTCTTTGCCTTGTCTTTCCGCGTCTGTTCAAATAATTGGAAGATCGATAGGGTTGACATGATGCAAGAATTTTATTATATTTGTTAGAAACCTCTAGCATTCAGGACGTGCGTGAAAATGCTTTTGAATAAGAAAATGCAATCTCTGAATATTTTAAGTTCTTATCTTCAAAATAAAATTGTCTTCAGTTGCAATAAAATAATTTTTAAATTAAGGAAATGAAAAGAAAAATTCAGAATGTTTCTGTACAAGATGCAGTATGCACATTTTAACAAATGATAATTTTTCATGAATGATAAAATTCTGAGAAAAAAATTACATTGCAATCTTAAGTGTTGTTAATACAAGTAATGATACTTTTTCTTCTGAATATCTCTAAAATACTTCTAAACGTGCACAGTATGTTAGGAGGCATTTTGATTGCTATTATTTATGTTACATAAATTTTTCAAAAGACCAACTTAACTCTTTAATGTTTCGATGGGTAGTAAATATGTACAAAATATTTACTCATATGGACGGAGATATTTTTTCTATCCTATAAAGAAATGCATTTAATTGTACGATTTGCTACAGTGATGTCGCAATGATGTTACAGCTTTCCTGATTAGTACTCTCGCTGCACATTTGCAGTGTATCTTGCGATGTCACCAGGCGTCACTATGCAATATGCACTAGTACTAGTCCGGGAGCCAGCTGCCATTTTGGGGTCATCCTCGAAAAAAATCAGAGATTTTTTTACTTTGGTTCATTTTATATTTTAAGTAAAGAAAATGAACATCAGCTGATAAAGTAGCAGTGGGTGTAGCCGCTCCGGCCACCCAAACATGTAAAATAATTAAAAAAATAACTATAATAAAAAAGTTGATACTTTGTACATGTGTTTATCACGTTGTATACAAATGAAAAAAAAATAGTCAGCTGACTTTATAGCGGTGGATTATACGTCAGCTGACGGCAATGATCTGCATTCGGTTGTATAGCGGAGGATTATGCGTCAACATGCAAAGGATACCCGTTAAGTAAAACAATAATGAAAAAGCTGAAATTTAGTGATGTGATAGTTAATTTTATCCGTTTTATGAAAAAAATCGTCCGCTGAGTTTTCCGTGGTGGAAAAGTGCTCAGCTGGAGGTTGAAAGTTACAGCGTATTGCTATACACGTAGGCGCCTGATGTATTTCACAGCATCAGCTGATCACTTTTACACCGCGAAAAATTCAGCGGACAGTTTCTTTCAGGTAACTCGTGTTCAGAAGCTGAGAAAATAATAAATTACGCATAACTTGAGGTACGAAATTTTCGTTTTTACTAAATACACTCTATAACAAAAAAAAAAAAAAAAAAAAAAAAAAAAAAAAAAAAATCGACGCCCCAAGGAGGAGTCTCCCGATTGTGATGAAATTTCGTATGAGATACATTCGGGCCGAGCATTCAAATGATTAAAATCTGAAGTCCAGTGAATGAATAGCGTAGCTCTAGCGCATCATAACTGTGCATTCAGTAGGTGCATATAAGGAGCGATTCTCACTCTGATGGTTAAAATTTCTGTTGCATTTCGATTGCGATATCTTACGTCCGCTGTAACGATACCTCGATGAAATATTCGTGTGCATTATGCACAGATGACAGAGTTTGAAAGAAGTTGTGCGATCGGACTGAAAGAGGCTAGTTGGACGAATCGAAGAATCGCTTAACATCTGCGTCGATGAAATGCGGCTATTATCTAGATATCAAGCGTCAAAATGGTAACGGTCGACCGAGGTCCAGACCAGAACGGAAGGATAGAGCGACTACCAGAGCAGCTGTCACAACACTGGATTCGTTACTATCAACTTTCCACCGTGTGACCTGCCCACATGTGTCCAACATAACCCCCCACAGACGATTGAGAGAGCGGAATTTACGCACGCGCCGACTGTTACGCCCATTGCCTCTCACGCCTGTACACCTTCAAGTCCGACAACTGTGGTGCCGGGCTCGATCAACATGAAACTGCGCTGACTGGGCACGTATAGTCTTTAGTGACGGGCTCCGTTTCCAAATGTGTCCTGACGACAACCGCAGACATGACCGGAGACGTACAGGTCAGAGAGGGGGATTCTGCCCTGATTATCGCACGCCACACAGGCCCACAACAAGGTGTTATGGTCTGGTGTGCCATCTCTTCTGATAGCCGGACCCCTTTGACAGTCATTTCTGGCATATCGACTCAGAGCGGCACGCTGACGACATCCTACGACCGGTTGTGTTACCCTTCCTTTTGCAACACCCTGGACTTACTTTTCACTATTAATGCCCGGCCGCATACCGCACATGTTGCTATGAATTGTCTTCAGGCTTTTACTTGGCCATCTAGGTCGCCTGATCTCTCTCCGATAGAGCACATTTGGGACGTGATGCGAAGGCGATTGCACCCATCTCAAAATGTTGCCGATTTAGCCCAAGTTGGAGGCAATTTAGCAAGAAATTCTGCAGGACACCATCCGGGAACTATCAGTCTGTGCCACGCCGGGTGACAGTTTGCATCGAGGCCAGAGGTTGACTATCGACTTCCACCCTTTGTAATGGTCAAATTCTACTGTAAATCATTCAACTGTTTGGAAATTTTAATCATTTGTTTTTTATTTGTTTTTCATTTGTTTCATGCTGATTTATAGACGCACTGTGAGACGTACTATGCAACATTAAAAATTGATAGAATCTGAAATCAAGAAAGCTGAAGTTTTGTAAAGTCGTTCTTTATAAAAGTTTCCTCAAAGAAGTTGTCCGCTGAATTTTCCGCGGTGTAAAAATGATCAGCTGTTGCAGTGAAATACAGGGTGGTTATTAATTAACGTGAGGTGTTCAGAGCCCTCTAGCGAGTAAAGTATTGGACGAAACCTAACCAAATTTAATGAGCATGCATAGTAGACCATGGGATTTTGATTAAAAAAAAAAGTTCCAAAATTTGCCACTAGAGCAATTTTGGCGCTGCAAAAGTGTATTAGCGTATATATTGAATGGTTAATTGACAAACAATACAGCAAACATCAATTTTACTTACAAATTTGTTCAATATGCGCACCATTGGTAAATTCCAAGAACTGCATACGATGCACGGCATTTTCTACTGCCGCTCGCAGCATATCAGAGCTGATTTGCCTCTCGTGTAACGTTATTCGAGCCTTTTAACGTAGCGATGTCGGAGACAAGCCCTTGATAAACAACACCTTTAAGAAATCCCCACAACCAAAAATCGCAAGGATTGAGATCGGGGGACCTCTGGAGCACTTTTGCAGCGCCAAAATTGCCCCAGTGGCAAATTTTTGAACTATTTTTTTTTAAATCGAAATCCCATGGTCTACTATGCATGCTCATCAAATTTGGTTAGGTTTCGTCCAATACTTTAATCGCTTGAGGGCTCTGAACACCTCACGTTAATTAATAACCACCCTGTACATCAGGCGCCTGTGCGTGTAGCAATACGCTGTAACTTTCAATCGCCAGCTGAGCACTTTTCCACCACGAAAAACTCAGCGGACGATATTTTTTTTAATATAAAATTGTTAAAGTTAACTATCACTTCACCAAATTTTATCTTTTCTATTATTGTTTTACTTAACGGGTATTCTTTACCTGTTGACGTAGTATAATCCACCGCTATACAGCCGAATGCAGATCATTGTCGGCAGCTGGCGTATAATCCGCCGCTATAAAGTCAGCTGACTATATTTTTAATTTGTATACAGCGTGATAAACAAATGTACAATGTATGAATTAATATGGCGATATTATATTTTTTACTATAATTGTTTTTTAAAAATTATTTTACATGTTTGGGTGGCTGGGGCGGCTACACCCACCGCAAATGCGCCATCTGAGGTTCACTTCGACTATATGTATAACTAAATGAACTATAGAACGAGATTTCAGATTTTTTTCTATTGGTCATTAAAAATACCAACTGGTACTTGAATTGGACTTGAATGGACTATACTGTCCTTTGGCTATGTCGTAGTAAAATCGTAGAGAAACAACACGATCATTGGTCTTAATCAAGTCGCAATGACTTGAGTTCAAAGTTACAATTACATAACAAAACAATATGACGTGTTCAGTCAAGTCATATGTAATTACAATGTTATTACACAATTTAAAAATTGTCTAGCCCAGTGGTTCCTAACCTTTTGCTCCCTGCAAAATTCCTTATTAAATCCGAAAGAAATTGGTGATCCACTTGTATAGTAGTTCTGATCTAGTATATTATTTTCGTGCTCCCTTTTATACATTTTGTGAACCTGTGGGGGTTCACGAACCACTGGTCGGGAATCGATCAACGGTTTCCAACTTACAAATGTTCGAAGGCCGCATTCGAACACATCTGTCTAACGGCGGGCAGCAACGTAATCAGGTTCTTACTCATGATAGTTTAGGGGTTCGGGAGATTTAAGACATTGATTAGGATTGGGTAATTTCCATCGAGATATAAAAAACAAGAATCAGTATTAAATTATGATTCAAAGAAAAAGTGGGTAATTTTAAAGCGACAGGCGAACCAAACCCAGGTCGGAGTCGAACCCAAGACCCAAGCCCATATCCACAGAGAGTGGCGAGCTAACCACCATGCAATATGAAAACGGCAAAATGACTAAAATTTAAATGAAAACTTTAAAATTACAGAAGGGGTGAAATTCACGTAAAAGCACACAAAATGTTTAGTGAGAATTGGGGTATGTCTGCTGCAACTCCTAAAGAAGGTATGTTTACATCAAGCTCTGTTGTCGAAAATCTCAGGAGATGAAGTAAAGAAGAATCTGAGAGGCGGCTACTCTCCTTTAGTTAAGTATGTCTACGGAAATGAAAAGCGAGGGACAATCATATTGATTCTCAAATGAACAGTGTTTGAAACTGAAATAAATTTTTGCCTAAACTACTTTTATTTAAATAATAGCATCTAATATGATGTTGCAAAGTCTTTTGCAAATAAGCTGCGCGGGCCGCCAGTTGGAAACCCCTGGATTAGGCAATATTATATTCGATTGTTTTCATACCGAAAGTAAAGCTTTTGTGTTAGGGTGAGCTAAAGAAATTAGATTTCTTGTACCTGAATAAACTCGGTGTCAATAAATTCTCGTCATAACGTGTAAGCTTTTTACCTAAATATTAATGATCAACTATGTCTAAAACAGTAATATATTAAATGTGTAAACCAATGATTTAGAGAATACTTCTTTAAACACAGTATGGAATAAAAAAAAAACTCAGTATTCTTTTAAGAAGAAAATTTTCACTTCAAAAGATCCAACATTTTAACTTGAATTGAAGGAGAAAGTTAAGGCAGCAAAGAACCTATCTTTTATTTATGTTGACCAAGTCGATCAGACCTTGTTCACTGTAGCGAACATTTTTCTTTTAGAAGGATGGTAATGCAATGAAGTTGTGAGACAATTACTTCAGCTTGCCAGCTACTTACGGGCATCTCTGTTTACAAGACCGTAAAGATCTGATTTATAGTTCTCCAGTCGAAGTGCTTGATACAGGAAAACGTGTTAGTTATTTCTAAACCTTTGTTAGGTTATCTTATTTTCAGGCAAACAATAATGGAGTACAGAAAGGCTAAATTGAAAGGACGAGGGAACTGCTTAGAAGTTTTAAGGCTTTGTTTGCTAACTCAATTAAGGCTTTTCTGATGTTTTGTCGGAATAAACACTCTTTTTTTCGAGTTTTTAATAATGTCCCTGTTTTTGCATTAAGAAACTTAATTTTTTTTCATTTTAACTTAGTTTATTAGTTAAAGTATGTATTTCATTTATTAATGGAACTTAAAATGGTTGGAAATGTTACTACTTTTTTCTACTTTTGACATTTGACTTGGTTGAAAATTCCAAACATTTGTTTAAATTTTATGCATAATGTTTTTATAAATATATCATATTCAGGTCTAATTTTCTAAATTTTACAAACTCAAAACGATATATTTCTTACATTTTCACATTTTTAGAAAAGAATATTTATATTTGGCACACAGAAAATTCCCAGAGAATGTATGCATTCAAGAGGAACATTATATTCTTGTTTATAAGTAAATGTTCGCATTATTCTCTAACGGATATTGCATAAACTAGTAGTTTAAATTTTAGTTTGGATGTGATATTTTTAAAATGATGTTTACCTTTCAGTGGTGTTCTTACCTTCCATTGCAAATACAAAAACTTTTTCAGTTTTTTTAAAAAATTGGAATAAAAAATGACGCAAAAGCCCGAATTTAAATTTAAGAAGGCTATTACGAGTATTAGAAATATGAAATTTTTAAAATTAATTCATAGGACCAGTGACTGTCATGTCGAAGCAAAAGTTCGCCTCGTTTTTGTGCAATGCAATTTTTACCGTCACGTTCTCCAGTTTTGCTTTTAATAAATAAATTTGTTCAATAGTATTGATTCAGATAAATAAGATGATAAGTGAAAAATATGTTTTATTTTATTTCAAATTCTACTTCAAAGGGAGAACTGAAACAGAATAAATATTTACATAAACCAAATAGATGCAGAAAATTGACTGAAAATATTAAAATATTGAGCCTAATTGGGTAAGATAAGTTTTTAAGATTAGGTTTAATTTTCTGAATCTTTAATGTTATTCAATATCTGTTTAAGTGAAAAATAACCATTTAAATTGTAAAAACCTACATACATCTATTAATAGTCTAGAAAAGTTGAAAACCTCATATATGATTAAAACTTTTAGCATTTTTAAACAGCTTAAAATAATTTTTTTTTTGAATGTAATTTATCCTCTTATACAAAGCTTTAATATAACATAATGGAATTTGATAAAAAGTACAAATAAAATAAAAATAAATCAAAGTTTTAAACATCTGGCAATACAGATTCTTTGTTAAAAATATTCTGTATTAAGTCCAGATTATTTTTGTTGGGAATATCATGACATATAGAATAGCGGTTAAACTTGAGAACGAGACAGGTTTTATATTTAACTCGCTGTAAGACTTAAACGTTTTATTCCAGATCAGAGTATCACGCTGCTTGTTAAGGCAATCAAATCTCGATGCTCACTGTACCGTTTCAGGAGAGGATAAAGGTAACGCAATGATATTTCGAAGCAATTCTTTTATCTTTAAGAGGTACCAATAAGATTAGGCTTATTATTCTGTTTTTTATGTAAGAAGTTCTGGTATATGATATTAAAAAAAACTGTGCTTGTTACTTTGGA
Source organism: Cheiracanthium punctorium (assembly GCA_038373885.1). Taxonomy (NCBI): domain Eukaryota; kingdom Metazoa; phylum Arthropoda; class Arachnida; order Araneae; family Cheiracanthiidae; genus Cheiracanthium; species Cheiracanthium punctorium. The sequence continues at coordinate 1,079,392 of JAWZYV010015947.1, read as the reverse complement.
ATAAAATATATTAAATATTTTAAAGTATTTAAAGATAATAATAATAATAAATAGCTGAAACACTGTTAAGAGAACCGGGAATGCTGTAAAGCCCGCCATATTGAATTCTCCTTTTTCTCAAGAACTTTAAAAGATACCAAACCGAAATTTTGTTAGAAAAATATATATTTTACATATTTCCCTAACTTCTATTTACAAGTTAATGAAAAATTTTTTATTGGAAGTCACTTGTCATATTGTATTCTTTTACATCAAATTTAACTTTATAAAATAAAACTTCTCAACAAAATTACAATCACTGAGTTGAAATAAAGGAATTACAAAATATCCTTGTCATAAAAACTTAACAACTTTAAGTGTAACACATGAAGAAAAAAGGATACAATAACCTTAAAACAGCAAATTTTGAGTGAAACAAAAATTTAAAGATTATATCAGGTGTTTGCTTTTATTATTCTTCTTTGTATGAAGAGTTACATGTAAAGAAATGTTTAAAAAAACCAAATTATCAAACTCACACTCCTTTGTTTAACTCGTATTAAATATCGTTGGTAAGGGAAACTTTACTCCATTCCGTGGAAAAAAAAAAACAACCAGTTGATCTTTGTTCAATTTTTTCCCTTTCTTGTCTTCTGAAAGATTTTATCTCTGCATTAAAACCGCGATGAAGTTTAATTATATTTTTCTGATTTTTAGAAAGTTATTCTTTCTAAAAATCAGAAGTTATTCTTCATTCATTCATGTAGAAATATGCTGGCACAAATACAAAGGTTCCGAAAATCTTACAGGGAAAAAGAAAAATATGCATAAAAAAATCAGTTTCAGGAAAACGAACAAGGAATATTATATAGTTACATCATGCAACACAAGATTACTAATGCATAGATGCATTAATAATCTTGTGTTGAAAAATCATGATTGTTGTTAAAATTCTTAAATGAGATACATAAAACGTAATTTGTAAAACTTATTTGAATCTTGCCATACTAAGACTGGGTCTCTCCTCTTAAAAATAAAATTCCGTTTGCTTTGGCGCCTATCTTTACAAACTAATCTAGATGCAAAGAAGGGATTTTTTAGAATTACTGCGTGGCGTGAATTTTACACCCTAACGATCAGATCATTAATCATTCGCTGTCTCATTTACAAGTCGTTAGTCAGTTGCAGTCGCAAGGCTTGAGACAAAGAAAAAGCTTCGTTCAAGAAAATCAGCCCGACCAGTGGCATAGTGCATAGCTCACTGAACTGCGAGACGGATGGTGCCTGGTTCGAAACCAGGTCGCGTCCGCCGACCTAACCATTCGGAGTTTTCTGTGGTGTCCTCCGAAACTTAGCATAAATACGGCTGAGAACCCCTCAGAAAGACCCCCCCCCCCATGGAGGGCATCCCACCCATAGGCCTAGATCCCTCGTGCAGATAATTGGCCTTAATCCTACAACACAACCCAAGAAAATCAACTACCTTCAGAAATACTCAAATACTGTAGGATAAAAGCTGACTGTCAGTAAGAGATCGAAGCAGATAGAAAGTAGCTATTGTTAAGCCGGCTGCTGCATCTAGCAATTTTTTGCTTCAGGTATGCTTTTAAGAAAGTTTTAATTAGTTTACTTAATAATGTTGTTATTCTTAAGAACGCTGGGTTCATTTCTACCTAGTAACAGTTATTTACCTGGAGCTCCATACTTTTTTTGATGTCTATAGTATTAATTTAGTGTTGCAACTTTAGTACTATTTGATGGGAGTTAAAATACAGTTGTGGGTAAAATACCCACAACTGTATTTTTATTTAATTTAAAAAGCTCCTTTGTTTGCTGTTTATTATTTTCACCAAAATATGAAATTTTCTTACACTTATTAAAACTTAAGAGAAAGTAGCACTTATTAAAATTGCAAAGACAGCAGAAATTGTTTTCTTCCTTATAGTAAACTTTTATGGAATAATTTTTTAACTGTAAAAACAGCAAAACCTAACAAATCATTAGATTCTGAGAAAAATAACTATTTACTTTATAATTATCTGTATAAACAGATTTTGATCAATTATTGGCTTCAATGGATACATTTAATCTGTAAATTCTGTTACTGCTGGTGAATGCTCTTTTCCATCAATAGCCGTTTCGAAGCGACGATAAAAGCCTTGCCGTGTCTTAGCTTTTTAATGATTGGATAAAATTTGATGAAGTCTGCAGATGTAATGCTTCAGCAGACTTATCGACAAAAGTATAAAGCTGGCGTAGGAACGGACTTCATACAAGATTTAAGTAAGTTTCACCGCTTAAAAAGCAGAAAAGGAAAGTTGCATTAAAGATTTTTGGAATAGTTCTAATCAATCATTATATGTTCTTATGGATTCCGTTTTTATTTTTAAACATTATCCGCAATGTGTAAGTGATTTAAAATGGGTTGTTGATTTATCGAGAGCTCGTCAAAATATTTTATTATTTCAACTAATAAGTGTAAATAAAATAATGAATATTTCAGAATGAATTCTTCTCCCCCCCCCAAAAAAAAAGTATCTTCTGATTTTAGAAACCGTCACCTACGTCAAGGAAAATAGCGAACATAGTATTATAATGCTTACAGCGCTTTGTCTTCTATATAAAATCAAAAGTAAAACACTTGCCTACTCGGTAAACTAGGTAAAAATTTATGCATTAAATTCAATAAAATTTCTGCATGGAATGCCCACAGTTAAAAAAATAAGCCCTGTTTGAAAGCTGTTCAATCAAGGACAGTTATAAGAAAATTGTGAAATCGTTTGGATTACGTAATAAGCACTCAGGAATTAGTTTCTTCGGAAAAATATAATTTCAAATATTGCCACTAAAGGGCATATTGTTAATAAATTAAGCATTTAATGACGCAATAGAGGCAAACACAAAGGAGAAATATTATCCAAGAGAATTTTTCAAGGTTTTGTAACGATTTCTGCAAGCATTGAGAGAAAAAAATGTGCTTTTTTTCTACAGGTTTTTCAAATAATTATGCCATCTGGTGTTGATATTTCGATTTTTTTTCCGCTGAAACAAATTCTTTTGTTTTTGTTAAGTTATCCTCAAAGTTTCACTTTTTTATGACAACTTGTTTCACCTGTAGGCAGCTTTTAAATAAAGGTCTTTGAATTATGGGAATCATGAATATGGTAAAGAAATTCCAACGTTAGTGAATATGTGAAAAATATCATGAATAATGCACATACATATTGGCTAATTGAGAAATTTCAACATTTATCAGTGACTGCTCAGTTTCCTTCCTTAGATTTTGATCAATCAAATTCAGAATTCATTTTACTATTTCAGAAAAAGAAACTAGTCACGTTAGATCTTACAAAGCTCTTAAAAAAAAATCTGCTCATAGGTAGACAGGGGTAATTACGACGACTGGGTAATTATGTAATTATGACCAACGGAATTTAGAAAAAAAATCTTTAAAGGATTTTCTTTAGATGAAGTTTCGTCAAAACAGTAGGTTATAATGCATTTTTTTATGATAGGTGTATATAATCAGGCATTTTAAAAGTATTTTTAAGGCAGTAAAAATCATAAAAATAACAACATGCCAAAAATGTTAAACGGATTGACGGTCCGTGAAGTAATTTGGCGCAAAGGAAAAATGTTTAGATAAGCTAATTCACATAAAAAGTATATTTGTAATATATGTAAGAGATTCTGACATGATTTTACTTTTTCTAACTAAAGTTACAAAATTTTAAATTCATGATTGTAATTATCCATTTTTTAAAGGTAGGGTAATTATGACCATGTGTAAAACACAGTAGTAAAAATACTTCTGACCAAAAAACTAAACGCATAATTTTCGTCCATAAATATTTATTTAAAAATATTAAAAATAAATCCTTTTATTTATTTCTTATACGGTATTAGCGAAATTTAAGTTAAGGGCTCTAAAGAATCGAAATTTTGCTATTGATTATTTTTAAGATTTTCAAAATGCTTAAAACTTACTGTCATAGAGCAGAAGCAGGAAATACATTCCAAGTCATTAAAAATGTACCAGTTAAGGTTTGTAGTAAAAATAGGCGTGACATATACACACAAACAAGCAAACAAACAAAAATTGATTAAGACCATGTGCATGTCGCAATTAAATAATTGGACAGTTTCACATTACATCACAATCCACTGCTAGTGATCAGACGCCATATGACAATCTGGTTTCTACTGATTTATTCATACTCTTGGTGGGCACATATCCCTCAATTTATTATTATTATTATTATTATTATTATTTTGGTGTAGGGCACTTCCAGCCACGCTAGAACTTGCTCTAGTGTAAAACTAGCGTCACTGGGGTGGGGTGGGGTTTATACCCGACAGACAACATTCTTGGAACATTTGCAGTTTCTTTACAGTTTCAAACATTCATTTTACATTTTATTTTGTTTTTAAGATCAACATTACTTTTACTTTTGTAAAAAGACTGATTTTCAACATGTCTCGGGAGCAAGAGTGTATTTTGATTTAGTAAATGGAAATTATAACTTTATAACTCAATTTGTGTGAATTATTTATGTACCGCGATTACTCTAATCGCTTAAAAATGGCCATTATCCTTTTACTGATTGTCATAATTGGATCAATTTTATTGGAATTTTATAATTTTGTTGGGCTCTAATAATTACATCCCCTTGGATTGTAAGCAAACAATCCTATGGCATCAAAAGTTTAATTAGTCGTTCATAAAGACCAAAATCACGTCCTGATTAATTAAAACAATACTTTTCTGACTATGAGTAGAATTAAAAGTTCACAAACTGGGAAAGTGCACAAAGTTGTGATAATACCCTCCTGAATTTTACACTTGCACTCGTGTACATATGACATTCCTAAAATAAACTTTTAATATCTCTCGATAAAAAATTTCCGTGAATTATTATGTATCTGTGCTTGTATTTAAATCTGCTCTATTTTTAATAAATAAATCAAGTTGAACTCTCTTACACTAAATTGCTTTAAAGGTACGACAGAAAAATTTCTGTTTTCACATGCACACAATATCTCAGGTCGCTTATGTGAATTAAATCAATCTCAATATAAACAGCCAAACAGTAAATTATAAATGTGAAGTTTCGATAATGATTCTAAATAAAGTGTAAGTAATCTAAATAAGATGTTATTTTTCTTTATTAAGCGTTTTATCTGGAGAGATCTAACCGATTTTCAGTGCTAAATATGCATAAAACATTTCAGCAGACGACAAAAGATTTTCTGCAGTCCGAATTCTTCATTTAATGTTTTATTCGCTTCAATGGTCCACAGCTTCATCAACGTCGAGGGAGCACATTTTTGACGGTGAGACGCGTTTATTAATGGAGTTTCATGCCACGATGATTCTCTGTTCGTAAAACTCTTATGTGTAATCTCCGCGTATGGTACTGATCGATAAAATTCTTTCCAAAATAACTTTTTTACACGTAATAAAGTTTCGTTTCAGACAGCTAATCCAAAGTACTGATTTTGCTACTTCATTTCAAGTTACAAAGCAGGTATTAGGTGGTTCTTTTATGAGCAAAGTATAAAAGGCCTTTAAAATTCTGGACAGAGTATGCTATCTTTAGATATTTCCAACTTAAGAGCTTAAGTCAGTAAAGTATTAAAATCTTTTATTTTGCTGTATATTTGAATGTACGTAGATTATGCTAAACATAGTTTACAGTTATTGTTAAACTTGGATTAATAAAATGCGCATTTTAACCAAAGTGAGTGTTCTACTGAAAATTTAGCAAAACGAGTTTAGAGTACAAAGGTTTAATAAATAAATAATTAGGAGGAACTAAGAAGATGTTTTTAATATGATAAAATTGTTTTTAATATGATATGATTATTATTAACGACTTTAAGGATTAAAAAAAATATCTTATAGTGGAATTAATAGTAACTGCCATGAAAGGTAAAATTCAAGAGAAATGAAAGTTTAAAGTCTTCTTTAAATGATTACTATTTTCCCTATTTTAATTTTTTGAGACAATATCATTTTCGCCTAATAATATAACTTATAGCACACAAACCTTCACTGAGAATTTCTTTTTCAAAAATAAAACATAATTGTAAAACTTATTAACATAATTTTGTTACAGTACACTTTATTACTGTAGAAAGATATTCAGTGCATATAAAGTCTGTGTTTTTTAATTTAGTAAAAGTTAATTCTTTTTTTTTTTTTTCCTACACATTTTCCATCATTCAAATAACGAGTGTTCAGCAGAATCAAATCAAAATACAAGATCTTAGGAATTTTAGTCGAAATTTCTTTGTGCAAAAAACAGATTAACTCTCTATAAACAATAAAAAACATAACGTTTTCTACAATACTTTCTATGATAGCAAATGTTTGTTTCCCTTTGTTATTTCACCAATTTAATTTTTCAGTAGATTCTAGAATACCTTGTTGATACTTTACACTACAAGAATGAGACACTTTATACCACTGTTTCTAGAAGTATAGTCTAAACATTTGAAGTGAGTTTTGAAACAGATCGTAAGCCGGGCCATGTAGTTTTATCGATTAAAAACACACGGTTCATATTTAATACGCATTTAGAGTATTTTTTTTTTTAAACCTGCAGCATTTGCTTGACTCTAGACCTTTCTGTTGAACATTAAAAGTACAAGAAGAACAGCAAAGTACAAGAACACTTTTCACCACGGATACTAGAAATATAGTCTAAAGTTTTGAAATCAGCTACTAAAATTGTAAGCCATGTAGTTTAATCAAGTAAAACTATCTGGTTTATATTTAACGCGCTTTTGGAGGATGTTTTGCGTAACCTGAAGCATTTGCTGCCTCAAATTTTACTGTGGCTGGCATAGATTTCTTCTATCCTCTCCAGTTACCGCTAGAGCGTAAGGAGAGAACATTAAGGGATTTTCAGGGAGAACCTTGCAACAAATCGATTTGCAATGAATCAAATGTGTTTTGGACTTGATCCAGCGCTTCCTTTGGACATTATTTACGAATCCACATCTGGGAAAGCTCTGTAATGTTTATGAAGATTGTTATGTTTACAAATAATATAATATTTCAAAAGTCAGTCTTGAGTGTCTCTGTCGCGGTGCATTTTAGCGCCAGGAAAAAGAATAAGTAGTAAAGCTTGAACAAAAGGACTCACTTAATTTTTTAAATCAATTGAATTTATGAGCTAGATTTCTTATTTACTATATTAAACTTAATTTAAACTCAAATAATTCCAGATAAAACGTTTTTTTTTCTATGAATTTTTCTAATTCATAAAATTCTTGTTGAAAAATTTGTATTACACACGAGTTTAACTAAGAATTTTCACTTTTTTTGTTACGTTATGTTTATGTGCTTATTTTAAAAATAAAAGAAAAATCAAAAGACTTTCATATTTTCAATCAAATTGATCAAAAATGTCCATTTCAATAAAATTGTGCCCAATTTCGCTAACTTTCTTTTAAAATTGTGATGGTAGAAATATTTGAAAGTTAAACGGAGAAATAATTTCACTTTTGGAGAGTTAAAGTTTATAGAACTTTCAATACAGCGTTTTTACTGAAAACGTACTCTTACAGCAAATTTAGTAAAGAAAATTATTGTTAAAAATTCCTTTTGTTATATTAAAGAAGAAGACCCATCAAATTAAATCAGATTTATTTACATATCATGAAATACTTATAGTTTAGAAAATGCCTGGTGAATGAAGGAGAAAACGTTAAACGGAATTGGAAATTAAAGTATTTTATGTAAACAGATCAATTTTTATAAATATAATACTCCAGTAAAGCATATTTAAAATTTATTGAAGGAACCTTTGGTTAAAAAGACTTTGTTATTATACAAAGAAACCGTTAATATTTTTATGATGCATTGTTTTGTATTTAAAAACCAAAAAGTCTGTTATTTAGATGTAATTTTATTTTGTTTAGTTCCGAAATCAAGCAATATATTTTTTATCAACGAGACTTAAGAAGTTTTGATTTTACTTGTCATGTATTTTTAAGTATCTTGGAAAGTTATTTTAGTAGAGTAGTGTAATTGCATTTTAAAACCACAATAAGCTTTCTTTAACCGAAAAACATTTACTTTCCACCAAGAAATACAAAGTACTAAAACACATAGCATTCTTGATATTACTTTAGCACGTATTTATGTTCGTCGAAAAAAAGGCAACATAACATCGATTTTGTTTGCTTTGCAGGATGCATTTAATTAATTTTCGAATTCGTGCGAAGAGTGAAAAAACGCTTTTATTATGGTTGAAAGGGAACATTATTTACACTGTTCATGCTTTGATTTTATGCTGTATTGATTTATTGGAAATTTTCATAATGTGTGCACAAAAAAATCACGGCTACAAGTACGTTGTTTAGTTTGCTTTTTATAGGTTTTTGCTAGTGTTTTTATGCATCTATATATTTTTGGTTCAAAACACATTCTTCATCAAAAATACTCAGAAATCCACAAAAAACAATAAAATACTTTATTTTCGAATGTTGCTACAGTACAGTGGCGTAGCTTGGAAAGTTTTCATCGCAATGGGTTTGCGATTACTGCAACTCACATATATGCATACATGTGTGCGTTAAAGGAGTGAAGAATATACATATTGTATGGTAAAAAATTCCTCAGGGGGGGGGGGGGTATATGACCCCCCCCATGGCTACGTCCCTGCTACAGTAATTAGTTTCACAAATTCCATTAAAAGTCTGTCTAATGCCAATTCAAAAGACAACTTGAATGAATATATTTAAATCCTTTACGAGTTTACAAAAAAATTGGAGAATGTGTAATAATGCATTTTACGCTATCGAAATTTAATTAGAAAAATACCTACTATATGCATGCATCAGGGGCGTAGCCAGAAAATTTTTCATGGGGGGGTGGGTTACGACTACTGCAACTCACATATATGTATACGTGTGTCTACGCCACTGCTTGTGTAAACTTAAACCTTTCAGACCTGATTAAATAATTTCTCTCAAACAGTACACATGAATATATTCATAATAATAGAGATTAAATTAGTAATACAATAAATAAAATAAAAAATAATGATTATTAAATTAACTGTAAAATGCAGAAAACAGTTTTTAACTTAAAATTATCAGTATTTACTTCTTAATGCTCTTTCAAATTTTGTAGCCTCAACTTTGGTCACTTGGTCTTAGAGGGTTAACTCTGATACATATTAACTTTGCAAAGTTTTGTCAAACTAAATCGTGTCTCATTAGAGATGACACTTAGAATTTGAGTATTTCTCTTATTTTAATAAAAGGAAAATTAAATAAAATGCCTTACAAATAGGTCTAAAAAATACTGGAAAAAACCATTTATCAAATTTTTAAAATGAATAATTTTAGAGATACGGGACTGAAACCAGTTCACTGATTATTTAAAGTATTTATAATAAAGAATTACGTAACTAAAATCTGTTCACTGTCCTCCACCCTCCTTTTTTCAAAACGTGAAAATTTTAAGGTACTTTGAACATATTTGACAATTTTATCCGCCACTAACAGGAACAACGGGTTCATAAAGAAGCAAAAGGTGAAAAAAGTTTTGGTTTCAGCAAAATTTCTTCGTCGACATATTATAAGAAAAGAAAACCACGGCACAAAATTTAACTATTTAAAATTATTTGAACAAAAGTACTATTTTTCTATTGCTTCAATTCAAAGTTCTTAAAATTAAGTAAAATATAAAAATTTTTGATTTAGAGATCGCAATTTATTATAATTTTATCAGAAAGAAATTGTCTAGTTAAAACAAAAGTAATATTTGTATTATATTTATAAGTCCAAATTTTTCTCAGAATCTTCGTTAAAGGACATTCAAACAAATATACATCCTCTCAAAATGTATTCGAGTAAAAGAAAAATTTTATGTTTTAGTTTTGCGAATAATTAATTAGCTTTTGAAAAGCACAACTCGACAGATGTAGTTTAAATTATAGTTATGCATAGCCTAACTTATATTTTATGATAAATAACTTTTAACATTCGAAACCAACTTAGAAAGTTTGACTTTTGATCGGGTACTTTTTGTGAGGGAGTACATGTATGCATGCATGCAATATCATGAATAATTAAAGCAGGGTTAGCCAGATCGGGGAGCATTCGCCAAACAGAGCATTGTATGATTTTTAGTGGCGCATAGTATCTGATTTTTGAGATGATATTTTGAGACAGATTGAAGACATTTTAAATAACTATGTGCCGGAAATTTTATTTATTGATAATTTTTGATGTTAACGTCCAAAGAAAGTATTTGTACATTCCAAAATATGTCGTCAAAAATCGAGCTATCTCTGATCCCCTAGTAGATATCCAAAAAGTTGATTCTAGAACCTTCTTCTTCCAAAGAATGATTTGAATGTCAAGTTCACTGGTTATTAAGTTTCCTCTTCTTCCCTAAAGCCTACCAATATTCATATTTTCGAATTCTACCCTTGAACGTAAGGGAAGGGAAAAAGTGCTTGTTATATGGCGCATCTGCAGTCAGTGAAAAAAAAAATGGCGCATAATACGCAAAAGGTTGATCCCTGAATTAAAAGTTTAAAAAATATTTCTTGATGTAAGTAACTATAATACTACTTTTTTTTTTAATTACTACGAAAAAGAAAAATCTTTCCCATTATTATTGGAAAAATATGTCTCTGTTTTGATCACAACAGGGATTTTGTTTTCGCAATGGTTCCGGTAAATGTTAACTGCCCTAGTATTAAAGCAGTTTAATGTCACGTGTACCATCACCTATAGTTGTTGCCACTGATAAGAACCCAAATAACCCGAAATTATCGACAATGGTACCTTGTAGTCGTTTAATTGAAAAGCAAAATTTATTCATTCAGGTTGACGTCGAAATAGCTGAAGCTCGCTTTCCAGATGAATATTTCAGTTTTCTTTGCTTCAAATACTTTTTAGGACCTTTTAAAAGTTTTTTGTTAGACGAATATTTTATAGTCATCATATTAGTTATTAAATTAATTTCTTTTGAATTTCATTGAATTAAATAAAATACAGGAATCTAAAAACGATATTTCAAAAGTTTTGAAACTTATAGAGACTAAACACCTACCTTCCTTAACCGCAATTTCATCCAGAACCCCTTGTAAAGTCTCCCGTTCAAAGAATTCTACTCTGTATAAATATACTATACAAAAAGGAAAATAAAAACCCACGTTACCACTAAACTCCATTTTAGGCTCTGCAAGATCACGAATAAAGGCTATAAATTTCAAGTTTCTGTAATTAAAAACATTTCAATTATGAACTATTAAAAAAGTCATGTAAAAGATATCTACGAGAAATCAATCAATATGCATGGCTGTGTTTCTAGCTAGAATAGCGTTGTGTAAAGTAAAATTCAATTTTTTCAATTTTTGCATACTTCACTTTTTCCTTTTGCTGCATTTCATATTCAAAAGTAAAAAAAGAAAAGTGTTTTCTCGAAAGGGAAAAATCAAATTTAGTCACTTGTCACTTTCATGCTTCATGTCATCAGTTCAGCTGTCTTGGCGTGTTCGCATACCTTCCGATTTTCATAAAAAATATGGTTTTAGAAGCGAGACAAAGTCTTTCATCATGTATAAAAGTATTCCCTTTTCAGGAGGAAAAGCCCTCAAAACCTGTATATGTACTATAACATCAAAAAGTAGTTATTTATTTATGTTTAACGTAAAGAAATATGTAATGTTGCTATTTTTACTGTGTTAGATCAACGATATGTATGGTCCCCTGCTTTCTGACATTGATGCCCCAAGTCTTTTTTTACTCAATTATTAAATGTTTCACATTTTGAAATAGCTTTGTTCATCCTCATAAAGTTTCAACTGAGTTGCTTGGTTATAGTTGAACTTCAATCTCAACAGATTATTAATTATATCTTGCCTATCTCTCAGAACCCTGGTTTCGAACATTAAGTGAACAACCGGAACAATAAAGATAAATAATGCCAAACGCATTAATTATAAAACACTTTCCAAAGCAATAAAATTTTTGCTCCAAATTTGGCGATGTATTGTACTTTGACGAGGTTTTAGGTTAGTGGTTAAGGCAAAGCGACATGACGGCTGTCTACCTAAGGGGGGATTCTTTGGGCACAGGATCTTTTTAAGGTTTTGGCCAAAAGAATGAAAATACCGCCAGGCTGATCTCATTTTCAAAAAACATTTTTTCGAGTCATATTTGGCGATTTATTGCCAAAAGTCACCTTGGCGCGATTTTTGAAATAGACACACGAACGTCGTTTGACCATTAGCTAACTGTACAGTAGAAGAGTATTGTGCTTGAAATGAGTGAATGTCTGTAAAACTGCCATTGACAGTAATGTATTGGAATTATCTTGAATGCTCCTGTAGAAAAACTATAAATGATAGACGCACTGTTTTAGAGGGTCAGATTTATCTTGTAATCTTTAATAACATATATCAGTTTTTTTTCATTTGAAATACCCGGATATCTCTAAATTACGCTTTAAAGAATGACTGTCCATACAGTGTGACGTATTGCTATTCTTTTGAGTTCTTCTGTAAAAGCTATATAAATGCTAAGTACACCATTTTCACCTGGGTACTTAGTATTGTACGTAGAAATGACGTACATAAATTTCTTTGTAATCAATGCATATTTACGGGAGTTACATCACGGATGGTTAGATGGACAAACAGACAAAACGAACTCATAAACACTTTTCAATTTTGTTGGAAATTGTTAAAAAGCTTTAATATTCTTCTTGCTTTTATTGACAGTGTAACGTCGAATACTCATTTTTGTAACAGACACCTGATATAGTTTTACGTTACCGAAGGTGTATCGTGTTCTTTGGGACACGCTTCATTACTGGTATTGTACTGGCACAACCAGGCCAGGAAAAAATATCAGTGGGGCAGGGTCAAGTTTTATATTTTAAATGTGGAAGTTTTTTAATATTCTAAAAATAGTCATAGTAAGTGCCTGAAAGTTTAGGGGTAGGAGGTGAGGGGGTGAACCGATCCCTCCTTGCCTACGGCCTTGGGTGCCATCCTTGCTTGCTGCCGATACTACTGTGTTTGATGCTTCATTTAGTAGTTTGAAGGGGAAGCTAAAACTTTTTATTTGCACCAATAAAGAATTCATCATAAGAAATACATTTTTTACTACACTCTCGCTTTAGCACTTAATTATTTGCAAGTTGTCAAACATGGATGTCGTCTCGCTTTGTCATGGAGCGGACAAATCAGTATCATAGTCGGTAAATGACAGCCAGAGCTTTCTAATAACGGGGAAATGCTCGAGGAGAAAATTAAAATCGGTCCCCTCCCTCCACTTCTTCAGCGGCCTTTTTCGACGATACCCGACGAGTTATTGAATGTGGGCACTGTTTCCTGGTGGTTAAATAGATGGGGAGTGTTTGCGAGGGGGCAAGAGAATGTCACTAATCTCCACTTTCTTTCTTTTTTACTTTCCGAACATGTACCATGTAAGGAAAGTATTGTAATCATGAAAAAATTCGAATTCGAGATTTTGGTGTATTTACACGTTTTGAGGTCTTCTGAATTCATTTATGCTATTTTTACGAGATGTATGTATGTGTGTGTGTGTGTGTGTGTGTGTGTGTGTGTGTGTGTGTGTGTGTGTGTGTGTGTGTGTGCGCGTGCGTGTGTGTGTGTGTGTGCGTGCGTGCGTGCGTGCGTGCGTGCGTGCGTGCGTGCGTGCGTGTGTGTGTGTGTGTGTGTGTGTGTGTGTGTGTGTGTGTGTGTGTGTGTGTGTGTGTGTGTGTGTTTGTTTGTGTGTATGTGAGTGAACACGATAGCTCCTGAACAGGGCATGCGATTGAGCTCAAATTGGGTATATATGTTATAAACCACCGTCGCAAGACCGGTATTGATTTTGGTGTGTATAGGACTTACAGTTTTTCTACAGGGCTACGACAAAGATTTCTTTTACATTTTGGCCTATGGAGGAAAATTCTGGAAAGTGCGCTAGCGTTTAAACGGTACATTCGATTGAGCTCAAATTGGGTATACATGTTATAAACCACCGTCGCAAGATCTGTATTGATTTTGATGTGTATAGGACTTACAGTTTTTCTACAGGGATAAAATAAAGATTTCTTTTACATTATGGCCTATGGGGAGAAATTCTTGAAAGTGCGCTAGCGTTTAAACGGTACATTCGATTGAGCTCAAATTGGGTATAAATGTTATAAACCACCATTGTAAGACCGGTATTGATTTTGATGTTTATAGGACTTATAGTTTTTCTACAGGGCTACGTCAAAGATTTCTTTTACATTATGGCCTATGGGGAGAAATTCTTGAAAGTGCGCTAGCGTTTAAACGGTGCATTTGATCGAGCTTCAATTTGGTATATATGTTTGAATTATTCATCGATTAAAATTTATTTAAATGTTTGGTAATGAATCTTGGTACTCAATCGTAAGTGTTCGGAAAGTCGAGTGGAGTCACTCCAGATTTTTACGAGATGTATGTATGTATGTGCGTGTGTTTGTGTGTATGTGAGTGAACACAATAGCTCCTAAACGGAGCAGTCGATCGAGCTCAAATTCGGTATACATGTTATAAACCACCGTCGCAAGACCAGTATTGATTTTGGTGTGTATAAGACTTATAGTTTTTCTACAGGGCTACGACAAAGATTTATTTTACATTATGGCCTATGGGAGGAAATACTTGAAAGTGCGCTAGCGTTTAAACGGTACATTCGATTGAGCTCAAATTAGGTATAGATTTTATAAACCACCATCGTAAGACCGGTATTGATTTTCATGTGTATAGGACTTATAGTTTTTCTACACGGTTACGACAAAAATTTCTTTTACATTATGACATATGGGGAGAAATTATTGAAAGTGCGCCAGCGTTTAAACGGCGCATTCGATTGAGCTTCAGTTTGGTATATATGTTTGAAATATTCATTGATTAAAATTTATTTAAATGCCTGGTAATGGTCTTAATCGTAAGTGTTCGGAAAGTCGAGTGGAGTCACTCCAGATTTTTTTTTGTTATTTACAGAAAGGATATTTAATAGCACTGCTTAGCTAGTTTTAGATCGTTTTTGACTCAGACCAAACAAGAAAATAATGCGAAAGTTTTGATGATTTTATGTTAGAGTTGCAATTTGTATCACATGGCTTGAAACTTCTCTTGGAGATGGTTCAGATTTGATGCGTTATTTTGCATTTTTTAGTTTTTATTCGTTGGCAGCATTAAAGATGTAATTAAGAATCAATTTAAGAACACCGTAAGATTAATAAAAATTCTGCCAGGTATTCCCAGAAGGATAAATTATCCCCTTTCATGGAGAAAAGAGCAATTTAGGAAATTTAAGAACTGTTAAGTGTATGTGATAAACAAAAGCATACGAAAAAAATTCATGCTGTCACACCCTACTTATGGTGTCGTTGGACGGTATTGTGCATGCGCAGACAAACATGCTTGAATTGACATTCATGCACCGAATTCTTAAAACGGTTAGTTGTTCAGTAAGATGTAACCATGACTGATAGATAAAAAAGCAGGCATCGATTCCAAAGATTCATTGTTCCAAAATATTTGACAACTAGATTAAGCAAAAACTATTTACTGAAACAAAATACATTCTATATTGTATCTGGATATTATAGGGACAATGCAAAGAAAAACATAAACAGTCATTCATACAATACTAACAAAAACACGGCATATAAAGTTGCTTACTGTTTGTTGTCACAGTATACAACTTAAACTATACTTTGCTTTAAAGTAAAACGTATTGCAGCGAAAAATATTTCGTATCTTAAAGGTTCTTCTTAAAGGAAAATAAATGTCAAGTAAAAGCTATATTTCTCTATTTTTATAGCTTGTTTTACTTGTAAAGAATGGCACGATCAATAGCCATTTAGTCTGTTTCAACAGAAGCTTTCAAGCCAAATTATCCGTGAATTTATGCTTGTCAAAGGGAAGAACACCTACTTTTTATCGCATAAACTGAAACGCTATCCTAAAATACAGCCGGAATTGAAATGTTTATTGCTGGTCTCGTATGGCTCTCCGAATAAAACATTTTTAGTATGTTATAATTGGCTTGTGAAACGATGAATGAAGAAAACATTTATTTATTTATTTATTTTATTTTTTGGACAAAGTTTTATAAAACAGCTTGAAAGTAAGATCACTAATTTTTCTGAGTTTATTAATTTTGTAAGCTTTGATATGGACGTTAAGGGAAACCTTTTTGTAATAGGATACAGTGCTCGCATAATTATGATCGCAGTACAAACTAGTCAAAATAATCTAATGTGCTAAAGATAGTTAAAAAACAGATGCCCTGAAAAAGCGAAAGAAACAACAGAAAATACAAAGATTCCATGTCGATAGAGAAATGAGAAAAGAGTAAATAAATAAACATATAAATAAAAAAATATAACTAAATAAAGTGAAGTAAGGTAAAAAATATTCACAGAGAAATAAATGATTGATTTTTTTAAATAAAAGAAATATAAAAAAAAGGTTTTAGATGAAAAATCATAGGTAATTATAAAATTGGACTTCTTTTAAATGCTCAGAAGACCCCCCCCCCACACACACACACCAATAATTAGTTTTTTTGACCGTACTATAATTTATAGGAAAGATAGGAGTTTTACATTCACACACTTCAGACATTTTTATGAATTACATTTAAAACTTGAAATTGAAAATTGTAACTTGTAGTATATTATGCAAGATTATTTAAAAAATTTTAAATACCCAGAATTATTAAAAAAACTTGATCTTAGAAATTGTCGTGCAAAATTTGCAAAGAGACTGAAAGAAAAAAATGATTTTCACACACAGAAAAAATATAGCAAAAGGTTGTTGTAATATGCGGGGAAATTTTGGGTTTTGAAACCTCTCAATCGTCTAAAGTTTTAATTTTTTTTCTCTTGCAGCTGTTTGATATTTTGAATATGAAACAAAATACATAAAAATGGTATTACCTATCAGGAAAAAATAACAATGTATTATTCAGATTGCTCACTAGATTTGATTTCCCCCTAATTTCAGAACATCCATAGATATTGAGATATTGCCTTAAATGCGGTATCTATGTTTAGGAAAGTTGCTATGCGCTACATGATGATATGTTGCAGCGCCACCGGGCTGCATACAAAACATTTAGTTTCGATCCCAAAAATCTAATTAATATGCCAGAAAATATCAATATAAAGTTGTAAGGTGTTCTTGATTCAGTACGAAAAAGCACTTTACGTATGTAAATGCTAAACAAGGTCATTCCTTAGAGCATTTAAAACGGACTTTGGATAGTTGCGAAAGAAAGAAGAAATAATTATGAGAAAAAATATTTTCACTTGTGAATAATAGATTTGATTATAAATGTTTTATCAGAATGTAATGACTGCCACAAATTTAAAAATTGTAAAACACCAAAAATTAAACAAATATTACTTTTATTTATAACAACTCACTGTTGCTGTCCCACGTCTATTTATAAGAAAATGAATCTGTGCATTTCATAAAATAATCAAAACTTAACAAACATAAAAAGCAACAAATAAACAGAAAATATTAAGAAAAATTTAATAACAGTTCAGTTCAGAAAATAATAGCTTAGTTAAAAAACACAAAAGTAATTTAAGGAGTAAGTTATCCAATCCTCATACTTGAAAACTGGAAATCAACATTAACTTAAAGTATGTTTTTAGCGTAATGATTTTTGTGTAATGAAACTAGGCCATATAAAAAGATTGGATTCATAAAGCTGTAAATGAAAGTAAGACAGAGATTAGAGAAAAATTCGAAGTTTATATTTGAACAAGATTCACTAAACCAATTTGAAAAAGAGCAACTGTGTTCTTTTAGAAATTTGAGAATATACACCAGCTCTCCAGCAATACCAAATATTATCTCAAAAATGCGAAGAGTTCAATAATTAAGATCTTTAAGATCTTAATTAATAGTTTGATCAGTACATTAATTAATATCCTATATTTTCAATTTTCAGTATCTAGTGAGCTAATTGATATGAAAGTATTATCATCTATTTTACGCAAAGCTATTAAGTTCTAATTATTCATTGCTGTGAAAAATTAAATTGAGGAAACTAATCTTCCAGATAAAAAAAATATTTTAATGATATTTTTTATTGCTCAGCGAGAAAGAAATAATTGCGTAGTATTTTTTTTTTTAAATAAGAATCTGCTTTTTTACGCTTGGTGTGATGGAATAGAAAACAAGTTTCGCGTGTTTCTGCAAATGTTTTTGTGAAAAGGAGTTGGAGTGAAAAATTCCCAATTACATTTACTGAATATTCATTTCGTTTAATTAAAAAAAGAAATAAAGTTCCTTTTTTACTTGTAATGTTAGTAGTTTTGTGAAATACGCATTTTCAATTATTCTATTAAGAGACGAAGGATTTCTTATGATAAAATTTTATTTACAGCTAATTTAAAATCGGACTAACGCTTAGAAACATTTGTTAATTAGAATGTTGTGCAGCAACTTGACTACCACAAGAGAAAAAAAAATCAAAAGGCAACTCTAATATCACTAATTGTTTACATATATGTCATGTTATTTTTTGTGACTATTTGTCTTGCTTTATGATTAATTTTTTATTTCATTTACTTTCATATGGATAACTTTTAATGAGTAAATTTATCTAGTGAAGCTATACATGTATTTAAGTACATATATTGTTATATTACATTATACTATATACATGTATTCATATTTTACATATACAGGGTGATTCGCTACCAGACCGACAAACTTACAGGGGGTGTAGGGGGTACAGAGACGGTTCAAAATCACATAGCAATGCAGGGCCGGAAACGTCATCTTCATGTACCTGTTAATAACCACTTTAGAAGAAGTGTTCAAGTGATACCAAACTTTCCGACCAAGGTTTTTCAAACACTAATCCCTCTTTCACCGATTGCACTTGATAAAAATTCTTATTTCAGGATTGTTTCTTTCATTAAATTAATTAAACTGTCTGAGGAAAGCCCATTGTTTGTGATACTTGGTTAAGAAATTAGATGCATACTTCAACACTTCTCCAAAGTGATTGTTACCAGACGTTATGAAGACGACGTTTCCGACATTTAGAGTAAGTTTTAAATTTAGAGTAATTATTTCTGTAATTTAATAAATGATACTTTTTTAAGTACGGAAAGTAGTAACATTTTTTTAAAGTACGTAAAGTAACATATCTGGAATGATTTCTGTAGTTTAAAATCAGAAATGTAAAACAAAAGTAAAATTTTTATTTATAATATTTACATTTACGCATCTCTGAATTTTTTGTGCAGTTTCAACGAACAATTTTATGTTCTGTGATTTCGATGGCTTAATTTTGTGGAAGAGAACACGATTTTCGGATCCTCAACTGAAAGAGAAACTCATTTCCTGATCCCATTTATTAAAAAAGCACAATACCGTATTTCGAGGGGGGGGGGTAAGAGAAAGCTATCCGAGATTATACAGTAAAATAATATGAATGTCCAAACTAATTTTGTCACCCAAATACAAAAACAGCGGCATCTTTCGTTCTCAACGTAAATATTCAATTTTTCCAATTTATTTGCAATTCTAGACTCACTTACGGCTGAAAAAAAAGGAGAAATCACCTCTAAAAGAATTATATTCCAAGTATTCTCCTCAGAACCAATTTACATTCGCAAATATAGCAAATAAGTTTTTTTTTTTTTTTTTTTTTTTTTTTTTTTTCCATGTGACTGTGTGCAGCAAGCGTTGAAAATCTCGTAGGCACGGGAGGTTGGAATCGTCTTTCCCCGGATGGCTTTTAGCTTTGCATTACATTATGTGATCATCTTGCAATGACGTCATTTTGGGGGGTGACGGCAGGGGTTGCTGATAGATAGGCAGACACAGCCTACTTACTTATTGATCAGAAAAGGGGAGGGGATTTCATCGGGTAGAGACAGCAGTCGTAATCTCCATTTACTGCCACGTGACGCTAAAGATCACGAAGGCAGTCAGATTTTCTAGACAGCCATGTGCGATCTATTGTCACGTATGAATTGATTTGATTCAGTGGATTGTAGGCATTTCAAGGGGTGCATCCGACTTGGTGATGCTCAGTATCAATTTACATTACAATTTAACTGAAACATTTTCTATTTAATCTTTGTTATTGTTGTTATTAACGCCCTTTGGCTAACCACATAGCTGCGGCAGATCCTCCATATAGTACGGTGGTGAGCGGCTTTCAATTTACTGAGCCCCAGTGGAGGCAGATTGACTTAGCCTTTGGCTGAACCCACTCCGGATAAGAGATCAGCACCTAGACACTCAGTGGTATAGTTCGAACATGGAGGGCATTGGAGCAACGGCAACTTGCACCAGCTTCCCTTTTTGCTTACACGGTTCCACAGCAGTCCAGTCAAGAGAGGTTGTCATGCTCCCAAGCGCTGACCAAGGTCGGCGCTTCTTCTAGCGCAACATATCTAGCAAAGCTGTCGAGCTCTCTGGAGGAATGGATTAAACAAACAGAAATAAAAATACAAAATATGCATGTGCCAACAATGTTAAAAGTATCCTGTCTTGCGTGGCGGAAGAAAATCTCAATATAATGTATCTACTGTCATTCCACCAGAGTGGTAAGTTTTGGAAATTTCACGGAAGTTAAAGTGATTGGGTAGCACTTTCATTGCCATGTTCTCCTCAAACAGAAAACATCCATGAAAAACTGCTTCCTTGTTAATATAATTGCCTTTGACAATTGACTGTCAAGACAGGAATCTTTGATAATTTAGCCTGTAATGGTACCTTAGCAATCTTTTACCCTACCGCTTTCATTTTCAAGTTGCTGTACAAACTTACTTACACTGAACTATGATCTAATAAATTTGAAAATTTTACATTTAAGTAATCTTGTACATAGATTATATGAATACACAAGACCAGTATTACACGATGGTATGAACTAGAGTATATTGTACCATACACCATAAATTGGCGATGGTGGAACTCTGAAGAAGAAAACATGAAAAGCAGAGAAAAGTTGATTTCACTTTATTGAAATCGAATTTAAAGGTCAGGCAGATAAAAATATTTGTTAGAATAAACATGAAATTTAATTTTTTTTCTAGTATAGGCTAAAGTAGGGAACTGATTACTAAACATGTCATGTATTGTTTTACGCTAGATTTTCCAATTACATCAAGAATTTTTATAAAACTGAATAAGGTTTTTTTCACTGTCAACGTTATACAAACGCTTCCAAAATCAATGAACAGCGCAAAAGTGTCATCTACAAGGGGTGTTCAAATGAAAAGGTACAAAACGACAATGTGGGTATAAATGAAGACTTTTTCAAAGTATGCACCATAGGCCTGAGCAGAACGATCCCACTGATGAATAAATCGAAGTATTCCTTGTTCCTAGAATTCCCGTGGCCGTGATGAGACCCAGTCCTTCACAGCGTCCATGAGTTCGCCGTCCGAGTTGAAACACTTCCCTTTCAGATGTTTAATCAGAGGACCAAACACATATAAATCGCAGGGCGACATGCCCGGACTGTAGGACGGATGATCAAGCTGTTCCTACATGAACTTGGCCAGTTTCTTGGCGTAAACGGACACTCTGACTTGTGGGACACACAGCCTTCCCTGTATACGGTCATCACCCGGCGATGAATAGTGGCCGGTTTAGCATCTTCCTCTATCAGATATCGGATAACGTCTCGCTGCTCCTAAATCGTCGAATTTTGCAATGTGACCGCCATCCTGTCCTCACTCGCAATGCCGCGTCAATTGAAGTAGGAGGGTGCTTTTTATGAGAACTTCTGCTTTCTCCTGCGTGCCCCCACATCCCCCCGCATCTAAGACTATAATTGCATCCCTAGATGTCTCGCTAAGTTATCACATTGCGGCATAGGCAAATATGTTAACCCTTTGAGGCGCAACCCTTTCCCAATGCTGAAAAAAGGGCAGCCGTTGCCACAGCCAGCTGCGTCAAAAAAAGGTCTCTAGATCAGTGGCACACGATGAACGTTTCGATCGTCTGCCATCTTGCTGGTAGTTATGTCGAGCGATGGCAACGGCAGCCCTTTTTTCAGCATTGGGTAATCTATCCAGCTGTTCTCGCGTTCTTCCATTTTTCAGCAGATGTCGGTGCTGTTAAAAATAATCCTGACAATTTTTTGACGGGAAATGACGTGCTAAAAAGTAAAGGATTCTCGTGGGGCTATGTCACCCGCAACTATTTTTATAGAAATCAAAACTATTCTTCGTGACTGGCAACAGTCAAAACGTCAGAGTTGGGTGTTCCCAGAGCGGGAACACTGCGCGTTAAAGGGTTAATGGTTAAGTTGCTACGACGATCCATACTTTTTCATTTGGACAGCCCTAGTATTTACTTGTAAACATGACTGTTTCGAATACATGTTGTCGAGACAGCTTAAGAAATCAGATTAAAATCAATCATAGTCCGCACAATTCCTAATGATTCAAGGTTCAAGTCTTGATAATTTTATTTTTTTGTAAAACATGTGACAAATTCAGAGTATATTTATAAAGAATTGAATGTGTTATATTATAAATTTACTCATATTTGTATTGCTTATTAATTAAATATTGAAAACAAAAATACCAGTGAAACTTAATATACTCCAGCTAAAATTTCGTATAAAAAACCAACTGCTCTGGATCTAAATATCCTCTAGTAACTCAAGCGTTACCATTTCATATAAGCATATTCGGTAGCATTTAAACAATTTTAATAGATGGATCAAAAAATAAACATCTTCTGGATAAACAGAATGCTGCAAATTTAATCTTGACATTTTATTTCGATTACTGTTGATAAAATAATAGCTTATTCAAAAAGATTTAATGTCATCATGTGATAAAATTCGAGTCAATTCTTAAATCTTGTAAGATAAAACGGGAAACCTCTTGTGATCAAATTGCCGTTCAGAAGGAATCTCGATGCATTAAGGTGGCGTGCAAAATAAACACACAGAGAGCGTTCTGTTCTAAAGTGGAATTCAATTAGTGGTAAGTAATGATGTATACTTTCCAATTTTGAGAGCAATTTTACTTGATTCCCAGGCGTTAGCATTAAATCACAAGTGACCGAAAGTGTAGAAGAGATTTATTGCAGAAGATTTTGCAGCGTTTGAATTCTGATACTTTGTCTGGAAATTGTTTAAACTCTGGGGAGACGGAATTCAGCTAATAACCGTTTACGCCGTGCCTCAGTTATTTGCATAATTCAGCCCTTACAGCAGACAGTTAATGCACTGAAATAGATCTGATTAAGTTAGCAAGCCTGCCATAATGACGGATAATAAGAGCTATAAATCGTACCTTGACTAGACACGTTTACCGTCTAGAATGGTTTAAACATCTAAACCTTTACGTCACAACTTGCTAACTTGAACAATAAGCGTTACAAAATATTAAAATTCAGGGGATAAATCTATGTCCGTCTGAAGTACATCTTAAAATCTTTTACTAACGGGTGATACTTAAAATTGTTATAAAAATATTTGATTGCTTCTTTAAAATTGTTTATTTCAAAATCCCTGATAAATTCTTGTCTCAATCATCTTCGTACTGTGATGCACTAGTGATGTATCTTCAGTCATCTTTGTAGTGTTTCAGAAACTTATAAATATTTTAAGCTGGTATTTTTTGGTTTATTTATAAACAAATTAAATAGCTTATAAAATATTTTAAGATTTAGTATAATTTTAGGTAGTTTTCTTTCAGAATTGAGTAAATATGTCTCTCAAAAAGAATATATACGTGTATATATAAATAAAACCTATGTCTGTTTTAAAATTGTATTAATTTTGTAAGAATGAAATGGTAAGTCAAACGGAATTTTAATGTTAACTGATTTATTATTAGATAATTTTAATATTAGCAAACTTCACACAGATAATTTTACATTAGGAGTACCATTTTACTTAATTTAAGTTTATTTAACTTAACAACAAAAGTTAATCTGATGTTAATATAAAAATGTACACAACAAATTTAATCTACTACTACATGAACTAGCGTAGCAAACTTCTCATGGATGTGAAATTAAAAATAATATATTTATGAAAATTATTTGAAATTATTTATAAATTTTATTTTCATATTGCTGTTTTATTTTCATACTGCTATTTTATTTATTGGCGCACTGATAATTAAAACTAAATGTACTTCTCAAAATCAATCAATAGATAAAATTAATGGAAAAATACAGCCTTGCAGATCGCCCTTTTCCCTTATATCTACATGCTGAATATAAATTATTTCATTAATCTGACATATCTTTCCGCAGCAGCACAAGAAATGACAGCCCTATGTAAACAAAATACTCCCTCAGGGGCAGAAAAGGAAAAACCCTTGGCTGCATAAAAGTACTCACTAGATGTAACCTCCTAAGACCCTATCCCGTATCTCTCACCTCCAAATGAATTATTCAATCCCGAAATGCACTATAATGCTTCTGTTAGATAGCAAATTAATCTCTCGTCAAACCCGAAACATTCTATAAGCATTCGTGAAAGCTCGATAGAGAGGAGAGTTATTTAATTTGAGTTGCATTACAAGTTTACACATGGAAAATCTGCTTAGTGCAATATTCCGTGTTGTGAAATGATAAGGAACAGTTTCAGTGAGTGAAAAATTAAGTGATGTTTGAATTGTGTGTTTGGTTACTGTGTAATGAGTATGCGAGAATTAGTACTATGAATTGAGTTTGGTGAAAAGGAGAGGGCTGGGATGCATTTATGACTAGTAGTGTTAGCTATTTTTCGGCAGAGACCTTTAAATTATTCAAAAAGCATTCTTGAAAATTGTCGCAGTTATTTATCTTAGCAACAAATGTTCATCTGACGATAATACATAACTATGTCGACAGCAAAATCAATCTACAACTACAGAAATTGACGTGATAAATTGACTGCAACGCGATCAAAGATAAAGTATTATAGGAAATTATATGTAGTTTTAATTTAATTTTCTTGCTGTTGTTTTATTAACTATTGTGTGTATAAAGTTTTTATAAAGGTGCATTATTTAAAAAAGGAATTGGAATCGTATAAAGTAAAACTCTTGATGGAGACAGTAAATTTCTCTTAATTATAAAGATTAGTAGATTGGAACGAATTAGAATCATATTGAATGTTATTAAAAATGTTTTAAATATTTTATAACTAAGTTTATATTTTGTAATAGGAAATTGCACTGCATGTAAAGTGACATTATGAAACTTTTAGAGTCTTGATACAGAGCAATTATTTTTAATCAGTTTAATAAGTTTCATGAATGCTTTTATAAGTGTACCAGTCTTCAAAAATGATCTCTTTCAGAAATTAACATATGCTTTAGGGGAATAGTTTGTATAATAGCTCAGTCTATAAGTGTGGAATTCTTATCAATGAAAGGTTACTGGACTTAAGAAATTTTGAGAATGAATTTCAATGTTTAAAAATAAATGTCATTTAAAAATGTTTATTTTACCTAGTTTGATAAATAGGCTAAAAATATCAATTAAATATTATTATTATTATTATTATTATTATTAAAAATTTTTACTTCAAATGCTGCATTATTTTGAAAAGAACCCACCTTCATTTGATTATTTTTCGCGCTGATGAGCTACATTATTATTTTTATATATTATTACATTAGTAATATATACATTAGTAATTGTATAAGTTTCTCAATATTTTTTCATATAGAATTTTTGTCGAATTTCATTTAAAACTTATACAAATTAATATTCTACTTCTGATTCTTAAGAAAATGGTTCACTTAAAAATAATTTGAGCTCCTTAATTCAGCACATTTTCAGAGAAAACAATGACTTTTACTATTTCTTAAAGCTCTGCTTGGGTAGAGTAATTACTTTTATGTGCATTTGCATTAGCTAGAGGGCAGTTAGCCAAATCATTTTCATTCCTAGATAGAAAAAAAAGAATGCAGACTTGTTGCATAGTTGAATAATTCATCTCTTAACCCCGACATAAATGAAGATAATTATGTTAAATTACCGTAGTTCATAATTTTGAAGATAATATTTCAAGTTTTAACACAAAAAATACTATCTTATTAAAAGAGTTAACTTAATGTGCTAAAACAACATTTAAAATACATTATACGGCTGAAATTTGTAAAGAAGATATTAAAAATCGTTCTTTGTAAATTATACAGTGCATAGTGAATTTATACACATAATAATGTTATTATTAACAAAAATAGCAGTAATTTCCTGTAATCATCATAAAAGTTTTAAAATAGACAATGGAGTAGTATGTATCAACAATAGCGCATAAATCGGTATACACTATACATGTTTGTTTAGGGCTAAAGAGAATAGTTGCAAAATAACCTTAATATTCTTTAATCTATTGTAGAAATGACTGTAACAGAATAGCTAAGCTTCCGTAAACTAAAATAAATGACACAATCAGATTTAATAAGTCAAATTTAAGGAATCTTTGAAGAAGCACGAAAGATAACAAAAGAAGTCATGGATAAGAACTGTGAGATATTAAAAAATGTTACATCACATAATGCACATATTATACTTTGTTCATCATGAAAAAAGTGTAAGTGCCATTCGCTTCTATTTTAAGAGTAAATAATGCCAAATCTAATTTTATCAACGTGACATTCCATATATTTATAGTCTTTTTAGTTAATCGCATTGCGTAAATTTTATGATTAGAAAGTGCATTCTTAAAATACCAATTCTCTTAAAATAAATAATGTAAATAGTGAAAATATTATAAAGTTTAACGGAGTAGCATTTACTGTGAAGCAGAAAGAAAAACTATCACGGAAGACATATTTTAATGTTAAGAGCAATGACTTAATAATATTTTATGAAATAAAATAAATGCTGCCCGGTGTTACCATAAAATTTTTGACACCAAAAGAAAGAGAGAGAGAGAAAAAAAACAGAAAATAAAAGATTTTTTCATTTACTTTCCAACTATTCATCCCTTAAAAATTGTAAACATCAAGCTTTTACTCTTGTTTCTTACATAAATTGATGAATTAAAAAAATCTATTTTTCATCCTGTCATGAATAGAATCTATACGAAAGTTTTAAAAATTGGTTCAGTTGCATTTTATCTTGAGAAAAGTATTGAAGTACCCTTAGCATGATTTCCATGAAAACATTTTATGCCATATTAAATTTCTCAATCTTTTGCATACTGACATATCACAACTCTGCCAAGCATCCATGAATCAAAGTCATACCACAGGTTTATATATGCTTCACAAAAAAGCTTTTACTGCTCTTGACTGCAAAGCGTATTGTTTATTAGCACAGCAGTCAAGATTTATTATGAGCATGTACTTAATAAAGATCATGATGAGCATGCATAAGCATAAGCAAATTTTAATAAATGTCCACTGTAAAAATCCAGCTTCTAAAAATGATCGAAACTGCATAAAAATGCATGTGGCATATTGCACATGCACAGATATATGCAAAATATCATGAAGGGAGTATAACTGTGAATGGCTTTGTTATTCTCAAAAGTTATTCTCATTTTGTTCTGTTCAATTATATTACAAATTCAAAACTTAATTAAAATTATGTATAAATTTACTTACAAGACAAAAAAATTCATTCTTAAGTTATAAGCTGATTTTTTTTCCTTTCTTGGAAACGAAACATACAATAAAATATTCAATTTTAGACAGTACTACTTTATTTGCATAAGGCTTTTAGCATTATTTCTAAAATTCAAAACAAAATAATAATCATGAATGTAGCTCTTATTAAGTATTTCTGTAACATAACAATTAGTGTGCATTTCAATTCGATATGTTGGCTTGTATCTGAAAACAAAGAGCAAAAATTGGGTACTTATTAGAAAATGCGATACGTAACATCCTCCCCCCTTTTTAATCTATCTAATATGCAACTTCACTCGAAAACTGAAACAGATTTTCAAAATAAATATACAAAAAAAGCATTATAAATTAGCACTGAAATTTCCATATGAATCAAAACTATGAGGCATGATTTCCATTCACAATGTCTCGGTAAAACAAAAAGTTTCAAAATATTTATTCCTGAAGATTTATCTTATTTATGATGAAATTCACTTTTGAAGTGAAAATTTACACACTTTGTTGAGAATGATGATTAAAAAAGGCATTTTAAAGTATAAAAACAAATTTCGTTCATGAGTGGCCAGAAGTTTTCCTTATCTCTAAAATAATGTACCTTGTTGCCGAAAAAAATGGATAATCTTACTTAGTAATTACAAATAGAAAAATATTATTCTCCTTTTTTAGCTTATAAGTTTCCAAAAGAAAATTTCAACAAAAAATGTACAACCTAAATAATTTCTAAAAGCATAAACGAAATACATAAATTATTTGCGGTGTCATTTGGTGACTTAAAAAACGGTAGTTCAATGAACTGCTCTTTTTCTACAAAATACAATGTTTATAACATTTATGAGAGTTTCAATTTTTTTATGTAGAATGTTCATAATAAAATGTCTGCAATAATTCTTGCTAAGTTTATATACCTACCGTGCAATAAAACTTTATTTCTTTGCAAGAAGAACTTTTCTTATTGGATCGTTATTCTTCAGTGACCTTTAGAATTATTTGTAACCACTGATACTTAGTTGTCATGGTGAACTATAAACACTGTTACAATTTATTTCCTTTGCTGAATTATTACACACATAAGGAAAAGCTTAAGAATATTGAATATTTTCGGTAGGTCCAAGAAATTTATTTTGTAAAGATATTCCGGTAATAAAATTAACTCCAGACTTTTAAGAACATTATAAATGCACTCCAAATAACCCACAAATATTTTCAAATGGAAGACTCTACTTCCATCATGCTTTAAATATGATTTTCTAACAGTTCTTTACCTTTCAGTTGTCACATTTATTAAAAAAGTTATTTAAAAGTTAAAAAATTATTTTTAAAAATATTTTATACGTATCTTTAAAAATATTATACTTTTGAATTTAATTATGGAAGGTGTATTATAAGTATAGTATATTTTAACTATCTACAATTAGTTTATATGCATGTAAATTATTAATATGCTTAAATATGAAGTAATTTAATCAGTAAGAAAATGTATTATTTTATTTGGCAAATAATTGATTAATCTTGTCAATCAAAATGTGTCTGTCAAAGATTATGAAAAGTGCCATCTATTATTATGCTATTTTCATTTCTAGGATCATATAGATATCTTGATGAAACCAAGATTACAATTATAGATTATGAATAATTTCTAACTAGAGGATAAATAAGCATAAATTTGGGAAAAAGGTTTTACATTTCCATTTATTCAATAATGTGCTTTGAGAAACCACAATATCCCTAAATTTAGAAATTGAAAAAATAGACCAGTGACTGATATTATTTAATTTTTTTATGTTTATTTTTGAAGATAAGTGCTTCCTGATTTTTTTAATTTATTTATTTATTATTTATTTATTTTTTGTCACGAGAATAGTATTTTCCGTACAATAAGAGTCATCAATGAATATCACTTGTAATTTGGTACAAATTAAGATAAATGTAAAATCATTAATGATTTTTTTAATGTATAGTTTAATAAAATAAAAATATATAATAATATTTAAAATTTAAAAAAAATAAATAAACACTAATTGAAAAATACATAAATATTTAAAAATTTTAATAAAAAGGGTATCATAAAACTAAAGGTAACTGTACTTATAAATGCTATCAGTGTAAACTTTATGTAAGTGATCACTTGGTGCTTTATTCGAATACTAGTTACCTAGACAAATTTCTGAGCAAAATATCAGTTTTAGTTTTCTGGCAAAAATAAAGTACGTTATCTGGACGATAATAATAAGTGCTATGTTATCAATCATTTATCAAGAGTGGGAGAGTGCCAGAATGTTTCTGACAAGTATTTTTATTTTGATGTGGAAACTTCCCGAGTTCCCCCGATATTTCAAAACTGATGGGAAGTCAGTTAAGTGTCAAGTCTCATTAATAGTTTGTTTTTACAGTGCATAATTAGCAAAATTATTATGATACAGTGCATAATTAACAAAATTATGGATATTTTCCTACTTACGAATGCGTGAAAACAGAACGTTTTTTTATCTTTTCTGTAAAATAAAGTTAAATTAGTTGGTTTGTTTTTATAAGTCATTTGATTTTTTTGCGTTGAACTGAAAAAAAATATTAAAAATTGTGGCTAAAGTTAACTTCGGAAGCAAATATTTGTCTAAAATATTAGTAATTGTTTTATGCGTTAGTTTTTAATAATAAACCTCAGAAGAAATGACTTAATTTACCTCAAAAGTATCTTACTCTAAAAATATACAGTAAAACAGAATATTTTTCTTAATTTAATTTTTTTTTAAATTAAGAAAATTTCACTTCTTTAATTTTAATTTTAGAATTTCTTTCTTTAATTTTAAACAATAAATTTAATATTGGCGTTCACTGAATGTTTATACAGGCATTTACTGCATATATATATGTATGGGATTATTAGCTTTGTGATAAATTAACTTTTTTATGTATCATAATATTCAGTTGGTATTTCAGAGACTTAAAGGCTAAGGATGGGAGATTTTTTACATTTATGTGTGTGTAATATATAAATACAATTCGGAATAACTTCTTTGGTGAGTACTTATTCTTAATGACCCCTCTAATGAAGTATATGCTGCACAGGGCCCATATTTGTTCAGTTCTATTACAAATGCAAAATAGAATTAAAATTATATATAAATTTATTTACAATAGAAAAACGAAGAAAAACTTTCATTCACAAGTTAAAGTTGTTTCTTTTCCTTGAAAACAAAATATATAATAAAAATTTCTATTTTAGACAGCACTATTTTATTTGCATGAGTCTTTTAGCATTTTTCAAAAATTCAAAAGAAAATAATAATTATATAAATGTAGCTTTTATTAAGTATTTCTGTAACATAATAATAATTATCTGTTTCAATTCACGCGACATTCTCTCTTTTAAGTAATCTAATATACTACCTGACAGAAAACTGAAAAAAACACACTAAAAATTCAAAAGAAAATAGTAGTCAAAAATGCAGCTTTATCTAACTATCTAACACAGTGTCTGACTCGTAAGCTGAAAAAGATTTTCAAAATGACTGCATAGAAAAACTATTACTGAATTAATACTGAAATTTCTCCATAAATCAAGTCTATGCGACCAGAGTCATTATTTCCATTAAGAATGTCAAGGTAGAACAAAAGGTATCCATACACAATATGTATTCCTGGAGATTCTTTTTGTTTGAGTTGAAATTTCACCCTTGAATTAGAAATTTTTACATTTAGCTTAGAAATGAAATATTGTTCACTGATTTAAAAAAGGGATTTGAAAGTATAAAAACAAATTTCGTTCATAAATGACCAAATGGTATTATTTCTTTATTCCAGTAAAATGATGTGTCGTAATGTAAAAAAGAAAAAGAAAATAATTAATGCTCGTATTTAGTAACTATAAAAAGAAAAAGAGTATTGCTGTTTTTTAGCTTATGAATTTCCAAAAAAGAATGTAAGTAAAAAAAAAAACTACTTAAACTAATTTCTAAAATTATAAACAAAATACCTAATTGAGGTCATTTGGGGACTTAAGTAGCGGTAGTTCAATACGCTGCTTATTTTGTACAAAAGGCAATGTTTAAAATATAAAAGGAAATTCATGAGCGTTTCAGTTTTTGCTGTAATGTTCGTAATAAATTATCTGCAATAATTCTTGCTAAGTTTATAGAGCTGCTGTACTGCAAAACCTTTTTCCTTACAGGAGAAACTTTCAAACTTTTTCAATTGGATGGTTATTCTTCGGTGACCTGAAGAATTATTTGCAACTACTAATACTTGATTGTTATATCAACTATAAACTACAATTTATTTCCTTTGCTAGTTTATTACTCACATAGGGAAAAGCTTAAGAATATTAAATATTTTTTGTACGTCCAAGAAATTTATTTTGTAAAGATATTCCGGTAATAAAATTAACTTGAAACATTTGAGATCGTGATGCATGCACTCCAAATGAACCACAAATATTTTCAGATGGAAGATTATACTTAAATCATGCTTTACGTATGATTTCCTGAAATTTCTTTACGTTTGGGTTGTTACATTTGTTAAAAAAACATAGTTAAAAGTTTAAAAGAGTAACTTAAAAAATATTTTTACACTTGTCTTTAAACTGATTATGTTTTTGAACTAAACTATGGAAGTTGTATTATATTTTAACTATCTGCAATTAGTTTTTATGTATGTAAAGTATTAATACTCTTAAATATAAAATAATTTAATCAGTAGGAAAATGTATTAATTTAACTTGGCAAATAATTTATTAATCTTGTCAATCAAAATGTGCATGTCAGTGATTATTGAAAGTGTTATTTATTATTTTGAATTGATAATTTAAAGGATGATATAGATAACTTGATGAAACCAAGATTACAATTACAGCCAATAAATGTTTAGTAGCAAGAGTATACGTAAGCAGGAATTTTCGAAAATAGTTTTGCCTTTTTATTTATTCGATAATGAGTTTTAGACATCGGAATATCATGTAATTTGGAAATTGAAAGAAATAGACCAGTGGTAAATAGCTGATTTATATTGTTCCATTTTTATTTATTATTTTTGAAGATAAATACTTCATGACGTTTTTTATCATGATAATAGTATTTTTGTGCAATAAGTGTCATGAATGGGAGTTATTTGCAGTCTGGTACAAATTAAATAACTTTCTTTAGATGTATTTTTAAAAAATGTAAAAACAAAATGTATGATTCAATGAAATTAAAAAATAGTGATAAAAATAATAATAATAAATAAAGAATTTTTTTATTTTAAAATTAAAAAAATAAAATTAAGCCAAGAATTTTTTTAAAAATGCTATTAAATTTGTTTCAAAAATTTAATAAAAATGGTTAAATTAAATTAAAAGAGGTAAATGTATTCATAACAGCTATCAGTGTAAACTTTCTGTGAATACCAACTTGGTACATTTCATTATTCAAATACTAGTTACCTTAACAAATTTCCGAACAAAATATCAGTTTTCGTACTCTGGAAAAGTAAAATAAGTCTGGTCGAAAATTATAAAGCGCTACATTATCAATCATTCAACAAGAATGGAAGAGTGCCAGAATGTTTCTGACAAGCATTTTTATTTTGATGTGGAAATTTCCCGTGTTCCCCTGATATTTCAAAACTGATAGGACGTTAGTTAAGAGTCAACTTTCATTAATACTTCGTTTTTACACTGCGTAATTAGCAAAATTATGAAGAAAAGCTGATTTGCTTAGTATTTTCCTACTTCCGAATGCGTAAAAACAGAAATTTTTCTTTAGCTTTGCTGCAAAATAAAGTTAAATTAGTTGTTTTGTTTTTTAAGTCATTTGGATAGCTGAAACAAGTGCATAAAATTGTGGTTTCAAGATTGTACTTCGGAAGCAAATGTTTGTATCCAAATTAAGTACAGTTTTTTAAAATAAATATTGGAAAATTATAGCACCTACCTAGAAAAAAATCTGCATTTTTTTTTTACAAAAAAATATAGATTGTACACAATTTGTACATAAAAAGTGAATATTTTTGAATATTTTGAAAGTATACATGTGCAAATTATATGCAGTTTTTATGTAAACTAAAGCAAAAATTTACGCATTTTCAGAAAAATCTCAAAATCTAATCAAATTTTTTTAAAAATCCCACTTCTATAAATTAAGTTAAGTGATCACCTATCATGTCACCACATTTCATTTCTTTCACTTTAGTCATTATTAAGGGATGTGCGAACAAAAATTTACACAGTTTGAAACAATTTTCGGAAAGTCTCAAAATCTAAAGATGTCTTTTTAAATTCGACACGTATAGTTTAAGTTGAGTGACCACCTATCGTGTCACCAAATTTTATTTCATTCGCTTCAGCCAGTTTTACGTGATGCTCGAATAAAAAAAAAGTCTCTGACAGAACGACAGACAGACAGACAAACTTTTTTTCCCCAGTCGTACTGGTGTTCTAAGTACTTAAAACGAATAGAAGTCGCCGAAATATTTAATACCAAGTAGTGTACAGGCAAAGTCTTAATTTTATTTATTTAGATACATAAAAGCTCTCATTCCGAAATTGAAACAACAATCACTTCAAACTTTAGTCATTTCATCCCGAATCGAACCCATCTGGTGATTAGAAGTATGCTCGCCTACCACGCCTTGGATCTACGGTTCGATACCAGTCGCGGAAGCTAGACGGAAGCAGTTTAAAAGTAACTTGAAGTTCTTACGTGTGATAATAGGGGACAGCACTAAAATTGAAAGAAAGGAAGAAATATCGACAGGCAGGAGACGACGTAGCTATGACGTTAGAATCCAGTTTTTTCCCACATGTATCTGAGCATGACTGTCACGCTGAAGCGTGATGGTCACCCGAATTCAGTGTTTTTTCTCCATCTCAAAAGTGCTCAAAAGAAGTTTTCACCTAACTGTGAATGACTTAAACCACCTAACATTTCAAAATTGAATATTTGTCAGATACTTATTTTACTATATTAAATGTATATTAATCAAGATATAGAGACTAGGCCAAAGAGAATTTATCTAATAAAACAAGTCTTAAAACTTCTATTTATAGAAAGATATGCAGCATTTAAGCAAATGATAACAATTTACGAAATAAGTAAGATTTATATGATAATTTCCGTCCTGTTTACAGAAAAGTAGAAAAGTTTATATAAAAATGCTGTCTTAACTGACAGTAAAAAATAACTTGCTCGGTTGAATAAATAATTCACTGACAAAATTCAATAATTATTAGCTTTTGTTGTACTTCTATGAATTCATCGCGTTATGCGGATTGCAAAGTAATTATGCAGTTTTTCATGATGTGCAGCAGAAGTTAAGCTGAAAACAAATTTACACAACGGAAAGAAATTGTGACATTCAATTTAATGCAGCTACATTTCTTTCGTCGTTTAAGGCATATTCTTTAGATAAAACCACAAATACATACATATAATGTTTGAAATCGGAAAAATTTTCTCCACGCGATTTGCGGCTGCCGAATTCGAGCAATTTCTAATTCTCTCCCCGCACTGAAAATTGCCATTTATTATTTCACGCCGACTAATGTCCATGCCCTGAACAAATTAAAACCGCATCGCATGTGCCTTTTAAAACGATTGCCGTGCCTACGTAACGATATTTAACTCGGCTCTCTCTGTTCTCTGCACCCCCATTCTTTTGCGCACCCATTAACCTGCCCACGCCTGTCTTTGGCACAGTGCCAGCTCCACCCCCTCTGTGCTGTGAGAGGGGGGGAGAAAATCCCTAATGCCCGCAACTTAATGCCCTCCATATGCGAGATACGCGAGATACGAGAGGTAGTCCCC
Source organism: Cheiracanthium punctorium (assembly GCA_038373885.1). Lineage (NCBI taxonomy): Eukaryota > Metazoa > Arthropoda > Arachnida > Araneae > Cheiracanthiidae > Cheiracanthium > Cheiracanthium punctorium. Next base: position 1,044,028 of record JAWZYV010015947.1, on the reverse strand, counting down.
CCTTTGACAACAAGTTAAAAGGATTTATCACACCCCAGTTCATGCTGAGGGAAAGTCAGTTTTTAAAAAAGAGATTTTGGACGGGGAGGGGGGAAGTAGAGGGATCCGTTGATATCTGTGATTCTGGAAGCGTTGATTAGGGGTTTTATAATTTCGGGATTGTTTTAATTTTCGGCTGATTTTGACGGGAAGAAGGGAAGATTGGGTTGCTCACCTATCCACCTGAATCTGCTGAAGCAAAATTTAATCAATTTGTGGTTTTCTTCATGCTGTAAAAGTTCCATGGCAAATACATATGGAAAGCCTTTTATTTTCTGAGATGATAAAGTTTTGTTGTAATAATCCATATAAAGACAAAGACTTACTGGATTTTGTTTACCAATGAAAAATAAATGAATACATATCAACATCACTAATTGAAGAACAATTTTATTCTTTCAAAATATGACCAATTTTTCAAAAGTGCTTTTATCTTTTGATTAATGTTATTAATTTATTCGTCTTCTTTTAATCGATTTCTTTTCCCATACCAGAACGTAAATATCTTAGTCACTGTACGACTGTACACTGTCATTTTGTCTTCAAACAAACACGTTCATCTGTTGCATTTTCGGAAAAAAACAGGAAGTGAAATTAGCTGAGCTAAATATTACATTGATTAAAATTATTTCCTTTTACTTAATAAAATTATGTTTCACTTTCCCTTTATCATCCAGTAAATAATGTGAGACCCACCATGTATATATATATCATGTAATAAAAATTATTAACAATGATAAAAAATTAATATATGTAATCTCTCTTTCTTGCCTCTTTTTTGTTTCGTTTCGTGTTCTTGCAACGTTAACTAAACAATTTTCTTTACTTGTTTCTTAGATGTTTCTATTCTTCACTACTACTAGAAAACCCAGTGAAATTCATTCATACGGTTAAGCTGGAGCTTTTACGCAATTTTTTAAAAATACACAGGATTTATAAAGGTTGAGCAGGGGATCAATTTCTAAAGTTATGTAGATTTCATGCACGAAATTAAAAACTCACTCAGCGATTTTCTGTTAGAGGGAGTAGCGATGGTTAAGTAGTTGAAGGAAGAATAAAAGTCGACCAAAGGTTATGCATCCGTGGGACGCTAACCTTCAAATTTTTGCTACTATTATCACTAAAACCATCCTATGTTTTGTAAAGTTCCAGCACTAAAACAATTTTAGTGAGAAATATGCTTATTTCTCTTTTGCGAGATATGAAAAATTTTAAATATTCAAAATAATATTTTTAAAAGTATTTGTGATCAATATTTTTAGTCATTAGTTCCTTTAATAAGTACTGTTAATATATAAATTTCAAAAGTCGAGAATACTTTAAAAAATATTTTAAACATTTAAGAATTTTCATATCTTGCAACAACGACAAATATCAATTGGAGAAAATTATAGATATTGCAACAGAGAAATATCTTTAATTTTCTCTAAAATTTTCTTAGTGTTGAAACTTTCATTGTTTTGTTGTATATCTTTCCAAGAAAAAATTAGAAGCATAAAATCATTTATACGGGAGGAGAAAACTTTGGAACACATGCAATAAATTGTGATCAATAATTTACACCTTTTGTTTTGCGTCGCCATTCCGGTTACTTTTTGTTCAGAACAGTACTTAGACGAAAATATGAGGAGCTTTTTAAAATGAATTTAAAGTTACCATATAAAACATATCAATTTAAACATATTAAATTTTGCAGTTCCTTGTAAATGATTTTCTACAAGAAAAATTTTGCTAAGGGAAACTTTGATCACCCCTGCTTATGAATAACTGTTTAGCATGGTGCTTCTATTTTTGGAATGAAAAAAAATATTGTTCAATAAAAGAAAAAAGTACTCATTGACAAAATTTCTCCCTTTTTTTGACGGGAAATGAGCTATTGTGTTATTGTGTGTTAAGATAAATTTAAATCTGCCTGCTACTATTCTGTCGTGCTACAAAATAAAATTTTTCACAGTTGTCTGCAAATGGTGTTATTGAACAATAAATGCATGCATGGATAAACGCTGATAACCTGATTATTTGTAAGTGTTTGTTGAATTTGAAATTTTTATTTCTTAAACCAGTACTTTTTAGATTGAGATCAGACTTATATCATTTAAGAAGTCTATCGAACTTCTCCATAGTGGTTTTGGGTTTTCCTTTATTTTTTTATTCTTCGATGGAAAACTTCTAAAGATTAATTAATAACACCCAGATCTTGTTAAATAAAGTATGTTTATGTTTTAAAGGTGTTGAAAAAAACTGATTGCCATTTTATTTCTTCCTATTTTCTTGGGGGGGGGGGGGAATTAGATGTGTTAAGATGAATTTAAACGTAGCTGTTATTTAATAAAACTTTCACGACTGCCTGTAAATGTTGTTTTTTTACAATAAGACTCATGTCAGGGGAAAGAGTGCTAACCTGGTTATTAGTAAACGTTTAGCCGACTAGGGTTTTTTATTTATTTAAACAGAATCATTTTTAGTTTAACAATAACTTCTCTTGTGCTAGGAACTCTGTTAGAACTAATAAATATTAATAGTTTGGTTACTTATTTAAATTCTTTGAAGAAAAAAATGTTGAAATATTATCTTCAATTTGTTATAATCCATGCTAATTTTTGCGGTTACCCATAAATTTTGTTCAACGAGGAAAGTTTTAAGAAAAATAGTGATAACATGATTATAATTTATTTTTTCTTCTTAACGAGCGGAAATTATACTGTTAAGAAAAAATTATATAAAGCTAACTATCAAATAATAAAATTTTCACAGTTGCCTGTAAATGTTTCTCTATAATCAGAATACTGTCAGGGAAAATATTGATAGCCTGTTAATGAGTATTTCTCTCGTCTTTTGAGCTAAGACGTTAATTTCATAAAATAAATATGTTTTTACTTCATTAAAAACTTATAACGTTTTAAGAATACAACTCAAACTCAAAAATACATATAGTTTAGTTATTTCCCCTATTCTTTGTCGTAAAGAGGTTAGGTGCGATTTAAGATGTGTTTAGAGCTTTTAAGAATTGTACATATTATAAAAATTTTACAATTGTATGTAAATGTTACTTTCCTTCAATGAGAGTTACATTATGAGAAACAGTGATAAGCTGTTTATACGTCGTTGCTTGTGTACTGCTTCGTTATAGTATTTCCTGAATCATAATCTAATTTATTTCAATAGAAACATGATTATTTCAGTTTTTTGAAACTGATGATGAGTAATCAAGATTTAGTTACCTTTATATTCTTAAAAGCTAGTACGTGATAAAATTTTATTTATTTGCTGTCCGTTTTTTTTTTTTTTTTTTTTTTTTTTTTTTTTTTTTTTTTGCGAAAAATCACCTGACTACAACACAATGCAGATCACCTGGGAAAGTTCAAAATTTTTTCTGAGAATTTTGTGTATGTATAATTTTTCAAAGGGATATTAGGGAATATAACTAAAGGCATGGATAAGTAAAAATTTCACGAAGTCACTAAATACTGAAAACATCAGAAGTGCAACATAACAAGAAGTCCTATCGTAATGTTTCCTAATCCTACAGTAAGTATCCTATCATAGTATGAGTAAAAGTGATGATGGGCACAGCTGTACTTACTCAGTAAAATATAAATTTAAATAATTGAACTGTACTGTGCAAGTAAACATGGATAATTTTAATATTATTAAATTTTTTTGATAGAAACAACCAATCCCTTTTCTTTATGATTTTAACAGGAATTTATTTCCAACACTTGATTGCGTTGCTGCACTCTTGGCATTTCGTTTCGTCAACAATGGACGCAAAACAATTTTGTTCAAAGCATTTCTTCCTGTGCATAAATGGAGTTTGTATTAGCTTCGAATTTCTGGGGACTGTCCATTGTGTGGTAACAGATGAAACACACTTGTGAACTCTTTAGTGTGGACAACTGGTATTCGGAGGTCTCGTTTTCCAATCACTGAGAGGTCAGATGAAATTTCAGGAAAATAATCGTTGTTCGTAATTATTGAGTTTTAGAAGTTGCGAAGCGAATTTTCTGGAGGTATATGGAATTTCTTAATCATAAGTCACTGCATGAGAAATATGTAACGTTGTTCCTGCAAATACACTCATGTCCATAAATTAAGGATAATTCAGAATCACACAGAAATTGATCTCTAAAATAAAAATTTCACCTGTGGAATGATCACACACATCTTGAAGAAGAATATGCAAATTACAGGAAACCACCAGATGGCGTGGATGGTACGTCACAATGACGAGAGTGTAAGAGAGGGGTATATAAGGAATGGTGGCAAAGGAGTAAAATTGTTCACAAGCGCAGTGAAAGCCTTTCAGTGCAAAAACCGCATGGTTATGGCACAAAGGAGGCATTTGGATGATGTTTTACGTGGCAGAATTATCGGACGACTGGAATGTGGACGTACCCAGCTGGAAGTATCGAGGAACTTGGAATCGCCCAGAGTGTCATCTCCAGGCTTTGGCAACGATTCCAAGATGATGGTAATGTGAGTAGACGTTACAGCACAGGTCGCCCCCGAGTTACAACGCCGAATGAGGACCGCTATTTGGCAGTTACTGAAAAAAGAAACAGACGGAGTACAGCATCAGACCTGTCTCGTCAGCTCTCTTCAGCTACCGGTACGACAGTTTCAAGGCAGACCGTGTACAGACGCTTAGGGCACATTGGTCTATATGCTCGTAGGCCTGTCAGATGTGTTCCACTTACCGCAACTCACTGTCGCCTGCGATTAACCTGGAGTAGAGAGCATGCATTGTGGACACCGCAACAGTGGTCTTGCGTGATGTTTTCCGACGAGTCCAGGTTTAGTTTGGAGTCTGATTCTCGCCGGACATTCATCTGGAAAGCGCCAGGTACCCGTTACCACCAAGAGAACACCATTGAAAGACACCGTTACGGTGGTGCAGGATGGCTCGTTTGGGGAGGAATTATTCTTGGTTCCAGAACTGACCTGCATGTTCAGAGTGTAACGATGACAGGCCACATCTATCGGGATGCCATTCTGGAACAACATGTACGTTTGTTTCGGGGCGCCATGGGTGCTGAATTTGTGTTTATGGATGACAACGCCCGTCCTCACCGTGCAAACATTGTAGACGAATGCCTTCAATCAGAGGATATCACCCGTATGCATTGGCCAGCATACTCACCGGACTTGAATCCAATAGAGCATGTGTGGGATATGCTTGGCCGACGAATTGCAGCCCGTCAACCCCCTCCCACCTGTCTACCAAAACTTCGGAGTGCATTGCTTGATGAGTGGTGTAATATTCCCCAAGATCAGATTGATCATTTGATACTCAGCATGCCTAGGCGTTGTCAGGCCTGTATTGCATCGTCCGGCAGACATACTCCATATTAACCTTCCTACTAACCATGTTATACTGTTTTTTGTAAATAGGTTCTTTTTTGAAATTTGGTCAAGGGAGTAAAACTTGCAATTTTTATTAATTATGTCAAACATATAGCATCTTTTTTGCTCTTTACTTTTTGTTTAATAAATAGACTTTACAAATAAGTCAAATTTGTTTTGCTTCTTTCTCTTTCTTTGCCTGAACTTCATTATCCTTAATTTATGGACATGAGTGTATATTTGAAAAATAGCCAAATAAATGTGTGTTGTTTAATTCTGCAGTACTGAATCAAGTACTTTATTATTTATGCCGCTTTTTGGAACTAAGATTAATTGTTTCTACTAAACGATCTGATAAGAGTTGTAACTGTAACTATCGCATACTGCAACAGAAACACTCAAATCCACGGATTATAAAACACTTACATGTACAAATGTCTTATTTTAATGTATTATGCTGTTAACATAACAAGTTCTCCAAGTAAATGGCAGAGTGTCACTAAATTATTTTATAAAACAACTGTTCATCTCGCGGAGTCCTTGGGAATACTTTTGTACCCCCCTTTTGAAAGAACTGTAAATGCTATTTACCCAAGCAAATCTTATACACTAGCCCTAATAATACACATTAAAATTTCTTGAATATTTATGAGCTTTTGCTGATATTAGAAAAGTAACAGACATTGGGACGGATAAATACGCAAACTAAAGTCGAAATCTGTTTGAACTATCATGAGAAGATTTTATAAATAGGTTATATTTTGTTGAAAACAGTTGAGATCGTAACATACTATGATAAAAAGTGTCACTGTAAAAGAATTATCCATTCTCTGTCGATTATTTTTAAAGGATTAAATGTTGTTAAATACCGCAATATAATGCATATTGATTTTATCTCAAACCTCACTTCAACCAGTTATCACGGATAGAGAATATTGGAATTTTTCGTGTGTGTCTATAAAATAATTATACATAATAAAATAACATTTTCTACTTGGAAAATGCTTTAGTTAATTTCTAAATGTAAGTTTTGGGTCGAACCATGCATATTTAGTGATGCTAGAGCACAGGGATAGAAATAAAAATCGAATGAACATTTTGAACTTCTTTTGGGATGTTCATTCGGACACGACTTTTCGCTGGTAATTTCCTCAAAAACTACAGGTTGTAGAGGTACAGTCTTGCGTATTTTCTATATTCCCCTTGATAGACATATAGTCCTGCAGAATGTCGGTGATCTCGATGGGACACTGTTTATAAATGGTATGTAGTGAAAGACTAAAAGCAGTTTGTTTTTATTTTTTTTTTACCCCCTCTTACAATATTTTTTTACAATATTAATTTTTACAACCATCGATAGCTCTGCATTTCTTTTTCTGATTTCGGAATGAGAGCAATATAATTATCTCAATTTATTCCATTTTTTAATACTTACTATTTACTTTTCCCGACTGCTTGAAAGAATATAGGTATCTATCTCCTGAAGAAAAGTTACCACCCAAAACGTGTGTAGTGTTTTTGATTGTGATTTTGTACAAAGTGATTTAATTTCAATTAACTATAATTGTTTTTTCAAAGAGTTTTGAAAATTTAAAAATGTGGGTTACATAGGCATGTTCTAAGGTCACGAATAAAAAGTCACTATTCCCACATGAAATCTCTACAATGTTTCTTGGCATTCAAGAGCGTCAAAGTCTATTATCTTCGATTTTCAAAATGTGTTGTATGCAATTAAAGTAATTTCGGTCCCGCGGGAAATTAAGGCAGACTTTTATGTCGCTTAAAGCTGCAGTTGCTTAAAATATTCAGCTTCATATAATTAGTTCTTATTTCAAATTTGAATACTTCCCACCGAGTTTTAACTGTGGATTTTCCAATAATGAACAGTTTAACAAGCAAATCTTCTTAACACAAAGATAATTACCACAGAAAATAAACTAATGATTATTTTATGCCATAAAATTATAGTACAACATTGTTTTTAAATGAAATCAAGATTTTCAGACTGTGTGTACTCGTTATTAATTTTCACCAACATCTATTTTCATCAAAAATCTAAAGAATTAATTTTGAAAAAGATTATAATAACTGAAATATTTTTAAAATTTTTACTTGTAAAAGTATGAGCAAGTTTTAAACAAGTCTATTTTCAAGTATTTTTTAAAGAAACTGAGACTGCTTAAAATGTCTAGTCATTTTTTTCCTTTCAAATAAAAAAGAAAAACAAATTGGTGTATGTTAAGAATAAAAACTGCAATATATATATATATATATTAAACTTTGAATAATTCCATTCCATTTTTTACATCAAAGTTTTAAAAATATTGCTACTAAGTTCATATTTAAAAATTTTCCATTTTAAATAACCAGTTTTTTCAAAAACTTACTTTCGAATCTGTCTTATGATTACTAAACAGTCTTAATAGAGCATAGTTCTCTTTAATTTTGAGACATATAGTGAACAATAAGAATATGTTTATTGCACTTTCCTTTTCAATTAATAGCAAATTTTGGACAACCAGAAACACTTTTTCAATTTTTATATTCTTAAAGAAAAGCAAAATAAAATAATGTGAAAATACTCAGCAAATTTCGTTTTAAAAGTAGAAAAAATTGTGCATAATTTTCTTTTAAAATTTTAAACAAATATTAAACAAATTTCGTTTTAAAAGTAGAGAAATTTGTTCATTATTTTCTTTTAAAAATTTTAAATTTACTAAAGTACAGTAGATTACTAGACTGAACATAATTTGAAATACGCACACAATTATATATATATATATATATATATATATATATATATATATATATATATATATATATATATACGTGTGACGTCAATTCCGTATATCAAATATACGGAATTGACGTCAAATGGCCACGACATTGTAATGGTGCAAGGATGCCTCACAAAAAAATGCATCGTATCTCACAAAGTTAATCATTAAAAAAAAGCGAGGAGGAGCATATAAGACATTGTTTGATATACGAGTTCCATAAAAAGAGTACGGCAACCGCAACTGTAATGTTTGTTGCAATGTTTGCCATGTTTGTCAATGTTGCAATGTTTGCCACGAAAGAACTTGTCGTCGATGGTTTTGTAAATTTAGGGAAGGAGACAGAAGATGCCAAGAGGAGACTGGGTGTGGACGGCCATCACAGGTTGGAGAGATGATATTGACCAAGCCACAAGGAACAGCCCTAACCGAACAGTGCAAAAATTAGCGGAGACCTTCAACGTACACCGGGCAACCATCGAGAGACAGCTGGTTAAGTTGGGCTTTACGAGAAAGTTGGATTGCTGGGCTCCACATAACCTAACCGAATAAATAACAGAATGACCGAATCTCCACCTGTGTTTCCTTGCTTTCCCGGTACAAAAATGACACATTATTGACCGAATTGTGACAGGAGATGAGAAGTGGGTTATGTACCGTAACGTAAAGCGTCGTAGGGCTGTATGTCGCCCATCTGACCCGCTTCGACTTCGAAAGTTGAACTTTATCCCAAGAAGGTGTTATTGAATGTGTGGGGGAATGTGCAGGGAATAATTCACTGGGAGGTGTTGCTACTCAACCAAACAGTTAATGCTGCCTTCTACTATCTACACTTAGACAGTCTGCAATCAAATTTGGTAGCAAAGTGGCTAGGTCTCATAAATCGTCGCGGTGTTATCCTTCATCACGATAACGTCAAGTCACATGCTGCTATCAGCACTCGCTAAAAGTTATTGGACTTTGTTTGGGAGGTTTTACCTCACCCTCCATATTCTACTGACTTGGCACCAACCGACTATCACCTATTTCGTGCGTTGAACAATTCCTTCAGTCATAAAAACTATTTTGCATTTATTTTCTCTTCTTTATGGGTAATAAAAACAGGTAGAACTTTTGCACTCACCCAATATATGGACTGTAAAATGATAAAATATGAAGTTTTTGTTTTGAATTTGGTTAAAGAAAATCTAAAGTTTTTAATGATAAATCCATGCATAGTTTTACAATGTACATAATAAATATGATGTACAAAATCTTGAACTGTTTTCAATACACTGAAAATTCTTAATCTTTTTAAAAATATGTGAAAGTAGGCTCTCCCCTATTAAATACAAGACAAAAATTAAACAATTTTAAAGATTTTACATGTGCTTCATTGAAACTGTACAAAGCAGTTCTATCCTTAGCTAGTAAAAAGAAAACTGAATACTTTTTTTATACTATACTTTAAATTTTTGCATTCGAATTTGAAGTTTCGTTTAAATATTTTATCTGTATCAGTTAAAAAATATCTTTTCGATGAAAATATGAATTTTCGTACACAAGTTTCATTTAATTTGAATTTACGTATAAAGGATCCATTGATTATCTCTAATTGGAAACTTCTATGCGGATTTCGATTCATATTTAGAATGCAATTTGAGTTGTGTATAATAAAATGAAACATCGTTGATAATCGTTATCTCATTGGTATTTATTTTTCTTTCTTATTAATTTATAATTTACTTTTTAAACATTTATGTTAAATTTTGAACTACACAGGTTTTTGCAAAATTCAACTTACAAAAATACTTTAAAATAATATTTCAAAAACAAAAATAGTTTTCAACATTTGTTTAGTTTTGTGCAGTTCCGTGAGAAATGCATAACGATGATGAAGCTTTACATTATTTTTCTAAATAAGGAGAAACAGCTCTTAAAATCTTCGAAGGAAAAAGTAATGATGAAGATATTTTGCGGAAAGAATGTGCTTAAAATTTATGAAAGGGCTTCAGAATGTCAGCATAGTTTTTTTTTTTTTTTTGGCAAGTTGTGAAGTTAATGTTATGTATGACTTTAAATTATAAATATGTACTTATTTTGCTTTTGGATGTTTATTACAGTAAAACTGTTTCATAAATAAAACACTGTTTCATAAATAATCAAATGTGTTGACACTTTTTTCATAACTTCTAAAAAAAGCTAAATAGTTAAAACATTTAAAACTTTTTATTGAAAATATGTTTACAGCTTGTATGGTATCTTGTAGATAGGGAAATCGCTAGTTTTTTGTTGATTTAAAAATGTTTGATTGGAACCATGAGAAATTAAGTGACTAATTCATTTTTTAAACTTGCATTTTTTTATATTAAAGAGCAAATGTGAGATTTGTTTTTAATTATTCATTATTATTTTCTTTTTAATTTTCCATATTTTTAGTCCTGTGTTTAAAGAAAATATACATTTTAGTGATAAAATTCATATTGCTTTAAAATATAATCTACCGATTAAAGAAATAGACTATTTTAATAAAAATTCACGTTTCCAATGAAAAACAGTGCATTACTTGCATTTTTACACAGACTACTAAAATTAAAATGAATCGATAAATTGAATCTTCTAAAAATATCCTTTCATTAGCTAAAATTTTTAATCTGTTCACATTCCTTTACTTAGGGCGAAAAAAGCCGTCTTCTAATTTAATTTTACAAAAAAATTTTACACATTTTTAGCAAAAGTTTGATATAAATTAGATGTTGTCTGTAATATATGACCATAAAAATAAATATTGCTTGAACAACAATAAGAACTGTACAAAAATATTCGAAAACGTCAAGCATTGTTTGAGTACTTCAACTACAGTGGAACCCGTTTAATGCAACAGCAATTTTCCACGAAAATTTATTTTAATAAGCGGGATATTACATTATCCGATATCACATTGAGTAATTATTACTGTTTGGTGCAATGAGAATTTATTTGAAAAAGTGAGATATTCTTTTAACAGATATTCCCTTTAGCAGTTCAACTGTACTTTGCAAAAATGCTATGCAGTGATCCTATTGGCAATTCAAGGTGAATGTAAAAGTGAAGGAGAAGAGAGGAGTGGACGGTGAGATAGATAATCAGATTTTTACTTTATAATTTTTATATTGAATAATGAAATTAAGAAAAAATATACATTATGTGGCATATGATCCGATTGACTGAAACCAAAACTAAACAGAATTATTGAATTTTTAAGATAAAATGGTTTCCAATGTTCAGAAAATTAAATATATGTCAGAAATTGAAATTATGTGGAACTGCATTTGATATTAAAAATATCACGCACACATATGTATTTCGAAAATAAAATTTTCCAGAAAAGTTTTTATTTAAAAATACCTTTAAATTCTGTCAGGTATGAGAATTGAATAAATCCTAGAAAAGAAAATATGATTAGAAATTTGCCCAAACACACTGAAAACATATAACTTATTCTTTCAATAATTGAAGTTAATCTACAAAACAGTGATGCTAGAATGATAGCAATAAATGATATAAAACTTTTCAGTCAATAGAAAAATACCAATTGAAAGATTTTAATAAATTCCTTTAAAAATGTTTGTAGAATTACAAAGCATGGAGTAGGAAATTAGTAGCTCAATGTGTAAATTTTACTTCTGTCTTTATGGTATTTCCGATTTTGATATTGAAGATACAAATTTTTTAGAGAGAACTTTTAAGCAAAACTTTCTTAGTAAATGTTTCAAAATCCGAACTGGCCAAATGAAGAGATGTTTCAATTCAACACTTAAAATTATACTTTGAGATTTAAATAAACATTTTTAGTTTTCAGACTGTGAGTTTGTTTGCTAATATATGGAACTAAAGAGACTACCTGTTCATAAGGTTTCTAGTGACCATTTTTGTAAAATTCCACTTTTCAACCACCACATTTTGCTAGCTTTGTAAAGTGATCAATTTTATAAAGTGACCTATTTTTATTTCCAATCGTGATCCCCCTACACAGTTTCAGCTAATAATTTTTAAATAATAATAAAAAAATTTAAGCTTCATAGACAGTTTTAACAGAACACAGTATTGTGCAAATTGCTACATCAATTTGTTGATAGTGTCTTAGTACTTCCAGTATTTCACTTTGAGAATTTTGAACTACACGTTTCATGTTCGGCAAGCACATAGTTTTTAGGCATACTTATGCAGTTTTAAAACGGAATCCTTTAATTTTTTTTAATTGAATGCGTGCTTTTAAGGAAGTATTTAAATTCATTATTATTATATGTCGAATCAGACTCAATCCAGCCGAAGAAAGTGTTCTGCGAAATTTCAAAATGGTCATGTTGCACAAGATTAATAAAACGTATAAAAATAATCTATTCATGCTTTTGTCTTTTTATCGGAGAATAAACAATCAAATTATTACAATAATTTGGCTCACATTTGAAATTTAAAAACAGAAAAACAGATGGAATATCTTTGGTTCAAATTTTTAAAAATAAGATTTTTAGTAAGAATGCAATATGCAATAGTAGAACTCCATAGCATTTGTAGGAATGGGGAATTTTTTAACATAAACTATACAAAATTTAATACTAATGCAAAACAGTTTTTAACCATTTTTATTATGTATAAAATTTTTTAATATTTCATATACTGGTGTCTACAAAATGACCATTTCCTCACACAAAGAATGGAGATTAGATGAAAACACAACCGGATATATATATATATATATATATATATATATATATATATATATATATATATATATATGTATATGTATGTATATAATATACTGTAAAAATATTCATCTCAATATCAAGAATAGTTTTCGAGTTATCATTAAAATTGCCCAAGAAAATCTTTGAAAAACCATCTTCTGAAGTGCAATTGGATACGTACTTTCGATTTTTGAAATGTTACTTCCTAAGTGCTCTTTAGTCTATAAATTCTTTTAATTATGGTAACAAGAATAAATCAGTTTTTGGAAACATGAAAAAAAGTTCTTTAAAATGATACTGAAAATGGAAAACCGATTTATTTATTTTGTAAAATCGGTCATTTTTGGGAAAGCCGTCTTTAAAATTATTTATCTAATGCTGTCTGAAATTAATGTGAAAAAGGATAACTATTGAATAAACATGATCTGATTAGCCAGAATATTAATTATGAAGGAGATATAAATGAATGGTCTGTCGATATCTTTTACTCGAGGTATATTTTTTCTGTTTTAGAGGAATTTACCCAAGCGTAACCTGTTCTCCACTTTAGACTAGAGAAATATCTTTTTCTTCTTCTGAGGATGAGATTTTTAATCTCCTTTGATCATTGATGCAGAAAAATAATTTTCTTTTACTTTAGATAACACTGATAGAACTCACCACAAACTCTTTCAGCCGTAATTTAAAAATCGGAACTTTGTCGTGAAGAAAAGAACAGCAATAAAACCTTTTCCTTTCAATAATTATAAAAAAATTTACAATTTTTAAATCAAGAATAAATATAGTTATCACTCAACTGGCATATTGAAAAGTTATTTAATGAGATTGTACGTAAATTAACGTAAGGTAAATTCGCTGTTAAAAAAATTTACGTGTTGTAATAATGAGCACTTTAACCTGCTCCTTATTTTAAGGTTTTGTATGTATGTATGCATGAATTTTCCTGTATACATACATACATACATACATACATACATACATACATATATATATATATATATATATATATAATATAAAAGTGCTCTTTAGTCTATAAATGCTTTTAATTATGGTAACAAGAATAAATCAGTTTTTGGAAACATGAAAAAAGCTCTTTAAAATGATACTGAAAATGGAAAACCGATAAACCGATTTATTTATTTTGTAATATATATATATATGTATACAGGATTTTCCAAAACACTGTTCTAGTCCTTTATTCCTTTAATATTGATAATATGGGCAAATAGAATTAATTGCAAAATTACATAAAAACGTAATTGTAACGTATCGATCAATTTTTTAAGGATATTAAATACAAATAAATAAGAAATTTAAATTTTTACACTCTCTCCGTACAAAATATTTCCACTTAGTAAAATATGGCCTTTAAATTAGTTGGGTGATGGTGTAAAAAATTCTTTACTTTCCTCATAAAAGAGATCAGAGATACGTTTAAACAAAGTTAGTGAGGGGGCTATGAAAAATGGATAATCGCAAAAGTAACATGTATCAATGCAACCATTGTTTACCTTCGTATTTTGTATATGGGAGAGGGGGGCACATGTGGACGTTTGTTGTTTCATACAAAAATCTAACCCTTTTCTTCTTTATTTTACTATTTTTTTTACTAATCATAATCTTATGCCTAATCTCTTCAAATTTGTACACTTAAATATTCGGAGATGTGACAACATTTTTTGTAAAAAAAAAATATTTCAAAAGATACAAAAATTGTCCACATGTGCCCCTACATGGGGCACATTTGAACAAATAGATTTTCACATTAACATTAGTAGATAACATTATCAACAATTTAAAATAACAAAGATAAATGACTTGAAATCCCATAAATTGAAAATGTTCACTAGGAACAATATTTTTGTTGCTATAAATAAGCACAGTAAGGTATTTTATTTATATCGTATAATCTTAAGAAAAAAGACTTGAGGAAAATTATATATTCTAGTGATGTTCTATGATCATCATGGTTTGATTCAACTTTAAACTATGGTGAATGCTTTAAGAATTGAAACAAAAAAAAAAAAAAAAAGGCAAAATAATCAAATACATAAAACTCTCACAATCTCATACTAACTTTTACATATATATGTATAAAAAATTCCTTTCTCATTTATAAGAATCTAAATTGACCAGAAATGTTATGTTTGCTACTACATGTTCATTTCCTCCTATTATAATTGAAAGTGAAAGTTTAGTTCATATGCTCCTTTTCTCAGTGGTTGAATAGTCTGTATTACCTGGAAAATTGAAAACATTTTGCTCTCCATCTTTCTTTCATATAAGTATTTGAATTCGTACTCATAAGAGCCTAAAGTTTTTTCATTTCTTCCAATCTAGTAAATAAATTTTGTATTGAATTTTACTAGAACAAAGTCATTTACTTCAAGGGACTTATCTAAAAGCACCTTCAACTCCACGAGATCATCATCTGATTAGACATTATTCCGTTGTCGTATTCAAAATGTGATTTGATCTTTGACTGACCATGTATCCATTCCACCATATCAATTTTAATTTTTTTTAATTCCTCGAAATCAAACTTTCTTTTCTTATGAATGCTTCTTTTCTTTCTTTGTTAAACTCTAGCTTCTCCATTTTTGCTATAGTGATTTGCTCAAATTTTTCCTCTTCTAGAGTGTCTATGTAAATTCTAAATTTTTCTTTTCGTATAGAAGATTGCTTTTTTCTAGGTTGAGCTTTACGAAAAGATCTTACAATTTCTGGAGTTAAAATTTCCAGGTTCAGTCAAGGTTTCATGGTCAAAAGTAGATGAAGTTTGAGGATTTAGGCTCATTAGAAGGAGAATCTGAATGTTTAGTCTCTGCATCTTCAGATATTTTGACGAAGTTAGGTCGATCAATGCCAAATGATGGAAGCAGTAGCGCACCCAAGATCTTAGTTTGGGGGGGGGAGGGGGGGAGCTAAGGCTAGAAATACTAATGAACTCAGTTATAGTGACCTCGATTATAGTGATAACTCTCTTTTGACGTCAAAATATTCTGTACCACTTGCCCATAGATACAAGCCCACTATTTACGCAACTTGTTACAGAGTCATAAATAATTATCTGATTTTCGATCTGATAAAATATTTTAATTCATTCATGACACTTTTCAAATTTTAAAGCTTTATGGTCTAACTCTCCAGTTTTGCGGGGGTTTCAGCTCTCATAGCCCCCTTCGTGGGTGGCCCATGGCTGGAAGAAAGTCTTCATTACTGAAAACTAGTCTGTTAACAGGCCATATTCCAATATTCTTGAGTGAACTGTTGATATTTCTTGGAGTGAAAGAATTAAGGTATGCATTAGATGACAGTTCCACTATTTCATATATGGTGATGGTTTTTCCTGAATTAGAAGCCATCTAATCATTCAAAGCTATTTTTAGTTTACCTTTGAAACAAGAATAAACCCCAACATCTAGCGACTGCATACTACATGAACAGTGAAGTGGAAATGAAAAAACAATTCCATTTTCTTTTGTATAAATGATAGTTTATAATGATCCTAATTAGTTGTGAATAAAATTATAGAATTAAGTTTAACTACAACAGCTGTGTGTTTTATGATGCGGCCAGCTTTGGGCAAAGGACTTTTTAGCAGATTATTCATGTTACAACTGGAGAAAACTTTCCAAAAACTCCAAACCATTAGATCGACAGCCGAGTGTAGGTCCAAACCCAAGAATTTCATACTTCGACCGTTTACCATGTTCAGTGCCTTATCCACTCGGCCATGGTGGTGTCTAGCAGAGATTAAAAGCTGCAGTCTTTATTAAAAAATTATTTTAAGCACCTTATTGGTTTAATTTTGTGTCATACCTTTTAAATATGAACATTAGGGGCACAGTTGGACTGTCCACATGTGCCCCTAAAACAGTGTCCAAACGTACCCCATAGTCACATGTTCAGTATTTTATCAAGCATAGCTTAGAAGAAATTTTTTTAACAAATATGATTAATAAATCATTATGTTCACCAAACAAGTTATTTAGTTTTATATAATTAATTTTCAGAATGCAATATGAATATGTTTAATTAGGATTGATACAATTATGATATAACTTACTTTTAAGCTTCAAAACTGCTTGATTGACACAAATGGAAAAATTTCACCACTAATTGCTTCAAATTTTCCTGGAAAGTGGATCATAGTGTTCCCAACTAAATATAATTATTTCATAATTTTCATACTTTTTTAAGTTTGGGAAAATTCAGTTGCCCATATGTGCCCCCCCTTCCTCTACCACTCCTGAAACACGATCACCACGCAAGATTTTTTAACTTCAAGAGCTTTTGGAAAATAGCAATTCAACATACATTTATTTTCACATCGCCGGGATTTTTTAGAATAAAATGCGCGTTAATACACTGGGTACACATAAACCCTCTTTAAAAAGAGTCATTCCAAAACTTTCTAAGAACAGTTTTATTTTGTAGATTTATGCTATTGGGTATTTTAAATTAAATACAACAAGCATATCGTATGAAATAAGAAACAGTCGTTATACTTATGAAAATATCCAGCATGGAGTGAACTGCACAAGCAATTTAACAAATATTTTGATGAATAGTGAGAAGCTGCGAAATAACCAATTCATTTTGAGATCAAAGTTTATGTATCGTTTTGGAAGAAGTAAATAATTTTAAATCTGTATATTTAAACATTTTCTGCAATATAATTTTTGACGCCGTTTTATTATAATTGAATTAAAGGTTAACAATCCACATAATATTGTTCCTCTGTACCACATAAAAATGTTGCACACCTATAAAAATTATGATACAATTAAACTAATATTAAGAGCATGCTGCACCGTTTTGTTAAATATTTTAAAAGATTTTATACGAGTGTAATTAAATTTTATGAGTGACTGAAATGATTATATTAATTCTTTTATTAGACAACCAGTTTTTTATTCTTATTATTTTATCAAACAGTCATTTCGGCTTAAATTATATCTAAAAGTATTACTTTCTTGATGTTCTTTTCTTTCCAATTCTTTCTTTATTACATAAATAGACTGAAAATACAAAAATTACATTTATTTATTTAAGCGATACTTATAAAACTCATGGCATAAACACTTCAAATTTTAAAAAACTATAAATATGAGCAAATATAGAAAACAGAGATCGACCGTAACATAACATTTAAAGGTGTTATTATTTAAACAAATATTATTCTAGAAAGCGCTTTAGCACCAAATGGTATGAAGAAAATAAGATAAACATTTTTAACGGCATTTGATAATTTAAAACTGAAACGCAAGATCCCAAAATGGAAATTCTTTCAAACTCAAGCAGCATATAAATCGATACATCGCCAACTTTGGAAATTCGTTTTTTAAAATATTGAGAAATATAAATGGAAGTATACTATATAAAATGTATTCATAAGAAAGGAATTGCGTGGTATGTATTTCAACAAGCGCAAAATAACACATTCTGTAAAAACACAGAAAACTTTTCCCTTTAACTTTTTCTTAAAATAGCGCAATCTGAAAGAAATGTAATCTAAGAATTACACTTGGAATTTTATCTTAAGTCACCTGAAAAAAAAAAAGAAAAGAAAACTTTCTTAGCACTTTTCGGTTTATGTTTTATGCGGACTCTTTTCACAGAAAAGACGAAAGGTATCAAACCAGCGTTATTTAAAAGTTTTGAAACAAGTGCAATGTTATTTGTAGAATAATTTTGTTAGTAGTGTTGAGCAAGTTCTCAATATATTTCATCGGATTATATATTTCCCGGACATCAGATATATAATCATGTCCATTCGTTATGAGTCATTGAATTAAGTTCACAATCTCCCATATTAGTGTGTTTTGGTTTCTGCGCATTTTATAGAACGGACGGTCTATTAATTGAAATTCACGGAATCATTTCAAAGCATCATTTACTGAGATAATCTGTAAGAGGAAATTTAAAAAGTATGTCGTGCCTTATTCTTATGTAGTTACACTTTATTTTTGGAAATAAAAATTCTGTCAATATAGCAATAACAATCATTAGGAAGTATAAAAAATCAGTCAATAGGTATTTTTGTCAAACTTTAACTTTACAAAGAACTGTAATGGTATCATCTTTTTATTAAATAACAAGAAAAAATCTACAACCGAACGTCGACGCATTGTTAGTGTAATTATAACGTTTGGATTTTTTAATTGTGGCTCAATTAATTAGAAATCATTTATGAAAGTGAATTTTCCAAAAACGCAAAACATAAGAATCTTGTTTTTAGTACTCTAATTTCTTAAGGAGTCTTTTGCGTTTTAAAAGTGATGAAAATCGAAAGAAATGCTTTCCTGTATATGATTCAATTTACATAAATAATTTATCAAAATGAAAGAAATTTTGCATATCATACAATAGCCTTTTCTGTCTATATAAATGTCCTCAAAAGTTTTCCAAGTTTATTAGGAAATTTAAATTAATTAACAGATTAAAAACTACTGTTTTCTGTACGTGGCTCACTGCGCGCATCCTAACACACGTAAAAATCATTTTACAGTCTCAGTATTTTTTCCAAATGTACTCTGAAAATGCGTGATTAAAATGATCTATTTTTATACCTGACATTCTCTAATTTTTTAATTTGTTAAATGTAAAAACAACTAATTATTATTTTTCTGTAGATAGGTATGTAACATCTACATAATAATAGGTCATTTTAATTCGTGTATTATCAGGGTGTATACAGAAAAATATATTCTGTAAAATGATTTTTATGTGTGTTAGGCTGCGTCCAGTGAATCAAATATGAAAAATTGCTGCTTTTAATTAGTCAATAAAATTCTTCGTAATTAACTTAGAAAAATTTTGAAGACATTAATGTAAACATAAAAGGTCATTGTATTGATATACACAATTTCTTACATGTAAGGAAGGATCGTATGCAATGTTTAATGCTATTCGTCATTTTTAGGTTCACAGATTTTCCTGCCTATCCATCACCCCCTTGGAGATCCACATTCAAATTTTGGAACTATTGCGTTATATCTAAGTGCCAACTCATTTTTTTCCAATCTGGCGATATATTTGGCCACCGTTCTTTCACGCTCCTTACTCTATTACCAGGAACTCAGAAATTCTCGCACTTTTTTCGATCACTTATCACCTTGTCTTTCTCTAGATAAGCCATGCTTGTTTTCACTATGCTACCAGACACCGTTACATTTATCCTCATTTTCAAATAAATTACTTTGATCATCAATTGGATTTTATGCATTTTGCAATCACAGGTTGTTGTTCAAGCAAGTTACTGTTTACGATCACAAATGTTAATCCATTCTTAAAACTTAACTCAGCGTCTCCGCATATCTTCATTACGATATCTATCGGTAATAACTGGTTTCTTGACAAGTGCCTCTCCCAGACTTGTAAAAAATAGCCTTAGACAGTAATATTTCCTTAATTAATGCAGGTATCCAATCGAGCTAAACATTACATCAATCTGAGGTATAAGACCTGATAAGATCTGAGGTGATTACTTTAAACAGAAAAGTCTTTTTCATGTGCATGGAAGCAACTAATGGTACCAGTACACCATCAATAGCTCTACTACTGAAGCTCAGATTATCCTTTGGTGAAAGCAGCTGCTGGAAGGCTTATTGTCGCGTGCTCCGTTTGTAAATAACGTAAAAGCTGTGTGATTGCTGAAACTACCTTTATAGCTATCGCATTCTCTGGGATTAATTTTAGAATATAGGGGCTCCATTGCAGTAGCTGAAAATTCAGCCGTGTTATTTTCTAATTGACTGCTCAATTTCAAGTTGTATTTAGTAGAGGTCCTCTCTTCTGTGTATTTATCGTGTTCTTTTTACTATTTGGCTTGGTGTGGATACATATGTTGAGGGATAATCCCTAATATGTTTCAATGTACTTAAAGTTAAAAAAAGTCTTTCATTCTTCTTCTTTTAAAATCTTCTTCTTTTAAAATTTATATTTGAACCATTTTGCGTCTTCTCTCAATTATAGGGAGAAGATGGCGTACACATTTGTTTCCATATTGCTGCAAGGAGTGCCCGTTTCTGTTTGCGCTGTGAGTGTAAGAAAATACAGTTCTCATTATATTGTTAAAATCTCCATTTGAAATAAATCACCCATTTGCGTGCTTTAATTATCAGCAACAAAATATTATAAATGCTTTCTAACTTGGTAAATTGCTCATATGATTACAATAAATGGAGATTATTGGGCGATAAATTACGATAAGCTTGCAATCCATGTGCAGACTGACAGCATACCCAAATTTGAGAAGGTTCATATCGCCATCGGTCTGCACATAAAAATATTAGCAGCAAAAATGGCTGATGATCAACTGATGATAAACTGAATTACGCTAACTAAATGAGCTTGCTTTTAGGAGCATGAGGGCAGGATTACCCTGATGATTTTACGTAAAAAGGTAAGGAATAACTACTGTCAATAAAATGCTAGAACATTTGGATTTTTCTTTTCTTGGTGTCAAGCAAAAGTATACCCAGCTAGCATTTTGCAACAGTACATTTCTTAGTAGAATAACAGATTATTATTATTTCAATGTATAAGGTATCTTATAGTTATTTCTTATCTGTTATTTAGATTCGGTAAATTACTAACTTTTTATTTAAATCTCTGTACTGAAGAAAGAACAGATTATGTTTGCAACATAATGTTTATTAGATATAAGAGTTTAAGTTTTTCTACCGTTTTAGAATTCATGAACGACATACAGCTTATTCTTAAAGCGGATTTCATTGTTCATCGGGAATTTATGCCTGAAGCAAAAAGGAAAAACATTTTCTCAAAACTATCCACATTTTTTACCTGGGAAATTTCCTGTTTCAATAAGAGAAACGTATGTTTTAGCAACTGAACATCAAGTTATTTTTATTTTTTTCATAGAGTTTTTCCCCCCCCTCCCAAATCATACTTATTCCGCTCAGTTCATAACACTTTTACATTTTACTCGACATTACTCAAGTCACGCAATTTCCTTGACGTTTCTTTTCCTTTTTGAGCCAGATCGATATTCCCGAAACGGTCCTTTCAATAGACTGAAAGATCAATTCGCCATTCACGTAATTGCTTTCAAGACTTATTTGATATAAAATTTTATGCACAAAGTCGGAAATACAATTATATGAATGAGGCTTTTATGTTTATGCGAAAAATATATAAAAAAGGTATTTTTGTAAATAAGTTTCACGCATTATAAAACAGATACTTAAATACTAGAATGAAGAAAGTTTATAGAGACTGCGTTTTGAATGGAGGAGATATGCGAGGTGAGAATGTTTTACTAGATAAAGTATTTTTAACAATAGACAAAATGGCTTCTTTGAAAAAGTAAGGAGAATATAAAATACAAATCATTGTTTATTAACTATAACCCTAAAATGGCCGGTTTTTTATTACAATCCTTTTATAAGAAACTTTATAATATTCCCAGGTTTCGGATCTCAGAAATTTTAGTTTGCTGATTAAAAGTTTTATAGTAATGATTTTAAAGCCTATAAAGATTAAAATGAATTTTAAAATGAGACTTACTAATAGTTTAAAACTATTCTTAAAATGAAATTTCATTGACAAAGAGATCTCTGTATTTATTATTTTTAATTGCAGAATAGTGTAAGCAGAACTATTCAGTGTAAGACAATAATTCTAATATACTTGTTTGATGACATAAAACTGTTTTTCTTCCGAAAAATAAGTCACTCAGGTTGTAGTACTGAAACATTTTTAAAAATAAAAATTTCAATTTTACTTTTGATTTTAAATGAGAATACATCTATATTATTTTAAAATAGATATGAAATACTATTTTAAAGAAATTAAAACAGATTCATGATTTACTCATTGGGATTTCAGAAGGTAGGGGAAAGTGCCCGTAAATGAGCCAGCCCCTTAAGGTTAAAACTTGTATAAAATAACATAAATGTTTAAATACAAATTTGGCCTTTTGATATCATATTTTACACTATATTTTGCATCATAATCACATTTTAATGCTATTTTAGAAGCACAAAGAGTAATGAAAAAATAGAATTTTTAGAAAATGTTTAATAGATCATTTTACTCCCAACCAAAGGGCAAAATAATCCTTCATTTGAAAATAATTTTAAATTGCTTTTATCGGCAAAATAAAAGTAATTATGACTATACACAATGAAATAAATAAATTTTACATGCATGCATTTAAATAAATTTTAAATGCATTTCCATACATAAATATAGCATGCATGATTTATTTTATGAAAATTTTAAAATAAGAAAGTGTCACAAACAATAAAATGGAATATTTTAAAATTATAATTAAAAAATTATTGCCTACAATAAATGCAGAAATAAATTAAATCATGTAATGGGGATTCACGCATTTTAAGAACGGTTTAAGGGCTGCCATGACGCCTAGGACCGGGGCCATCGGGATTCTACTGGGCCTGCTTGTGCACTTCGATGAGTCATCCAAAGAGGCCTACGGATGCTCACTTATTGGTTCCAACCCTTAGGTACGACATCTAACGGCCGAATCTAACCAATGAGGAAACGTCCGTAGGCCTCTTTTGGAGGGCACAGGCAGACCCGGTAGAATCACGATGGCCCCGAAAAACGAAATCTATTCAGTAAACCAGTCATATTTCTGCACATTCAAGACTATTTATAAATAATTTCTAAACAGGAAAGTTAGAGCTCATCTTATAAGAGATATGATAAAACCCAGTTTTTTTGAAGAATTCTATTCAGACATGTGTACACTGATCGCTTAAATACAGCCATTGCTTCTTCTTAACTTGGCGCAACTAGTTTATGTGTTACCTGGTAGGTAGCGCTGCCTGTCTGGAAGAAAACATATGTGGATTGTTTTGCCGGCTAGGATCATTTTGGACAACCTTCCCCTCTTATTAATTTGACTAAACCCGAAAAATGTTTTGAAATCTAAACTTTTGACAGCTCTAGTGCATTAAGTCTTACTAAATAAAGTTCCACAATAATCTTTCCACATAAAATACCATCAAAGTGCCCTCACTAAAATAAATAATCAAGCATCAGCATTTGAAGTACAGGATGATTATAACTAAAGTTTAAGTTTCAAAACGCTATAAATAAAGAACCACTTATCAGAAGGACGTCAAATTTAAACGGAATATTAATGAAGAAGGAGAAAAACGTATGGAATGAGAAAAAAATAGTTCCAAATCTTAGCAATAGATGGCGCTGTAAGCGTCAGAATATATAAATGAAAATACCTGTCCTGCGCACGACTCATTGCAGTTGTTATAAAAACCCCGGGTACACGGCTTTTCCTCATTTTGCGTCTGAGAAGTTCGCCATGACTAAGACAGTCATAAAGGACGATGTTCAGCTTGTAAAGCTTTTTTACAAGAACGTTGACTGTGCACTAGTAGCTCTTCAGAAGTTCCGGACGCTCAAGAGAATGAAAAAAGGCATTCTCCGATGACTGCCGTGGGTCTGGAGAAAATGAAGGCTTCGAAAAGACAGGTTCTTTTGATGTGCAATCTGATAGAGGGAAGAAAAACATTGATTGGACGTCAGTTGAAGAAGTAGCCACAGCAGTACCGTAGAAGTCAAAGAGTCGTGGTGTGAAACCGTGCAGTGCACGGGGAATTCCCCTAAAATTAGAATGCTTGTGAGCACGGTGCATGAAATTGTACGAAATATCTTGCATTGCTATCCATACAAAATTATCCATGTGCAGGAGTTGCTTCCTGCAGCCAGTGAGCAGGAGCGACTTTTGCTTTCTAATTTCTTGCTCGCATGGAAATGGACAATGAATGGCCGTAGAACATCTTGTGGACAGAAGAAGCCCGTTCCCACCTGAAAGGACGTCAGTACACAGAATTGAGGAATATGGGGAACAGAAAATACACTCGCAAATCAACCAGAACCACTTAATTCTGCAAATGTCACTGTGTGTGTGTGGTGCGGGTTTAAGACATCATTTATCATAGGCCATATTTTTTTTCGAGGAGACGGGTGCTTTCGGTCATGTTTCCTGCACCGCCACTGGTTGTCTTTTGCGCACCCACGTCATTACAACTCCTCAACAGCGTATATGTGTGGATGGGATAGTTATGCAAGATGGCGCTCCTCCGCACATAGCAAATCCAGTGAAGTAGCTGCTGATTCGGCATTTCGGAAATGCTAGAATTAACAGCCGTCTTTTCCCTAGAGTTTGATCGTCCCGATCACTTGATCTTAATCCATGTGATTTCTAGCTGTGGGGCTATCTGAAAGTTGTTGTGTTCAGTGCCCAGTTTGCAAACTTACCTGATTTGAAGGCATACATTGCACAGAACTTTTTGAACGTGACCCTGAAGACACTTCGATCAGCTGTGGAACATGCTGTTTCTCGATTTCAACTTCTTGCAGAAAACGGTGGACATGCTTTGCTCACGAAAGTCTCACAAAATTTAAAAACCAATTTCATTGATGTTTTCTTGCGGTTTTTGGTGTAAGGAGAGTTAAAAATCGGTTTGATAAAAACTTTTTATGAGTTTTTTGGCTTCAGGGCAGTTAAAAATTGCTTAACAGGATGTGATATGACCTGGCCGTAGTGGATGGATAACTAACAGTATTACACCTCTGCAGTCATGCACACAGAACAGTACAGTTGATTTAACGCGCAATTTATACCTTAGCCGTTGTTTTACGATTCATTTGTCCTTTGTAGTAGAACCATTTAAAATTAGTATGCTTACAGCGCCCTCTGTTGCTAAAATTTGAAACTACTTTTTTTCTTTTGCCATACGCATTCCCTTTCTTCAATAATATTCCGTTTAAATTTGACACTATACTGATAAGTGGTTCTTTTTCATAGCGTTTTGTAACTTTGATTATATTTTCGCTGTATACAGAGTTGAACTGCATGAGAAAGATTGTGCATTTTCTTATTAAAACTTGATTTTACAAATACCAAATGATTGAAAATGTCGTTTGCAGATAAATTTTATTTAAGACCATTAAAAAAAATTATTTACTCCATATACATGCAAATAAAATATGAAGCTTCAGTTGGATACAACGTTTCAAAAATATTGCGTTACTGCAGAAATTTATTTACTCAAGCTACGTAAAATACGCTCATTTTATTTTTAGCTCAAAATATAAATCCATGAAAGAAGTTAAAATGAATAGATCGAATGCTTCAACTTTTTGTCCGTTTGACTTTTAGGATCGATATATGAATTACATTCACTCTTCTCCTATGCTCACATGTTTTATGTCTTTGAATAGCGTTGTTTTATTGGTGTGGGTTAACTCGAGAGTAAGTATATTGGAAACAATCCATGATTTATTTTTACTTTGCAAATAAAACTTAATCCAGCTATAGATTTAGTTTTCTCTTTATGATGTAATGTAACAGCAAAGAAGCTAATATATTAAGAAATATATTGCTGTTATATATTTTGACAGAAGATTTTAGTATATTCAAAATGTAGTACTGTTATATTGTTTCCTTACTTATTAACTTTTTCTATTTTGTTTGGATTTCGATTTTTATCAGAGTTGCAAAAAAGTATTTTTTTTTACCAATAAAACTTGAAGTTGTTTGTTTTACTTGGAAAAAAAGTCTTATATGTATTGCTGTGGCCACAGCGCAGCTTAAAGTCATAGTCATATTGAATTTTCAATGCCTGTGGTCAGTGGCGTAGCCAGAAATTTGTCATGGGGTTACAACTACTGCAACTCACATATATGTATACGTGTGTGTGATAAGGGAGTGAAGAATATACATTATGTACAGCAAAAAATTCCTCATGGGGGGGAGGGTTTGTGGACACCCCCCTCCCTTGGCTACGCCACTGACTGTGGTGTATATATTTCTTATATTTCTTATGTTCTCTGTTTAACAAAAATTGAAAATTTGTTTTAACTTTTTACGTATGTAGTGTAACTTTATTTCCCCCAAATCACTATTTATTTGTTGCAAATTAGGCAGTGAAAAATTACGTTACAAGCTCAAACTGTAATATTTTTGTAAAAATGTATATCAAAAGTTTTAATTTTGATTTTAAGAAACTATAATACATTAAAGAATAATTTAAAGTTATACTTTACGTAAAATATTTAAAGGTTTAGATTGAACCGTAGATTTAAACTAATACTGTATACCATATAATATTATTTTATAATTATTGGTTGATATTGAAGTACTTACTTTTAAATAAATAATTTACGCTTCATTTTATTAATATTCAAAATGCGAATGTTTTAAAAATATATTGATTAGCCAAAAATAAATAACTTACTAAATAAAAGGAAATGTAATTTTTTTGTAATTGCGATGATATTCGTAATCCATAATGCCTGGCAATTTAAAAGCAATTGCTAACCTTCTCTTCTTCCAAATAAAATTCTCTTCTGAACTATTTAAAATATTTAATCTAATTCTTGTACATCTAGGCATTATAGATGTACAATTATTCTTAATCTTGAAAGCTCCGTAAGCTAAAATTTTATTACTGTTATTCAGCATTACCTTAGAATGTGTTAATACGTTCTTAATGTGTTTTTATATTTTTAAAGATTAAGTTTAAAAGATTCAAGACTGCTCTATCTGCATAACTTTCTATCCACCTCTATCAGTATTTTTTTGTTTAATGCCAATCTGCACGAGGAGTATATGGTGCAGATTATTGTATTTCAACTCAGATCGTACAGAAGGTGGACTAAAAGGGTAATTAAAAGTTCAGGAACAGGAAACAGTTCAGAAGAAGATGTAAGTTTTTTATTGCGTCATGCCAAAGTCAAAACTCAAGCGAAACTCCGGCAAAACTCCTTCAAGTAGTTTTAACTTAGATTTACTGAAGATCATTAAATTTTACAAAATTCTTGGATGGCAAAGGGCGGGGAAGGACTGCAAAATTTACTGTCTACTGGCTGTTCAACTGGAGCTAAAGTAATCGCTTCTCGGAGGGATAGAGTTAGACATAATCTACAAAAGTGGCGATGCAGAGCTAACAAAAATACTCCAACAATCAAGAAAATAGGCGCACAAGTTAGTTAAAAATAAATCTGGGCATTAATTTTACAAACCCAAACAATTAGGCGCAGAAATTTAAAAAGGTTATCAAAACGTGTCGAGGAAGAAAATCGCCAAAGAACATACTGTGAGAGACTGCTAACCTAATCAAAAATTGACAGCCTCGTCCAAAAGTTAGCAGCTGCAAATGAAATTCTTTTTTACGTATTTGGAGGGAGGGGGGCTGTATATAACATGCACAGCACAAAATACAGGATAGGGGTTATATACAAATGCCGAAAAACAGCATGTGATGTTGGCATCACAGGGTATCTGCCTAGAGGAGTGCCTTGGGTGGAGGATTTTTGAAAGTATTGTAACGTGTATTTACATTACATCTGAAGAAAGCCACTCAAAACACTCCAGACCGTCAAATCGACAGGTGACATTATCGATAGGATTCATTATGGCCGTGCGATAGGCTATAAGCCGTACTTCAGCCTTCTACCATGCTTAGTGTATTATCCACTTGAACATGGTCGGACAAACTCTTCACCTCCATGAAAACAGAAACTTATGTTTGAGTTCCTAATCTCTTAAAAATACTGTATGTACAGAAATGGTGAAATTGTTTTATTTTGGGATTCCAAAGTTTTTAAATATTCCACATTTTCCCTCAAAGTATTTATACTAATCGCTCATATTAAAGATACTACATAAAAAATATAATTAAAAAAATGAAAATACACATTTTCAAAATTGTCTCAAACAGTAAGAAATTAAATATTTATAAGATAAAAAGCAGTCAAATTTCACTGCTTACTTTATCTAGACTATACTGGTAAAAACCTGTTTAAAATACAAATGCAACAAAATTATCGGAACAATATTACTATAAGGTTTTGAAAATTATTCTAGCATTAACAGCAAATAGCTTTTCATGAAAAAACGTAAAAAGTAAAAGTATCCCATATTAAAATCTTACAGACGAAATAAATCTCGATACTTTATTGGAAGAATAGCATACATTAAGTAAAGAGTTTCTCGTTTCTGCTGCTTAACGAGAATCGGCTCGGAAATTTCGCCTGACAGGGAGATAATAACTCCGCTTTGACTATTAAATTGGCAGCATTAGCATACTATGTATTTTCAAAGAGCTGAAATTCTCTGATGGGCAATCAGTTCTAATAATACTACCACATAAACTAATATGCTAATATGGAAATTGATGAATGAATTTAAAATTAGCATTCGTGTTAAGTTTATAGAACCTTTTTGTGTTTTATGGTAATCTGTAAGAGACGAGTGAGGCTTCTAACTCGTATTAATTTCACGCGCAAGTTTTTCGCTTTGTTTCATCTTTGAAACTTTTATATTACAAACTATACAACAATACTTTTGGATTTTAATTATGTTTAATAAATGGCGGAAAAGTGATTTTATGCCAGTGACGTTTGAAACTCACTTATGGCATACTGTAGAGGAATTTTTGCATTATAGATGCAAATACCGAGTGACCAAAAAGTCCATAAATACTTTAAAAATTCATTAAAAAAGAACAAATAATGATAGAAATTTGTTGTTTGCACAAATAGGTTTAGAGGATTTCTTTTAATGATAATAAAGTTTGTACTTCAAATGTTACCAATAGGCTGCGCTTGCCTGGACAATGGGAATTAAATTTCCAATAAAAAAAATCCGAAATTTCTCTAAATTTATTCAGGCAAACAGCAACTTTGAGTTGTTTTTTGTTCTTTTTTAATGAATTTTTAAACTTTGATGAACCCAGGATGCACCAAAAATTCGAGACAACTTCAAAAATTTTGTAAAGAACAAATCACGATACAAAATTACTTTGGATAGAAAGGATAACAGAAGTTTCGTTTTTTATTTATTAGAAACTTGGTTCCCATTGTGCATGACAGCGCCACCTATTTTCAACATTCGGAAGTACAAACTTTCTTGTCATTAAAAAAATTCCCATTATCCTCTAAACATATTTGTGCAAACCGCAGTATTCTATCATTATTTGTTCTTTTTAAGGGAATTTTTAAAGTTTTTACGGACTTTTTTGGCAACCCGTATTTACTCATTTCCTTATCACCTTAGTTTCAACTGTTGCGACAAAAACCGATACTATTAATTTGTACGTACAAATAAATGTTTAAAAAGGATGTTAGGACAGATTTTATTTTCGTCAACGACCGAGCAATAGCCCACTATGTTCTTTACCCATAACCCAGGAGCTACCAGGAGCGGAGTTGCTGGCCTTCTCATTATGGGAGCGCGTAGTTGGAAGGCCAGCATTTCCCCATATGAGTGGTCTCCTAATTTGGAACAATTTCCAGATGAAAGACCTAGCACCTGTTTTGGCACTCCCAGAGAAATCGTTTATACATGGATTACCGTGCAAACATGAATAGATTTGTCGTGCACCCGTGAATAGATTTTTCGTGCACTACCTATTAACGTACACGGTCCCATAGCAGTTCAGCCTAGAGAGTTTGTCTCTCTCCCAAGTGCTAACCAAGGTCAACGCCGCTTTACTTTCTGTATTCTTATGGGAGCCTAGCTTAGCGTCTGGATCACTGCGGGACATGTTTTTTTTTCATAATGTGGGAATTTACGGTTTTTGACAGTAAAAGAAGTAAAATCTAAAATGTATTGAACTGAAGAGACCATGGCATACGTCATAAATTTATTTAAGACTTTTTTGTTGTCGTGCAAGAAAGTGAGCGGTTAACAAAAAATATAAGCAAAGAAACTATATGAATACAGAGCTAAAATAATATTTATTTTTTATTGAACTACTTGCTTTTAACTCTAACATTAATTGGTGTCACTGTGAAACCACCTAGGTTTAATATGTTCACCGCCAATCGCAAAAATACATAAGCATTAGCCAATTTCTCCAATTTCTGCTTTATAATTCATAAGTTTGACATCCAGAAAATTCTCCAGGGCGTCAAAGGGATTTTTAACCTTTCACGGTTTAAAAACATTTTTAAGTGAAAAGGCTAAATTATTTTACAAACGTATTGTAAATTTATGTCAAACACGCTGTTCTCTAAATTATTCATTCATTTCAGTACGGTCTTTCAAAACTTAAGAATGTAATAAAGTGATTATCCGTTAAATTTTTAGAAATAAGAAATGTTAGATTTATTGTCGATTCAAGATAATAATAGCGGTGGGCCTTGACAATAGTGCGATTGCTGTTAATAGAAGTGGTTAAAAATTTCACCTAAATTAGCTGAACCAAATCCTGGAGTGGCCTTTTTAAGGTAAAATGTTGAAGCAATTACATTAACAGAGCATTAGAATTCATGGCTGTAAATAATGTAAAGAAGATATTATTAATTGGAATTTTCCCCTTTAAATATGATGTACGGTAAAATTTTCAGACATAAAATATTAAACAATCATTTGATAACATAGCAATTCAATTAGAAGAATAAATATCTTCTACAGAATCTGTATTAGTTTATTAATCTTTGTGTACATGGAAACTTCAATTTAAGTGGTTTAAGAAATTCGGCATACAGAGTTCGTTTACTAATATTTCATCCACTTCTAGTGATTCTGCAGAAGTATTTAACGGATTAATTAAAAATTGAATTAACTATTCAATTCTTAATTAATGTGGTTAGAAATACTTTAATTATAATTCATGTGATTGGAATAATAATTTAAGGTGGTTAGAAACTTGGGCTGCGTAATAATTTAGGAACTGAACTCACGAGACAGTAAAGGAGGCTTTAAAGACATCTGTATTACGTAATTATGATTTGTCGAAGTTACTAGTGAATAGACGTTTATTTGAAGTAACAGAATGAGGTCATATTTTCGAAAACTTTCGGAACAGTTGAAGCTAATAGGCGAGAAATAGAGGCAGGCGAAAAATATAAATGCCAGCTTAAGATGGTATTAGGAATTATGCCTATGTCAGTTATTTATAACCAATAGAATAACTTTTAAAAGCAAACACGCCAAGATAGTAGAGGAATAAAATTAATAAAGACAAATGCAACCATAGAAAAAAAAACCGTAGTAATTTATGGGTTGATTCCAGAAAACTGTGGAGTGGGAGATATTAACCAGTAACGGAAGAAACACATTGAAGACTAGAAATTAATATTTGTACAGTGAACGAAAACTAAACACACGTTTTAACGAAATCAAAGAAACGTGAAAAATTAGTGTTCACTGGTTAATAATGAACTAGGGTAAACCAGAGAGTAATTGTCCACTGACAGTGATTGCCCGCTTTAAGAAAAAACTATCAGCAGTTAACTTTGTACCATTTTAGTTCGATCAGAATTTGCTTGATGGTTCTGTGATTAATTTATTGTAAATTTAAAATTGACAATTGGCAACACTTAAAAAATAATTAGTGATAGCGTACATTCTCAAGCCGGGTGAAAGTATTGCTCAAATAAGGAAACATTTTAGCAATTTTCATAATGACTTAATTTGCTTAAAGGTTGTTTCTGAGTGTTTTTTATTTGATATTCAACTATTGTTGCATGGATATGATTAAATTAAAAGTATTTTCTTAGTTTTTAATGGAAATCTGTGTGGAATTTTGATTCCTAATGGTCATTTTAGCTATGGGCAATCACTGAACCTAAAATTGAATATTTTTAGCTATTGCCCACCATCATTTTAGTAATTTCCATGCGTTAATGTCTATAGTTATTGAGCGGGCAATAACTATCATGGTAATTCATTAGCCAAAGTGTATTGTCAGTATGAAGTATAGTTGTGTTTTAAATGCTTAAATTCATTCGCAATCCTGAAGCGAATTTGTTTAAATTATTAAAATTTCAAAGCAGCATTACGTACAAAACACATAGAAAAAGAAAATTTGTTAAAAATATTAATTAGAGTGATGAAAAGACTGAGAATATGAACAAGAAGATTGCAAAAGTATACGAAAATGCAAACGAAAATATAAAAAATGAAAATTTTTCGATGAATCCCAATAGTGATACTAGAAATTTTAAGGAAATAGATACAACTAAAGGAAATAAAGATAACCAACAGACTATTAACATTTAAATTAAAACAAGACATTTAAGTTCGAATCGACACCCAAAGAAGTTAAGGAAAAAGGGAAAGAAATATAAAAATTCAGGAAAAAAAATACTCATTTACCAGCATTTAAAAATATAACTCTTTTAAGTAGCATTGTAATAAAGCCTAGTATAGGGATGGAAGCTAGACGAGAAATAGGCTTCTCGCGTCTCGCAAAACAACCTTAAAAGCTTTGTCTCGTCTCGCATCCATCCCTAGCCTAGTTTTGTGAAGTTGCCATTTCAATGTGGATCGATTGGCTTGCAGTTCTTGCTCAAAAATCTTTCATGTTCATTGCATTCCACGAAAACATAAGGAACAAATATCCGACAGCTCTGATTTAAATTTATTTTCATGCCATGATTGTTTTATAGTTGAAGATTCTGACACATCAACATCAAGAAAAAATTATTTGATACAGTTTTGAAAGGTTAACCCAATCTATTTTGATATAGTGAAAAGATTAAAGTTTAATTTTTTGTCGTGAAAATTTATTTATATTTATAATCTATCCAGACTTTAACTTACCATTTTAAGGTACTGGGCAATTACTGTAAGCTGTGGATAATGGCTGTACTTTTTAGATGGTTTTTATTTTGATACAATATTTCCTATGTTATGTAAGTTTTAACTAAAAACTGTTGACACTCTATAGGAGTATTTATTAGGTTACAAGAAAATAATAATAAACAGTTGGTAGCTGTAATGTACATATGTTTTTTGAATGGCAATGTGTTTGAAATCCTTAAGTGGACAATAGCTATAAGGTTTATCTTATTAAATTTTATATAAAATGACGAAATAAATATACATGAAAATATGACATGAATTGTAGGACACGGTAGATGTTCTGATTTCCGTTTTTCTGAGTTTAAACAATAAAATCTATCTTATTTCACTTTGAAAATACGTATATCTATAATATTTTTCACAAAAGACATGTCAAGTTATTATTTTTAAAGTTCTAACACAAAAAATTAAAATTTCACCATTTTCACTAATCCCTTAAGACATGTTATGGAGCAAGTTTTACTCAAACTACCGATTTGAAAGAGGAGGGAAAAAGCTGGAGTTCGTTATCTAACCTTTTTGAAAATGATTCAACGTTAAGAGGAAATGTCTTTTTCTGAATAAATTGCACAAATAAAATAATAAAGATATCCCAAAATTAGAATCTTCCACACGAGATAAATCCACACACTTTATTTGAAAAATACGTCTCAGCGTGCATTAAATAAAGGGCTTCTCATTTCTGCTGCTTAACGATATTCGGTCTGGAAAAGACTGACAGAGGGATAATAACTCCACTTTGATTATTAAATTGTTCGCATTAGCATACTCTGTCTTTTTAAGATGCTGAAATTCTCTGATGGGCAATCAGCTCTGATATTACTAGGACAACTGCTAAAATGCTAATGCGAAAACGAATAAATGAATTTAAAATTAACGTTCGTGTGAGTTTATAGACCCCCCTTTCTGGATTACAATTATTAATCTGTCAGAAAAAAGTATGTCAAAGTTGCATTAATTTGCAAAATCCGTTTTTTTTCTTTTAATGGCACAGAAAATTTTCGCCTTTTTTCGATAGTTGATATCTGAATAATGTTGCGAGGATTTTTCAAATACTTATGAATTACAAAAGGTGATTTTTATTTCAACAGTACAAAGGATTTTAGTTCGTTCTTCAACGAATTTAAATACTCAGTGGTCCGAGAACGTAATGCATTGATTTACTACCTTTTTTAAAAAATGAATCAAAATTTGCGAATATTGCTATGTTAGAAAATGAGATATCGGAATACAGAATCTCAGCGAAAGACAGAATTGGAGCCTGCTATTGTTTAGTTTAATGTAAAATAGGTCGAACGAAAGAAAGTAGACGTAGTTGCAAATACACTGCCAGCACAACAATGTTCTCTGATTGTCTGTTTACATGCAGATTATATTATTAAACATTCTCCGAAGTGAACAGCGGTTCAGAAAACTTGTTTTGCAGCCTGGGTATTAGATATCACAAGTGTGAGGAGAAATCATGTTCAAATAAAAATATGGGGGCAGAAGTAATTAAACGCGAATACCAAACAAAGATGTGAGGTAGGAAAAACGCCAGTGCTTCATACGGAATGCCAATAATTTTTTCTGATTTCAACAAAAAAGTAAACGTTCATATTATATAATTTTTACTTTTCACTATAGCTAAATCCCACGTGCAACATTCATTTAAAATACAAGTAGATTTTTTTTTTTCGAGATTAGATTAAACATGAATACAGACTGCTCTAAATAACGACTGCGGTAAAAGATATTAACAACATAATGCCTGTAAATCATGCTTTTAAAGCATTTCAATCTATATTTGGTTTATGAATATAAAGAAAATAATCGTATATTCAGGAAACAAAATCAATTGTGTGATCATTAAGTTTTATATTAAAATAGTTAAATTCCAGGAAATTGTTTATTTAATCATGGAGTTTGGACTTCTTTATCCTTTTAATGTACGAAAACTTTGAATGGATATCTAAGAAATTTTTTGCACGGTATTTGAATATATAGTAAAAGCAAAAACGCTCGACTTCTTAAATTCTGTTTTTCTGAAATTGTAAAAATCTTGATTATTTCGCTTCCCAGGCATTCATATGTTCGTCTACATCTCCCGCAGTCTTCAAAATTTTCAAAATTGCAGCAAGAAATTGGACGCTAAACTTTCATAATTTTAATTCTTTACCCTGAATATGTTATGCGAATAATTTTATCTTAAATATCTGTTTTTTTTTTAATAAATTCTCATCAGATTATATTCAATTTTCGAAAATTATTCTCACCTTAATTACACATCGCTTTTTACTGGAAACATAACTGGAAAAAAAAAAAAAAAAAAAAAAAAAAAAAAAAAACAGAAACGAAATAGAATTTTCCAGACGAAAGAATTCTCAACTCTTTGTTGGAATAATTGCATACATCAGACAAAGAGCTCTCATTTTTGTTGTTTAACGATAATTGGTCTGGAAATGCCGCCTGACAGCTGGACAATAATTACACTTTGAGTTTTTGATTGGTCGCATTAGCATACTCTGCCTTTGACATAACTGAAATTCCCTGGTGGGTAATCAGTTCCAATAATAATACGTCATAAGCCATTATGTTAATGTATCCTTTTAAAGCTGATGAATGAATTTGAAATTCCGCTTTGAGTATTTTGTGTGTAACTTAATCTGTCAGAAATCAGATGTGTGTTGCTTCCAGAAAATTTTTTATGTTTCATATGTACTCATGTATAATTTTTTTTCCCTGTGGTGTTGTTCTTTCATTTTGTAAAATATCTACTGGGAGTGGCACATGGTTTGGTTTATTATGAGAAATATTGAGGCAAATAAATGATATTACGTGCAACAGGACTCATCTTAAATCATTCTCGTGTTTATGGGAGAAATGGTTTTTATTTTAAACTTAAAATCAAAATAACAAAGATTAACTGTTAAAAAAGAATTTTTGTTTATTTCAGGTATTATTGAGGTATTAATCAGGTATTAATTGTACTAAAAAGCTCTATTTTGTCATCAGATAAATATTAAAGCAAGCAGTAAATTTTGGGATTTGGAATGAACACTTAAAACACATATTGATGATAGGCAAATAGCATTTTCTTCTAAATAAATTTTAACAAATATTTTGATCATTTTTACCACATATGGGGAACCTCCGGCCCATGGGCTGGATGTGGCCCACCACTGCTTTTGATCCGGCACGCGGAACTTATGAAAACCCAGTATGAAACATATAAACCATACAAAATCCCATATACCGTATGGCCCAAAATATAACGTTGTATTTTTTCACTGATCATTTCCCGCTAGAAATCTGACTCGCGCTCAATTCGAGGTCTACATATAGGATTTTCCTATTTATCTTGATGAAAAATTTTTGATCACGTTATATTCGAGGCCGCGTTATATTCGGGCCAATGCGGTAAATCCCAATTATACGGCCCGCGACTTCGCTAACATCCTAAAGTTTGGAAGTTAAGAATTTTATTGTTCACTGTCCTCCATAAGTAAAAAAATCTAGCTGCCTTTGTGTAAGACTCGATTGTCAAAACATAAATTTTTTTGTTTGTGGGATTACGGCGAATTATCTGCACTAGGGATCTAGGACGAATGGGGTTGACTCGCGTGGGGGTCTTTCTAATGGGTTCCAACCCATATTTAAGCTAAGTTTCGGAGAAAATCACTGAAAATTCCGAACGGTTACGACGGCGGAAGCAACCTGAGTTTGAACCAGGCACCTTCTTTCTCCTATTTCAGAGTGCTATGTGCTCGGCCACTGGTGGGGCGTTGAAACATAAAATCTAAGCATATAATATTATTTCATAAATGAAAACTAACCTTGTGCATAAGAAAATAGATTATCTAGAATAGATAATCTATTTTCTTATTCACAAGGTTGATAGTTGAAAGTATGTATACCTTTTTTGACGCAACCTATATTTATTTAGACAGGTATAGCTGCGATTTTTTACTGAAAATAACTGTAAATAGGCTGCCTCTGATAAAATTTATTCACAGTGGGCAGCCCGACATGGTAAGCGAGGAAATCGCACCGGAACGCCATATCGAACTCAAGCACTGAGAAACACTTGATCAAGAGCTTAAAAGGGTAAGCCTTTTTCACGTTTTCGGGGGGCACTACGTACCCTAGAACTGACCCTGTTCTTCTTTTTGAATGTGAATTTGTTCACTGTGTTACATATATACGTCATATGCTGATTTATGCAAGCGCATATCGATACACAACCGAATGAGCGAACTTATTTCTCAAGTAAACCACTACCATCACAGGACAATATTCAGACTACCTGATTTTATTATCGGTGCCTGTCTCTCTAATGATGATTCGACTGTAAAACATTAAAAGCTCTTAACGCTAGCAAAGTTAACCTTTTCAGGTAATGTAAAAGATTCATTCAGGTAATGTCACACCGAATCAGCCAAAGAAGGCCTTTCCTCTGTAGACTTACAAATGCTTTACAGATGGAAAAACAAACGGTGGTCTAATTAAAAAGAGGATAGGAGAAGGTGGCTTAAAATGATCCTAGCGGGAAAAATGATCGTATGTTTTCTTAGTATGTTTCCACGTATGTTTTCTTAGATACAGGTAACGCTATCTACCGGGTAACACATAAACTAGCTGTGCCAAGAGAAGAAGAAACAATGGCTGTCTGAAAGTGGTCACAGTATTACGTGTCTGAATAGAATTATTAAAAAAACTGGGTTTTATCATATCTCTTATGAGATAAGTGCTAACTTTCTTATTTATTTAGAAATACAGTCTTTAATGTACAGAGATATGACTTGGTTTACTGAATAGAATATGTTTTTAGATCTGAATTACACTTGCTTAGTTTTTTAGGTTTCTCAGCGTGTTCCAGTATTATGCCCTAAACTGGGCAGCCATACTGCCGAGTAAAATTATCCATCGACTGAAAACACTCCAATACCGGGTCCTAGATATCTTAGTAGGCCTTCAATAGTTCACAAAATGCGCGACCAATCATCACATTATTTAATTTATTTTTGCGTTTATTGAAATCTATAATTTTTGAATTATAATTGTGAAATATTCCACTTCATTGTTTGTGACAATTTTTAATTCTAAAATTTTCATAAAATAAATTACGCATATTATATGATTGTAAAACTTATTTTCTTTCATTATGCATAGTCATAATTACTTACACACCTTTTATTTTGCCGATAAAAACACTTTACAATTACTTTCAAAAGATGGAGCATTTTGCCCTTGGGTCCGGAAAAAATGATCCTTTTGACTTTTTTTCAAAATTCTATTTCTTTCATTACTCAATTTGAGTTTAGAATATTATATTATTAAAATATGTTTTTGATACAAAATGTAGTGTAACATATTGTGTCAAAAGGACAAAGTTTTATTTAACATTATTGTTATTTTGTGCAAGTTTTCCCTCTTAATGGAATCATTTTAGGCCACCTTCCCCTTCGTTGAAAAAAAATCTAAAGTCCCACACTTTACACATTTGGTTAGTTTTAAAACGAACTAACATTCCCTTATGTAAATCAATCTCTCAATGCTATTAGCAAATACTTTTTTTTTTTTTTATGGATCACCAGATCGCAGCTACATGCATTAAATTTGTTAGTTAACTTTACGTGCATTACTAATGGCGGCGATATTTAACCTCAATTCAATCTATTCCTCATTCTGTATGTCAATAAGTCAAGAAAAAAGAAAGAAACTACCTTTGTTTGCCGAAAAGACATTGAACTGCCCCACCTCTCTTTTGCGACAAAAGACCTCACGGAAAGAAAACTCCTGCGCCCCAATCTGACACAGCATTTAGAGCTAGCTGCGTGGAAACCTTTCAGGGGAACGGCTCTTTACCGGGAACCGAGAGGGAACCTTTTAATGGAAACTGTTGCATGACTCTTCGCAAACATCGATTTAATCCCATCCAAAGTCCCACAGGGAAATGTTTACCGTGTTCTGGGTTCGCCTAACGGAGATCTAAGTAGGTTTTTGTAAAGCTCGCCATTTGGGAGGTTGTTGGAGGGGGCAGGAGTTTTATTGTTGACATGGGCGTAGATGGGCCCTTACTTGAAAGTTAGCTGCACATTAAAGAGATCCTTACGGGCGACAATTTATTCTTTTCCTGCAAGGGGGTGATATCGTAGTATGCATTAAAGGTCACCACGCATTTTGTGCCTCAGTTTAATCGTGGAAATACATTTTTTTTTGTTTTGTTTTCAATCATCTTGCAAGCGATTTCGGAAATATTTGTAATCAAAAGTGACAATTGTCATTGTTTTTACAACAATTTCTAATATATTAAATATTATGACTGACTATCATTAAATTTGTTAAGAAGCACAGGGTGGCCCAAAAAGCATCTCCCAATAAAAAAGTTTTATGCTTATCGTATAGGTACGAAGAAGAACAGACAGATCAAAATATATTGATTACTAAACAAATGAAGTGCAACTTATTATGCAAAATTTTATACGTTTGGAATATGCCTTGATAATTTTGGCCAATCGAAAAGCACATTTAAATCCCGAATTTACTAATATATGTCTTATGCATTGTTCTAAAGTTTACGTTCCATGAAAATCTTGCAGTCCCACAAGGTGCTGTTGCTGTAATAGTCATTATCTTGCAGGTGGTCTCATTAAAAGATTATTAAATGCCACAATTTTTTAATTGTAAAATCATTAACCATATTTAAGAATTATTAAAACGTAATATTATGAAAATATGTGTAATGAAAACTGAAAAGTCATGTACTGTCACAAAACTTTTCATTATTATTCCGAGAAACTACATTTCATCTTTAAGTGGAATTTAGCAACTGCGCACTAGATATTATCCTAAGTTATTTTCAAGGAGACTTAAAGATTGCAAAATCTGTGTATTTCAAATACCGTTACATTGAAGGGATTACGATCTTAATCTTTATAAAATATATATCACTGTCATTTTAACATAGAATTTCTCTATGTTAAATAGAGAAATGCTTGAGAGTTATATTTTTAAGCTATTACAGATGCTGATAATCATTCAAAGTCCCTTTCCAAATGTAAGTAAACATATTCGTTTATAAAACATGAGCGTCAAAATTCAGCTAGTGGAATGTAATGTCCATTTTCATTTGCATGTTTTGTAAACATTTGAAAAAAAAAACTTAGGACAGCATTTGAACGTTCCATCGATGCACATCGCATGGCTTTTTCACAAAACTTTAGATTACAAATGGTTGAAAAGCATACAATATTTGTTTCTTCGTCGTTAATTAATAACAATTTTTCTTCTTGATGAGTTTTAATATTCATTGAAGCTATATTCAGGTGCACTTCTGTTATACTTTTAAGTAGAGGTGGCAAAATTGAACGGCGGGCTCTACATACACTAGTCTAAGAGCCAGCGACCGCTAGACCTTCGTCATAGTATAAAAGCTGAAACTTTCTTTGCGAATACCCCCCCCCCCCAACAGACGTAGGAACAATCGGCCACTATAAAGTTTGGATGATCGTGGCTTTGGCAGGTAACAGCCGTAAGGTGTATAAAATTGCAGAAAATTTTCGTCATTTCATAAAGCTTCATTTTTTTATATGTTCTTCTTTGCAGTACTAGAAGTCACTTTATCCCTTGCCAGACACTTTTCCATCGTGGCAAACCCCCACCAGACAACCTCAAAGTCATGGAAAAGTAATTCTATTACGAGCGCGCTGCAGCATCGTAAGAAAGTTCAGAAGGAGCAGTATAAAATGGGCTTGGCACTTTGTGTCAGCTTGACGTACTTCGTCGTGGGAGTTTACGAACACAACAGTTTTCCATGACTCCCGTTGACTTTGAGGTTGTTTGGCGGGGGTTTGCCACGATGGAAAAGTGTCTGGCAAGGGATAAAGTGATTTCTACTACTGCGAAGAAGAACATATAAAAAAATTAAGCTTTATGAAATGACGAAAATTTTCTGCTATTTTATACACCTTTGCCACCTGTTACCTGCCAAAACTACGATCATCCAAACTTTATAGTGGCCGATTGTTCCTACCTCTGTTGTGGGGTATGCGTGGGATATGCGCGAGAAAGTTTCAGCTTTTATACTATGACGAAGGTCTGGCGGCCGCTGGCTCTTGCTCTACACGTTTTCTTTCACATTGATATTTTCTCCGTATCCTCCCACACTGCTTATTTCTTTTTGAATCAATTTTTGCAGACGTTCGTCTAACTCTTCCACAGATTTTCTTTTGACGTTGTTGAAAATAACCTGTCTCTCCTAATTTTCATGACGTGAGTTCACATGACCTGTTCATGACGTGAGTCAGGTGTGTATTCAGCATGACTGTAACATTTTCGTCAGTATGTATCTTTGCGAGGCATTTTCCTTTAACATATCTCCATTTAAGTTTTTTTTGAGTGATATGCTGCTGGTAGAATTTATAATTCTTGTGCTGTAAAAGCCTATGGCTCTTTGAATTCAACATAAATTGCATTTTGATACTTTTTGATGAAGTATATAATATGAATAGTATAATTTGCTAGATGTTAGGTAGACCTAAACACAGTAAACTTGTGCGACACTTGTACACGACTGAAGATCCTAATCTCCTGTAAATATATTTCCAATTCACTGATAAGAATTTCCTCCCCCACTAGATAAATCATTACCAAATACTGTCTTTCAGGAAAGGCATTGTTTTAATGATTTTTAGTAAAAAGTACAGAATAGGAAAGTACTTCAATAATGTATACATACAAACAAAACGTTAGTAAAATAAGTAAAGTAAGCATTTCAATATTTTGAAACG
This sequence comes from Cheiracanthium punctorium, assembly GCA_038373885.1. Classification (NCBI taxonomy): domain Eukaryota; kingdom Metazoa; phylum Arthropoda; class Arachnida; order Araneae; family Cheiracanthiidae; genus Cheiracanthium; species Cheiracanthium punctorium. Next base: position 1,001,775 of record JAWZYV010015947.1, on the reverse strand, counting down.
TTTTTTATTTCATTTTACAAATCATTCAAGTAAACAATTGAATAATTTAAGAGATCACCAAAGTAGCATTGAATGCGAAGTTAATTATTAATTATTGATATCGAACCAATATATTTGTCTAACAAATATTTTATCCCAGGCTTCACTTGAAATGAATTAATCAGGCAGATGATACTCTCCTCGAGAATTATTATTAACAAAAATCTTCTAAGGCATTTAACATTTTCCGTCTACTCATGATTGTACTGCTTGTCGATAACTTTTAAATAATATTTTTAAAATAATATCCTTACCGTGTTAAATACGTTATTAAAACACCATTCATTTTTCTCCCTAAAAGTGAAGTCTAGAGTTTCAGACAGCTGAGAAGAACAACTTTATTTTTGGAATTTTATTTGACGGTCGTGCTTAAAAAAGGAAAACGGGTATTTGAATTTCTGAAAGAAAAGTAGCTCAGCTTTATTCGCAGAATCTAACCTAAGCCATAAATTAGTAGGGAAGATGGATTAAAAGCTAAATTGCTGAGCGACATGATGTTAGAATGATGGGATTACATAGCCCAATCCTTTTTACGAAAGAAAGAGAAAGATTATTTAGGAGAAAGCAGACTGTTAAGTCTCAAGTAAAGAATATTCGGTATTTAATTTGTGAATTTTAAGAATAAGTTCTCCCAAAAGATGCATGATTTAACCCTTTGAGGCGCAACCCTTTCGCAATGCTGAAAAAAGGGCAGTCGTTACCATCGCTTGACTTAACTACCAGCAAGATGGCGGACGATCGAAACGTTCATCGCGTGCCACAGGTCTAGAGACCCTTTTTTTGACGACAACTGGCTGTGCGCGAGCACAGCCAGATGCGTCAAAAAAGGGTCTCTAGATCTGTGGCAAGCGATGAACGTTTCGATCGTCCGCCATCTTGCTGTTAGTTAAGTCGACCGATGGCAACGGCTGCCCTTTTTTCAGCATTGGGCAATCTATTCAGCTGTTCTCGCATTCTTCCATTTTTCAGCAGATGTCAGTGCTGTTGAAAATAATCGTGACAATTTTTTTTTTTTTACGGGAAATGGCGTGCTGAAAAGTAAAGGATTCTCGTGGAGATATGTTACCCGCAACTATTTTTATAGAAATCAAATCTATTCTTCGTGACTGGCAACAGTCAAAACGTCAGAGTTTGATGTTCCGAGAGCGGAAACACTGCGCGTTAAAGGGTTAACACATGAAATAAAATAGTTGGATAAAGAGAAAAATAGATGAATTACTAATTAATGTGATAGGTAGTATTATTAACTTTTTAAAATTATACACACTGGTCTCCTGCTACAACGCGATCTATCTTACTTGAGTGAATATTACTTCTAGCCTACAAAGGGAAATTTTTCGCCAACAGCAAGAAGCGCCAGTATTCATTTAATAATTAATTGATGCGGAAAATGGTATTATATAATTATGGAGAGGTTTAAAGCAGTTTGAGGGGTGTTTATAAATATCTAAAATTTTTGTGTCTGTGTTTCGAAAAGTCATTTACGCGAAATTGTCCTTACGCAAGGATTCTTAGAACGCATCAATCGCTTAAGTCGAGACTCTACTGTATTTTCATTTGCAACAGAATTTCAAATAGATTAGTTATTATTAGGCCGCGGATTATATGCACTTAAAAAGTGACAAAATATGCATCAAAAAATCTAAAAATATGCACTAAAAATCTAAAAATAAGCACCAAATAACTGAAAATATACTCACATATTAACAGAAAATAAAAACGTATTTACTTCTGAAAGTATTTTCTATCCTTTACCTTGCAATTATGACACCTTTTTTCCCTCTTTGAAACTTCAAAACATCATGAAAGACAGAATGAGAAATTTTTATTCACAATCTTAGTGATATGAAATATGAATTAAAACTGCTTTCAGTAATTTTTGTTGCAATACACAGCTAAGTGTTTTTCTAAATTTTCAATAGTAAGGCTTTGTCTTTTATCATCTAAAATTGTTTTATATGCTGAAAATGCTCTTTCAACATCAACGGATGTCACTGGACAGTACTTGTAATATTTCGCCTTGGATGGTTCTACATTTTCCGGTAATTCACTCCCCTCACCATTAATAAAATTATTTATTTTATTCACTGCCAAAAATCCTGAATTTTTATTTAAAATAAAATTCAGTTTCTCACTTATTTCTTCTCCTCATGACTCTGGAATCTTATCAACGCATTCCTGTACTTTTACATCTTGACTCATTACATCACTCAGAAGCAGATTTTGATATTCTAATTTTGTGATGTCTGATGTTAAGAAGGAAAAATGTCTTTCGGTTATAGATAGAGCTTTTCGGATAGACATATCGCTAAGCATTTCTTCGGATATGAAAAAAGAAGAAGAATCGGCGCTGTCCAAAGTATTAACTACATCTTTTATGGAGTTAGGTCTTGTCCATAATCGAAATCCACGTCTTCATCAAGGTGGACATGCTTGCTTTCATTCTAGCCATTTTTGAAATTTTAATGTATAGGCTGACTTCGAATTTAAATTTTTGCAAATACACACGAAAGAAATTGAAAGCGTATATGCTATTTTGCTGGGAAACTGCGGTTGTATAAATTTTTCAAAGCGTGAAACTTAAAGATTTAAAGAAAAAAAAGACTGAAAGGAAGGTTAAAAAAAATAAAGCTACAAATTCAAAGCTAAAGAGATTGAAATATGCATCCAACAGAGAAAATGCGTCATTTTATGCAAAATCATCAAAAACACCTGAAATATGCAATTGCATATAATCCGCGCTCTGGTTATTATTTTTCATTCATATATAGTTCATGCACCCATGACCCGTCAATATAATTAAGAATGTATACTGTATTATTTCTGAGAAATGTTATCACAATGTTGTTCTCTGCTTTAAGTTTGTTTTCTATTAATCTCACAGCAATGGAAGTTTTAAAAGATACAGGTTGGAAAATAAATTACACTAATATAAATTTGGAAAATATTTTTATGTATCGAATACATCAAAAAGTTTGTCTGTTTCAGTATTTTTTTTTCACATGTATACAGATTAAGGAATTTAAGCTGTCAGTATTAAGAAAAATCAAAACTTAATGATCTTACTCATAGTAAATTGCAATCTGAAGTTTTAAGTAGTTTCTAGCAGATGTGACGTGATTTTGTGTTAGAGCCTCTTAAAATGTCCTTCACTCGAGGTATTCCTACCTTTGGCAGATGGCTCTAGTGTGCTTTGCCTTAACAATAAAAACATCGAAAATTAAACATAAAGTTTGTTTTGAAAGAGATATACTTTTAAAATTTTTCATTTCCTGCTAGTCAAACCATCAAAAAGTTTTCACTCTAACAGGTTAGTTTTTACGATTTAAAGTTTTTAAAGAAAAATATTCTTTATAAACACCTTTTACAAAAAAAGAGAAGATCATGTGCATTTTAACGCTTCTTTTCCTTTAGTTTATACATGTTCTATCACGATTCTGAAAAGCAGACCCCGACTTTTTTTTTTTATAATATTCATACATCAACGCTGATAGACATTCAAAAATAAATAAATAAGCAAACATTCAACAGGGACTTTTCTAATGCTCGTCAGAAACCGCCATTTTGTTTTTCTTTCTTCCCAAAACGAACTGAGCTTAATTATGCAGCAGTTTCAGTTTTCTCAAAAAATAATTTGATAGCAATTACCTTAAAAAAAAGAGAGAAAATAATCAAGACCGTTCAATTTTAAGAGGTGGATGCTGTCCCAGTTCCCATGGAAACAGGATATTTGCGACTCTGAAACTCCGATCTCATTGCTCCGTTCATAAAGGGTGAGAAAGAAGGGCCTATTCAGGGGAATCTGTTGCACGAGTCTTTTTCTCTCTCCCCCCCCCCCCTCAAACGTACATCCCGTCATCGCATTCCGGTCGACCAGAGATCTTTTATTTCACCCTCCATCCACCTTTCTTTTTCTATTTTACTGGATTTCGATATCAAGTGCACTTTGTAGCCTGGGGAGTATGGTTGTACTAGAAATACAGTGTAGATTTTTCAGATCAAGTGATTAAATTCCTTTTTCCGTCCATGAAAATGCCTTATTCGTATATTTAAAGCTTTATTTTACTCATTTATATTTTTATACGTGTATAAAACTGTTATTGCTTATTATTATCATTTATTTATAGCTTTTTAATCTAAATAATGTTTCATTCTTCAAACTTTCATTAGCCCCTCTTTCCTACATTATTTAGTCTTTTTTCTAATCTCTCTGCAGTCTCACTTCTTTTTCTTGTGTGTGCATTCCAAAATTAAAGCACACTTTTAAATGTTTTTAAAGTTTATTAAAAGAAGGCCGAAATACTTTTGAGGTGATTGAGTGCTTATTGGTAAATAGAAATTAATCATCAGCAGCACACTTTTATTTAAATTTTAATGAATGTAATTGAAAACATAAACATGCAGACTAAAAAATGTTTTCTGCCCTACCAAGTTTTAAATAATCACCCCATTCTTTCTTATGCAAGTAAAAAAGTACTTTTACCTTGTTAGCATTTTGATACTAATTCACTTCCTTTTTTGTGACATGATAATTTTTTTAATAATTTATTTTCTCTTGCTATTGACATATTAAGTCCCTTGTGTTAGCATTTTTGGTTTTTCAAAATACTTAATTCCATATAATTTAAGTAAAAATGAAGGAATATGGTAAAATTACAGTAGCACCTATCATACAACCGTTCTATTGGATACTTATGAAACAACAAGTATGTTACAACCTCAGAAATCAGGTTTTATAAATTTATTTATCACAGACATCAACATGTACACCTAATTGAATACTCGGTCTCCTTTCATTTTAAAACTTTGATTAGCCTGTGTTATCAATACCTTGGTAACACAATGGAAAACATGAAATTAAAATTCAGCAGTGTTAAATTTTTACAGAAATAATACTAAATGACATGGCCTGTTAATTTCACTGATACTTGTAATTTAAAAATTGATAAATTAAAATTAACTATCTATAGAAATCAAGAGTAACAAAAGAGACAGAGTAAAAGCACACCGACCTTTAAAAAAATCACCTAAGCTCTAATAAATTCTTCTAAATCCAACTTTAGACAAAATGACTTCCAGTGCTGAATGACAGTACCTTTAAGGTGCATAAGCGACTAGTTTTGCCAACTTTTAGTTAAAAAATTACTGTCATAATATCAACAAAAATGTAAGAGTAACGCAGGGGGTAATTATGGTGGGACAGAGGCATTTGCATTATAAAATGTAAAACACAAAAGGGTGCTATGTTTTAAACAGTTAGGTGTAATCTTAGTAATGCCAGAGGCAATTTTATATCATGAAAAATAGGCTGAAAAATCCCTTAAGAAGCAAAATATTCTGACGGGACATCGGATTTTACTGTACATAGTGTTCAATAAATCTATTTAAAAAACAAAAAATACGAGAATTTTGAAATTTAATAATTATGCCAGAACAGTAATATATCTGCAGTATCTTATTTGATGTTCAAATTTTAGTTTGGAAAAAAGTTGTATGAAATATAAAACCAGAAATTATTGGGACATAAAAGGGTGCTTTAATTTTGGAATGACCCATATGCATAATTTTCTCCTTTTATCCTATTCCGTTTATATTAACCCTATCTGCGTTTGTGTGACTGCAGCATATTTTGCTCCTCTTTAAACATAGTTTAGCTCAAAAAGTTAGGAGAGCTATTTTACGTCATTCAATATAAATAAATTTTAACTCATTATTCTTTTCTCGAAAAATAAAAAGCTAAAAGAAAAAAAAAAGCTCAAAAGAAAAAAAAGCTAAAAAAACCAGCTCATATATTGTTATCTTTTTTGTTGTTCATTTTATTGAGTGGTTTAATATTGGTTGGACTGTACATGTACAAAGTGTCTTAATCTTGTGAGTTTTGTACAATTAGTCTGTAAAATATAATGAAATAAAAAATAACGGGTTATTACATGAGTGTTAGAGAAATTAAAATATTGAAAAGCTGTAGCATATATACATTGAACAGAAAAAGAAAATGTTGACGGTTAAATTCTAAAGTGCTAAGATCCAAAAGTAAGTAACTTCTATTGCTTTAAAAAATATTTTCTACCACTGATAATTAGATGACTGAAATAGCTCTTGGAAAGTTTTAAAAGCCACAAGGAAATACACTTCCGTAATCTGCGTAATATATATGCGTATATATTTATGTAAGAGATTTTATTTATGAAAGACAGATGATGTATATAGTTATGAATTATGCATTTATTCCAAACAGTATCTTTGCCTCTCGAGCTACTTTATCAAGATATTTTCTTCCCCAACGTAATAAATATAAATGTGCAGTACTATTGTCATCCTCACTGTCGCCTTTCGTTCTTTTTACTTTTGTCTACTAGCTTACTGGGACTTCAAAAGAAAGTAAGAAAATATAAGATAAAAAAGTTTTTAAAATCAATTTTTCAAGTACAGAAAAAGGGTATAAAATAATTTTTGTCAAAAATTCCTAGCTTAAACACACAAATACATCTTCACTTATCGAGCATATGGAAAGGTACTTAGAAAGTTTATTAAATATTACTTAAAAAAGTAAAATAATATATAATTTTTAAAAGCTTGAGGCATAGGAGACGAGATAATTGAATGTCAGTTTAAAAATCAATTTCTGTATTTTTTGTTGCATTAAATACTTTAAACTTTCATTTTTTCCAACGATGTATTACTCTAATTTATTTTTTTTAACAGAGGTATGTATATATTTTAAACACAAAAACAGTTCGAGACAGATTCTTGGAAACGCTTTTGATGCACTTTGGGCATGCGCATACTCTCCCCGACTAATAAGTAACCAGAATAAAGCCTATTCACATAGGTAAGACATTACGTCAGTTTCACGTCAAATTAAAAATCCCGGGAATAAATTAAGTCGAAATGTATTTCTAAAACTTCATAAATTTTAAAATCACTAATACAATCTCATGGAGTCGATCACGAATACAATCTCACTCAGTTTAAAATTTCAAGTGATGCATTTTCCCGAAATGATATAAATAGCTGTATTCATTTGGCAGCTTTCTTCTGACAGCATCAATTTGATGATGTCGCATGCTGAATCAGTTGAGCACAATCACATCGGACACGTAATATATACTAATAATTACTAATTTTGAATTAAAAAAAGAGAAGTTATTTGAAAAAAGCCATTTTCAAAGCCATTTGTGCGCCATTATATATCTGCACACAATGCAGATCTATAACAGATGTTTGCTAAAATGTAGCCCAGTATCTTTGAATAAGAAATATTCGTTTTAAATACTTTTTCCTTATATTGTTTAGTTCTTTTTAGCCTAAAATTTGTTTTTTCTTGGCATTCATGCCGAGGCTTTGCAAGACGTCGCTTGCGTTGTGTTGCTCTTTCTTTCCTGTTCTTTTTTCTTTCTTTCTCCCCCCCCCCCTCTGCTGTATTTACGTGTACCGCGAAAAATGCAGTAGAAAGGGTGCGAACTGGTATATAGCAACATCTGATTCTTAAGAATAGTAATGCTGCTAGGTCTCAAAGAATTTATGAAAGAAATAATGATTGATAAAAGCAGAAAAAATCCAAAATATGTTAATAGTGAAAAAATTTCAATTAAAATTTGAGTTTAACATTTGCGTCTTCATTATTGGGAAGCTGAGGGTAAATTAGAAACAGATTTTTACTTTTGTATCACAAGTTATTTTACTTAACCTATAAGGGTAAGAAAGTGCTGAATAACAATACATAAGAATAATTCTGAGAACAAATATGTACAGCAAATGATCGAAATATAAGTTTAAGTACGGAATTAATACAACTTCAAGATATCCACTGTGTTTAAAAATCATAATTTGATAGAAAAACTTAATATAATACTGCGAGTTTAATGCAATTGCACATACATAATGTAAAATAATTATTTAAAAATATTGGAACTTATTTGTATAATTTAAGAATAGTAATATTTGTATAAATTAATTAATACAATTAATCAAATGTCATGCAAGATGACATTTGATGCTTATTAATAACTTAAAAAGAAAATTTTAAATAAATTATTTTTCTCGATTTATCAATTTAAAATGAATGACCATGGTCTAACATTTAACTCTAATATCAACCAACTAACAAACATTTTCTGGGGGGAATGTTTAGTAAAAACTATTTTTTATGCAATTGACAGTTTGATATCTTATAATTTAGTTGACAATTTTAAGGGGAAAATGCCCACTTGTAGTATATTCGGACGGTAGTAGTATATTCGGAGCGTCGTTCGTCGTACAGCAAAGTTACACATACCAATCGTTTACGATTGATACGAAGTATACGTTATTTGCAAACGAATGGTACATGTAACTTTGCTGTACGACGATTAACGGCCATAAAAGACCAAGTGGGCGTTTTTCCCCCGCTGCTGTACATATAGCCATCCAAGTAAAGCTCAGATGCTGTAAAGCTAATCAAGTTTGAATAGACTGAAAATGACTTTATATACATAAATAATGAGATTTTTAACTATAAAATTATATTATTTGAATTTGCAAAAGTCAGATTTACAGTGAAAAAAAAGGACATTTTTTTAAGGGTAGATCTGAGACTTAAAAGTGAAGTAGTGAAGATTGGCACTCAATCTTAAAAATTAGTATTCAAAGGTAGTTCCAAGTTCGACGTGACTGAAATAGTATGTGTTCAGTTTTCAAATAGGTTTTTCTCATTTGACAGAAACTATTTGTTGAAAATTAAAATTGCAAGGAGCAACAGTTTCAGGTTTTATTGCTTTCTATACTATAAATCAGAATCTTAAAGATTTTAGTAAATAAAATCACAAGGAATTTTTTAAAAATTTATAACTATAAGTGATTAAGATGTTTCTTAAAATTAACATTTATATTTTTCAGTTTTGTGTATTTAAGAATATTGATTATTAAAAACTGATTTCACGATTAAATATTCATTAATTTCTTAAAATTTTTTCTAGAAATATTGCTTGAGATCTTACTGAAAAGTAGAAGAATTAAAAAGAAAAACTTTCTTTCAAAATTAATTTTCTTTCATTAATTAAAAGAAATGAATAAATGATTCGTGCACAAACAAACATGCAAACAAGTTCATTAGAGCCTCAAAAATGGAAAATAAATTTTTAGCTTTCTTGTTCTTATTGTTTTTTCAGTTTTGAATTATATATTTGAGAAATAATTTTACAAATCAGCATTCAAGAATTAATTGCATGGGTGTCGGTGAGCTTCAGGTTTGTAGTAAGTTTCTCTTTACATTGAATGAATCTGTTGAGAAACACCATTGCAAGGCGCAACATTCACACATTTATTTTATACTTTAAAAATAGGATACTTAAATTTTATTAAATCTAGCACATTATTTAATCTTTCCTTTTAATCATATTGAATGGAAAATTATTATATTTAGACATATGAAGTCATACTTATTTTATATTGTGTTAAAGTGATATAGGTTTCTCAGAATGAAAACCCATATTAAGAATTATCATACTAAGGTGCAACAAAAATTAAGCTTCAGTTTTTTAGACAGAATTTAAAATATTTTTATAAAAATACTATTCATTGTTTTAATTATAATTAAAAATAATTAAAGTAGCCTTTAAAATCATTTAAAATTTTCGTTATTTCTCTGTTTGTTTTAACACTTTCCCTTAAATTAAGTATTTACAGTAAATATTAAGTTTTAAATAGTCACACTTTTACATTTTATTCATCTCGGTACTGAAGGTTAGTCTCTTATGCAATACAACACTTATGTTCTTTTAGCAGTCTTTCTTATTTTATGAAAAAATTCATTAATTCGTTAAAAAAATTCGTCAATGTCTTTTAAACAGTACCTTCTCTTTTAGTTATTTTAGTACTACTTAAACCGAAAGCTATCAATATTAATTCTAAACTATGGTGAAAATATTTTATCTAGGTTTTCAAAAAAGTAACTACGCATTCAACTTTAATAAATAATTTACAAGTCGGTTTAATTTTTATTCTTAGTTTATTTTTAAAAACCCTTTTATATAACTGTTATAAATCATTATAATTTTTTGAAATTCAGTGTTGAGTGAAAAAATTGAGTACTAAGAATGTGTTTTCTTAAAGTAAATAATTTCTTTTATTTATTGAAGCAAAAGATAATAACCTTTGAAAAAAATCTAAAAAAGTGCAAAACAAAAAGAAATAAAAACACTAGAAGCTTATGTAACAATTAAGCATATAAACAACTTAAAAGAAAAAAAAAACTTGGAATAAATCATAAATTTCTATGCTTCTTTTCAGATTTTTAACTCACTTTCCTGTGTTCTAATTAATTTTGTGTCACGTAATCTCAGAAAACTGTATTAAAATGTTCACTCAGCATGCGACGTGACTGAAATATTAAGCGTTCAGCTACTAAATATGTTTCTGACTAAATACGTAAACTGACAGTCGGTGCTAAGAAACGTAGTTGCAAGGCGTAACAGTCACGATACTGATTAACTTCCTTTCCTGAAGAGATTCAAATATTTCGTAGAAGGAAATCCTATTAAATTTAAGTTTTTTTACCTTTTCAAAATATTTAGTTTTCAACATCATTTATTTAAAAAATTTATGAACAGAGATTTGTATAGAAAAAACAGAAGTTCAAATTTGGGAAAAATTAAAGCCCAAGAAGAGTGTTAAATAAATTTAAGTTTTTTTAAAAATTAAATGCCAATTTATTATGCATTTAATTTATTACTTATACTATGAAATATCTTTTAAGAATTTCAAGTATGATAAATAAATTTGTGTATCCAATTTCATTCTCTTCTTGTTAGTGAAAATAACATTAGATATTACCTGGTTTTTATCTATTTGTTATGTTATTTTATATTATTTGTTATGTTATATTAAGACATTTGTTGAAAGTTAGGGCTTAGGATTATGGTAGTAACTCTTTTATTGATGAATAAAAATAAGAAATGTTTTCCAGTGAAAAACACAAGAATATTGCGTATATTTATTTTTAATGTATTTAATATAAAGATGAAAACTATATATTGACATAATAGTGATTGTGGAATTTCTCTGGACATTCTGAGTTTAAATATTTATAATTGTATATTGTTGAAATAATAAGCTAATTTTTTTCTAGCTGTTTCGAACACTTCTTATCTTTTTTTTTTTTACATTATATGTTAAATTAATTGCATTAAATACATATCCGAAATAATTTTATTCTTAAATTATTTTGTGAATACATAAAATAATATGTAATACTGTATGAAGTAATTTATAGTTAATTAATTTTTACAGACTTTGTCAGCTTTTGAACAGTTATAAACTGTAAAATACTTTTAAAAAGTATCTTCTTCATACGATGACGGTTACTCCGTTTTAGCAACATACCTCTGTTTCATCTGCTTATTAAAGAAAAGTATAAGATCTTTCAAATGTTAAAAATGATTTCTTTTTCAATATATTAGATACATTTTCAATTTAAATATTGCACAAATTCTAACCATAAATTATTAAATTCTCTCTACCTTCTGAAAAATATTTCTTAGTTAAAAAAAGTTTAAGTATGATACGAACTATACTTTTTTCACTATTATGCTTTTACAGTTGCAGTATTCACTTGCTCTATTCTGTTAGTAAATTACATAATTTGTTTATTTGTGTTTAAGTATGGCAGAATAAAACAATAATATTTTTCTAAGTATTTGATATGAATTATTCACTATTGAAAACAAAAAAGGTATTCAACCGCGGAAACAGGTAGTTAAAAATCCTCCAAAAACGACAAATAAAAATTGAAATTTCTACTATACTTTCAGATGTTTTCCCCACATTTATTAAATTGTGGTATCTAAACAAAAACAGAATGAAAGTCATAAAACTAATTTCTATAAAAGAAAAAAAAATCATTTGTTTAAATTATACATAATTTTTATGAAGTAATGTTTAAATATTCTAATTCTCTTATTTTTTTTCCGAAATATTTATCACACTCTTACAAAAAACAACGATAATTATAAAGTGAACAAAATGTAAGCACATCCAATACTGTACATTTACAGTTTAATAAAAAGCAAACTATTTACATATAAATAAGAAGCATGCATAAATAACTCTTCTTAAGGGAACTGCATCTAAATAGTTTAACAGGAGATAAAATTGCATTATATAAATTTAAAGTACCGAGAAACGTAATTCACAACTAGTCTGTAAAGCTTGTTTTACTATTGCAATTGATTTTCCCCCCCTGCATCACATATTATGTATAAAAACCATTTTTGAGATTTTCTGTTTGTGGACAATAAAATAACATGAATATACTTTATATAAATACAAACTTATCACGCATTCCCAAAACACCACTTGATTCATTATACTAATGTGAAATCTCACATCCCAAAATTTTAAAGAAATGCTCAATAGGTTTAAAAAAAGACACATTACCTCTAAATTTTCTAAATCATGATATAATAAATAATTAGTGACATAATAGAAAAAATTATGTCTTAAAAATACAGTACATATTTCATTTTACTAAAAGCAAGAAATGATCAAAAATCTTTTACTCGATATCGATGCAAAATAAAGGCAATAACGAATTTTAAGAGAAGTTTCTGTTTTTTAAATTTAAAGAGAACTACGTATCCACTGGCACAGCGGACGTCGGTCAGATTCCAAAACTATCAAACTTATCACGGCTCATCTTCATCGATTACTGAACTACGGAAAAACTTTGCCACACAACTTTGAGGAACTTCTCAAAATCAGCCAAAACTGATTACAACTCCTTAAATACTACGCACCTGCAAAGAGCAACCACTTTATCAAGAGAATAAGCATTCCTGGAAGATTTGGATACAAACCTCTTCCACCTGTACTAGAGTATTCCACGTTATATGTTTGTATACGGGTTTTATTTATTTTTTGAATCCGGGGTGTACTCCTTTATATTAAAAAAAAAAAAAAAATTCTCAGAGGTCATGATTTTTCTCCTTCCTTGCACTTAAAAGGACACGAGAACAGCAAATAAAATCCAAATGCATACACCGAGAACAGTTCGAAGAAAAATTTTCTTACCTTTTTGTTTTTATATCAATCAAAAATTTAAATCAATTAGGGTTCCGGCCAGAGCTACGGTACGTTTTCTATTCGGTCAGTGCAACGACTGACCTCGGAAAGTCCTGGGACCAGTGCGCAGGTGCGAGGGGGACGGACCTATTGGGGGCGTCTTCCGCCCCCGCATTCCACCTGTGGGCGGGGGGAAAACGGAGCGGTGGCGCCATCTGAAGAAGATGGGGCTAAATTTTGAAGTTCAACGGGGCTGCTACAAAGTATATTTGACATTAAGTGCATATATCGTGACGTCGTGCCCGCTCAGTGTACGTATGTGTTTCGGAAGTTGATAGAGTGGGCGTAAGGGCGCTTCGAAAATGTCGAAAAACAGATTTGTTATGAACTTTGCGTGAATGGCAAAAGTTATAAATAGCCCAGTTCCACCGTTATGATACACGGAGAAAATTTTAAACTTGTAATATTTGTTGACAACAGGCATTTTAAAATTTCCTGTGACATAAAATAGATGTAACTTGAGATGAGTTTGAAAAAGTGATAAACAGAGTATACTTTAATAATGCTGTTCTTGGCACTTATTTCGGGGAAAATAATTTGTTTCAACAGGTGTCCGAAATTTTGAAGGCATTAAATTTGAAAACTGTGAATTTAAAAATCTCGTTCTGAGATTAAAAAAATTAATAATCTTCTATAACACCACGATAAAATTAATGTATTTTTTCTGATATGTATATAACTGTATTTTATCACAAATAAGTAGATTTTTCTTTTCGTTTATAAACATTTAACTTTATCTTAGAGGCATTATACATAAATTTGGTTTACATTTGTCTCATCATAAATTAATGAACTAAGGAAAGGATAATTGTAGATTGAATTTATACATATTCCATATACTGATATTCAGATATGCTAATTCAGAATAAGAAAACTGCTATAATAAGATTTAAAGGCGTCGTGAAACTTTGTCTTGAAATCTAATGAAACTTTGACAATTTAAAAAGTTTTTCTCTTTGTACTTTTAGCTCAAATATCCCAATTTTTCATTTCTAATATGCTTAAAACCTTTGAAAAGGTTTAGATTTTTATACTTTAGAGAGTGTTGCAGACAAACAATGCTTTGATTTTATAAAACTAAAGTAATACATTACAATAAAATTAAGAGCTGTGTTAGCATGCTAAGACTTGCCAAATGACTACTTTATAATTATATCTTTCTGTCTTTTACTAAAGTATAAAATACATTTAATACGTCTGTTGGCGCAGCAGGGTGAACCTTTTTAAGTATTTTTAGGGGATAAAATAAATAAAACTTTTGTGAAAAAAACACACGTAAAAGGTTACTTCAAGGCGTAACGATCGTTTCGACCGAAAATTCGTTCGGTCTTCGTCAGACAAACCCTTCCGTCATACAGAGCAGAGGCTGCTCTGTTTGACGGACGGGTTTGTCTGAAGACCGAACGAATTTTCGGTCGAAACGATCGTTACGCCTTGAACTAACATTTTATGTGTGTTTTTTCACTAAGTTTTTATTTATTTTATCTTTTAACACCAGTTTTTTGAGTGTTTATTTTCACATTTTTAGGGGAATTCAAGGCTTCGTTTATTATTTTTTAATTAAGAAATCTAATTTTTCTACAGTGGGATAGAATAATTTTTGGGAAGCCTAAGATTGCTACAGCCCCTTTCCTCCCAGTCACGTCAATGAAGTTATCAAGAGATCCAGTTTTAATAACCTCAAACCACACCATGTTACACACAAAATATATAAATAAAATAAAATAAAATGAATACAATAGTTTAAAGTAATTAATTAGTTATGTTAAATATACAGAAATGTGGACAGCAAGGAATATAACAAAGGATTAAAGACAGGGCATTGGTGTATATTTTTAAATTTTGAATTTTTTCTAATACAACGAAAATAATTATGCCCATTTTAAAGAAATGGACAACCTAGTTTCAAAACATTTTTCTCCTTATTAGCATATATACGACGCTAGATATATTTATGCTTCTGAACACTATGGAGTACATAAAGTACATTTCGGTCAGATAGCTCAAAAAGTTTATTTGACTTATAAAAAATGGTGAATAACGCAGAATATTACTTACAAGCAATATCCTTTTGTTTATTTATTTATTTATTTTGAAGGGAGGGGGTTTAATCTCTTCATATACTCTCGTGGATCCACCGCTGTTTGAATAATAAAAATGATAATCTAAAATTGAGCAAGAAAAGAATTTTATTCCTTAAACGGTATCTCATTAGAAGTCCACTTTAAATGAATAAACGGAAAAAGTAACAAAGAAATAGTGAGATACTTCCTCTCACTGTTTCTTGATTTCCTTCCTTTGACGCATAATAGTGGACTAGATGTGTTAGTTAGAGACTTTCTTGAAACAAATGAGCATTACAGAAAGCAAAAACTAGTAAATTATTGAGTATAGTATATTGTCTGAGAGACATGTAGTTAATTTTTAACCTGCAAAGAATAGTATTAGGTATAACAAATTAAGTATAAAGATGTCTAAATAGCATATTTAAAATATGGCATCAGTACAACTGTTAAATCTTCTTAAATATGAAAAATATAAATTATGAGAAAAATTATTCATAAACTCACAAAAAGTTAAATAATACACACACACACAAATAAATAAATAAAAAAAGATGAACATCGAGGGTTGTCTGTTCATCAATGTTTGTTTTGTTGACTATTTAACTTTTTCTAGACATGAACTTGCGGGGTGACTAATTTGGGCTTATAACTAATTTTTCTGACACATAATTGAAATAAATAAATATGACAAAAGTGAGTCAAATATTGATAAACTTTTCACACAGTCGGCTAAATATTATTTTCTGTATATATTATCTCTCGTATATTTACTATTTTTTCTTTAGATTTTTCAGTAATACCTTTTATTTGACTTCCGAAGATCTTTGTAAATCTTTAAAAATTCCGTTGCAAACTTTATACGTTTCAAAAAGACAACCAGAAAAAATGTAAATGTCTTAAACATTTATATTTTCACGAGTGTTTAACGTGTCTCCTTAAAAAAATACACATATACTGCAAAATGGCTTGTGCAACGGGTATTTTTCAATTTTTCTGTTTTTTTATATAAGTACCGTATTTACCCACGTATACGTCGATCCCGCGTATAAGTCGACCCCCCCCCCCCTTCTTGATAAAAAATTTGAATTTTTTTAAATTCCGCGTATAAGTCGATCCACCACTTTCCCGATCAAGAAATTTAATTTTTAAAAATACATTTATTCTCAAAATCATCTGTTAAAAAAGAAAGTACTAAATATAAAGATAGAAACAATACAAAGTAGTATACAAAATTAAACTGATAATAATGAATAATAATAATAATAATATGACACTACCGATAGTATGATATGGCAAAATACTAATAAACAAAGTTAAACTGATTCAAGATCCGATTTAATATCGGATTCATCAAACAATTAAAAAAATGTCTTCTTCGTCATCGGCTCATCATGTATACATATTGGGTTAGGATCCCTTATAAAGACCTTCACAGGGGGTGGGGGGCACCCTACCCTTCGGCCTAGAGTCCACGCGTAGCTAATTGGCCGTAATCCAACAAGAACAACATGATACACGTTTTTAATCTTTGTATCGCAACATTCTTCCTGGTATGAAAATGATCCTGAAAAGACGTCATAGTGTTACGGAATGCAGGAAGAGAACATTTGTCTCATAAAAAGGCATTTTTGACTTCTGATTAAAAAAAATATTAAAATTTAAGGACCCTCGTATAAGTCGATCCCCCCACTTTAAAGCCTCTTTTTTGTCCGAAATTTCTCGACTTATACGCGGGTAAATACGGTATATGTTTGTCTATGGTTTTTACATATGTTCCGATTTGCACCTATTGATTTTTGCACCTATACTCTCAGGAAAATTTGTCTTTATACACTACTTTATACCTCCTTTTTCAACGAATAATTTCCATTCTCAATGGAAACGTAATCTTTCCGTGAATTTTTTTGTATGCGAACGTAATATTTCCGTTAAATTTGAAAAAAAGGAAAAAATCCTTTGAATCTCAAAATGTTTCTTCAATAACAGGAGAAAAAATGAAATGGGTATTCGCCAAATAACGGATATATTCTGGCAGCACTACTGACAGAAAACTTTACGTGAATTGAAGAAATAATTTTTGAGAGTGTATTCAATTCGTAATGGATTCCGAGATGAAATTCTTACAGATTCCTGACTGGAAAGTAATGTTTCAGTCTTGTTCTTCACATTCTCGAAGTTACGGAACATTTCGTTAAGCATTTCACTAGATATTCATGTTTATATATAGATAACTATATATATCATTTTACCTTGAATGTTTAAAAATCAACTTATCCATAGGGTAAATTTATGGAAGAGGTATTCAACAAAATGTCTTTTATATTTCGAGTTTTACGATTGCAACATGTATTAAGCACCTCAATAAAGAAATTCCTAGACGAAAGACTTCTAGATATGGCTGTAGTAATGGTGATATAGTGCTTTAATTATAAAGAGAAAAGCACATACCAGTCTTTAAGTATGAGTGATAAAATAGATTTATATCTACGCTGCAGCATTGATTGGAAAACTGTAAATGAATAGTTTTTAAATCAAAACCTGTTGTTTCTGGTTGCTTTTAAATACCGTAAACCCAATTTTATTTATTTGAGCAGTTTCAGATCCAGTTGAGATTAGATCTAGTTGTCCAGTTAATGATTCCTTTGATCATAAACAAACCGAAATATTTTATAAGAATCTTTTTAAAATATGATAAAAAATATTCTTATAAAAAATACTAATACCTGAGTCAACTCCAGCACATGCTAATTAACTTATAATCTAAGACATAACATCTACCTATATTTGCGTGATTTACTGATTTCACAGTCAATAAAAAATTATTTAAATGATACATATGAAATGCAAGGTTACAGATGCCATGAATCTCCGACTCTCAGCAGGTGCCACTAACGACATGGTTACAAACAAAGAAGATAAAAATTTGCATGATTTTTAGTACCGTGTTTTAAGATAAAACAGTAATTTCTCATTAAAAGTATTCTGTCTTGCTAGCAAAATCATGCATTACTAAAAAAATGATAGAAGGCAAGAAAATCTAGCCCGTGAAGTGCTACCAAACTATATCAATCATTTTCAGTTGATAAGCATAGAGTAGTTTCAAATTTGCAAAATTAAATCTAAATAAGAGCAGAAATTAAATTTAAGTAAGAAACATATATTTAAATAGTATAGCTATGTGTAGATAGTTTGCAGTACGCCCTAAATTAAAAAAGGCAAAGTCATTAAATATGTTCTAAATAAATGTAATAAAACTGGCTTAAATAATATATTTTACTTAAAAATAATAAATTATAGATTAGCTATTAGTAGGAACATATTTTTGCCGAAACTGCAGCACAATATTTTTTCTAAAAATATAAAACAATTGTCATAAACTAAGAATTTTACTGAGGAATCATTTTTAAATTCACCGAAACATGCTTAAATTCTTTGGGCCTCTCAGAAATATATCTCAGGAAATTTCCTTTTACGCTTTCAAAATGAGACGCTAATTTTTTTTGTCTTCCCTGTAAAACTTGTTTTTCCTTCAAGATAGTTTTGAAACTGGAAAGGAAATATTAGGCACTTTGCTATTCGCCTCATGTAAGTGGGATTCATTAAGGTTAGCAGCTTTCAGCGTGCTTAAAAAAGTGCACTAGAAAAACAGATTTTAATTAAAATGTGCTTCTTATTTTATATTTTCCCCTTGTATTTTTAAAATGTATACAAATATTTTAATTTTACGTCTGGTGTAACCTAGCAAAATGCAAGAAAGTGTATTAATATAAATTCTGTAATTCATTTTTACGTAAATGAATTTAAAAGATATATACTTAATATGTAATGCAAACTTCTTTTTGTTCGTTTAAATGATTGCAAAAACTTTAATTTCTATTTTTTGTAAAGTACTAGTAGTTTAAAAAAAGTCCTAAACTCATTTCAGTTTTTTTCCCCCTTAATGTAACAATGTAATAAATATTTCTCAATTTACAAGTTATATCATTGTTTTGTTTGAAGGCTGTTCAACATGCATTAGACAAAATGTAAAACATCAGAAGTGTTGGAATTTTAAATCTTTTATTTTATTCCTTTTCCACCACCTAAAAAATTGCATGAGATTTTATCTTAGATGAATAGCGTATGATGTAAAACATATGTGGGAACGAAACATTTCCTTTTTTTTTGCCAGATTGTGATTGGATAAGACTAACATTAAGTGCATAAATCAAAAGAGAAAAATGAATCATGATGTTATTGACTTATTGATTTGATGATGACTGGCGATTATGTTATATTATTATAATAAATGGCGATATTATAACTAGCGACGTAGTTTTTTTATGAGATGAACTCCACCATTTCTTGAATGCATTTACTGTAGAATACCATAGTTAGAAGCTTTTTGTGTTAGTAATAGCTTTTCAGAATGTGTGTGTGTGTGTGTGTGTGTGTGCAGAGCTTAATTTCTCTTAGAGAAATGATTGAAAATATTTAGATTTTTGACATGAATGTGAAACTGAAGACATCATTAACTTTTGGAAAAGTTTTATCATCGAATAAATTGCAGAAGGAAACTAGATCTTATGTCCTCTCGCTGGTGCAGTTTTCAAGCTCACTAGTGCGTGAAAAAATATTAATGTGAACTTGTTCTGTATGTAAAACAATCAATGAAAAATAGACAATGTTTACTGTTTTTTACTCTACAAAACACATATTTAGTCTACATTCTAGCAGTTCTGTTGTAGAGTATAATATCCAATCACACATTAAGATTTTATCCATCGACGAAAAAAGTCATTTTGGTTATAAAAGATACTGGCTGTAACATTATCGAAAATATTAAGAGAAGGAGCTTCTACATAAATAACTTTAATATTAAATACTATAAAATAAAAAAATCTGAAGGGACGTCAATTGCCACACCAGATAGTTTAACAAGCGTGCGTCTATAGGTCGTATGTATAAGAATTATTTTTTGAGGCTCTGTACAAACCCTACAGGTTGTGTCACGGTGTACACATATGTAATCAATTTGAGCTTATTTTAATGCACAATTTAGATACAACAGAACTTTAAACGATTTGTATTCATAGACCGCAATGTGTTAGAATTATTTTTTTCAACCCTGCAAACAAACTATACGTTCTACAAATTCCAAAATCTATGCTGGTCCTGTAATTGTGACTTATAATATAACCCTTCCGCACTTTTAAGAACTTGCTTCCATAGGTTGCAATGCATAGGAATTCCTTTTACAGCCCTCTAAAAAAAACTGTTCGTCCTATACACGTCAAAATCTATACCGATTGCAGGACGGTGTATTTTACTTTTGCAATATTTCGTAAATAGATAAATATAAATATGTGCGTATAAAATATACGTTTATAACACCTGCCAACACGATTTTTGGGTCTGACTTCTACATGTTAAATTTTAGTTTCTCCTGCGCCAAAACTAAGGAAAATAATTTTTTTAAAATGAAAGTTTGCTTTTGTAGAAATTAAAGCAATTTTTCAATTTTTTGGCAAAAATCATTGATTTTTATATTTTTTAAAATAATTCCACTCTAAATTATGATCAGAAAAGTTTTTGCTGGATATAAAAGTCTTTTTTATTCAAGATTTGTGATAAACAATAACATATAAATGTAAAATAATAAGAAATTACTGTCTAAAAGTGAATATTTTTCGTATTTCTTTTATGTTCGTATGAACAAATACTAATACAAACAAATAATAATATTACAAATAATACTATAAATAATATTACAAGCAATACTACAGAGTCACAATAATAATACAGTTTACTTTCGAGTTAATCAAAGTGGTGCCATCTTTCGTTTATGAAATAAATTAAAATATACTTATCGACGTAAATCAGACAAAAGCAAACTTTAAGAACTAAAAATGAAAATTTAAGAGTTTTTCAATGTCTAGAATCAGAATTTAAGTGTGAGAACAGAACACCCCCCCCTAATGTTTTTTTTATTGACCGGTGTAATAAATAGATTATTAAATAGCCATTGGAACTGTTTATTCGAGCCTGTTAAATATTAATCTCATTTCAATGATTTGAAAGAGGAAAACGGATTCGAGGAATGAGTATTTTTGATTAACGAGCACGTTCGAGGAACGAATTAAACTCATATCTGAAGGTACCATTTGTATTCCCATTGCACAGGTCTGCAAAAAAATCACTTTCAGCTGGATGGGATATTTTAGGGTTTTCAGCTGCATGGGATATTGATTTTTATGTTTTGGGGGTCTGAATCCAAAAGTGACCGTCGTTCCCCTCCATCAACTGGTAGTTTTTGGGCAAAAACGTACGGAATTTACATTCAAAAGGCGCAACAGTGGTGAAGGTACCATTTGTATTCTGATTGCACAGGTCTACAAAAAATTGCTTTCAGCTGCATGGGATATTTTTGGGGTTTCAGCTGCATGGGATATTGATTTTTATGTTTTTTTTGTCTGTTGAATCCAAAAGTGACCTCCGTTCCCCTCCATCAAGGGGTGGTTTTTGTGCAAAAACGTTCGGAATTTACATTAAAAAAGCGCAACAGCGATGAAAAAAAAAACAAAACTTTATAACTATTAACCATGCATTTATTTTCTTATAATTGACAAAAAAAAAATGTACAAAAACTATTCCTTTATGATATATTTAACACTAACTGGTAGTTTTGTCTGCAAAATCTTTTCTTCTTTTCTTTTATGCTCATCCGAATACGTTTTCCCTTTCCACCTCCCTTTTCCCGCCTGAGCAACCAGCAGTAATCCACTAGGATGCTGGACTTACTATCTTTCTTGGTATCGTCTCTCGATATCACGGACATCCTGATGGAATACTTCACCTTCCTCTTTACTACATGCACCAAAGTTTTCTGTAAAATAGTGATCATTTCTAGTGAGGGAAATGTTGTGCAGGTTAACAACCAAACCTGTACTCTTATTAGCTTTAGTCAAATAGTTAAAAAATCATTTTACATATTTATTTGTTTTGCCATAGATATTGTTAATTCATAGTCATTTACTAATGTTCGTGCTATTTTTCTTACACCATAACTGGTGTCATCATCCCCGTATATACGGGGAACCATGCCAAAATTCACATGTGTTTATTTAACACTAGCTGCGTGCCCGTTCTTCGCACGGTAGAAGACGAAAATTTTCCTTACATGTGTAATTCGAATTTATTAGTGATGT
Organism: Cheiracanthium punctorium; assembly: GCA_038373885.1. NCBI lineage: Eukaryota > Metazoa > Arthropoda > Arachnida > Araneae > Cheiracanthiidae > Cheiracanthium > Cheiracanthium punctorium. The sequence continues at coordinate 979,385 of JAWZYV010015947.1, read as the reverse complement.
GGAATCTTAAAAAAAAAAAAGCAAAATTATTTGACTCTTGACGTAAAGTTTGTGTCATGAGTACTAACTTGGCATCATTGCAGTATAATGACTCAAAAAACTACGTCAGTGTCATTCACTATCAAAAAAGTGGAAAGCTTAATGGTTTGCAGGGAACTCCTTGCTTTCAAAATGTCTTATTTCTAGATCATACTGTCTTTGGTTCAAAGTTGTAGCATTAAATACCTAAGACACTACATGAAATGGACAACCGTTTATTTCTTTCCGAACATGTACCATGTAAGAAAAGTATTATAATCATGAAAAAATTCGACTTCGAGATTTTGGTGTATTTACACGTTTTGAGGTCTTCTGAATTCATTTATGCTATTTTCAAGAGATGTTTTTAAAATAGCTGCGCACCCGCCCTTCATATGGGAAGAAGCGAATATTTTACTAAAATCATATATCTGCATGTGGCAAAACAGAATTTCATTTTTAATAAAAGTTTAAGTAGTCTCCTCTGTTGAAATTACTGCGGGATATATTAATGCAAATTAGAATTACTTATCGTTTAGTTGGTTGTAAGACAACCGTTGAAAAAGGATAAACACCTTTAATTTCATGAAATATTTATTAGCATGCTATATTGTGATTTGTTCATATTATCCTTACAAATCTAATAATACTACCTATTACGTACATTAATACTATCTATCTTGGCTTCTCCCTTTTCAAAGCTGGCTTAAACAGCTTAGATTATTTGGCCCCAATGGGATCTTTTGATTCTATGGCGATTCTTTGCAATTTACGCATTAGAATAAATAATGATCATTTCACATAATGGTTGCCATTAAGGAAACTCTCCATATATATTTAATTTATGCATAGTTTTATACGATTAGCGTATTTAGCGCCGCAAACCATTTCATCTTACCTTGGGGAGAAAATATCCAAGGGGGTGCCATTTTATATATCCATTTATCTAATATAGCGATATCTTATATATCCTCCATAGTCCTGTCTCCTGAAAAACATCAAACTGTGTAATCTCGAAGAGCTAATTATTCCCACTTCAGTTGTAACAGGGCGTTAGAGTTGCAGAGTTTACAAGTTTCACCCATTTTTTAAATTTATGACGTCACTGTTTAACTGCCGCAAAGGATACCCCGGTTGGTTGAGGGAGTTGATTTCGATATTTCGCATATTAGTTTTCAAACGGTATCATTAAAACTTTGCTTTATGTAGGACCGCTATGAAGGAACGTAATTTAACGTTAAAATAAAACTATACTCGCAACATGTATGCATATGTTAGGCAACGCCTGTGCCATAATTAAATGCCAAAAATAAAAAAGTAAATAGAAAAATTTTAATATATCGCGCTTTAAAACGAACTTTGTAACTTTTAAAATGAACATTTTCATGTGCATTAAGACATTTCAGTTTTTAAATAAGCAACGGATTAAAATACCACTTCTAATAATAGTAATCGTGAATTTCTTAGTTTATTTCGTTTATTTCTACAGTAAATTTTAATCAAAATATCGTCTCCCTGTGTTGAAAAAAGATCGGGAATAAATGAGTTAAAATTGTGGCGTAATATTTACGTATCTTAAAGCATTTGACGTCATAGATCCTCACTTGTGAATTGAAATTCCGATATCCCATCTTAAAAACTCCATTTGTTGAAAAAAAACATTTTTTCTAATCCTTTTTGTGGCAGCAACCCAGCATAAATTCTCGTGCCATGATCGCAATGTAATGAATGGCGTAAGATCGCGTTGATGCTATTAAATTCTAAACATTAGGTTGCATTAAAATTCGTAAATAATCATCTAATTGACATAAATTTTTTGTTTTCATTTTAAAAGAGCTAGAAATAAATGTCTCACGATTTGTCAAAGTATCAAAAAGTTATGACGGATAGAATTCAAGATGCGACAGTTTTAAAATTATTTTACGAAAAATTCGCCAAAACAGATGCTTAGTAAAAAAATTCCTAAAAATCGGTAAATCATGTTACGTATTCAGAACAAACTGTTTTTAAAAGAAACTTTTCTACTCTATCCGATGATACAAATGCTGTTTTGCTGCGAGCGTAATTTCCGCCGTTATTACGAATTAGGTGAGAAAAAACGCGAAAAATCGCATAAAAAATAAAATAAAAAAATTCTAGGTGGAATTTTGAAAAAACCGCTTCGAGGTGCACAACTACATATTTACATCTTCCCGAGTACCAAATTTGGGGTTTCTAGGTATAGCCGTTTGTCCGTAACGCTGCCGACAGACACACACACACACACACACAGACACACCCACAGACTTCTTCTTTTATAAGTAGAGATTAAGTTCTATAGTCATATACAGAGGGTGTTTACACATTTTTAGAACGATTTCGATAAAGAATTAAGAAAAAGTAAATGTTTCAGAATAAAAATTTTTGGCAACAGCTTATTATTTGAAATAAGAAATATCGTTTGCTACTTTTAAATTTATTCTTCTTTCAAAATGTCATATGTAAACAAGCTGTGGATTGAAGGATATGTTTTTGCGCTTTCCGAAGAGAAATATTCCATAATTCAAAAACGTTGTGAAATGGATGGTATTTAAATTTCTAAGTGCAAAATAAGCAACATTATTAATCGGCAAGGTAAAAACCGTCAATCATTATTTCTACATGGAAAGAAGACTCAAACGAATATCCGAAAAAGGTACGTACTGTTTCAAATGTTGAACGTTGTTGAACCTAAAGTGAAATCGTTGGTAACAAGAGAAAATCCGCCAACACAGAGATCAATTGCAAAGCCTTAAGATACATCTTTAGCAACAATAAATAAAATATTAAACCAAGATTTACAACTTAAAAAAGCTAAAAAACATAATATTCACTAGCTTTTGAAGAGACATGTGGCTCAACGCAAACTTCGAAACGTCATACTTCGAAAGCTACCACTGCATTCCTTGAAAAAATGAAGAGTGATACAGGTATTGCATATACACCTTTTCAACATATTCCTGCGAAGTCCCCTGACGTTTCACCAATGGACTATTGTGCCTTTGGTCTGTTAAAAAGAGCTCTTTCTAAACGCAAACCCACCACGACAGATGGACTCTGGAAAGTAGTGGAAGAGGAATGGAAAGCAATACCCCTGGAAATGTTACGAAAAGCTCTTCTATCATGGAAATCACGATGCAGACTTATAGTCCAGAAAAACGGCTATCAGATCGAACATTTAAAAAAATAGTCTTTACATTTTAAACATTAATTAAACGGCCCCGAAATCGTTCTAAAAATGTGTAAACACCCTCTGTACATACTGGGAAGGGAATTAATAAGTTATATAACTAATTAAGGAGGGAAGAAGATGGTATATTTTTTTTCTTTATCTTACTTCAAATTTGTCTTGACCAAGAAAAAAAGAAAAAAAAAACTTAAATGTGACGACTTTCCCCGAATTAACTTAATCACCTATATTTAAGCATATAATATTTAACAAACATCTGCTATACTTCATTTCTTTTTCCATAAAAAATCATTGTAAATATGGTTTACGTTGAATTAAATTTAAAGCGTCATGTATAGTCAGTACAATCATATGTATTTTAATAAAACCTAGAATTTAGGTTCATTTTCTTAAGTATGTGTTTATTTTTTCGGAAGTTTTGTATTCTAAAACAAAATATATTTTTCATAAAAACGGGCAAAACTCATCCACTTAATTCAAACTTTGCCCTTTCAAACATTCATTTCAGAAAAAAACCTTTTGTGTATCAAAATAACACTTCGAAATTGATTTCAGGCCTCTTAGATGCAATAAAAGTTTCTGAGGGAATTTCTTACAAAATGTCACCTTTTTCGAACTCAACAAAATTACTTTCCAGTACACAATTTCTCTAGCTCAATCTTTGTATTTCTTACTATGCTCCTCAAGCGTTTGTTTGCTAACATATATTTCAATTGAAAAAGTTTTGAATCAAGCTTTCTAAATTAGAATAAAGTGAGAACGCTTGAATTTTTCTTCATTTGAAGTTACATTGAGATGGAAATTCAGGGATTTCGCCGAGCATTATGTTTGCACTGTACGAGGAAAATTACGCCTACAATGTAATCATACGTTTGAAAATTCTTTTTTTCCTGTGTTTTAATACTGAATAATGTTATTCAGCCTGCTTTTAAAAGATTTAAAGATCAAGGCAGATTTTTAATAGGAAAGTACATAACAACAGAATTTCCCCATTAAAAAATGTTTGTTTAAACCTGAAAATTTAAAATTAACTTAAAATTGTACTTTCTGTATATGGATTTCTTTCACATTATAGCCACCTGAAAATCTTCTATATAAATATGATTTGATCATGAAAATATGCTCATTACGATTCTTAAGGAAAATTACCCCGAATCAAAAGGGGCTTTAGGTTTTAACCCATTAACGCCCACCTTTTTTCAACACATTCTCAAAATTATGTTGATGCCAGAAGTGATAAATAAATTTGGCTTGTGGGGTATGAAGAATGCAATTCTTTTTCTAAAAATATGACAGGGAAAGATTTTCACTAAAAACTTGTTATCGCTGAGTATTTTGTGGAAATCAGATTTATTATTCGAGAAATTAAACAAGGAAATTAAATTAATGCTTAAATATTTCTGTGACTGAAAAATTTCGCGACGATCTAAAGATAGATCACTGGGCGTTAATGAGTTAATTGACGTAAGGCGCATACAAAAAATGGTATCGTTTTAAACTATGATAAGTATTGGCTGTTGTATTCAAATAGAGAGTGTCCTAAAAACACTGAGCTAGACTTTTATTCCTTAAATATTGATAACAGATACATACAGTAAATTATAAAACACAAGAAATAAATATTTTTTAGGAAAATAAATCTAAAGAGATGCAAAATTTAAATTTTTATACAGCTCCATACAAAAAAAAAAAAAATCAGTAAAATGTAAAATGTACTATATACGAGTATATACACTAATTATACAAAAATTTTAATCCTTTTATCGTAAAAATTCTCATGGCTATGAAAATAAATATATTTCTACTTAATCCACTTTTCAATGGCTCTCTAAGGAAGCATAAGCCATTTGAGTATTTTTATGATGAAAGACTGAAATTTTGTAGCTAAGCCAATTAACAAGTGAAAGTGAACTATGTGGAAAGTTTTGGTACATATTTATATTTTGTATTTATTTAGATTTAATCTCTTGAAAAATGTTAATAAATAACATGAATTTCTGTACCTTTTTTATGTTATTTTGAAATTTATTCTACAAGTGCATAGCATTTAATGAATGAAAGGTTTTGTCTGTGTTTCTAGAACACATTGCAGGGGTCGCGCTGGCTTTTTTTTTTTAAGTTTCGCCAATCCATTCGCCAAATTAGATTTTGTCGAACGTCATTAAGAAATGACAATTGCCAATATTTTCGCCAAATCGTATTTTCTTTCGCCAAACTAATTTTACTATCGAAATTTGCGACGTTGGCGATCGACAGCTCGACCCCTGCATTCTATAGTAATTTTAGATCTTGAAAATCATCAATATATTAAAAAAAAGAACTCAATTTTGGAGGTTCAGTGTCTAGCCTTATCTGTTCATTTAATATTTGGAATCAGCAAATGAAGAAATGGCAAAAAACTATTTTAATTTGATTTCAATAAAAGTTTATTCGTGAAAATTGACCTGTTTAACTAATGTTAAAGTGAAATACATTTAAACATACATTAGTTTTAATCATATATTTAAATAAAACGGTATTTTTACATTATCTTGACGTTAAAATACAAATTAGGATTTCATAAACGGTAGAAGAAAAACATTATTTTTTCCTTAAATGAAGTCGACATTAAGTTGGCAAGAAATTCCTGAAACACCAAACACATTTCCTAGTAACAATTTAACTTCGTATTTCGTTTTTTTCATTATATTGTAAAGTCTAATTTGATTTCTATTTGAATATAAAAGAAAACCATTCTAACGAAAGAAATTGTTGAGGGAGTGAGTTATACATTTGTAATTAAACCTGAGAAACATGTATTTTATTCTTTAAAAATACGTTTTAACTATATTGTACATTTATTTGGTTATTTATATCTTATCGAAAGATTCCTTTTTTTGATAAATTACCTAGCCATCACTTTATTTAGTTACACTTCAATTAAACATATAATAGTATGTTTTATTTATTTAATAATGTAGATCAGGGGTACTCTAGATTTTTGTACCTAAGAATATGCTCTAGAATACAGGTTGAGGGGCGATCGTCACTTAATTTTTCAAAATAAATTTATACATTGAGAGTTTTACAGACACATAATGCATGAAGAGAAAAGAAAATTAGATCCCAAATTATAATTTAATATATAAAAAATGATTAGTAATCTTCTTATGTAATATTATAATTACTAAATAATGCATACAAAGTCTACAAAAGATAAAAATTCTTTATAAAAAAATATAAATATCAGATTCAATGTGATTTTCGGCATTACGTTTCATTGATCGTTTCTTCGTAATTAGGATAATGTAATTATATCCCTGCTCTTAAGTAATAAAGCTGTCCATCGATTTGGTGAATCATCGAAATGAAGAAAATCTTTACATAGTATGTTATTGAAAACTGCAATATTTTTATCTTGGTTGTGCACAGTGGCGAGCACATACAAAACGATTTACAGGCGCCGTGGTGTTCTATTGGGTTGGGGACCCCTTTATACGCTAGAACCCAACTCCGAAATCGGACAATGCCCGATTAAAATGCTCCCAAAACGAATGGATCACTGACAAATGTTTCGAGTCTAAAACATTACATTAATTAGGAGTTTGTGGACTTGAACTTGATCAATTCACGATCCGGAAGTCAGTAGTAATCCAAGTCCGATTTTCCAGACATATTTTAAATTAATCAGGGTATATTACCAACTAAAAGTAAGATGTGAATCAGTAATAAATATTTATTTCAACAATTATTTATTAATGATTCACACCTTAATGCAATTAATTTCTAAAGTGAAAACACAACTGTTACTGCCCAAACTTTCTTAAAAATTACCTAAAAATTTGAGAAGTTTAGCTCTCACTTCATTCACACATGTATTCACGGCCGATTTAACACCGTCAACAACAGAAGACATCGTGAGCAGTAGCACTTGTTTGAACGAAACGAGACTGAGGAATACAGAGACAGGCAAACATGGGGTTAGGGTTGCCGGGAGGATCGGTGAAACAATACCCCATGGATAGACAAGCTCGATTATTCCTCAGTCTCGTTTCGTTCTAACAAGTGCAACTGTTCACGATGTCTTTTGCTGATGACGGTGCTAAATTGGCTGCGTATACGTGTGCGAATGAAATGAGAGCTAAACTTCTCGAATTTTCGGTTAGTTTTTAAGATTTTTAAGTTTGGGCAGTAACAGTTGTTTTCACTTTCGAAGAATATAAAAAGTTAATTGCATTAAGATGTGAATAATTAATAAATAATTGTTGAAATAAATACACTGCTGGCCATCGTAAATGCAACACCCTGAAGGAAGCATGCAAATAATATGAAATTTACAACATGCATTAGCTGAGGTGAGATATGCAAATGATTAGAATTTCAGCGCAGACGCACATCAAGCGCGCCTGTGGCGCCACCTCAAAGCGCTATTTAAGGCTTGGAGATTTCGACGGTTTCAAGTACAGCAATTGTGTTTTTCTTGCTTTTTTTTCAAAAAAACGATAAATTATGCCTCGTAGGAAACAACGATCATCTTTTGATCAAGTATCCGAGTTTGACAGAGGAAGGATAGTGGCATACCGAGATTGTGGGTTATCTTTCAGGGAAATCGGTCGTCGTATTGGACGAAACCAAACAACTGTGATGCGGATATGTGATCGTTGGGTGCAGGAGGGTACGACGGACAGACGTGATCGACCGCATCGACCTCAGTGCACCACGTCACGTGATGACAGGCAGATTGTACGCATGGCAGTGACGGACCGCTCAGTCACATCACGAACCATATCACAGCAGATTCAGTCTGTAACGCATCATCCAGTGTCTGCGCGTACCATTCGACGTCGTTTACAGCAGAATGGTCTGTCCGCAAGACGTCCGTTGCTTTGTCTACCTCTGACGCGGAACCACAGACGTCTCCGCCGCCAATGGTGCGATGAAAGAAGGATGTGGACGACAGAATGGAATGAAATTCTCTTTACTGACGAGTCACGCTTCTGTATGCAACACCACGACGGTCGGATTCGAGTCTGGAGACACCGTGGAGAGAGGATGCTGAACAGCTGCATTATGCACCGTCACACTGGTCCTGCACCGGGTATTATGGTATGGGGCGGTATCGGATATCTCTCTCGCACTCCTCTAGTACGCATTGCCGGTACTTTAACCAGCCAGCGCTACATCTCCGAGGTGTTGGAGCCAGTTGTCCTTTCTTACCTTCAGGGCTTGCCAACAGCCATATTTCAGCAGGATAATGCACGGCCACACGTGGCACGCATTGTCCAAGGGTTCTTCGTCAATCACCAGATTGAATTGGTTCCCTGGCCGGCGCGCTCTCCGGATCTTTCGCCGATAGAAAACATGTGGTCCATGGTTGCTCAACGACTGACCCAGAGTTCATCCCCAGCTGTCACACCAGATCAACTTTGGCAACGTGTGGAAGCTGCTTGGTCTGCTGTACCCCAAGAACACATTCAAAGTCTCTTTGAATCAATGCCGAGGCGTGTGGCAGCTGTGATCTCCAACAACGGCGGCTACTCTGGGTACTGATTTTGGCAGGAACCACGCTTCATAGAATGCTGTAAATTTAATCATTTGTTACTTGGTCAACATGTTATCTACACAATAAATTTTGTTGTGATATCTCTTGTTTTTCTTGGTGTTGCAATTTGGGTGGCCAGCAGTGTATTTATTACTGATTCACACCTTAATTTTAGTTGGTAATATACCCTTCGTTAATTTAAAGTTAGCCTGGAAAATTTTATATATATCTATACGCATTTGCAGAAGCTAAAGAATTGATAATGGAATAAACAAAATCGCAGTTCTTTTTCACTGACAAGTGAAAATGGCGCGATTCTAAATAGATTAAGTATCGAATTTTAAATTGCTATGCTTACGTAAAACTGTGAATTTCTAGATTAAAATTAATTTATTCATTAGACTATTTAACTTTGAAATAAAATTAAACATATGTAAGCGAAAAATAAATAAAAAATAAATATAAGCTACTCGCTTGACATAATTAATCGTCTAAATCTGTCAGTACAAATACTGAAGATATATCGCTGGAAGTATGTTTCTGTTTGAAGCGAATAAAAAAAACTGTTAAATCAAGAATATAATTATTATTTTTTTGTTTGCCTGTTCTTCTATGCTAAAGCTCCGCATGAACTATTTGCCTAGAACAAGGGTACCTTGGCATGAGGACTTTCTGAGTGGTTCTAAATCGTATCCACGTTATATCTGGAGGAAACCGACCGAAACTCCAGACCATTTTATTGACAGTCGCGCGATAGGATTGGCCAAAACGCTGAACCTTCACACTTCAGCCGTCTACCATTCTGAGTGTCTTAATCACTCAGCCATGGTGAGGCGAGATGTGAATACGGAGCTAAAATTTTTATATATTATTGAATTACTTACTTTTAACTCTTTATATAATAATATATAACTCTAACAATAAATAGTGTGAAACTACCTAGTTTTAACATGTTTAACATGTTGGCCGGAGGACTTTTTAAGGGATTCTAACTCATATTCACTTTACATCTCTTGAAAAACGACCAAAATTCCGAACCGTTAGATTGACAGCCGCTCGACAGGCACGAACCGGGACCTTCACACTTCAGCCGTCTACCGTGTTCAGTGCCTAGGCACTCAGTTAGAGGTCTGCGCCGAGCCGGAATTCGCGGCGGACCTCAGAAACCCGGCGGTGCCGGCTCGCCACGGAGTGGAAATTTTTTAAAAAAGTAGTATTGTAAAAATGGGTGTATGCGTACATATATATATATATGTACAACGTGTACCAAAAATTTGGTAACATGGCTTAATTTTTTATCTATGTTTGAGCAAATTCAAAAAATGTTCAAAATAAGGTAGAGAAAAACAATGCATTAAGAAAAAGTTTGGTACTCACGTATTATCCCGGCGGTCATTTCCGCCAAACGATATTTGCGTCAAATGTGCTGGCAAACTGCTGCCAAACGTATTTCTAAACATGATTTATTTCATTTGTCCGGCATTTATCTTGGCGGAAAATTGCTCGTCTTGGTGGACTGCCGGGATAATCTTAAGTACCAAAGATTTCTTTAATTCATTTTCAAACAGTTACTTTTTAAATTTGTGCACGACCCCCATACAAAGAAATTCCCAGTTACTAAAATGTACATCATACACTAATGAGGCATGAAATATCTGACTTTTTGACTTTTATCGACTATATTGCTATCCAGTTTTAGAGTTCTCAGCCAGCTCCTAAAAGAAATCCTGGTTGCATACTGGTTTTACCAAAAACAAGTGTAAAACATCCTTCATTGGGGAGATTTCTAAAATATTAAATAGCTATTCATACCAAAATTTACACTGCAGAAGTAAACTATTAATTTCTCAAAATCTAATATTTCTCAAGTTCGTAACAGTTTAAATTTTGCTTTTCATTCTGAAGAAAAAAATCCCTGTTGTTGATAATTTATATTAAACTTTTCTATAAAATAATGACGTCGAATTGTTCGGTGCGGCGGACAATCGGCGTTCCATGCCGGCGTGCCGGTGCAGACCCCCGCTGCGTCGGTGTGGTACAAATTCGCGGTGGCGCAGATCTCTACACTCGATCATGGCCGAATTATTTCTTATCAACTTAACCCGTAAGCACGCGCGTCTACTTTTGTAACTTAAGCAGTCGCATGGGGTAAATCTTACCCCATTTTGTCTTCTTTATATTTTTGACTAAAAACGTTTTAAAAGCAAATTTGTGGACTTATAACATAAAATACATCAGTTCTGTTATGTTTCATGGGAATAAATCGTGCTTTTTATATTTATTTAGAGATTTTCTGGCAGTTTTTTAAATACCATGCTTTCTGAGAAGAAAATCGCATATGATATGCTTTATACCTAAAAACACTAATCACTTTATTAATATGATATTAATTTCATTTAATAGCCTTTTGTCAATACATACCAGTAGTGTAAAGTCAATTTATAGTTAATTTACATTTAGTTTATACTTAGTTTACGTTAACAACGTAATGAAACGTTGTTAGTCGCACGGGAGTATTTAATCCCAAAGTGGAATTTTCTTCCCTTCCGGATAACAAAGAAACGAAATTCCTTCACCCACCCCAACTAGACCTTGACTTTGAAAGGTAGAAGACGGGGCAAACTTGTTCTAAAAAAATTTCTCCCATTTTACGAAGAAAAAAAGTCGCTGGGGGGAGATTTACCCCAGCGCGCCTGCTTACGGGTTAAAAAAATTAATTTTTAATTTCTATAACAACTATTTCTTCATGCTCAAAAATCATGTTAATACGTGTAAGAAGTTGAAGTCTCTCAGATTAAAACATCCCGAAAATTAAATTAAAAATTTTCAGAAGTGCTCGTAAACGAATACAAAGAAATATGTTTATTGGAATAAATTTACTTCTCAAGATGAAGTAGACAAACGCATGGAAAAAGATGGATTCTATTGCTGTGGATCAGTTTTATTTTCCAGTAAATTAAGAACTGTATTATGTTGCAAATACCCTTAATGGGGATATAAGTAGGCATGTTGCCATTAAGATCAGAAAAAATACTCGAATTTTTAGTAATGAATTGCATTAACTGTTACAGTAAATTAAAGAATGAAAGAGAAATGCAATGGGTAACAGTAGAAACGACAAGTGATATATGAGCCTAATTTCAGGGTCATTGCTAGAAAAAATAGTTTATTGACTTTTTTTTCTTTTTGTACGCTTTCCTATTGAGAGTAAGTTATTGCCATTTGATAAATGAAAGACTACATCCAAAGAAAGTTAATTCTATTATGGTTAAACGGGATCGATAATTTCGCCGTCTCAGAGCGAAAATAATATTAATTCAAGAAATCTTTAGTTAGGCGTTGTTTCGAAAGTAATTAATTGCTATCAAGATATAAAACTGTTACTACAATCAATTTTCTGTAAAAAAGAAAGCATTTTAATGAGGCTGTGCTACTTACTTTTTTTCTGTAAAACCATCATGTTGTTTACCGCCAAATTTTGACAGGTTTCCTGTATTAAAATAAATTAGTTTGATATTTGAGAAAATATATCAACGATATTAAATATGTTTATTTTTTCCTATGCAAATAATGTGGTTGGAGAAATTATAATAAAGTATACTGACCTAGATTTATTTAAAGTAAATAAACAATACCAAAAACACTTCGTTCAGTCCACATCTATAGAGCTTAATTTGTGTATTTTATAAAAAATAAGTGCTGATCATATTACGTAATTGTACGATAGACACTGTGATAAAATTACTTAAAACTTTTAAAACATCTGTAAATAAACCTTGATATGTTCAATTTTTTTACTAAAAATCGTATAATAGGGTAATTTCGGTACTTATGCCGCATATTTTTTTGAATTTGTGTAAAAAATCCCAAGGTGCACGTACAACAAAATAAATTCTGCCGTGATATTTAATGTAGAATATGAAACGTGTAGAATATGAAACGTGTACAAAAAATATAAAATAATAATTAATCTTTTTGAATAATTTTTACTCTGAAACATTGCACTGCGGCTCCGAGACTTCCCTCTTGTGTGGGAGTTATGCCGCGCCTGTCATAAGAGCAGAATTAAGTAATAAATAAAAAAATATGGAAATAAATATTCATATCTGGACTATAATTACCTATGTAATAACAAAAAAGAAACTAAATGAGTACAAATAGACGTATTAGGAGGTTTCAATCTATATGAGTTTGCCCACTTAGTTTACTACTAAAGTAAAATATTTATTTTTAATTTGGATTTTAGCTATTATTTCATCACCAACGTAACACTCGTGTATTTGTGAGGGGGGGAATAGTGAATTAGTATTTATTTATTTTTTATTTGTTTTAACATTGTTTTATTCTTTTATGAAATGCGGAAGTTTCTAATAAAAATCTGTAAACAAATTTAAAATTGATCTATTTTTTAAGATCAATACTTTATTCAGACTAGAACTATAAATGCAAAATTATTACAATTACAATTAACGACTAATAACATGCCCAACTAGGTGAGTCTATGCAAAATGAAAGGCACACTTAGTTGCATCCAGCAAATATACTCCATTAACATAAATTCAGTAATGTAAAAAATAAAAGACGGAGAGATAAATTAAAATTTTACTAAAAGCGGCATCCCGTGCAAAAGAAACTGAGGCATCTATACCGGGAACGGCAATGCGACATGTATCCTATTTTGTACGGTATAGACGTAACACATTCCAGTTACCTGTCTTTGCGACGGAAAGTGGTGTAGCTATACACACAGTGCTGTATGCAGGTGCTACACTTAGTTTTGACTTCGAAATCATGCATGGATTCAGTAATAAGAGTAAAAAAGACACTTAAGCGTAACATAATTAAAAGTTTGGATAGTGAAATCATGAGCTATCTCTAAACAAGGATTGTATAGTTACAGCTAAAGCATTGAACGGGATATCTGCTATACACCAGTTAAGGAAATCTCAGTGAACACCTATATTGCGCGTGTGAATGCTATCTATCTACAATTACCAGAAATAAACTGATGTGGCATCTGTCCTGGATGCAGCGACTCTCTCGGAATTACCCTATGATACTTCACATTATTTATCCTAAAATATGCGTCTTAAAATAATGTTCCTATGTTTCGTCTTTCTAAATCAAAATTTCATATTCCGTATTAATCTCTGTCTCCACTTTGTTTTTCGGCTCGATAAAATGCTCTTTTTTTTCGCGACAATAAGTCTGGGATTTTCGGGGTTCCGCTTCTAAATTAATTTCGCTTTAGCATATGCTGTGTAAATTCTTGGTGCCTCCCGGTCTTCCGTCGTTGTTTTCTCACGGGGTTGTATCCTTATGTATTGGCATTCGCCAAATTCTGGCACTTCTGTCTTGGCGTTAATCATTTAATCCGTTTGTTTCAAATTTTTATATTGTTTACGCTTACCGGACGGTGGTTGTCACGTGGGGCAGTGGCTTATGAGTGCTCATATTTTACTCGCCAACCTGTAAAGAGCTGGCAGTTTTGTAGGAAAATTTTAGTACACTTACTGATTGCTCTCCGTGGGAGGAGGTTGTGTTCGTTTTTGTTATGGAACTCCGACATGCCGTGTGGCCGGAACGATTAGATATTTTCCTGGTGTTATTTTAATGAAGCAATGTACCGTACGTAATTGAAGTTGCTTACTTTAAGACCGTTTTTGCTGATACCTCTAATAAACGCAGCTTTTTGTGAATTCGACTCGTATTCCTATTCTTCTAAGTCCTCAGCGTACTTCAAGGATTTTATTAATTACACTATACGTCACGTAAACGGCCCAGAGAATGTTTTCTTAATCGACCTCCGACAACTCCCTCATATAAACTTGGTGCGTCATGACCAGCTCGTTTTCACGAGTAATTGTTCCCGGCACGTCACCGGCTGTCGGAGTTTCTTTTTGCCAGGGTGAGAATGTGAAAAAAAAAAAAAACTGTTCCTACGTAAGCAAAACAAATGTTCTAAGGGCTCTCCCGTCTCCATGTCATCGGAATTTTGATGTCTCCCTGCGGTGATTCAGTAACTGCTCCTGGTGCTGTGAACTTTCTCGGATTTTACTGAGGGATGAGAGGATTTTTGATTACCCAGCGGTGTGCGAGCGAAAAGAATTTGCTGTTCCCGGTTCTGATACCTGTGCCTTCTAACCAGCGATGTGTATGTCGCTCCCGAAATCGAAAGTCATAGATATTCCGTGTCTACATTTTCCGTAGTGACCGTTCCTGTGTTACGATGCTCTTCTGGTTTTGACTCGCGCTTCTGGTTTCGCCGCTCTGTGTTTTTCAGCTACCAGTGTTTGCTGTTCCCGAAGTCCTATGTTTCCTGTATTTCGCCGATACTTCTGTGTCAACTTTAGCATAAAGCGAAGGATGTGTGTGGTGCTCAGAATTATGTGTGTTTTTATAATGGATTCGGAACTTTTATGTGTGTCACAAGGATAAAAATTTTGATTTTTTCATTCATAAGAAGATAATTTTCGCTTCTTGTGTTTATATGTATTTTAAATAGGTAAGTCATTTTTTTGTAACTATTGGAGAATGTCCAAAATTTCTGATTTTTCTGTTAACATTCCATCATTTGATGGTAATGCCGTAGAATTAAAACATTTCTTTGGTATCTTGAAGGACTTAGCAACATTAAATAAATGGTCCGAGGAAAAAACTATTTTGTATTTCAAGACTAAACTAATTGGTCCAGCATTACAGTTTTTTATTGAAAATTAGGTTGTAATTAAAGCGAAAGATTTTGATCTAATTGTATTAGAATTTGAAAAATATTTTTGCAATAATGAAATTCTAGCTCCACTAACCGAGCTTAATAATTTGAAATTTGAAGATTTTAACTCTGTAACTGCTTTTGTTCATCGATTAAATGTTTTGGTTTCTAAGGTATATAAAATTAAAGATTCTCAAGCTCTTGATGATATCAAATATGTTAAATTGATGTCAGCTTTGCCATCTAACATTAGAGTTAAAATTTTGGAGGATAACATAACTGACTATTCTAAAGCTGTTGCGCGTGCCCAGCAATTACAAAATATTACACAATCTGAAGCACTTGTTTTGGCTAATCAACAAAAAGCACCAGTGTTTGCTATTTCTGAAAAAATTGAAGAATTAGCTTCAAAAATTAATGATTTAACTTTTAAAAATTCTACTTCTGGTTCTGCTGACACCAATCATAATTCTTCTGCTTCGGAACAACGGAATTTTTTCAGACCGTAGACCTCATAATACACAATTTAAAAACAGAAATACAGTTTTTCAAAATTATGACAGAAATAGAGGTCAAAGTAGCATTATCTGCCAATTGTGCTCCGGCAGACATCATTCTGCACGCCAGTGTAGAAAATTTAAAGTTTTGCACAATACTCCACAAAATAATAATTTTGGTTGTCGACCCAACTTCCGGAATTCAAGAACAAATTTTTCTAATGACTGTAATTTAAACTAATTTCGAGGTGTGATTTGACTGGTGGGAACACATCTCGTTCTTTCATACATACACCAGATAATTTCCCAATTTTGTCTAAAAATTTACCAAAAGTGTCTAATGAACGTAGAGTTCGTTCTTGTTCGACTCAGACTATTGTACCTGTTACCATTGCTGAATCTAAATATGTACAAACTGATAATTTTTTTGAAGGTGAAAAACGAAATGAATACTTTATTGCAAATGTGAACAATGATTGTAATTTATTACCAATAATTAAAGTGATGGTGAATAAACAACAACTTAAATTCTTGATTGATATCGGTAGTTCTATTTCTTTGCTTACATGGGATGTTTTTAATGAAATTAAATCTAAAATCAATTACAAACATCTAGCTTCTTCAGTCACAATATCTACAATTAATTCTAAAATAAAATTCTCTGCTTGTATTAAATTAACCTTTAAAATTAAATCAATGTTTTTTCACCACTGCTTCTATATTGTTGACATTCCAGTTAATGAACATTTTGATGGTATTTTGGGTTTTCCTTTTTTAAGAGAAAACAATATTTCAATTGATATGAAAAATTCTTGTCTTATGGTTAATGATTTCAAGGTATATTTTCTAAATAATAAAGACTCTAGCAACATGCATGTGTATGCAACTGAGAATAATGAAAAAGGTCCTAATTCAAATGAAGTAAATGACAATTCTGTTTATCTATGTCAAAAGGTCATTTTAGAACCGGATGAGCATATTTATGCTCAGGTTTGTTGTGATAATAACTCTAGCACTGAATATTTTCCGTTTTCACCAAATGATGCTGAAAATTACATTTCTTATGAGGCTTGTTATTTAAATGAACACTTTAATCAAAACAAAAATGGTAACAAGTGCTCTCAAAAATTTTCTATATTTATTCATAATGTATCTGAACAGAAAATTCATTTAAATAAGAATACCAAGATTGGTAATATTTATGATATTGATGAAGAAAGAGACCTAACAGATGATTCTGAGAATTTTCAAATGTGTAATTTAATACAGCCTTCATCTGAAGTGCTTAATAAAAGAAAACAGCAATTAACTTCATCTGATTTTGACTTAGCACATTTGGAATGTAATGAACAAAGTGAATTAAGTAGTTTATTACTAAGCAATTTTGCTGCTTTTTCAAAAGATATGTCTACTTTAGGACACACTGACAGAGTTATTCCTGTGTTGAACTTTACTAATGATTTTCCAATAAAAACATTGCCATTTCCAATTCCTCAGGCTCTTCAAAGTGAAGCTAAAGAGCAAATAGACCAATTACTGAATGCAGGTATAATTGAACGTAACTGTTCTGAATGGGCATGTCCTGTAATTTTAGTAAAGAAAAAGCTTGACTCTTCTGGCAAACAAAATTATAGATTAGCCCTTGATTTGCGTATGTTAAATTCTGTCAGGTTCATCATTTCCTTTACCTAAAATTCAGACAATTATTGCTAATCTATCAACATATAAATTTTTCACCAGTTTAGATTTACAACAGGCTTATCATCAAATAGATTTACCAAAAGATTTACAAGATAAATTAACTTTCACTTCTCAGTTTGGCTCATTTAAATTTAAAAGAATGGTTTTTGGTTTAAAATCTGCTGCCTCAACTTTTCAGGCTCTTATGGATCTTTTACTGGACGAGGTTAACTCAGATGGAATTTTCGCATATCAGGATGATCTTATTATAGGATCACATTCTTTTGAAGACACTGTACATAAACTTGAAAAAGTTTTAAAAGTTTTATGTAAATATAATTTGACACTTGCTCCTACTAAATGTTCTTTTCATAAAACATCAACAAACTATTTGGGTTTTCATATTGAAAATCATTTTATCAAGCCTATTCAATGTAACATTGCAAAAGTTGTTTCTTTTCCAACTCCTACAACAAAAAAAACCCCAATTATAACGCTTTATTGGTTTGGCAACTTTTTACAAACACTTAATTCTAGAATTTTCTGAGTTATCTCAACCTTTGATTCAATTAACTACTCCTAAAGCTAAATTTGTTTGGACTTCTACACATGAACAAAATTTTCAAAAGATGCAACAAATATTTTTCTCTGAACCTATGGTAAGACTTCCTGACTGGAATAAGACTTTTTATTTAAACACTGATGCTTCCAATATTTCTATAAGTGCTTGTCTTTTACAAATGCATCATAATAAACTACTTCCAGTTGCTTATTTTTCCAAAGCTTTAAATAAAGCTGAGCAAAAGTATCCTGCTCTGAAGTTGGAACTGATGGCTATATATAAATCTGTAAATGCCTTTAAATATTATTTGTATAATAGACATTTTATAATTCTTTCTGATAGTGCTGCTTTGAAAAAAATATAAAAAGACTACCAACCCAGCTGACATAATCACAAGGTGGTTACTTGAGTTGTCAGAATATTCATTTAGTTTTGAGCACAGTGCGGGATCTAAAAATGTACTTGCTAACTATTTATCTAGGGACAACTTTGAAAATAATACTGAAACTCTTGACAATAATCCACAGTTAATTTATGATAAAGGTGTCATACCAATTGTTGATAATGTTCCTAAAAATAATGAATACGTGAACTTTTTAGTTACAAAAAACTCAAATAGTACTGATCCACTGTTGGAAATTTCAAATGAAACTTTTTTCAGAGAGCAAAATGCTGATCCAGAGTTGTCGGTCATTTATAATGAATTTTTAAGTAAGGGTTCCTCTGCAACTCATCCTGCTTATTTTATTCATCCAGAAACTATGTTATTGATGTGTGAAGTATAATGTTCATAATCAAACTTATCATCATGTAATTGTTGTTCCACATTCGTTAAAAGCAAAAGCTTTAACAATTTCTCATCTGTCACATTATGGTTTAAAAAAGACTTACGAATTTCTAACAAGAAAATATTTTTGGAAAGGTATTTACACTGATACTGTCAATTTTGTTGCCTCTTGTACTGTATGTTTACAGGTGAAACATCATCCTACTCGACCTGCTCCTTTACAATAAACATACACACCAACTTATCCAGGACATACTATTGCTATTGACCTTGTTGGTCCCTTCAGTAATGGTCGTAAAAGTATAATGTTCTAACAATCACTGATCATTTCTCTCGCCATATGGAGCTTGTGCCTCTTACTTCTACGTCTGCTAATGTAATAGTCGAGGCTCTTTTTAAATATTTTACAACTTTTGGTGGTCCTGCAGTGATTTTGTCAGATTTAGGGCCACAGTTTGTTGCCTCAATTTATAATCATTTTCATGACAAACTTGGTATAAAATTAATCATTCTTCGGCTGGTCATCCACAATGTAATTCGATTTCTGAACGCATAAATACTTACATTAAATACTCTGTAAATTCTTTATTACTTGATGTCCACAACTTCGAACATGCAATTTTAATTCACAAATCTTTGTATAATGTTTCAACACATTCAACTACTGGTTTTATGCCTAATTTATTACATTTTGGCAGAGAATTATCACTCATTTTTGACACATTTAACTTTGAGGCAACTCCACCAAATCTTAATGACATACACACTTATAAATTAATGCAAGAATTAGACTCTGTTTATAAGAAAGCTTATCAAAACAATTTCTTCACAAACAATTCGCTTTCAGAGACACTCACAACATGCTAAGCTCAGAGATTTAAATGTAAATGACAGTGTTTATAAAAAGTCTTTGGATAAATTTAAACCTAAATTCACAGGTCCGTATGTGATCACTGAAAAACACTCACCTGTCTCTTTCTCTATTAGACGTTTGCAAGCTCTTCATCTTGAACCTCAGAGAGTACATATTGATAGATTAATTTTAGCTCCTCCACGTTATGAATATCTTTCTTTATATAGTAATAATCACTACCATAATGGTTTTACAGATAATTTTAATCTACCTGCAACTTCATATAATCAGTATAATTTAAGACCTAGAAAGTAGATGCATATTTTCGTTTTAGTAATGGCGTGTTTGTGAAGGTGCCCACAGACACTTCCTTGCTTTGTACACTGTTGTATAATATCTTGTTTGTATCTGGCTGGTCCAGTATTTTTAAAGATGTACACTTCAGTATACTGTATGATATGTTTCTCTTTTTCATGAAACTTAGTTAATCAAGTTGTTGTTAATATTTAAAAAAAAAAGATCAATAGTTTTCTGTAGGTGAGCTTATGGTTGTCGGTAATCATTTCTTTTGTTGGTGTCATGCTTTGTTTTTTCTTATTGGCGGTCCCTTTTTGTAATTTTCCCTGAAGCTAAGTCGTTCCAAATTTACAAGTCCCATGCGCCCCGTTGTTGTGAAGAGATTTAGCTTCTGTTCACACGTGCTTTTTGCACTTTTGTAAGTTTTAACTTACACTTTCTCACACTGTCACTTCGGTTTCCATGCTTTGCTACACATATAGGTGCTACTTGACATTCTTTTTCCCCCCTGTCGGAACTTGTATGCCTTGTGCATGCCTCGCCCGTGTCCCCATAGGATACTTGTTACGCTCGCGTTTTTTTGGTAACAAGATTAACTTTTGATGCATTGTCAACCTTGTCATGCATCCGTCTTTTGTCGCTGTGTCAGCACAATTGACTTTTCTTTTTCTTTTCTACACAATTTAATGGTTTTTCTAATCTGCACTTTCTTCACACACACAAACATACATTTTTCTTTTGTGTTTACCATTTTTTCAAGTATTGTTTTTGTTCATGTTTCGTCTGTTTGAAAATTTCCTGATTTTTGTCGCAAAAATCTTAATTTGTTTTGAAGCTCATGTTTGAAAAACAATATTTATATATGTTTTGATTTTTTATTCATTGAAAGTTTTTATTAATGTTTTTCATGAAGTGAATTGTGTTTGATATTGAATGAAAGAAATATTAATAAATAAAAAAATAAATAATAAAAAAAAGAGTGTGAGAGAGTTTGTTTTGAAAGTTGATAGCAATACCTGTACTGCAACTAGATTGCATTGGACACACTTCAGGTATTTGATTGCAATCATTTTGACTTGATTTATTTGAATTATTTCATGACATTCATTAGAACCTTCATTGACATTTATTTATTTAGAAGCTTCATCTTTGAACTTTATGTTGAAATTTTAAACCTGATTAAGTGCACTAAGTATATTTGAGATTTGTTAACAATATTGTGAGACTTTTATGTCTTATTTTGCATGGACGTTGATAATGCAAAGGACTTTGTAAGTAAATGGAAGGTTTAAAAAAAATTTTTTTAGCACGTGCAAAGTTGTCCGCATAAAGAGATCTCACATTTATGACGTCATAGGTACATATATTATTTTGAATATTCAAGGTTATTATTTTTAGTTTTGCACATGTGCAATTTTGATATGTAATGAATAATTATATAATTTTATATTGTTTTTATTTGTAGCTGAATAATGTTGATATTTTTGAAAATGGTATTTTGTAAGGTATTTTATAATTTGTTATGTTATTTGGTATTGTGTAGTATTGTATTTTTGTGATGAGCCCTCATAAGCGCTGCATGTTAGGCTTTCTGTTTAATTCTAGGGTTAATGTTCTTTGTTAAGAAAAATTTCTGGCATCAAAATTTTTTTGTTGGGCTGTGGAGAGATATATGTGACGAAGTTCACATATTTTTCGCGTCTTAAAATAATGTTCCTATGTTTAGTCTTTCTAAATCAAAATTTCGCATTCCGTATTAATCTCCACTTTGTTTTTCGGCTCGATAAAATGCTCTTTTTTTTCGCGACAGTAAGTCTGGTATTTTCGGGGTTCCCCTTCTATATTAATTTCGCTTTAGCATATGCTGTGTAAATTCTTGGTGCCTCCCGGTCTTCCGTCGTTGTTTTCTCACGGGGTTGTATCCTTATGTATTGGCATTCGCGAAATTCTGGCACTTCTGTCTTGGCGTTAATCATTTAATCCGTTTGTTTCAAATTTTTATATTGTTTACGCTTACCGGACGGTGGTTGTCACGTGGGGCAGTGGCTTATGAGTGCTCATATTTTACTCGCCAACCTGTAAAGTGCTGGCAGTTTTATAGGAAGATTTTAGTACACTTACTGATTGCTCTCCGTCAGAGGAGGCTGTGTTCGTTTTTGTTATGGAACTCCGGCATGCCGTGTGGCCGGAACGATTAGATATGTTCCTGGTGTTATTTTAATGAAGCAATGTACCGTACGTAATTGAAGTTGCTTACTTTAAGACCGTTTTTGCTGTTACCTCTAATAAACACAGCTTTTTCTGAATTCGACTCGTCTTTTTGTTCTTCTAAGTCCTCAGCGTACTTCAAGGATTTTATTAATTACACTATACGTCACGTAAACGGCCGAGAGAATGTTTTCTTAATCGACCTCCGACAACTCCCTCATAGGGACTGCCCCCGAAAAATGAGGACGCTTGATCATCTTACGCTTGAAATTCCTTTAGAATAACAAAGAAATATCCAAAAGAATTGATGTTATACTAACCTCATGCAGATACCGCCACTCTGGGTATTGACCTACGAGAACAATTAGCAGCCATTATAACACATGTAGGAATAAAGTTCCAAGCTGATTGAATTGGTATAAAACACGAATCAGCAAGATAACACATACCACCCTCACAGTTTGAGTTATACCGAAACCATCTAATATTATTTTAGAGAAGAGTTAGTACTGGCGGCATTTGTGAATTCGCTGTAGACAAAGCATTTCCATGCTATCCGGCATATCGACAGGTCCAGTAAAACAGTAATGATTTCTCCATACACCTCAGAAATAAGAATAAAGAGATATTCATGATAAAAGATCAGTCCATGATCAGTATGTAGATGCTAAGAGAAATATCTACATAATCGGCATAACCTTGAAAATATCATCTCAATTGCTGTGAACAAGACTTGAGGATTAGGAAAAGTTAGAATTATTCGTAGGAGTCAAAGTCATTCTTCTGGATTATCTATATTACAAAAGGAATGTAAGTGGCCAGGAAGGACTACAGTAGATGATTGAATTCCATACAATAGAGAGTGACTTAGAATTAGTGCACAAATAATTACATTCATGAGCGGAGTTCAATAGACTTCCTGATTTTCCAGTTATAATGTTGATTCCTTATAATTTAGTCATAGCTTCTCGGCTATCTCCTGCTCTACAAATTGTGCGGAAACGGCTTTTTAGTACTATAGACTGCTACGTACTTTTTTACAGTCAGAGCGGCTTAGGGCAACCTCTCCTGCATTGAAGTAAATTTTAATTTGATCAATAATTAATCCTCAGCTGTAACAGAGTCATATAGCTACATCTTAGTAGGACGTGTGTTTTGATAACTTAAAAATGGCTAAGAGATGTAAAATTACGCCTTTCACTGAGGTACAGTTACATCTTTAACTACAATACATACATAGATAACATAAAATATATTTCTGGTTTAAAGCTAGAAAGTAATAGAAAGAGCCTGATCTTTCTTTTAAGTAAAGTTATCTCATTTTTTCATTTTATTAAAATCTGTAAAATTTTTGGAAAGCGAAAAAATTTAGTTATAATTTTCCTAGAAACAATGTGTGCAATATATTTTTTGAAAGTTCCATCCCTTGAATGGTTTTATAGTGCAAATTCTTGCAATTTTTTAAGGTTCTTACGTGGTTTATTCGTCCTTTATAGTTTATTCAACGAAAAAAAAGTCGGTTCATAAAGTGGAAATAGTTGTAAATGTAAAGTTTTTACGAGATTTGCTTTTTTAAATTGATTCGTACTTAACTATTCTGTTGATATGAACATTTATAGTAGTAAAATTCTTCAAAATTGAGTGAAAAAATATATAGTGAGCAACATGCACATCAGACCATATGCACAAAACCATAATGCACATCAGGTTAAAGTATAGAGAATTTTATTTAAACACTAGCTGCGTGCCCGTTCTTCGCACGGTAGGAAACGAAAATTTTCCTTATATGTGTAATTCGAATTTATTCGTGATGTGGAATTTAAAGAAAAAGAGCAAAATTATTTGACTCTTGATGTAAAGTTTGCGTCACGAGTATTAACCTGGCATCATTGCAGTATAATGACTCAAAAAACTACGTCAGTGTCATTCACTATCAAAAAAGTGGAAACCTTAATGGTTTGCAGAGAACTCCTGGCTTTCATAATGTCTTATTTCTACATCATACTGTTTTTTAGGCTCAGGTTGTAGCATTAAATACCTAAGACACTACATGGAATGGACAACCATTTATTTCTTTCCGAACATGTAACATATAAGGAAAGTATTGTAATCATGAAAAAATTCGACTTCGAGGTTTTGGTGTATTTACACGTTTTGAAGTCTGAATTCATTTATGCTACTTTCAAGAGATGTTTTTAAGATAACTGCCGTCCCCGCACTTCAAACGGGAATAAGCGAATATTTTAAAACGGTATCATTAAAACTTTGCGTTATGTAGGACCTTTAAGGAGGAACGTAATTCAACGTTAAAATAAAACTATACTCGCAGCCTGCATGCATATGTTAGGCAACGTCTGCGCTATAATTAAATCTCAAAAATAAAAATAGTAAATAGAAAAATTTTAATATATCGCTCTTTGAAACGAACTTTGTAATTTTTAAAATGAACATTTTCAGCACCGTGAAGACATTTCAATTTTTAAATAAGCACCGGATTAAAATACCACTTCTAATAATAATAATCGTGAATTTCTTAGTTTATTTCTACAGTAAATTTTAATCAAAATATCGTCTCCCTGCGTTGAAAATAGAGCTGGAATAAATGAGTTAAAATTATGGCGTAATTTTTACGTATCTTAAAGCATTTGACGTCATAGATCCTCACTTGCGAATTGAAATTCTGATATCCCATTTAAAAACTCGATTGGTTGAGAAAACCCTTTTTTCTAATCCTTTCTGTGGCAAATTCTCGTGCCGTGATCGCAATGTAATGAATGGCGTAAGATCGCGTTGATGCTATTAAATTCTAAACATTAGGCTGCATTAAAATTCATAAAAAATTATCTAATTTACATAATTTTTTCGTTTTTATTTTAAAAGAGGGAGAAAAGAATGTTTCACGATTTGTCAAAATATCAAAAAGTTATGACGGATAGAATTCAAGATGCGACAGTTTTAAAATTATTTTACGAAACAATTCGCCGAAGCAAATGCTTAGTAAAAAAATTCCTAAAATTCGGTAAATCATGTTAAGTATTCAGAACAAACTGTTTTTAAAAGAAAATTTTCTCCTCTATCCGATGATACAAATGCCGTTTTGCTGCGAGCGTAATTTTCGCCGTCATTACGAATTAGGTGAGAAAAAATGCCAAAAATCCAATAAAATAAAATAAAATCTAGGTCGAATTTTGAAAAAATCGCTTAGGTGCACAACAACATATTTACATCTTCCCGAGTACCAAATTTGGTATTTCTAGGTGTAGCCGTTTGTCCGTAACGCTGCCTACAGACACACACACACACAGACACCTTCTTTTAGAATAAGTAGAGACTACACAGACGTAATTCTTTGTTTTTGTTATGAAAATATAAATCTTCAGGTTCGATATGCGACAGATTGTTTTATTTTTGAAACTTTTTGTGGATCTTGTCTTGTTGTGTTGCTCAACAGTTTTTTTCTGATTTAAATAGAACTACACTTTTGTATGCTCGATACAATTTGGCTTTCTAGTAAGTATTTCTGAACTTGAAGACTTTTTATAGATGTTTCTTTCTCAAAAATAGAATTTTTTTGCATCTCCAATTGATTTACATCTTTAGGCTCAGATCAATACAATATGCTGATAGAAGACAGTATAGGACAAATCTTGCTAAAACAGGTCCAGCTTTTATGCGTTCTTCAGCTCTTCTTGTGTTCCAATGCTATGTGAACACAACTGGCAGGAAAAAACTGTAGAAATTACCAGTAGCACAACAATAGATGGTCGGTAGAAAACCGCGTTAGTTCTTTTGAGTGTATAACACAGGGTAGATAACGTCTAGGGAATTTGCAGTTACGTCAGGGGGGGGGGGGCTTTCTATGGAATTTGCGCTTACGCCGGCGCTGGGGACTTTCTGTGAAATTTGCAAGTACGCTGTTGTTAAAGGCTTTATATGAAATTTGTCTTATACATTTGCACTTTCATTGAAGAAGGTTTTCTATGAAATTTGCAGGCATACCTGTGACGGAGGTTTTCGATGGAAATAGCAGGTATGCCGATTGCTACACTGCAAAAAAACTCCGTCAAATTTACAGAAAAAAACTGTCAGCCAGGACGGCAGTTTATTTTCAGATTTTACAGAGGTCTTCTACAAGTTTTACAGATTCTCAGTTCATTTTACGAAAATTTTCCGTATACTGAAAAAAATATGGAAGACTTCTGTAAAATATACGGAAATAAACTGATGTCCTGGCTCACAGTTTTTTTTTTCTGTCAGTTTAACAGACTTTATTTCGTAGTGTAGTGTTACACCTTCTGGGCATAATCTTCAATGGCTATCTGAAGTTTTCTTATGGGTTCTTACGAGCATGGTGACATTGATTAACAAGACTTTGATTATCTCTCTATTCTAAAAAAAAGTAAAGGCCGCTGGCGCTGTCAAAGCTTCTGGACCTATCTCCTCCTAAACCGTAGGGATTTGAGTTTCGACTAAGGTACCCACAGATTCGAAAAATTCCGAGGAACCTGCTAAGCTGATTTAAATTTCGAAAATCGAATTATTTTAGAAGATATTAATAAAAAACTGAAAAAATAAACCGAATGGTTGCCAGTTTGGCATAAAATCATTCATTACTTTGCAACAAAGCGTTTCCAAGTGTCTAGAATCGCGTGAAATTTACAAAGTTAACACAAAAAGCCTAATAACTTCTTCACCGTTTGCACGATCCGCTTGAAAATTTTCATGATCATGTATAAAAATATAGAAAACAATCTGCGCTTCTTTAAAAATCTGAAAATCTATCCGTTCCCTCCTTTTTAAGCGATTTTTCGCTATTTTCAGCACCATTTTATTTCCGAGAGTCAAAAAAGTAAATCATTTGCGTGACAAAATTACCCTTTTCAAGTGAATATGACGTCTATACAATTGGGATTCAAATTCGTTTAAAAGAGATTTTCCAGATTACACAGTTTATTATCATTTTTTTTTTTCACAAATAAATCGTTTGCATGGACATGAGAATAGCTGTGTACACGAAACGAAATCTTTCGATTGCGAAAAGATTCCGCGAGTTTCCAGAACAGCATGAAATTTAATTTGGGTATCTCTCTATTCTAAAAAAAAGTAAAGGCCGCTGTCGCCGCTGGCGCTGTCAAAGCTTGTTGGCCTATTTCCTCCTAAACCGTGGGGATTTAAGTTTCAACTAAGGTGCCCACAGATTCGAAAAATTCCGAGGAACCTGATGAGCTAAGTTAAATTTCGAAAATCGAATTATTTTAGAAGATATTAATAAAAAACTGAAAAAATAAACAGAATGGTTGCCAGATTTGACATAAAATCATTCATTCCTTTGCAACAAAGCGTTTCCAAGTATCTAGAATCGCGTGAAATTTACAAACATGAGTTAGAATTACGCCCATTTTACGCCAAAATAAAAACTATATGAAATAAGTAACTCAAAATGTGTTACACAAAGTTGACATTTTCAAATAGTAAGTTCGCTTAGACAACAGGAGTTCATAATTAGCGATTATTCGTTTTTCCAAAACAGAATAACTAATATCTTGAAAATGAAAAATAATTAAAATGCAGATTATTTTAAAGCCGGTTCTCGTCCAGCTGGATTATTTGCTACCAGTAGAAATATTTGGCGTTAACTATGCCATTATAGCAGTCATAGTACACTTTGGATATTTGCTAGCGCGACGAGATGGTATAATTCGTGGTGTTAAGTACGCCAATCTGCGAACGATTATGTAAATGAAAGTATGGATAACAGTTTTCCGGTAACCTTAAATGAACAGTAAATATAGGTTGTGAGTATGTGTAAATCGCCAAATAATGAAAAGTCGCCATTGGTGGCAGGCTATTCTATCTGTTCCGTAGCTTTTATTAACTTTACATGTACGCAAGTCGCCAAATAATGAAAAATCGCCATGGGTGGCAAATTCGCTAGGTGTCCAATAGGTTTTACATTATTAAAAATACAGCTGAAACATATGTTCTTATTTTATTACGCTTTAGCTGCTAATTAGTATAACCTTTGAATGGCAACATTAAATATCATTGTGTTTCTGAGGAGTGCAAATAATTTTTCCAGCGATTATAAGCGGAATCCGCACTCCAGGTGGAGTATAGCTCAGGACCCGTACAACACGGATTCCCATAACAAAATATCTTCCAGGTCATGAGGGGTAGGGGGTCTACTGTAGTGTGAAGTTTAAATTTTTATGTACCAATGAAGATGCAAGAACTAAGCAATGTGTAGCTTAGCTCAGTAACATTCTATCTGATCCAATCTTCGGGTTTTCTCTGTTAAATTATGTCTTTTTTACGAATAAGCCCGATTAGGGGCCGAATGCCTCATATGAAAAGCGAGCGTAGCGAGTCTGGGGGCCTTGGCCCCTAGTATTTAAAAAAAATTATAAAAGCAAATGCTTCAAGCCTTTTTTTTATTTTGAAAATTAATCTTCAGACCTGATTGCATTTTGAAAAGTATTTTAATTTAATATTTTCATGTTCTGATTCTTATATTTTATTATTCTTTTGAAATAACAAAAATTGTAACTAAAAAATGCTTATTAGTTATGGTGAAACGCATTATTAAAAATATCCATGACCAATGCTAGACGAATGTTCAGAAATTAAATGTTATTTTTATGCATAAAAATAAATTTTTTGCGCGAGGGGAGGGGGAGGATTACACTAGAATAAAAAAACAATCATGGAAAACAATGTAACTTAAAGTTGCAATTTAATGATTTTTTCCCTTTTTTTTGGGAGGTGGAGGGGTGAGTGGGGAAGGAGAAGAAATTAGTTGATAAGGCTGGCTGATATTTTTATTTTATGTTATTTCATTAAATTTCATGAATTTAACAAAAAATTCCTTTGTAATATCCACGAATTTTATATAAAACCCAATTAAAGACGAAATCAATTGAAATAAAGACTTAGAAAGAAATTAATTATACGAGGCAGCTAGAGAATATACTGAAATTCCATCATTCATCTTACGAGCAAGGTGCAATTTTTCGTTCATTATCTACAGCTGTTACAGAATTCCCCCAATACTTAGATGTTTCCCTGTGAACATACTGGATCAATGATAATTAATTCTCTAACGGAACTATTCACATCTCGAAGCATGCAGTCAAAGGATTCGAGTATTTGAAATGAAACTTTTTAAAAAGCAGCTAGTTCAAAATTATTACATAAACACACAATTTATTCAGGAAATATAAATAATTTTAATAACATTAGTCATTCAAAGTTTGAAATAAAATCCAACCATTTTACAAAAGATATTATTTATGCATTCTATCAACTTAATTACAAAATGAAAAATTTAAAATGCTTCATGCTAAACTACTAAATGTATTTGGGCCGAAATGGTAACGAATTTAAGCAACTTACTTTTCACCCTAGTAAATGAACTGACAAATTCAGCTTATATGCATAGTAGAAACGTAACTAGATTTTTTTATGGGGATACATTTATTTACACTGTAACATAAATAAATTCATTCTATATCACTGATTTCTGCAGGAGATACTTAGTCAACTTTTTAAATACCATTTTTAAAGGTAAAATAATATGTAATTTATAAAAGCTGGAAGCGTTAACTACTTGCTTGTATATGACATCAAAATATCTCTATCCCACAAACAATAACATATAATACACACAAACAGAACATAAACATATTTTTTTCATCAAAAAATATTTTATGAATTTTCTAAATTAAATTTACGAATTTTTTATGAGTTTCTGACTAAGCAATCTGGTAAGAATAGCAAGACTTCCTTGTATATCTACGATATTATACACTTTTCCGATGCACACCATTAAACTTGTCTCCCTGGAAAATAAAATACAATACTTTAGTTGTTACACACCAAGCTCTTTCTATTGTACCTGTTAAATATTATACTTACATACACTATTTTTATGAATATGTATTAATTTATAAACTTTGATAATATACGTATTAACTTTGTTTCTTAGAAATATAGTAAAGTTCAGCTATTACGAACTAATTGGGGCCGAACGTTTCGGTTTAGTTAGGCGGATTTCATGAATGATAGCAACATATGGACTTGTTAAGGCGTATAATAAGTGCGGGGATCGTATTAACAGAGCCAAAATGTACTGAAAGTAATCAGTTTTCATTCTAATCTGTTTTCAGGCTTAAATAATGATACTTTTTTTGACGAACGTCTTTTTAATTTCTCCCGTTTTTAAGTTAAAAAAATCGGTATTCTTTCTATGTTCGTAAATTCCAGATAGCAGGAAAAATTCCCGATAGCGGGATAAGTAAAATTCCATCATATAAGCAAAATACCAGATAGCGGGGCTCTGCTGTAGATAAATGATTTCGAAAATCAGCTTGAAAAGTGATTGCTCAAGTCCTTTAATCTAATGAAAGTCTGTTGAGTGACCCTGTAAATGAACAACCGAGTCAATTCTAGTTAAATATAGGTGAGATGTGCACAAAAAGATGTTACTACAGCCTCAAATGCAAATTTCAGCACTCTATTGCTAGGCGTTTTTGAGTTATGCGAGATAACTACAAAAGTACGCACAACTCCGGTAAAAAAAAAAAAAAAATCCGCCCGCCCGGTTGCTTTTATTTAGCCGTCTTTCATTATACACAGTAAAATTATACATACCATTCGTTTACAAATAGTGTATACTTTAATTTGATATTCTTAAAATTTGCATAAGGGCCGTCTTCAAACTTAATTGTGCGTTAATTTCTTTTTTTTTTCTTTCACAGTAACACTGTATTTTCACTGCCTACAACGAAAGAAAACTTTCAAATTAAGCTAAATATAAAGTTTCACGAACTTTCTACCATAATTAACCGAGATATTGCAATTTTTACTGCGCGATATCTGTGCGAATATTTCGACTGTTAACAAGCTTTCACGGGAAGAAAAATACGTATTAGTATACGTATACGTATTATACGTATTATATGTATTGTACGTAGTATACGTAAAAATACGTAAAAAATAGAAGGGAAATACGGTTTCTAGTCTTAAAGTTTTTTTTTGTATTGAGAATGCAAAAAAATAATGTCATTTATCTTCATTCATATCTATTCCAAATCGGAAATTGAATATTCCTTGCGATTAAGACAATGCATTGCAGAGTATTGTATAATAAACAAACTTCCATGTACTGAAAACTTTTGCAAAAAGAAAAAGTATTTGTTGAGAGATGTAATGTTTGAAACAGCGATTTAAATTATTATTTGCATAGTTTATTAATACAGCAAGAACCAAAAATATTTATTTGAAACTACAGTTTCGGTTTAATTAAGGTAACGGAGTACTTACTTATGGTTTATTTATGATTAAAGAACTTTTCTATCCGTATTTTATCCGTCGGAGTTCTAATTATGACGGTAGACTTGCCGTGGATCCCCTCCTTGGCCGAGTGGATAAGACGCTGAACGTATTAGATGGCTTACAATTGTGAAAGTCCTGGATTCTGACCTATCGCACGGCTATCAATTCAATAGTCTGGAATTTTGTGCGGTTTTCACAACTTGTAACGTGAATACGCATTAGAATCCTTTAAAAAATCCCCCGCCCAAGGTATCTATCTCTCCATCAGGCAGAAAGCACTCGAGTAGCTTTGTCTTAACCGAACAAAAAAATAACATTGCCATATTATAATATTAGTATTAAAATTAACAGCAAAATTCTACAAAAGGGAATATTCTTGTTAAAACCCTACTAGCAATTTTGCTCGGGCCGTCATCGGCTGGCTGCGTGGCCGGTGGTAGCCCGAGCAAAATTGCTAGTAGGGAACGTATTAATAAACCATACTTTAGAGTTTTATTAAAATATCAGGATTTTTCAACCTATATAGCTTACTTTAATTACAGCGTTATTTATCTTTAAGTAATCAGACAGTGGTGTGCCTCTAAATAGGCTTACTTTTCTTTAAAGTTTTGTCAGATACACATAAACACTTTCTAATTTCTTTTGAAACTGTTACTGACTATTTTGAAGGTTTTCTTAGACAATGAAATACTACCAGAAACATTGGCTAGAGAGACATGCTGTTCTCTGCTGAATATTACTTAGCAATATCCGAAGTTCACATTTTATGCTTGGGGAAAAAATAAATAAAAAATAAAAACTGTTCAAAAAAATGGTGAAATAACTCATTTAAAATATTTTTGATAAATTTGACAATTATAAGTTAACATCTTCTTTATTAAACTCAAAATAATGCAGATTAAAAGAAAATAAAAACGGGAAGAAACAAAAAATGGATTTCCAACAAATTAAAGTTAAGAATAGAAGTATCAGAAAATTATTTTCAGAACTAATTTTTTCGGCACAACTGGCCATCTTGACCTTAGTTTGATGAGTAAAAATAATCTATAGCAGTCAATTTCATATATGAAGAATTAGCTTAGTTTGGGCGGGAAAATATACATTTTAGTACTGTTAATTCGCAGGAGCAATTTTGGAATTGCATTTTGCGCCACCCTTGGCATATACGAAACATTATTTACTGCAGTTATTATGGAATAAATATGATGATTTAGCTTATTTTTGACGAATATTTCTTTTTAAAAAATAAAATTTTCGAAGATTATAAGAGACTTTATTATAAGATAAACAGTTTTTATAAAATACCAATTATTGTTAGGACGACGCTGGCATTTTAATCACCTTATTGTATGGATTTAATGACATTTATTTATATATGCTGTAGAAATTCAATGGCATTAATTTTTATACTTGTAGGCTGAAATTTCAAGATTTCGCGTTGTTGAATATAAAGTAGTTACTTGTGGTAAATATGCGAAAGTATATTCGTAAAATAAATCTACCGTAGAGCCGAAGAGAATAAAATTTGCGGTGCACGGGGTCGATGATAGAACATATATGATTAATTGGTCGAACACAGGGTTTTTCCCTGTTTACGTATTTTCCCTTTTATACGCACACACCTAGAATACCTGAGCCCGAAGTGAACACATTATTGAAGGAAAAAATGACGATCGTCAACATGCAAGAAAATAGATAATTTCTTGCACTAAACAAAACATCGCTTCTGATCTCTATATATGAAGACACTTAAATTACAGCCGTCGCAAGAATCACAGAAGTAAACAGATAATTGACAATAATGACCATTTTTATTTTATTTTCACAAACGCAATATGGGCTTCTTGGTTAAATAGCATAAAAACAATATTGAATTAAGGAACAATTACGTATTTTCACATAAAATTAGAATACATTGTGCACAGAGGCGCAATCCCCGAACGAAAAGTGCTTTTCCAAACCTCCAACGCAGCTCTACTGTGGTCACTAACTCACTACAGACTGAGCCCATTCAAAGATGCACAGGGGACATGCTGAGAGGTCAAATTTGGCCGTTAAGTTATTACGTTTTCCAGAACAAAGAAAAACTGAAAGACTTTTCTAGAACACTTGATGCGTGCATCTACAAACAGAGAAGCAATAAATAAATAAATAAATAAATAAATAAAAAATAAAAAGGGAAAAGAAAAACTAGATACTGCTGTCTGGGAACAGGGCAATACTGCCAGTAAGGCACTTTTATGAATAAGTGCGAAAAGCAGATGGGACTAATATAACAGGCTGCAGCTGCACGTTTGATTAGCCTAGCTGAAAGGAAATTTGAAAGCTTTAAAAACAGATAATGTCAAAAACCTTTAATTATTTAAATTTAGAAAGGATTATTAGTTTAAATTTAGACAATAGTAATTAACATTTGTATTAATAATTTTTCATAAAAGTATGCACATTGTGTTAACGTGGCACACCTCTTTGCATCCCGAGACTCATGTGACCAAGTTGTTGTTGTTAATGTGTGTGATTATGGCAACGCTACACTAGGGCGATCTGCCAAGGGGGGGTGCCTCGGCAGATGGACTTTTTAAGGGATTCTAACGCGTATTCACGTTACACCTGGAGAAAACCTACCAAAACTCCAGACCGTTAGATCGACAGCCGCGCGATGGGACCCGAAATCGGGACCTTCACATTTCGGCCATCTACCATTTTCAGTGGCATAACCACTGTGCCATGGTGAGGCCCTCATGTGACCAAGAGGGTGTGGCATTTTGTTCTGGCTATCTCAGACGAAGTTGGTCACATACACTTCGTCACATGACTTACCGGGTGAAAAGAGATGTGACTAAAATATCAGCGCCATAGCTTGTATATCTCGTTAACCCCGTTAAAGCTCTACCGTTGTAAAAAATACGATTGTATTCTTATGAATTAATGCTTTCTTTTAATAGTGAAATAATGCAATTAAAACTTATAGTTAAGTCAGTGCTTTTTCATAAATAATTAAATAAATGAATATATCTATATCTATGTCAAATAAATTAACAAAATTTTCATCATCCATTATCTTCTCACATACATAGTTATTTTGATCGCTCATACATTCATTCATGAGGCATTTAATATACAACTGTTTTTTATGTAAAGAGTTATGCCGTAGTGAAATGTAAACAATGCATTTCTCTCTTTTTTTAAAAGCTCATGTAATAGACAATAACGCCCCCCTCCCCCCCAAAAAATAAATAAATCTGGTGCCTCAAAGACAAGCTCAATGGCTCAAAGTAAAAGGATATTTGAACAGCAAGTGACTTAGAGAGAAAGAGTTAAGACCCCTTTTGATTGATAAATATACATTTTTTTCAATTCTGGGCCACCTGCCGAGTAGCTATTGGCTATTACAAATGCAAAAAAGTGTTTGTCTCTTTATTAAGGGGGCAATCAATCAGTAGGCCAACGTCACCACTTAAAAGATGAGAGACATGTACCTAGACTCGCACCGACAGAAGTATCGTTTCGCATTCGAAAACACTGGAACCACGATAGATTTTACATGCAGCATCTCTCTTTAGGGTACACGGTTCCACAATAGTCTACTCGATAGAGGTTGCTATCCTCTGAAACGCTGGCCAAGATGGACACTGAGTGGTTTTCGGTATTCTGATGAAAACCGAAATTCAACAGATTGGACCACTGCGTGATCTGAAAGTAAACATGAAGTCTATTTTTTATACCAACAAAATTATAATTGCAGTTCGCTAAAAGGCTTGTCGGTTAGATCCCGTTTAAGCTATTTTCTTAACTCCTATCAATAACTGGAAAGATGGATTGCTAAAGTAATAGTGAAAAAATTAGTCATTATTTCGTAACTAAACATTTTCAACCCTCACTATCACTCCTCGGCAAAAATATTTTCAAAAAATATAATTGTTCTTTTAAAGATATTTTTCGTTTTAAAAAGACCTGATTTCAGCAATCGTTGGCCCTCGGGTCCATGTGTGATAACCCTTTAATTGGGGAGAAAAAATTCTTAGGCCTTTATTTTTCTATTACTTATTAATTTATTCATTTAGTTTTTGTTATTAAACTTATATAATAAAATTACTAGCTTTCAGTCTCAGGATATAACAAATACTAGACACATTTGAATATTTTGAGTATTAAATCACAAAAAAAGGTAACTGAAAATGCCGCAGTATTGCTGCATCTATATATTCCTTTGTAAGTAGTCATTTGTATACGTTTACGTTCATTATAGGAACATTTAATTGCAATAGATTATAGTACCAAAATATTTGTAAATATTGAAAACAGAAAGACAAATATTTTTTATTATTCCATCTATATATTCCTTTGTAAGTAGTTATTTGTATACGTTTACGTACATTATAGAAATATTTAATTGCAATAGATTATAGTACCAAAATATTTGTATATATTGAAAACAGAAAGACAAATATTTTTTATGATTCCATCACAAACTGCTAAGAATAAAAACACGCATTTAAACTACATATAACGAATCTAGGGGAAAAAATGTTAGAAGTGTCGATTATCATTTGTTAATTTCTTAGTTACTTTAATTAATTAATTAAAAACTGGTTTCTGATTACGAAATTAGCTTTTTTTTTTCAAAATAAATCTTTAATTCTTTTCCTGCAGAAACCAAACTGATACAGACTGTTTTATAAGGAAAATTCTTTTTGAAAATAACTAAATATGTGTACAGAGATTTTGTATTGCGCTAAAATATTATCATTATCTTTGATGCAGTATTCAATAGCAAAATTTTTGTTTGACTGGAAAGCATATGCTTGAGCACACTAATTATCAAAAACCATCTTTATTACTAAAATGCAGTTCATGTAAAAACAATGGCTGAACGTGCTGATATTTCTCTACACAGAATTAGTTGGCTATGTAATAGACCATTAAATTAAATATTTCTCATTCATTTTGAAGGGGAAATGTTCCCCTTTTGATGTTTTAGTAAAATTTTAAGAGAGAGAGAGATTAATAAGTGAAGACTCACTAGTGGAGTCTATCGTACATTGTTCGTTATTGACACGAAATCTCGAGAAAAAAATTCAACAGAACACGATACCAGTACCGAAATTTGCACGTCCGACTTTCCAGACAATGACAGTTTTTTTTTGTTTGGGGGGGGGGGGGAGGGAAACAGTGCATTTTCATTTCTATTGATCACTAAATTAAATTTAGCAAGAATAAATATCAATTTTTACCCCCCCCCCCCTCCGTCCTTTTACACATGACTTCCTCTTAAGCAGGATTTAAAGACTATGTATCAATCCCTTCCCGACAACAGCAGTGAATAGATATATTACATAAAATATATAGCTTTAAAAAAGTGTATTGGTAATTTTAATTTAACTGAAGAAAAATTTTAACTTTATAGTTCAATTGCAAAAAAAAAATCAACTTAATATAGACCACAACTTAAATTTAAATAAACCATAGTTTTTTTTTTTCTTCTATCAGATTCAGGTGTGGCATTTTGATCTGGCTATCTCAGACGAAGTTGGTCACATCCACTTCGTCACATGACTTACCGGGTGAAAAGAGATGTTACTAAAATGTCAGCGCCATAGCCTGTATATCTCGTTAACCACGTTAAAGTTCTACCGTTGTAAAAAAATACGATTGTATTCTTATAAATTAATGCTTTCTTTTAATAGTGAAATAATGCAATTAAAAATTATGGTAAGTCAGTGCTTTTTCATAAATAATTAAATAAATAAATATATCTATATCTATGTCAAATAAATTAACAAAATTTTCATCATCCATTATCTCCTCACATACATTCTGATATCTTTATTTTCGCGGTTAGTCAATACACGAACTCTTTTAAGGTACTTGATGGACTTTGCCTGTAAAACGCCTTTTACTGCATAAAGAGTTATGATGCAGTGAAATGTAAACAGAGGCCTTCTCTTCCTAATTATATATTTCTTCTATTAAAAACAAAAACCAAGCTTTTTATAGTCTTTGGACGGATCTAGACGTTTGTGTACATAGAAGTCTCGGTCAGCGATATTTTTTGAGTGCAGAATATTCTTATACGTTTTTGTAAATGCTTCAAGAAATCTCCTTATCTGAAAACTATTTTTCTGTATTAAACGTTATGATGCAGTGAGGTGTAAATAGCAGTGAATGCAGTCTTTGAAACTATACATATTTTACCTATTACCCATTGCCTATTTACCATAGGTTTAAGATCCCAAACAAGGATATTGAATTTTGAACTAGTTAGAGTGTTTTTTAGTGTTATAATGTTATAATGTTTTTGAGTGTTTGTCAGGTTTATACGTTGAGAAGTTCTCTTTTAATCCCTATGTATGACAATAATTTTATCATGTATAAAGTGACTTAAAATCTATTAACTATGGTTAATGAACGAATGCTTGCTTTTTTTTTTTTTAAGATGCATTTTATAATAAAAAATTGATGTATTGGAATATAAATAGTGGCCATTGTTTTACAATGGATACAATTTGTACTTTTAGGTCAAATAACACATATTATTATTCCGTTGTTTGTGCTATCTTTAGACTTTTTGTCTAATTAATATGTTCATTAATGACTTTTCATTGCCCGTAAAAGTATTTTTTGTCCCTAAAGAGTTAAAATGTTAAAAAAAAAAATATTGAAGATCGGTATTATGAGAAAATATTTGGCTGATACATTCTTTGCATTTTGATTACGTTTTGATGGTTCTTAATGCTTTCTTTTGTAGTTCCAATAACAATAATTTTAAACTCAATAATCGGATTTATTTACTTAGTTATTTTGATCGCTCATACATTCATTCATTAGGCATTTAATATACAACTGTTTTTTTTTTAAGTAAAACAATTTTTTTTTGTAAAGAGTTATGCGTAGTGAAATGTAAACAATGCATTTCTTTCTTTTTTTAAAAGCTCATGTAATAGACAATAATGCCCCCTCCCCCCCCAAAAAATAAATAAATCTGGTGCTTCAAAAACAAGCTCAATGGCTCAAAGTAAAAGGATATTTGAACAGAAAGTGACTTAGAGAGAAAGAGTTAAGACACCTTTTAATTGATAAATATACATTTTTTTCAATTCTGGGCCACCTGCCGAGTAGCTATTGGTTATTACAAATGCAAAAAAGTGTTTGTCTCTTTATTAAGGGGGCAATCAATCAGTAGGCGAACGTAACCACTTACAATGTCCCCTAATTTTCAACCAGTTCCAGATAAGAGACATGTACCTAGACTGGCGCCGACAGAAGTATCGTTTCGCATTCGAAAACACTGGAACCACGATAGATTTTACGTGCAGCATCTCTCCTTAGGGTACACGGTTCGACAATAGTCTACTCGATAGAGGTTGCTATCCTCTGAAACGCTGGCCAAGATAGACACTGAGTGGTTTTCGGTATTCTGATGAAAAAAGAAATTCAACAGATTGGGCCACTGCGTGATCTGAAAGTAAGCATGAAGTCTATTTTTTATACCAACAAAATTATAATTGCAGTTCGCTAAACGGCTTGTCGGTTAGATCCCGTTTAAGCTATTTACTTAATTAAATAACTGGAAAGTTGGATTGCTAAAGTAATAGTGAAAAAATTAGTCATTATTTCGTAACTAAATATTTTCAACCCTCCCTATCACTCATCGGGAAAAATATTTAAAAAAAATATAATTATTCTTTTAAAGATATTTTTCGTTTTAAAAAGACCTGATTTCAGCAATCGTTGGCACTCGGGTCCATGTGTGATAACCCTTTAATTGGGGAGAAAAATTCTTAGACCTTTATTTTTCTATTACTTATGAATTTATTAATTTAGCTTTTGTTATTAAACTTATATAATAAAATTACCAGCTTTCAGTCTCAGGATATAACAAATACTAGACACATTTGAATATTTTGAGTATTAAATCACAAAAAAAGGTAACTGAAAATGCCGCAGTATTGCTGCATCTATATATTCCTTTGTAAGTAGTCATTTGTATACGTTTACGTTCATTATAGGAACATTTAATTGCAATAGATTATAGTACCAAAATATTTGTAAATATTGAAAACAGAAAGACAAATATTTTTTATTATTCCATCTATATATTCCTTTGTAAGTAGTTATTTGTATACGTTTACGTACATTATAGAAATATATAATTTCAAAAGATTATAGTACCTAAATATTTGTATATATTGAAAACAGAAAGACAAATATCTTTTATGATTCCATCACAAACTGCTAAGAATAAGTACACGTATTTAAACTACATATAACGAATCTAATCTAAAAAATGTTAGAAGTGTCGGTTATCATTTGCTAATTTCTTAGTTACTTTAATTAATTAATTAAAAATTGGTTTCTGATTACGAAATTTGACTTTTTTTTTTCAAAATAAATCTTTAATTCTTTTCCTGCAGAAACCAAACTGATACAGACTGTTTTATAAGGAAAATTCTTTTTGAAAATAACTAAATATGTGTACAGAGATTTTGTATTGCGTTAAAATATTATCATTATCTTTGATGCAGTATTCAATTGCAAAATTTTTGTTTGAATGGAAAGCATATGCTTGAGCACACTAATTATCAAAAACCATCTTTATTACAAAAATGCAGTTCATGTAAAAACAATGGCTGAACGTGCTGATATTTCTCTGCACAGAATTAGTTGGCTATGTAATAGACCATTAAATTAAATATTTCTCATTCATTTTGAAGGAGAAATGTTCCCCTTTTGATGTTTTAGTAAAATTTTAAGAGAGAGAGAGATTAATAAGTGAAGACTCATTAGTGGAGTCTATCGTACATTGTCCGTTATTGACACGAAATCTCTAGAAAAAATTTCAACAGAACACGATACCAGTACCGAAATTTGCACGTCCGACTTTCCAGCCAATGACAGTTTTCTTTTTGTTTGGGGGGAGGGAAACAGTGCATTTTCATTTTTATTGATCACTAAATTAAATTTAGCAAGAATAAATATCAATTTTTGCCCCCCCCCTCCTTTTACCCATCACTTCCTCTTAAGCAGGCTTTAAAGACTGTGTATCAATCCCTTCCCGACAACAGCAGTGAATAGATATATTACATAAAATATATAGCTTTAAAAAAGTGTATTGGTAATTTTAGTTTAACTGGAGAAAAATTTAAACTTTATAGTTGCAATTGGAAAAAAAATCAACTTAATAGAGACCACAACATAAATTTACATAAACAATAGTTTTTTTTCTTCTATCAGAATCACAAATATTTAAAGATACGGGCCCCTCGCCTAAAGTTAATGATTAATCGTAATTATTAAATATTACTTTAAAAATGCAAGCAATCGCAAAGTGTAATTAGGATAATTTCCGCCTTCATTGAGTTAGGTTTTAAATTAGGTACGGATCCTTTAATTAATACAGCGGTAAGCAAATTTCTACCATTTATGATTCATTGAAATATAAGTAAAAACTAAGATATTTGTACGCATTACATCTTATTTAATTTGAAAAATGCCAATTTGCAATGAGTTAAGTAATATTGAATTAAGTAGTTTTCACAAACCGTAATGTTCCGTTGTTTAAAACCGTAACATTCCGATGACAAAATGGATTTAAATATATATATATATATATATATATATATATATATATATATATATATATATATATATATGTTTTGTCTATTTTATCTATGTCTATATATATATATATGTTCTGTAATTAAATAAATAATTAAAAACAAGTAGGGATTTAAGTTAAAAATTTTTTTTTCTCTGTAACGAATTGCATATAAATCCAGAATACAAAATAAAGGTTTAAGAAAAATATTTGTTGAAATAAACAGGTTAAATTTTTAAATTAAAAAGTACTTCTGAGCTTTTCAACAGTCAGAGCACCGTTGATAGATGGCACCACATTACGTACAGGAACCAAACTAAAATTCCTAAAATTTATTCATTTATAGAAAACACTGTACCTACCATTTCAGCACTAAAAACAAAAACAAACTAAAATGGTGAAAAATGCCCTTTTTACAGGAATTTACTAGCAAAGTGCAGGCATAATAAACCATGAAATGAAATGATATTTATTTAAAATTAAAATATTACAAAACTATATGGATTACTTCTTATTAGATTTTAATATAATTTTGCTCTTTTTTTTACGTTCACTGAAAAATATTTGAAATATGCTGTTCACCTAATTCTGAATACTTCTAAAGTTAGATTTTATTTAAATAAGTTGTTGCCAAACAATAAAAAAATTAACTTAACAATTTATAAAATTTTATTTGCGAAAATTTGTGTAAACCATGCAGTTCAACCTGTAAATTTTATTCGCATTTACATTAGAAATCATGTGCGGAAATCTACCTCATTCAAATAAAAGTCTTAACATTTTCAAAATGCGAATGTAAAAAAAAAAACAGAGCATACGTAAAAATGAATTAAACATTTCCATTTGTTAAAAGTATTACTCTGTGGCAGATATTCAGAGGACTTTTTAATTTCTTAATAAGCTGGTTATTTTAAAGATAAAAAATATTTGTATCAGATGAAAGACATGTTTAGAAAATCTCATTTTATTTTAGATTCATATATTTAATTTAAAAAATATTGATATTCCATTCATAGCTCGAAGGTGTTGTTTGTGCTCCTACTGTTAAGAACTAATTCGGCTAGATTATAAAAAAAGAGATTTAATTTAATGATATATGATATATTTCTGGCTGCACCACTGAAATATTTTCAGGCATGGTTCACTATTTTTTAACAGGTTTCAACATTTACCAGGTATTTTAATTACAATGTGAAGATTATTTTAAAAAATTAATCAGAATATATACATCAGGTTTCAAGTGCAGATATCCTAGTTAATGTGAAAAGCAAAACAACTTTCTGCTCATCATCATTCAACTTATTAATCTACATGTTTCCCGATTTTTGCATTTTAGCGGTGGCCAAGCATCATAAATTTTCCAAAAACCTGCGTAATGAATTTAATAAATCTTTACTAAACTTGTCGTTATACTACAAAAGTTTTAGAAAAAGAAAATTGAATTATGG
Source organism: Cheiracanthium punctorium (assembly GCA_038373885.1). Classification (NCBI taxonomy): domain Eukaryota; kingdom Metazoa; phylum Arthropoda; class Arachnida; order Araneae; family Cheiracanthiidae; genus Cheiracanthium; species Cheiracanthium punctorium. The sequence continues at coordinate 936,663 of JAWZYV010015947.1, read as the reverse complement.
TGATTATAAAAGAGTAACGTGTCAGTCTAGTAAAATAAAGAAAAAAAGTAAAAGTATTGTCAGATTTACTGTTTTAAAGTAATGAACTTTTCTTGTAACTCACAGCGAAGAAACTTTAATCATACTAATGAAAAGTAAAAAACACGAGACAGCACTATTCCAGATTAAATATCTGCGCAAAATCTAAAGCTGTGAAAGAACATACTGCAAAGTATTTTCTCTAAAGTGTGTTTTAAGTGTACATTGAAAAGAAACGAAATGATTTTAGATTTTATTCCCTGGAAACTTCGGAAGTGCGGTTGAAACTTAGTTGCATTATAGGTACTTTTATTTGTTGTTAAATAATTATTCATTTAAGCCCTGTAGTTTGAAAAAAATAGTGACTCCCCACAATTGGGATATAACAAAATATCTCGCAAGAAGACTTGATTATTGTCATTTCTTAAAGAAATATCACTATTTCAGTTGGAAGTGGTAGATCCTGCCATCCCACCTCCTTTCTTATATGGTTAAAAATACGCTACAAAATGCTTTTCAAACCTCTGAAAGTCTATGAAAAGAACAAAAACGCAAAGCTGTTTTCACATCACAATGATTTTGCAGAGTAATGCTCACTAAATCACAGATAACGTTTAATCTCCCTTTCTTCGTTGAAGCTCAGGGCATTCCAAGATCAAACTAGGGCGAAAAATTGCCCACAGAAAAGAAATCTATGTTATTGTACGTTTGCAACGGTGGTAGAAAACATGTTTACACCCGAGTCAAAGATGAATGTGCTCATTGTGTAAATGCTGATGTTATAATAAGTATTAAAAAATTAGAAATTTGTAAATGTACCTAATATTACAGAATTTAAATACTGTAGATATGTAACTTCCTTCCAATTCAGAGCACTGTAAAGTGCAGTAGGGGTCATATTGACACTCAATTTGGATAACAGATATCTCAGATAATGCCCTCAGGATTTATTAATAAAAATATATGAAGTCAACAATAGGTAGCTTTCCAGAATGACATGAGTACTCTGCTGGTATTCTGTAGGATTTCCACAAACTTTTGGAAGTCCAAAATAGTGTGTTCCACAGTGAAACGCAGTAACGGCCTTATTCACCTAACATTTAACAAGGAGAATAATCCCGACTAGGATTTTAAAGTCATCGGTGCGATTCTTACCCATGGCTTTAACTGTTTGGATTAATTCGCGTGTCAGTTGTTTATTAAATAAGTTCGTTAGTGAAACAGACATACTGAGTAATACGGACTTTCATCTTCCCCGAGGCTCTAGGTTGTTTTCGGTCGATTAGGCAAGCGACAGGAAGCAAAGATGTAGGAATAAACGGCTTATCGCTCATGTATCATGCTGTAACGTCTCTTCAACGCCACATTAAAGAAGGGAGGTTCACCATGCTGCATGAAAATTAAGTGTGGCTTGAACACAGTGACATTGCTGTAGTTCTCGCATAGTGAATATTATCAGCATATCCTGATACTGTTTTCCAGTGGCGGTGTAGTTTTAATCCCTATTGCAATCACTTGTATTTTCTATAGTCGATCGAAAAATGTATAAGCATTAATGGATATTCAGCACTGTTTAAGGATTAATAAGTTTGATTTCCATAAAATGCTGGAGATTGACAAGGCAAGAATTGACAAATATTTTCACATTGTGTAAATTTTTCACATTTGTTTTTCATGGAATTTACCTATGGAACATCTATAGAACGTTATGTCATTTTTCTGCACCATTAACGGGGATTTCTTGTAATACATATATTTTTTAAATGCTATAACCCAATTTTCATTTCATCATAACTCATGCAACGCTGTGCATAGCCCTCTGAATTATGAAAATTTAACGGAAGTTTGAAAAAGCATGAAAGAATTTTGAAAATAAAAGTCGTTTTATTGGTTTTCTGTCTTGTAGAGTTAATTTTCTTATATGAATAATTTTTGTTCAATGTAATTAGCATATACCCTAATGCTTACATATATATATATATATATATATATATATATACTAGCTGACCCGGCAAACGTTGTTTTGCCATATAAATTATTCCTAGGATTATTTTAGTAGAAAGAAATGACTAACTTATTGTAAGTGTGTGAAGATGTGGTATATGAGTGGAAGAGGCATGGAGCGCTGTGAACGATGCTGGAATATAAAAATAACACAATACCAAACATTTATGTTTTTAATTCATTGTAATTTAATCCTTAAATTTATATATATCGCTAATTACGATAATTTTACTAAAAAATAATATAAATCCCTTAACGGAATAGAGTGAACAATATTTTTTGTTATCCCATCATTTGCTAACACAAACAAACTGGATGGTTTGCCCACTCGAGAGCCATGCCACGTATAATTTTCCGTGTGAGAAACATGGTGTGCTCAAATCTAAGCCACAAATAGACAGTTTGGCCATGAGACTTATTGATAGTCATTCCATAAAAAATTTTGTCCAAAAAAATAAAATAAGAAAAGTATGAAAATCTGAAATATTTTCAGATTTTAAATACGCACTATAGTGCTATATATTAAAATCGTATCATAATTTATGCATCGTCCCTATTTTTCTTTCTTATTCCATTAAGTTGCAAAAGTGTATCATTATTCATGACTGTGCTGTATTTTTCTTTCTTGTTTCGTAAAACCCATCTTTGGAATCGAAATCTATCTTAAAACTATCAACTAAAACTATTTTACAATCTTCGGCAAGTGTATTAGAACTATACTTCTTTGTTTCAATATTGTTTCGAATGTGCATCATAATCCATGAGTGTACCGGTTTGTCTTTCTTGGGTTGATTCCTACTTTAACGCCTCGACTCTCGCCCAGGTGGCGATCATTAAACATATGCAGTTACCATGACGATTTTTTGCATTTATGTGGCAATCGTAATTTAGAATTAAAATGACGATTTGGAACAACATGTAAGTACAGCATGCCGTTACATTTTTATTTATTTTTGATTGCCAATTAATGTAGTTTTAATAATTAAGTGTCTTCAAATTTCTTAACTGGTGCGTTTATCGCTAGTTTGTTTACTTTAGTTTTCCTCTAGTTCTTTTGGGCGCGTTGAAACGGTACTTACGTATTATCCAGGCGGTCACTTCCGCCAAACTACTCTGTTGTAGATTTTAAATACGTTGCCAATCGTATTCCAAACCATGAACAATTTCATGTGCCCGGCATTTATCTTGGTGAAAAAATTCTTGTCTTGGCGGACCGCCGGGATAATACGTAAGTACCGTCGAAACTTGTGCATAACTCCCAGATACCCATAACTGCAAAGCTCGCCAAAGTACGGGTTATTTTTTAGGTTGGCGAGAGTGGAGGTGTTAAAATAGGGCAACTCTTTCTTGTACCATAAAACACATCTTTGGAATCGAAATCTATCTTAAAATCGCCTACTGAAACTGTTTTACAATCTTCGCCAGGCATATTCTTCCTATAGGCATATTCCAACTATACCGCAAAGACATTTTAAATACTGTTTGGAATGGGCATCGTAATCCATGAGTGTACCGTGTTTTCCTTTCTTGTTCCACAAAGTACTTCTTCGGAATAGAAATCTATATTAAAATCGCCTAATAAAACTGTTTTTCAATATACGCCAGGCGTTTTCTAACTATGCTCGAAATATATTTATAATAAATTGCCAACTTTTGGCACCACATTTAGCGATCAGTTATCAAAAATTGCAAACCTTGTCCGACTTTCAACATTTTATTAACGCCCTCCCCTCTCCATGTTATCTGGCAAACACATTTGAAAAGTGAATCGACACGCTAATGTCTACACAAAAAACCTGATTGAAATTAATAGCACTCTGGTGCTAAAACTTTTGGGGTGGACCGCCCTTATGACTTAGGGGTATGAGACATAGTTAAAAACCTATTCTCAGACCTAACGAATATACATATAAAATTTCATTAAAATCTGTCGACCCGTTTCAGAGGAGTATGGTGACTAACACCGTGACAGGAGAATTTTATATATTAAATTAAATAGGTTTTCATTGCTTTCTTTAATGATGAATGATTGTTTACAATGGCATATCTTTAAATTCGTAAGCATTAATCCAGACTCTATCTTTTTTAACTTTAATATTAATATGAAAACGAGTACTTTTGAAGCATATTTAAATAATCTTTCAAATGATACTTTACTTTTTGCAAGTACTTCTGCTATTTAAAATTTATTTAATGCTTGTGTATCCGATGAAGAATGAGAAATTTCAAATTAAAAAATAATGTAGCAGATATGCATTCATAACAGGCACTCTTATTCATGTGTTGAAATATAAAATAATGTGTTTGAATTTTCTTTATTTATTTGGAAAAAACACTTCTCGTAATAAATAAGCACTTTTTAGATCTTGGAAAGCAACAATATAAAACAATAGAGAAAAGCATGAAAACTAAAAATACGCAAAATTGCAACATAATAGTGTATAGTGTTGAAAACAAGCACTAATCATCTGTTCCCTGTTGTAACAATATGATCTCAAAAATAATTTTTTTTTAACAATGCTTAACATTTCTTCCGTTACAAATCTACTTAATAGCTGTAAAAAACTTATACTGATTGTGCTTTGAAACTAATAATTTCATACTTTCTATTCCAAGAAATGTTAACAGTATTATTTTATTAATTCAGTTGCCGATTTCAAAATGAATCTCCTTGATAAAAATAGCTTTAACAAACTTCTGAAGTCTTATCAACCTCCAGACTCAGCTCGTGTGGCCACTGATGATACAACTCTTGCATCGTACGAAACAGATATTTATTCGCATCACAGTATTTCTGACCAAATGAAATTTGTGTTTGTTTATGGATTTATTGCAGTTTTGGTCATTTTCTTTTAGATTTCCATCATCAGGGCAATGTACTTGTGTTTTTTCGGTCGCAAGTTTAAGTATGTATCTGTTACTAAAATTGCAAAATATTTTGATCCGAAGTCCAAAGAAATACTTATAACAAGTGTTTGGCATTCTAATGTTAATAATTCAAAAATCCCTGAGCCTGCTATGTTGAACGTTTAATCAAAGCAGTCAGCTCTTGGATAGATCTCAGGAAGTATGCCATGATCTATAATCGTAGTAAAAGAATTTAAAGTTTGTATACTTTAAACTGAATATTCTTCAGGGTTTTAATTTAAAGACAAATATATCCCCAGTTGATGGTTTGAAAGCACAGTTAGCTTTATGTATTTGACTGCGCAAATAGACATCATAGCTGCAAAACTTCATATTATCTTATTGATTTACAAACTTGTTTAACAAAAAGAATATGGAAAGCACTTAATTCAATATTTACAACTATATTAAAATACTGTTCCCCAAGCAGGACGCGTATTATTTTTTGCCAGAACTGAATCTACCTTGAAAGCAGATTTAACCTTTAAAATCATTTTTATCTTTAAAAATTCATTTCAAATATTCTACAGTGCCACACATGAACTTGACTACTTCTTTGAATTTCACTACTTGTTTGAAATGAAGAAGATGAATTGTAATAATCTCAATATTTACAACTGTATTCTATGAATTGCATTTCTATCATCTTAATCATTTTATTTGTGTTGTAGTAATTGAAAACAAGTAAAGAATTTTTATGTGAAAGATCAGAAAAAATTGTTGTTTTTGACGAAAGGAAATATTCTGTCTTTCAGAGTTGTCAAAAACATAATATTTTAGCTAAATTATAGATTTAGAAAGAGACGCTACAGATTATCATCTCAATTGAGCTAAAATTTTACTGAATGAAGATTCAATTTCTTAAAAATTGGCCTGAAAGCTGAAATGCATCATGCATATTGTATAATCTGAAGAACTATAAACAGACTTGATTGTTCTTATGATTTCTTCATTTGAATTAAAAAATATAATATGGTAGTTGTTTCAATATTCACTTTGCATTCATTTTTGTTTTCAAATTCAGATTAGATATTTATTTGAAATTTTTACAGTGTAACTGGAAAGAAAATTTTTAGAATCTTAATATTGCAGGAGAGAAGTATCTTTTTACAGACTAAGACACATATATCAATATTATATTATTGTATGCTATTTAAAACTTTTGTTATTGTACTTTGGAATGATATTTTTTATATGTTAGAAACATGGTAAAGTGAAATGAAATAAAAGCGTTTATCTTTATCTGAATGCTTTTTATTTATCTTCATTTCTGTTCTCAATTACTTTTACTTTGAATATTACATTTGAAAACCATTTTCAATATCCTTATTAATTAATAATCAAGATAGTGGCTATGAGCGAAATATTCTGGAGCTAACGAATAACAATCTTATTTATAAAAAGAATGTGTAGTTCCATTGTTTTTACTGTTAAAAAAAGATTTCACCATAATGCGTATTTTTATGCAACCCGAGGACACCGTGCTCTTTTACCAATAATTTGTAACTTTTCGTCTGCGAAAAATAATTTCTTTTTTTTTTCTTTTTTTGTAATGTCTAAAAAATTGCAGCAGTTAACTTTCAAAATATTTGGATAAATTGAGAAAGCAATCTACGTCCATTTCAGAACGTATTCGTAGCTGATTCTTTTGTTCCTGTTTACAGGAGGAAACCTTTTCTTCTTAAAAAATACTGTAGGGAAACTTTATTGTACCCGGAATAGGATAAATTTCCTTAGAATTAAAGGATAGTAGATGTTTATCAGATGAAATACAACTTTGATTATTTGTGATGTAGATCACATATTTAATATTCACTATCATTTGTTTTCAGTTTCATAAAATTAATCAGTTTAAAATCAAGCATTTAAACTTTTATTTCTGTTCTCATTTTTCCTTACACCGACTTTCAAAATTCGTACTTCGCTTTTCCCCGCATGCACTAGCCTTTTACTGAGAATTTATTTCAGACTGTGCGGCTTTTCGTGGGCTAAAAATAGTTTTTTTTTTTATGTTGTTTAGAAATAGTAACATTTTTTTTCATTACTTCTATCCCCACAGTTGACCATTATTTTGACTTACGATATTTTAATTATTTTCCATGCAATGCATAGGCTTTCAAAATTATCCAATCGCAGCTTGTTTACTTTACTTCTATTGATCTAAATTTATTGTAGTAACTCTGTATTTTCTGCTGGTTATTTCAGTCAAGTGTTTATTTTTTTAAATTTTCATGTCAATATATGGGTTTTAAAGGAAGTGAGTTTTGTCTTTTATGCAACTAATTGTTTTATCGAACCTGTGTTATGTGACCTTAACATTAATTAAAGTTAAGAATTTCAAAACAGTTTCTTTAAGTAATTTCTTCATTACATTATTCATCGATGAAGACAAGACAGATAGCTTGATAACTGCCCAGAGATATCTGGAAAAGTTGATTTGGGAAGAGGAAAGCAATGGGATTGCAGGTTTAACTTCTGCTTGAAAATAAACTTTATTATTTTTTCCTATAATTAAATGTGCATTTCCATTATTTTTATTGCTTGTTTAAAAGCAATAAGTAGTTGTTCATATCACAGAACTTTTATAGCCAGTTGTGGGAGAACCAAACAGTTAATAAGTCTGGAATGATTAATAAAAGTTATTAATTATACCAGACACTTTTAGGAAAGTATTTTTCTGTTAACTTTTTAGCTTTTTAACATTTATTCTTGTTAAGTTTATGTAAAATAGTTAATGAGAATATATTTTAAAACGTTTTGACATTTTGAAATAATTTTGTATTTCGGTCTGTTTAGAGTAATTACAAGTAAAGTTAATATGTTTCAAGCAATTAAATTTATCATAAAACTAGAAACTAGATCTAAGAATTTTTTCTTTACAACTCAATAATCACACGCTATTCATATCATTATATATAGATCTTAAGCGAATTATCGAGCACACATACACCGAATTCTAATTTCATACGGTGAATACATGGAATAACAGATACATAAGGAGCAATTTTTCTAATCAAAAATTGAATACTCTTCACAATATGAATACATACAATGATTTTCCATTAACAAAATATGTGGTGTTTACAGGAAGAAATATTATTATATACAGTTATAATGAATTGTATTATCGCTGTTTTTAAGAGCGCATTATCACTTTTTTCTTGCGGAATAAAAACTTTCATTCATTTAAAAAATAATTAAAATATTATATTTTCCCGGGCTAAATTTAATTCTTTTCCTTTGATATCCAACAAAAGACATTAAATGCAAAGATGTAGGCAAATATGTTATAATATTACATTAATTAATAATATCAATAATTAATTTTATCATAATTATTATCGGGAAATGTTCTATAGCTTCGCCGCATTGCGTAGAAATTTTCTGTTTTTAAGTGGTGCAAATACGTCAGTGGCTCGTGTCTGTTTCTTATCTTTTGCATCTAGTATTACACAGCACATTTAAAGAAGTGTTTAAACTATATGGTAACAGATTTTCAAAAAATTTCAATAAAACAAACTTCATGTATCGATTAGTTCCTTGCTGATTTACTATAAATGCGGTAGTGCTGCGACCTACTGTCCATTTCAATAAGTATTTTTTCGGTTTCACAGCTTTTTGATACCATTTACGATGAACAATGTAAAACAAAGAATGAAATTAAAATAAAATATTTATTTTAGTGATGAAAACAATTTTTTAAAAACTGTTTCAATGTTCGCCAACAAATCTGCATTTTCCTCCATTTGTAATTATTGAATATTTAATATTAAAAGTCCTGCCTTCTGGCTTAGTTAAAAAATAACGTAATTAAATCAACTCTAACTAGGCACTATTCAATTTTTGCTGAAGTTGGTTAGAAATACGTAATACATGAAAAATGTATATAGTAAAATATTGTTTTTTCTGTATTTCGTTAGATTTTGTTACATTGTATAAATTTATGTACTTAACAATATTCTCTCTCATTAAAATTACACTAATAAATGAAAAAAAAATTAAACAATAAATATTTAAAAAGATATTTTTGCATATTTTATTTCATTAAAAAAGACGATTTCTTTGAATCGTATATTAGCGAAACAATAACTGCGTCTTAAGTTTAATTTCACCGAAATTTCATTCAAAAATCGTGTGTAGCAGGTAAAATGAATTCTATTTTCATATCAATAATTATTGACTTGATCTCATGTAAATCTCTGAATTTTTATACATAAGAAAAAAAAAAGGAAAGAAAATCAACAATGATTAGAATTTGAACCAGTAACAATCTCACCAAATACTTTCTGTGCAATTTCCTACTAAATTTCAGATACACGGCTGGGGGAAAAAAAGAATTCCGCCAGAACAGTGAAAAATGGAAAAACCAGCAAAAACTAGAAAAAGAGTAATTTACTCATCTATCTATAACTCTAAGTATCTCATATCTATCTATATATATAGTTACTCGTATGGTGATTTTTAGATATCGTATGTTTCACATGCGAATATCATGATAATTATGGTAAAACTTATAACTAAACGCACTATCTGTATGTTTTTAGAAGGTAAAAATTTTAAAATTGTTCTACGTGCTATTTTTAAATCCAGAATAATTCAAAACAAATAAGATGATATATACAGTGCTGCCATCTATCAGTAAATATCGATATAGTTGCGCACGAGATGCTAAGAAGTTTGTCCCGTCCAGTTTGACCCTTCGGTCACATTCATTCAGTGGCGTAACCAAGGGGGGGGGAGGGGGGTCACACCCCCACATAGGGAATCTTTTGCCATACAAAATGTATATTCTTCACTCACTTATCACATACACGTAACATATATGTGAGTTGCATTCATTTGAACCAAATCTGATAAAATATACTTTATTCGGACATTAACCTTCTTGGACGTTTTGAGAAAAAGAAAAATGTGAATGTGCTTTTACTACATAAGCTGATAGGACAATATCTATACATAATATGAAGGAATAGGTTTCTTAAGAAATTCGCCCATCTTTAAAACCCTTTTTTAACTTCTCTGCCAGTGTGCAAATACGAAACGAAGAATATTCCCTTTAGGTACTAAACGTTGATTTTCAGTATAGAACTTCGGCTGTTTTTCTGTGACCCAGTATTTAGAAATATTCAAATGAATTAAAAATCATAGTTTTAATAATTTTTATGAAGGTAATTTATATCCAGAGTTTATACTCTATTTTTATTGTCTACCAGACGGAGACATCTATGGCTGAGATGTTAATTTTCTTTACCGAACTTTGAAATTTTAATACCGGGTGACATAAAAGTCTGTAAAAACTTGAAAAACTCATTAAAAAAGAACAAATAATGATAGAAAAATTGCGGTTTTCAAAAATAGGTTTAGCGGGTGATGGGATTTTTTTAATGGCAAGAAATGTAGTAGTTCCAAATGTTACCGATAGGTGGCTCTGACATGCACAATGGTAAGCAAGTTTTTAATTTAAAAAATCCGAAATCTCTCTAAGATTATCCATGCAAACCGAAATTTTGTATCGTTATTTGTTCCTTTTTAATGACTTTTTAAACTTTGATGTAGGGATGGACGCGAGACAGAAAATAGGCGTCTCACGTCTCGCAAAACTGCCTAAAAGCTTTGTCTCGTCTCGCAAAATCCCTATATCATAATGTTAAAAATGTCTGTCTCGTCTCGCGGAAAAGTTGAAAATCTATGTCTCGTCTCGCGTCCATCCCTACTTTGATGCACCCAGGATGCGCAAAAAGCTCGTGGAAACTTGCACGGAAACTTAATTGGAAACTTGTTTCCCACTGTGCACGTCAGCGCCACTTATCGGCATAATTTGGAACTACAACCCTTTCTTCTCATAAAAAAAAATCCCATCATCCTCTAAACCTATTTGTGGAAACCGCAATTTTCTATCATTATTTGTTCTTTTTAAATGTACTTTTATAGTTTTTACGGACTTTTTGGTCACCTGCCTGGTATTAATGTTCTTACTTTTGCTCCCAAATTAAGTGAGCTTGGTAATACACGGTTGACGTACCTACGCAAAGTTAGTACTCATTTGGGAGTCGGCGAAACTTAGTGTGCGGTCAAGATATATTTCCATATGCGGATGATATTATGTGCAAAGAAATAGTGAAAAAGGATGAATTTCGTCCATTAGTTTCAGCACATCTATGTGGGAGCATTTAGTAAGTTTTTTCACCACTTATAAAAAGCATGCATGAGGAGGATTATGCGTGTATTTTTGCAACCAGTAAGGTCACTTAAAACGGTGGAACGGAAAATAATTTTTATTTCACATCTTTTGTAAATAAAGAAAAGAAACTCCCACAAAAATATTCTGTTTAAAAAATTCTTTTTCGTACGAAAAAATAGGAGCGAAATTTTGATCACGTTTGATTCTGGAAGTTGAGCGCTATCTTCCCCTTTTCGAGTGTTTTAGTGAGGTACCGAGAGAAAAGAAGAAATGGAATGAGCCGCGTGATATTTAGGAAAAACATTTTTGAGCTCCATCCCTAGTTTTCCTAGGGAGTCCTGATAGCCAAAGCTACAACCGTAATTAATGGGTTAAGCAGAAAAATGATCAGTCTCCGCCACTGAGAATAAATTAATTATCTAGTAAGGACATGAACCACCAGATATTTTATCCTGCATTCCGTTATGAGAAAGGGTTATTATGGAACGAATTTTCTTCTGTTTCTTTTTACTAAGAAGATGAAATATATTCATTGTATTATTAAAACGAGTAGTGTTGTAAGTATTTTTCAATTCTTATCGAAATTAAAGTTGTACAGTCGAATATCGTCAGTAAGTCACCTGAATCAGACGCCACTACGTATATTACATCTTTCCGAAGTCCTGACCTTTTTAATAGACCTTTTCACGTATTGTACGCAGCTTATTGCGTCGATAGTTTTTCAACCTAGTTTAATTTTATTAATTTAAGTTCTTATTCTACTAATTTATGTAAATTATACTGTAAGTTAATTATAAGCACACTTATTACATAAACATTTAGAAATTCATTTTGCATTTAATATAAAGTTTCGCTTAGTAAGTCATTTTTAAGTGTCCTCGAGAGTGATGTATTCCTGGTGTTTGACTGTATTAGTGTTTCATATATTATAATAGAATTTCCTTCCATTTACTTCTAACCTAATTCCCGATTTAAATTACTTACACTTTTCTACTCTAGGGAAGCGGGAGGAAACCGATACTTCTGCTGTAATATTCAGCTTTTTAAGTTTTCAAATAATATGTGAAAACAGTAAAGGCGTTTATTCCTCTTTCACCATTTTTGCATTGCTATAGAAACGGCAATCAGTTTGTATGTGAAGCTTTTAAAATTGCATTAAAAATTAAGTGGCAGTTTCTGAGGAAATAAATGATCTACCAAGATCAGCAGTAAGTATTTCACGTTTCGTAATATTGGCATTTTCCAATCAATACTATGTTATAAATGCTGCAAAATACGTTAAATTCATTCATAAATTTTAATTTCACTGAAGCGAATTTCAAATAATTCACATTATTTTTCAGATTATAAGATACATATTTTTTCATGAAGCATTAACGCAGTTAAAAAAATAAATAAAAGGTAAAAATTTAATCACAGGTAATAGTTTTCTGGTAAATTATTACAATCACTAGGACTCCTTTTCAAAATTGCAATAATTTTTTTAAAGTCTTTTTACAATTTTTTTTTTTTTTACTATCATAAAAGCAGTAAAAAACGATATATATGAGTTGAGTATAATAAAATTGATATCACAAAGTTAAAAAAAATTCCATGTTAAGCTTTTTCACAAAAGTTCACGGATGTTGTTAAAAAAAAAATAATAATAAAAATTTCGAATCTTCGATACCCATTAAATTGTGATTTCCCTCTCGCATATTTTCCTGCTGCTTCCTCCATTGAATTTTTTTCACCCTTTTACAAAAAACAAAACAAAACAAAACAAAAAAAAACGCATGTTGAAGGCTGTTAAAAGAAATGAAGCAGGCAGTGCAGGCAAGAAGGCTGAATGCAAAAATGAGAATAATACATTACCGAAGGAGAGGGAAAAGTTTAGGGCACAGGAAAAAAAAAAGAAGAAAAAAAAAGGATAATTTTTTTCAGTTTTCCTGAATAAGAAATCGCACCTTTTGTTATTTATGCGAGTCGCCATGGTAACGAGCAATTTTGCAATCTTTTTTAATCTCTTGTCTTAGAGGAAGGAGAGATAGAAGATAAATTACTAAGCCTGGAAGCTTAACTCGAGAAAATTGTGGAAATCTTCGTATAACGGAATGAATAATTTTCTGAATGCATTAAACTTTATGAGTGAAAAAATAATGCGTTTCTAGAAAAAAAATAATAAGCGAATGTAATTTTTATCAGGAAGCTACAAGGAAAATTCATTCATGCTGCAATTGTTTTATAAATGCTCAGTTTATATATTTGCATATGTGTCATGAAGTAAAAGGAAAGCTTAATTTAATTGTCGGTTCTGTCTCAATTAACATGTTTTACTGAATATAAATCAGGAATATTGCTTTTTTTCTTCTTTCTTCAGCTATTGCATAATACCACCATGGCTTTTCCAGCATTGCAATTTTACAAGATTAAAAAAATAAAGTGCCTATTTTTTCTTTTCTTTTTTTTTCCTCGGGCGATTTTTACCAGTAAATTATATGCATTATTTAACACTTTCGAACTATACAGGGCGTCCCATAACTATTCATACAAAATTGAGGTGGAATTAGCGCACATCATAAGGAAGAAGAATCACATGGTCATGTGGGAGGTCCGACAGGCCGTTTTCATATAGCTGTAATAATCACTTGGGAACAAGTCCTTAAATAATAATGAACTTTCCGACCATTGTTCGTCAAAAGAAATCATCGCGGTTTTGAATAATTTCTTTTAAAAGCGTTCAAGTGAGAGAGGTTTCTGTCCGTTTTCTTTCCATGTCAGAAAGTTTAACTACGAAGGACTTTTGTTTTAAGTAAGGGCCGTATTTATCTTTTATTTTCCTCTTTTTTCTTAAAGAAAACAAGTAAAAGATAATTTTGGAAGATGTATTTAATTTCTTATGGTACATAATTTTCTTTATTTTTCTACATAATCATGTAGTTTGTTTAAGTACTTTTTTACATTTTAAAGTTAAGCTTTTGAAACATTCTTCAAAGAAATTTGCCACCTGCTTTAATATCAGGAGTTTACACAGGAAAAAAAAAATTTATAATAGTAACTGTGTACGTCAGCGCCATCTACTGGCTGATTTTTTAATTTAGATTTATTCAAGTTTTTATGAATTTTGAAAGATTGTAAGAACATTTTGATCACTTTTTATGAATAGATTGAATAATTTGATAGATTGATAATATATTATGAATAATTTTATACTGGATGTGTTCTGTATTATTTACATTTGCCATTGTTTACAATAGAATGAAAATTTAGTTTTGAGCAAATAAACTAGCATATTTATCTTATACCTTGTCAGTTCGTGACAGAATATATGACTGCGTTTTTATATCTAGCTACGCGAATGACAAAATTTCACTACAATATTCCTTAAGAAACAAAGTTAAATACAATTTATATTTTCCCGTCACATGAGGGAGCGCGCTCCGTAATTTAACAAAACGCTTTAAAACCGCACTTTTATATTTTTGCCTCATCCCTTTCACAGATTTTATCGGAACTGAATTATTTGATTAATCACTTCCCCTTCATTCGCACAATTTACGATTTCAACTCTTCGTTTCGACGTGAAATGTTTTAAAGAAAATCTCCCGTAAATGACTGCATCCCTTTCACATCCAAATAATAACGCAGCATGTTTCGTTTGTTTTCTGTTAGTCTTTTCTGTGCAGTTGCTCCCAAGGTTTAAAATCCGTCTTTTGTTCGAAAATATTCCTTCATTAAAAGCAAAACTGCGATGTATTATTTCCCGAAATTATTCCAACAATGAACTGTTCATTATTCGGGTAAAAAATTTCCCCGTTTCTTTCTATTCCTCTTTTGAACCTGCAATCGGAAGATTTGAATTAGTAACTATGTTTTTCTTTCTTTTATTTGTTTCTTTAAAACGAATTTCACGAACGGAAATTTACGCATCATGGAATTACGCTCCCTGAGACAATTACCGAGGTTGTTAAACAATTAAGTTTTTGTTCAAAGGGATAATGGATATCAGTGCGCGTCTAGTGTTCATCTGCCGAATGCATAGTGGCTAAGTTTGCAATGTTGGCCGTAGCTTTGGGAATTAGATCTTGCTTGGCTGTCAAAAAAATATCGCGTTCATTTGAATATCTCAACTGCTTCGAATACGTTGGAAGTCCAAACAATTACAAATTTCTTACCAATTTTTACTTGTTTGGTTAAAACAGTGAAGGATAGCGTAAAAGCCATGAAATTAGCCAAGCAAATATATTTTCAAGGTCGTTGTATTAATCAAACAAAATGTCAGTGTAACTCATTTATCTAAGGCTGTTAATTGCATCTCTGGCCATATTAACCCTTTTGCGGTCATATGTCTACTCTGAGGCCCCGAAACTTTTTTTACTGTTCCTTTCGTGCATCTGCTCTGAGCCACCAAAGATTTTCAATTTCTCCAATTGCCTGTCTGCTCTCAAACAACACACCAAAGAGCCGCAATGATTTTGCACTTTTTTTTTACTCTCCTTTTTAAGGTATATAAGTTTAGACTTCACAATAAATAACATAAATTTCTAAATAATCTATTCACGATCTATACTGTGATTCATTCAATATTTTTTTCATCGCCGGACACTTGCTGTCTATGTTGGCCACTTTATAATGGGGGCACCCTATAGCTGGGACAATGTTGCTCCCTATGAAGGGACGTGTAACAACCAAGCCGAAAAAGAGAGTTGTACCCGGGCCCATGATGTTCGAGAGTCATGAGTGGTGCGCTAAACACCATACAATCTGGGGCGGTGCTTCTATAAATTCAAAATAATGAAACATAGAACATATTTTGTTTTTCTTTCATAATCTTGCATATTACGCAAAACTGTTTCTTAAACGAAAATTAACTCCGATCAGCACGATACCTATACATAAATTTAAAACAACCGCAAAGGGTTAATGTAATCACATCAGCATATATGTAATTTTTAGTTTCCATTGTACCATCTAAGGGAGTGTATCGTCTGTTTTCTGTACAGATTGTGTAGATCACTAATGTTTAAACTTTTTACCAGTTTTGCCAGATGTACCTAATTTTCGCCATCTGGACTGGTTCACAAACTACTATAATTAATATAATTTTAGACGGCAGCTTTTTATTTTAACACATTCAGACCCGATTGAATAACTTCTCTCTGATTTAAATACTTTTTCTTTTGATAATAGAGGTTAAATTTTTAATTAGAGTATAAAATAAGAGATCCTGATTGTTAAATTTTCGAGGATTTTTCTTTTACGTGAACAAATTAGAACATCCAACCTGTATCATTGCGTAGGTAATAGTTTTGATCTCAGTTTGGACGCAGGATCAGAAATGAGTCAAAGTGAATTGATAGTAGTTTGCACAGTTCAGCAGCTTCTGAAGGTAGAGCAAATGTCTAAAATGAACCATGTTTGGAAACCCTAGGATATGGAGGTAGCATGCCGACCAAAAACAAAGTGTCAAACTTAATAGAAGTAACAGTAAATGAACTTGATCTTGTTTCATAGAACGTGATGTAATAAATTCGTACATTTATCATTCAATTTTTACATTTTGGTAAGCCAATAATTTTTCAACGGAACTGTTTAGAAGTTATTTATTTATTTAAGAATATTGTTTTAAAAAACTATACTCATACATTAAATACCATTGGTCTAGATCCTCAATCTCTTTTTTAAAAAAATTTAATGCGTAAAATGATCTTTTTCATCGTAAAACCCAAAACCCGACTTCGAAATTTGCATTTTTAGAGAAATTTGCATTTTTAGAATTGAATTCGATTTCGAAATTTGAATTTTTAGAATTGAATCGTATTTAGGATTAAATAAGTATTCTGCGAAATCTTCAATTTAAAATTGTGAAAAATGAAGTACGTAAATTATATAGCATTCAAACTCCGCATTATGCTTAGTTTAGCATAAATCTAACTTCTTTTCCTTTTGTGGTGGTTTAAACTTCTTTTACTGGAAAACCCACCCTCTTTTTCTTTCAAAATTAAAATTATTTTAAGTAGCTTGAATATACGTAATATCATTATTCTTTTACTTTGATTTTTAAAATGAGTAACATTTTCAATATAGTTATTATCAAACACACTACTATCAATACAAATCTTTCCCATAGACAGTGACTCTGTGTAGACCAATTTATATTCTGAAAAAAAATAGAGAGAAAGAGGCGGTAAAGTCATAATTTGTTTTTCGCCTCTTCCAGTCCTAGAAATTTCATGAAAACTGTATTGCTCTTAGATATTGTCGAACTTTTTATAACTATTTATATTAGTTATATGTCATTCATTTCCAATTTTTTTACTTTAATGTACATTATAAGCGTAAAATGTAATAGTTTCAAAAAAGTGAAAACGATTCTCCTGACTAGAAATAAGGGTAATATAAAATTCTTTAGTGACTTTTTTTAAAAACTTTTTTCACAATAGAAAATCAATTCTCTGGTAACAATGCTTTCCAGATAAAAGTTAGATTCATCAATAAAAAAAAGTACGAAATGGAACATAGCATGCTCCATTTCGTAGACAAAAGTTGATAACTATTGAAAGTTGAAAACTTTGGAATTAGAGACTGCTGCCCATCCGATGTTGCCGAAATTGCTGCCGATCCGATGTACATATACCAACGCACGATAAGTAAAATAAGAACCAGCACGCCAAATCAGCGATGCGATGACTATTTGGCGTCGGAGAGAGCTTGTTTACTTTTGCAACCTTTAAAGATAACCACGCCTTCAAGTCCGTCGGAAAAGTTGGTCCGGCGCGAAGTTGCTCGGATTTTCCCTTTAGTGTGATAAGGCCATTAGTGAGAATTGCGTTATTTTACATTTGCAATTTATTTCTCTTTCGTATAAACCTCCATCGTGGTTCTACCGGCCCAGCTTTTCTACTCCGATGAGTCATCGAAAGAGGCCTACGGATGCTCACTTATTGGTTAGAGAACTTAGATACGCCATCTAACGGCCAAATCTAACCAATGAGTAAACGTCCCTTGACCTCTTTCGGAGTGTACAAGTAGGTCCGGTAGAATCACGATGGCCCCGAGTATAGGACTCTTTTTTTTCCCCAATGGCCGGGTCAGCGGCCTACTGTAGGCTTGACCTTTACAAAAGCCGCAGATGTTGGTCATTTCGTTACTTTCATGCGTATTAAGCAGATAAATGTTACCCTTATTAGTGGTCTCCTAATTTTGAAGCAATTCTAGTTGAGAAATCTTGCACCTAGATTGGAATTCCCAAAGGTATCTTTTGAACATGGAGGAAATAGTAGCCACGGCAGATTTTATGTACACCAGCTCCCTTTATCGTACACGGTTCCACAGAAGCTGGTGCTGCTTCACTATCCTTATGAGGGAGTTGTCGAAGGTGTGAACTTCGTCACAATCCTTCATCTTCTTGGAACGGGCTTAGCTACCCCCTGAACAGAATCTTATACTAACCACTGTGGGACTTAGAATAAGACTCTGCTAAGGGGATTTTAGCACTTGAAATGCGCTTTTTGCAGTTTTTTAAACCAAATATCAACCTCTCAAATGCAACACAATTTACTTTAACGAATAATGTATTGTTCAATAAACTTTTTTTTCAGAAATAAGCTGCTGGAAACAAATTGAAAGCATAATTATGGTAAATGTACAGAATAAAGTATCATAAAAGTCTTACAAAAGTAAATTATTGCAGTCTGTTTACACAGTGAAACAATTCTGCTATAACCGCTCTTTCAATGATAATATTTATGACGCTGAAGAAATGGGCAATTCCTTGCAAAATAAATCCGGATAGAAATTACGTTGCCAGATGCTTAAGCAAACAGGAGCAATTACTAAACAAATTCGCGCTCCATTATGGCAAAGAAAATTAAACATTGATTGCTTAGCAGATTATTTGAGAGAGAACGCCGATTCTTGCTTGCACCCTTGTGATATCGATAATCAAAAGCTAGGATTTAATCGATAAGAAAGGAATGTTAAGTGAGTGGGGTAAACATTAAACGTAAATTTCTGTTTTACGATGTGCGATAGCTCATTTTTTTAGTACGTATCGGCAGTAGTAACTTTTAAAGGGGGATTCCAGATTTCTAAGATGAGCTAAAAATGTGTTAGATGATGCTAACTTGAATAAAAATGGGAACACTTTTTTTATTTTTATGATTATTAGTTTTTAGAGCTACAGTGCATTTTCTTATTTAACAACTTTTTAAAAAGGAATTCCCTGGAATTTCTTTGATTGCGGAAGCATCGGAGACGAGTCTTGCCATGAAATTTACTTGTAGACTACTTAGGCTGTTGACGAACGATAGTTTTGAGAGCTCCTTACGGAAGAACTCAAGGCTCCATAAGTTAGATCAGTGTGAGGTTCTGCGACCAACGTGTTCGAGTGTGCCCAGAAATAAGACGTCCCTGTTGTAAGGCAAACGTGGCGTCTGATGGCGCAAAGGTCGACCAGCTGCTGTAATTTGATGAACAGTATTCATCTAGTACGCCATTAGTACTTCTTATATCCAATAAATGTATCCTATGAACCACTCTCTAATGTCCTTTCAGATCTTCTGCCTCTGCAACCATCTGACGGTTATGCGGAATGGCTGTTATTCAATTTTCAATTCTTGAGATGTGCCTTACCTGCCCTAAATGTTATTCGCAATTTTTTTTTGAGACAATCTGTATATGGAAGGACTGTATTTTTTATTTGTAATACAAACAATCTACTTCACTTGCATATTAAATCATCGAAAATTCGACGCACAGCGAAGCCTTGACTTACACGAGAGAGACTTTCCAAGATCACTCGCGTAATTGAAAATTACGCGTTGTGAGATGGGGTATAAATACCACTTTTCGAAACACATCCACAAATATTTTAGATACTCGTAAACGCCTCTTTAACTGTTTTAAACTATTCCCTAACTATGTATTGCCATTCACCACAAAAAAATATTAATGAATAAATGAATGCTGGCGCTTCTTACTGTTAACCAGCAATCTCTCGTTGTGGGCGTTGTGGGAGAGGAGTAATATCTATTCGCATGAGATGGGGTTGTACCTCGAGTCCACATTATATAAAATGTTGCGGGCACAAAAGTTTATTTCCAACTCTTTCGGTTAATTATGATTAATTAAAAGATGTGAATAAATTTACAATATATTTCATCAGGCAATGAATTTAGGAGTCAATCCAGATTATCTGTTAGCAATTAAGCTTTTTTTAAAAAAAAAATTAAATGTGTGTCCTTTTTATATTTCAAATGATATATATTTAAGATCTGTAAACAAGTTATCTTCATAAGCATTTTTCCTCCTCTTTCTGATGTACTAACAATTGTTTTCTCGTAATTTGCATTGGAATTATAGATTATATGAGAAAGTAACCCAAAAATAAAATCAATATCGAGTAAAAATTGACACAGAAATTTCGAAAAAATAGGTTCAAGGTTCACTATAACGTCATTCCGAAGGCTTGTGACATACCAAATTTAGTGGATCTGTTAACCACCACTATCAGGTAACACAAAAACCATCTTTTAAACCTTCTTTGAACAATCGGAGTGTTATCGGACTCCCTTTCAGTCATTTCTCGAACCGTTTGAAGACGAACGTGATTCCAGCACGATGGAGCCACACTTCACTTCTTTGATATTGTCAGAAATTATTTAGACGCGAATTAAAACTCCCTAAGTAAAATATTTGTTCCTTCTGATTTAAACACTCCTTTTTAATAACCTGTTGATCGTACGTTCTTACTTGCCATCACTTTTGTGTACATCGAAATGCAAAATCGGTTTATTTAAGTCGCCTTTATTTGTCTTACCATTTTTGGCAGATATTTTAGAGAAGTCCTTGAGGCAGGGAACTACAATAAACTGATATATCTTAACAAAAACCTTCGAAGTAAGAGATAAATTTCTGTCAGTGATTATGAAATTGTTTCTTAAATTTCATATGACTCCTGTAAGTTTAAATATATAAATTTAAATGGAGAACTCGGTCTTCATAAAACTATTTCTTTACACAACCGGAAATAAAGTAGGAAAGTAAAAGAAAAACGCGACAGTTCATTCAGACAACTAAAAATATGTCCTTTCTCAGTTAAGTACACACAAAAAGAAACGCAGAAAAGCAAACAGCATTTAAACAAAGCTTGAAACACAGAAAAGGTTCTTCTCTCAAAAGCGTATAGGAAAGCTAAAAAAAACCCTTTAATGCAGTTCGTCCACTAACAATAAGTTAAAAAATATCACAAAGTTAGAATGTGTAGAAGTAAAAAAAAATAATCTCTACTATACATGTTGCTCTAGAATTGTATGTCACCAATTCGTTTGATCGTACTTTCTTTTGTTTAGTTTCATTAAATAAGAAAAAGGTATGTCAAGGTATCAGAATGAGTTTTGGACACCTTTTATTTATAATATTGCACATAGTTTATTTGTTTTATGTTACGGCCAGCTTGCACGAGAGGCATGTGCTTGCGGGAGGTGTGCCTTGGTCAAAGGACTGTTAAAAGGGTTATAACGCGTATCCAAGCGCATGTATTAAGTTTACAGTATAAAATGGAGAGACGTGCGTCTCTTATGTTTAAAAATTAAATATTCCTTTAAAATTTAAAATGAAGAAATCAAATTAAAATACTGTTAGTTAAACAAGTAGAAAAATAATAAATTGCTAATATTCCCTTACGTTCACATCTCGAATTCCGAATTGTAAACTCTAATATGCGCAAAATGTTCTAAAATTGGTACACAATTAAAACAAAACCACACACATTGCATGTGTAAATTTTCCCCAATAACTTTGTAATAGCTTTTAAAATTAAAAAATGCAAAAACGATTGAAAGTATATGCAAAATCCATGTACTCATAAAAATTTTAGTTTGCCTATGTGTATTCTCTTCGATATTTACTATACTATACATCTGTCAACGCGTGGTTGTCACTAAAGAATTATGATATTTTCATGGGGGGGGGGGCGCTTGTATAATTTAATATTTACACGAAAAAAATCACATTTCAGAAAACTTAAGAAATTTGAAACGTCTAAATTCTGTTTTGCACCATATTTTATTCTTATTTATTCGTCTATTAAATATTATTTTATATATATATTTCTAAATTCTGTCTCTCTCTCTTTCTTTTAAATTTAATTTAGTTTTTGCTATTTTTTTTTTTTTTTTTTTTTTGATTGGGCTGGGTTTAAAGAATGAACTAGGCAAACTGAAAAAGTATAAAATAAAAATCGAATTAAGATAATTTAAACAGTTATAAAAATGTAGTTAAGTTTTATTATAAAAAAATAAATATAGCAGTTGGTTTCAATTACGAGCAGTTTGCCTTTCTAAAGCAAAGGTTTAAATTTTCTTAATTTTACTACACGGTTAATATTTAAAAATTGTTATTGCAAGAAAGATAAAAGCTTAATTACTGAACACTATATTTAAAAAATACAATCTGATCAAAAACCGTAAAAACAGAACTGCTGTGATTGGTTTACCGACTCAATCAAACGAATAATTTTCGTGATAAACGAATAATTTATCAGTAACCTGTTGAAATAAAGGGAACCTGTTTGAATGCATCTTCTATAAGACGGAAATGGTCCCAGAATAAAAAGATAGATGGCGTTAAGGTCCCTTTGAATGACTTCTCTAAATCCGTTCATTTTATGCTGTCTCAAGTACGAACAGATCAAGATATTTAATTGAATAAAAATACCCATACATGTTAAATGAAAAGTGTAAATAATTGACAAATAATATTTTTAATTCGGTCTTCATTTCTTAGTACGTTTAACATTATTTTTAAACATTTAAATTGAAATGCTTAAAGCGATACACTAAACTTTAAAAAAAAGTACCCTATGAACACATCAGCAACGAAAATGTGTCAGCTTTAGTTATTTACTTATTACTTATTTATTTATTTAATATATCATACAATATTTTATTAAATCAATCTCACTGAAATATGCAAAGGACAGCGTTGGCCTATCTATTGAGAGCCACCTTAATAAAGAGATTACTTTACGCCTTTGTAGTAGCCCTCAAATTCTTTTGATTTTGAAATATCCTGATACTGAAATTTGTCTGTGAGTCTTTGAGCACTTGAGTGTTCAAAAAACAGTGACAATAGATTTTTTCCCCCGCACAGAAACAAAAAGAAAAAAAAGAGCCTTTATTTGCATTTTGCTGCATCATAACTCTTTATGCTAAAAAAGTAGTTTTACAGGCAAAGAAAAGCTGTACGTTTTATGCGTAATGAAGTTTTGAGCAATAAAAAAAATAAAAAAAATAAAGGAATAAAATAAATCCAATTATTCGATTATTGATAAGTAAATTATTTATTAATGAGACCACAAAAGAAAGTATTTGCAAATGTCAGAATTTAAGGTGTGAGACTACCCGAAAAATATTCGTTTTGTGAAAATTTTCGAATTCTTTTTTATTTGCTTATTTTAAATGCCACACGAATAGGACTTCAAAACTGTTTTACTTTTGTTTCTACGTTAAAAAGAACAAAAAATCGTTAAAAAGAAGCTAAGTTACACAAGAAATAATCTACCAATAGAGTAGTATTTTGTAAAGTATTAAAGTCTGTAAACCCATTTTATGAAAAAATGTGTTTTTCGTCGTAAATTTTCTTTACGATAAATGTCATAGATCATAACATGTTTAAGAAACTTATTTGAAATTTTGCCAGGATATTTTGATGATTACTAGCTGTATTATGAAGCAAAATTTAATATTTAGGTACTTATTTATTGATTTTGTGACCAATTTTGTCTTCAAAGATATCTTCGTTTTAGAAAAAATATAGAGTTTTTTTTATATAAGAATTGAAATATTTTCCTAACTATTAGAAGTTCAAAACACAAATAAATATGTTAGCTACGTACTGCATAAATATTATAAAAAATATTTACTAGCATTGTTTAAAGGGGGTGAGGCATAAATGCAGTTTTTTAAACCAAAATTAAATTTAAATTCGCCAATATTTCAAAGATTACATTGAATTTCATTAAAACTGCATTTAAATTTTTAGTTTTACATCCTATTTTAATTGAATCATGGATTTTTCTTTAAAATTTTACTTTTACGAAAAAAAGGTCCCCGAAGGAAGACTCATACCTTACCCAAAATGCAAAAGAATCTGTCAGCAAAATATTTCCTCATGGTATTAAGAAAGGAAGAAATCACATTTTTCTTTAAAAAAGTATATTGTATGATCAACGGAAGAAATAAAAATATGAGAAAATTATGCCAGAGACCTGAAAAAATGCAGTTTTTATTTACAGTTTATATTACATATTTGTACAGAACATAAACCAATAAGAATTTATGAAATTTGAGAGACACTCTTGCAAAAAATCACATTACAAAATTTGTTGAAACATGACACAGTTATGCCTTTCAAAACCTACAGTATATCGGGTTTGAAGTAATTTCCAAATTTATCGTGCATTTAACGGGAACAGGGAAACAATGAATTGAACGAGGTTTAAAAAAAAATGTTCATAAATTCATTTTACTAATTATGAATGCGTTACTTACATTTTCACTGTAATTGCCTTGCTTCTAAGTGTGCACATTTTTTCTATTTTGACCTTCCACTTTCAAAGATTAAAGTGGCGAGGAAAAAAATGAGAAAAATGTATCGCGACATCCTAGTTGGCAATTAAGACTAAGGCAATCAGTTAAGAGATCTGACAAAAAAGGAAGAGCCAATATCAGATAATAGAAGAAAAAAAAAGGAATTCGTGCAACAGAAGATATGAAAAATGTTTTCTAGGGTCTTTTTTCGTCTTTGCTTACTAATATATATATATATATTTTATTTATTTATTTATTTTTATTTTTTCACATAGCAGGATAAACTAAAGTGTCGCAGTATATAATTTTTATTCAACGATAATTGTTGTACAAAAACGCCGGAAATATCGATTCTGGGAAATGCTAGTTATGGGATATGAATTATTTTTATTAATATAAAAAGTTTGTTTAATTAATCGATTTCTTTCTAAAAATGTATCAAATATTAAGTAGTTTAAAGAGATAAACAGCGTACAACCTATAAGATATCAAATAGTTTTAAGTTTAACCGTATCCGATGAAATAATTAATCATTATTATAAATGTACTAATTTAGGCTTCCACAGATGTTTTTAGATTACCGCCTTATGGAAACTCTTTTATCAAAGCATTCGTAAACAAAAATCATTTCAAATCTATGCCTTTCGTAAGATTAAAAAAATTTTCCCAGTAAGAATAACAAAAAAATTTGTATCATAAGAGCATTAGTATTTCGTTTTTCTAATTATGTACGATGATGTTAAACTAATATTATTTAGAAATTTATTGATAAAAAATATTTGTATAAAACTTATTTATAAAAAGCATTTTTAAATTTGTGACCGGATGCTTAAAAATAGATGTTATAGCGATTATCTTTTAAACCGTAAGTGATCGAAACATACTTTCAACTAGAAAAATTCGTCAAATGAATAGTAGTTGTCAGATAGGGCAATTTTATTACTAGGGGATGTATACATATTAAATTACGAAATTTAATTTTTATAAGGTCCCTCCTTTCCCATCCCTTATGCTTGGAAAAATGGTGCTCTGTCTCTGAGAAGGTATATATAAAAAATCCCATGTTTCTAAGTGGAATAGTTACCGAAATATCGCAAGTTAAAAATTTTGCATTTGTTGCCATGTAGTAAGGGTATGTCTCAAAAGTGAGAAAAATAAAATTACTTTTCAACTGACATTAGGAGATCATTCCAAAACTGCATTTGACTCCCAGAAATCCTATTTTAGCTAGAATTTTCCTATAATGTATGCTTTTCAGTTTCTGGTGAAAGTTAACCCAGACCATTTCTCTGTATTTCTGTATTACGCTTCTTAAATCCTTCTCTAGAGGAGTGCTGTAATGAGTGGATGACCCCCTAAGAGACTAAGTTATTCATAATGTCATAACGCAGTACCTATCAGTCCATGTAAAATTGTACCAGACAATTTCACGAGTTTGAAAGGGTTTAATTGCCATTTTTCAACAAAGTAAATACTTTTCATCTGCAAATGGACGTCAAATGAGAATTTTCATTTTAATATGTATGCAGCCCCTAGAAAAATTGCCATATCTGAAAGCTATTCCTTATTTTACGAACTCTTATAATCGACAGTGTGTTTGGATCACTGAGTTTAAAAGATAATCGCTTTAACATATATTCTGAATCATCTGGTATATTACTCAAAAGGTAAAACTAAATAATCATTATTTATGTGTTACATTATTAAATGCGATTCTGATGTAGATTGAAGTTACTTTACTAGAACGGCCAATATGGCAGTAAACCTGTGGCAAACTCTTTTAGAACTGAATGTACTTTTGAGAAACACTGATTACTGATATTGTGTTATAATTTTACATTGCCAAGCTTATGAACAAATATTACTTGAAGGCTTTTAGGCTGTCCATATCCGTACGGCAGAAAACAGCCAGTTAATCACGCTTTTAAGAAGTGGATAAGTTTATTTCCGATTTAAAACAATCATATTTACATTTTTTAGTAATACTTCATTTTAAGCTTATTCACCCTCCCCCTTACTCCACTGACCTCCCGGTTTCAAAGATTACAGTGGTAGGAATGAGGTTTAAAAAATATGTCTTCCTATCCTAGATGTCAATTAAGACTGAAGTTAAGAATTGTGATAAAAAATAAGAGCCAGTATCAGAGAACAGCAGGGACAAAATAAGAGACTGACGTGAAATAAAACATGAAAAATGATTTTTAGGATTTTTAAAAAACCTCTTTTAGTATTATAGATTTTTTCAAACTCACAGCTCGTAAAGCTGTGAAATAAAGTGCCTTAGTTATTTTTTTGCTGAACTACAATGGTTTTTGTACAAAAACATCTTACCCTTCGAAAAATATTTCAGAATTCTTTGGTAAATAACATCCTAGTAACCTAACAAATCAATAAATCAAAAAATAATGCAAATGTTGTGCCTATTATGGGTTGAAATTTAAATTAGTAATTTTGGAAGATTTTCTAGTTTCTTTCAGTTTATGGTTTCGAAGTAGGATAAGCTTTTACTTTGATGGCAGACCAGTTGGATCTCAGAAGTAGGCTTAGAACTTTCATTCTGGGCTGAGTAATTTCCATTCTTGTACCATTTATAACTTTAAATGACGTGTTATACATTGTATCTAAAAGGTCACTAATAGTAGTAGTAAAATGCAAAACAGCTAACAAAGTAACATTCCCTTGTAATTTAAAATGGTCTTAGATATCGAATCGGCATTTGTTTGTGTTTATACTGAAGTTGCAACGAATTACAGTTGACCTTGCCAAGACAGAATATTGGATAAAAGAAGAGACCTCTTAATCTAATAAATTTTCAATACGTCAATCGATAATAATTTGTTAATGTGATCCCGGATAATGGAATATATCGTTTATAAGAATAATTTTTCATCGAAAAATGGCTATTATATTAAACGGGCTTGATTGTATTTAGAAATGCATCTAATTAAAATTCATTATCATTATGAAGAGTTAGATCATGTTAATTGGAGGATTATAACATGTTAAAAGTGATTATGCTGAAACGGGATTAACTTTTAATGGTAAACTTTATAAGCAAACTGGGAATGTTACTATGGGTAATCCACTTTCACCTATTTTATGCAGTATTCACAACCTATATTTTGAAGAGCAGCTTTCAAAAAATTTATAATTTAATTTCTTGATATGAGTGAGGTAAGTTGATTATATCTTTGTTACTGATTTAAACTGTCCTATTTTCAAGTGAAAACAGAGCAAATTAAGAAACTCCAGTGCCAAGTCCTAATCATCATGGCAGCCCTTTAGACGTTCTCAAAATGCGTAACTCTCCATTACATTATTTAATTTATTTCTGCGTTTATTGTAGGGCATAATTTTTGAATTATAATTTTGAAATATAGTACTTTATATTTTGTGATACTTATTTATTAATTACTAGCTGAAGTACCCGTCGTTGACGTGTTAGTACTGAATGCAAATTTCTAAAAGCAAGAACTTCCGTCAGCATTGTAGGAGTACACAGAATGAATGTAGTATGTTGCCAAAGTAAAGAAAGTGCAGTTATAATTTTTATGTATTGTTAAAATATTACAGGTTAGAGAGTCACTAAGTAATATCATTTCATTCGCTTTAGTCGTAATTATGTGATGCGCGAACGAATATTTACACATATTCAAATAATTTTCGCAAAATCTCAAAATCTAATCAACATTTTTGAAAAATTTGAAGCCTAGAATTTAAGTTGAGTGACAACCTATCATGTCACCCAATTTCGTTTAATTCCCTGCTGTCTTTATTTCGTGATGCTGGAACAAACATTTTAGCATTTTTAAACGATTTTCACAAAATCTCAAAATGTAATCAAAATATTTTAAAAATTCAACACCTATAAATTAAGATTAGCAACTACCTATCACACCACCAAATTTCGTATTAGTCGTTATTACGCGATGCTTGAAAAAATATAACCGCATTTTGGGAGAATTTTCACAAAATCTCAAAATCTAATAAAAAGTTTAAAAAATTGGACACCTATACTTTATGTTGAACAACAACCTATCATGTGACCAAATTTCATATCATTCGCTTTAGTCGTTATTACGTAATGTGTGAACAAAAATTCACTCAGTTTGAAACGATTTTCGCAAAATCCCAAAATCTGATCGGTTTTTTTTAGATGCTTATAGTTTAAGGTGACCACCTATCATTTCACCAAATACCATTTTTTCGTCTTTGCAGATATTATGTGATGTGCGAATACAATACGCAGTGTGAAACAATTTTCGCAAAATCTCAAAATCTAATAAAGATTTTTTTTTAATTCGACGCCTATGTTTTAAGTTGAGTGACCAGCTATCATGTCACTGAATTTCATATCATTCGCTTCAGTCGTTTTTACGTGATGCTTGAACACAAATTTACGTAGTTTGAAAGGATATTCGCAAAATCTCAAAAGACAATCAAGATTTTTTACAAATTGGACGCCTATGTTTTAAGTTGAGTGACCAC
Organism: Cheiracanthium punctorium; assembly: GCA_038373885.1. NCBI lineage: Eukaryota > Metazoa > Arthropoda > Arachnida > Araneae > Cheiracanthiidae > Cheiracanthium > Cheiracanthium punctorium. The sequence continues at coordinate 907,494 of JAWZYV010015947.1, read as the reverse complement.
CTATCATGACACCCAATTTCATATCATTCGCTTCAGTCGTTTTTGCGTGATGCTTGAACACAAATTTACGCAGTTTGAAACGATTTTCACAAAATCTGAAAATCTAATCAAGATTTTTTAAAAATTCGACGCCTATGTTTTAAGTTGAGTGACCACCTATCATGACACCAAATTTCATATCATACGCTTCAGTCATTTTTACGTGATGCTTAAACAAAAAAAGCGTCACGGACAGAATGACAGAATGACAGACAGACAAACTTTTTTTTGAGGGTCGCATCGGATTCCCGGGTGCTTGAAACGGATAGAAATCGCAAAATTTTTGAATTCCAAGAAATGTACAGACAAAAGTCTAATTTTATTTATATAGATATACTAGCTGAAGTACCCGTCCTTGACGGGTTAGTGAATGCAAATTTCCAAAAAGTAAGAACTTTCGTCAGCATTGTAGGAGTACACAGAATGGATGTAGTATGTTGCCAAAGTAAAGAAAACTAAGTTGTAATTTTTATGTATTGTTAAACTATTACATGCTAGAGAGTAACTAAGTAATATCATTTCATTCGCTTTAGTCGTAATTATGTGATGCGCGAACGAATATTTACGCATATTGAAATAATTTTCGCAAAATCTCAAAATCTAATCAACATTTTTGAAAAATTGGAAGCCTAGAATTTAAGTTGAGTGACAACCTATCCTGTCACCTAATTTCGTTTCATTCCCTGTAGTCTTTATTTCGTGATGCTGGAACAAAATTTCAGCATTTTAAAACGATTTTCGCAAAATCTCAAAAGTAATCAAAATATTTTAAAAATTCAACGACTATAAATTAAGATTAGCAACTACCTATCATATCACTAAATTTCGTATCATTCGTATTAGTCGTTATTACGTGATGTTTGAAGAAATATAAACTATTTTGAGAGAATTTTCACAAAATCTCAAAATCTAATAAAAATGTTTAAAAAATTGGACACCTGTAAATTATGTTGAGCAACCATCTATTTTGTGACCAAATTTCATATCATTCGCTTTAGTCGTCATTACGTATTGCGGGAACAAAGATTCACTCAGTTTTAAACGATTTTCGCAAAATCTCGAAATCTGATCGATTTTTTTTTAATTAGATGCTAATAGTTTAAGGTGATTGACCACCTATCATTTCACCAAATATCATTTTTTCACATTTGCAGTTATTACGTGATGTGCGAACGCAAATTAATGCAGTTTGAAATGATTTTCGCAAAATCTCAAAATCTAGTCAAGATTTTTTTTTAATTCGACGCCTATGTTTTAATTTGAGTGACCACCTATCATGACACCCAATTTCATATCATTCGCTTCAGGCGTTTTTACGTGATGCTTGAACACAAATTTACGCAGTTTGAAAGGATTTTCGCAAAATCTCAAAATCCAATCAGAATTTTTTAAAAATTGGACGCCTATGTTTTAAGTTGAGTGACCACATATCATGACACCCAATTTCATATCATTCGCTTCAGTCGTTTTTGCGTGATGCTTGAACACAAATTTACGCAGTTTGAAACGATTTTCGAAAAATCTGAAAATCCAATCAGAATTTTTTAAAAATTGGACGCCTATGTTTTAAGTTGAGTGACCACCTACCATGACACCCAATTTCATATCATTCGCTTCAGTCGTTTTTGCGTGATGCTTGAACACAAATTTACGCAGTTTGAAACGATTTTCGCAAAATCTGGAAATCTAATAAAGATTTTTTAAAAATTGGACGCCTATGTTTTAAGTTGAGTGACCACCTATCATGACACCCAATTTCATATCATTCGCTTCAGTCGTTTTTGCGTGATGCTTGAACACAAATTTACGCAGTTTGAAACGATTTTCGCAAAATCTGAAAATCTAATCAAGATTTTTTAAAAATTCGACGCCTATGTTTTAAGTTGAGTGACCACCTATCATGACACCCAATTTCATATAATTCGCTTCAGTCGTTTTTACGTGATGCTTAAACAAAAAAAGCGTCACGGACAGAATGACAGAATGACAGAATGACAGACAGACAAACTTTTTTTTGAGGGTGGCATCGGATTCCCGGGTGCTTGAAACGGATAGAAATCGCAAAATTTTTGAATTCCAAGAAATGTACAGACAAAAGTCTAATTTTATTTATATAGATAGTCATAATTACTTTTACACCTTGTCGATAAAAAATAATTTACAATTATTTTCAAACGAAGGATCATTTCGCCCTTGGGTGAGGGTAAAATGATCCTTTGAACTCTTTTTTTTTTTTTCAAAATTCTATTTTTTTCGTTACTTAACTTGTGTTTAAAATATTATTAAAATAAGTTTACGATGCAAAATATACTGTAAAATAATATGACAAATGGCCAAAGTTTTATTTAACATTTGATTCATTTTATGCAAGTTTCCCCATAAGGGGATCATTTTGGGCCACTTTCCCGTATATATATATACTAGCTGAAGTACCCGTCCTTGACGGGTTAGTGAATGAAATTTCCAAAAAGCAAGAACTTTCGTCAGCATTGTAGGAGTACACAGAATGGATGTAGTATGTTGCCAAAGTAAAGAAAGCGAAGTTATAATTTTTATGTATTGTTAAAATATTACAGGTTAGAGAGTAACTAAGTAATATCATTTCATTCGCTTTGATCGTAATTATGTGATGCGCGAACGAATATTGACGCATATTGAAATAATTTTCGCAAAATCTCAAAATCTAATCAACATTTTTGAAAAATTTTGAAGGCTAGAATTTAAGTTGAGTGACAACCTATCCTGTCACCCAATTTCGTTCCATTCCCTGCAGTCTATTTCGTGATGCTGGAACAAAATTTCAGAATTTTTAAACGATTTTCGCAAAATCTCAAAATGTAATCAATATATTTTAAAATTTCAACGCCTATAAATTAAGATTAGCAACTACCTATCCTATCACTAAATTTCGTATCATTCGTATTAGTCGTTATTACGTGATGTTTGAAGAAATATAGGCGTATTTTGAGAGAATCTTCACAAAATCTCAAAATCTAATAAAAATGTTTAAAAAATTGGACACCTATAGTTTATGTTGAGCAACCATCTATCATGTGACCAAATTTCATATCATTCGCTTTAGTCATTATTACTTAATGCGGGAACAAAGATTCACTCAGTTTTAAACGATTTTCGCAAAATCTCGAAATCAGATCAATTTTTTTAATTAGATGCTTATAGTTTAAGGTGAGTGACCACCTATCATTTCACCAAATATCATTTTTTGACCTTTGCAGTTATTACGTGATGTGCGAACAAAAATTTACGCAGTTTGAAATGATTTTCGCAAAATCTCAAAATCTAGTCAAAATTTTTTTTTAATTCGACGCCTATGTTTACGTTGAGTGAGCACCTATCATGACACCCAATTTCATATCATTCGCTTCAGTCGTTTTTACGTGATGCCTGAACACAAATTTACGCAGTTTGAAAGGATTTTCGCAAAATCTCAAAATCCAATCAAGATTTTTTGAAAATTCGACGCCTATGTTCTAAGTTGAGTGACCACCTATCATGACACCCAATTTCATATCATTCGCTTTAGTCGTTTTTACGTGATGCTTGAACACAAATTTACGCAGTTTGAAAGAATTTTCGCAAAATCTCAAAATCCAATCATGATTTTTTAAAAATTCGACGCCTATGTTTTAAGTTGAGTGACCACCTATCATGACACCCAATTTCATATCATTCACTTTAGTCGTTTTTGCGTGATGCTTGAACACAAATTTACGCAGTTTGAAATGATTTTCGCAAAATCTGAAAATCTAATCAAGATTTTTTAAAAATTCGACACCTATGTTTTAAGTTGAGTGACCACCTATCATGACACCCAATTTCATATAATTCGCTTCAGTCGTTTTTACGTGATGCTTAAACAAAAAAAGCGTCACGGACAGAATGACAGAATGACAGAATGACAGACAGACAAACTTTCTTTTGAGGGCCGCATCGGATTCCCGGGTGCTTGAAACGGATAGAAATCGCAAAATTTTTGAATTCCAAGAAATGTACAGACAAAGTCTAATTTTATTTATATAGAAGACTAGCTGACGTACCCCGTCCTCGACGGGTTAGTGAATGAAAATTTCCAAAAAGCAAGAACTTTCGTCAGCATTGTAGGAGTACACAGAATGGATGTAGTATGTTGCCAAAGTAAAGAAAGCGAAGTTATAATTTTCATGTATTGTTAAAATATTACAGGTTAGAGAGTAACTAAGTAATATCATTTCATTCGCTTTAGTCGTAATTATGTGATGCGCGAACGAATATTTACGCATATTGAAATAATTTTCGCAAAATCTCAAAATTTAATCAACATTTTTGAAAAATTTGAAGCCTAGAATTTAAGTTGAGTGACAACGTATCATGTCACCCAAATTCGTTTCATTCCCTGCAGTCTTTATTTCGTGATGCCGGAACAAATTTTCAGCATTTTAAAACGATTTTCGAAAAATCTCAAAATGTAAGCAAAATATTTTTAAAATTCAACGCCTATAAATTAAGATTACCAACTACCTATCCTATCACTCAATTTCGTATCATTCGTATTAGTCGTTATTACGTGATGTTTGAAGAAATATAAACGTATTTTGAGAGAATTTTCACAAAATCTCAAAATCTAATAAAAATGTTTAAAAAATTGGACTCCTATAGTTTATGTTGAGCAACCATCTATCCTGTGACCAAATTTCATATCATTCGCTTTAGTCGTTATTACGTAATACGGGAACAAAGATTCACTGAGTTTTAAACGATTTTCACAAAATCTCGAAATCTGATGGATTTTTTTTAATTAGATGCTTATAGTTTAAGGTGAGTGACCACCTATCATTTCACCAAATATCATTTTTTCACCTTTGCAGTTATTACGTGATGTGCGAACACAAATTTACGCAGTTTGAAATGATTTTCGCAAAATTTCAAAATCTAATCAAGATTTTTTTTTAATTCGACGCCTATATTTTAAGTTGAGTGACCACCTATCATGTCACTCAATTTCATATCATTCGCTTCAGTCGTTTTTACGTGATGCTTGAACACAAATTTACGCAGTTTGAAAGGATTTTCGCAAAATCTCAAAATCCAATCAGAATTTTTTAAAAATTGGACGCCTATGTTTTAAGTTGAGTGACCACCTATCATGACACCCAATTTCATATCATTCGCTTCAGTCGTTTTTGCGTGATGCTTGAACACAAATTTACGCAGTTTGAAACGATTTTCGCAAAATCTGAAAATCCAATCAGAATTTTTTAAAAATTGGACGCCTATGTTTTAAGTTGAGTGACCACCTATCATGACACCCAATTTCATATCATTCGCTTCAGTCGTTTTTGCGTGATGCTTGAACACAAATTTACGCAGTTTGAAACGATTTTCGCAAAATCTGAAAATCTAATCAAGATTTTTTAAAAATTGGACGCCTATGTTTTAAGTTGAGTGACCACCTATCATGACACCCAATTTCATATCATTCGCTTCAGTCGTTTTTGCGTGATGCTTGAACACAAATTTACGCAGTTTGAAACGATTTTCGCAAAATCTGAAAATCTAATCAAGATTTTTTAAAAATTCGACGCCTATGTTTTAAGTTGAGTGACCACCTATCATGACACCAAATTTCATATCTTTCGCTTCAGTCGTTTTTACGTGATGCTGAAACAAAAAAAGCGTCACGGACAGAATGACAGAATGACAGACAGACAAACTTTTTTTTGAGGGTGGCATCGGATTCCCGGGTGCTTGAAACGGATAGAAATCGCAAAATTTTTGAATTCCAAGAAATGTACAGACAAAAGTCTAATTTTATTTATATAGATGTCGGGAATGGCCTTACGCCATCCCTTGTTAGAATGATTGACGCAAATCCATTGGGGTTCTAGGTTGAATATTTTATTTCAAAGTTCGGGCAGATGGCAGGAGTCAGGCCGGCGACCTTTTAGCTCCGGGGCTGTCTTCGTACATAGCAGTGTAACAGCTAAAGCTGGAAGCTCCTGGAAAAGCTTCACGTTCCAACTCCTAAAAGCTAAGTTAAAACTCTAAAAGCTCCCAAAATTTCCGCGCTCTTGCTTAAATACTCCTTAGTTACTACACTTGCTGGCAGGGTGCAGCACGATCACGAAGGCGTTACTCTCAAATGTAATTAGTTAACTAGCTTGTCAATCAAGACATGAGAAACACCTGCTTACCCAGCAGTTCTAAAAGCACGTAGTATTGAAAACCACAGAAAACTGAGGATATTGCTGAATCAACAATTTTCTCCTTATGGAACTTCAAAAAACGTCTCCGAGCGTAATATTTGTATGGCCGCGAAACAAACTTTACAGTAAGAGTAAAAGATTAAAGAAGGATTTTTCGAATAACATTAAATTAAATTAGGTTAAATTAGCAAAGTTTATTTTATTATTACATACACACACACACACACACACACACACACACACACACATATATATATATATATATATATATATATATATACATATATATATATATATAAAATATAGATACTGTCCCAAGTTAATTCTTGCATGAATATAAAACTACGTAAATAAGAATGACCCACTAATTTTATGCAAGTTTTATATTCTTGTATATTTGATGCAAGTTTTCCCCATAAGAGGATGATTTTGGTCCACTTTCCCTATATATAAAACAAATACCTATCGTATCTATATAACAAATAAATAACAGTAGATATAACAAATACCTAGAGTATCTATATTATATATACATATATATATATAATATAGATACTTTCCCAAGTTAATTCTTGTATAAATATAAAACTAAGTAAATAAAAATGACCTACTAATTATATGCAAGTTTCATATTCTTGTATATTTGATGCACCTAAGGAAACACCACTTGAAAACGCTTACAAAAAAAAGAACATTCAGTAAAACATTTCACTAATTATTCTGACATTTTTATTTATTTATTGCTTTTTTCAATTGCCTCACTTTTAAGTCAGTGCATTTTTTTTTCAGCTGACCTTCGATTTTCAATGATTGAAGTGGTGAGCAAGAATTGGGGAGAAAAAAACAGGAAACTTTTCACCCAAGTTGGCAATTAAGACCAAGGCAATCAGTTAAGAGATCCGACAAAAAGAAGGTCAATATCAGATAAAAGATGAGGGAAGAAAAAAGACTGGTGTGAAAGAAGAAACGAGAAAATACTTTTTGGGATCTTTTCTTTCTTCTCAGTTTATTAATATCTGTATTTTTTTTATAAATCATGGCACAAAACAATGTTCTAGCATAAAACGAAATGCCGCACTAAATACTTTTTGCCACCGCTGATTGTAATACAAAAAAATGTTGATTTCTGGGAAATAAAATTTGTTTCTAGAGTTATTATAGGTTTATTTAGTTGAGCATATCTATTAAGTTTATGATTCATCAAATAAAAAAAAATAAAAATAATTTTTTTCCCCAATGCATACTAAGAATACTTTTAAATTCATCATACGATGACAAACTTTTGCAATAAACTTAATTATCTATCCTACGTAAATAACTTATTTCTCGCTATGCTTATCAAGCAATTGTAAAGAGAGAATGATACGAAAAAATTTTAATTACTCTCTTTTTTATGTGATTGATCGTGCATATCTAGAAGGCCAGTCTAATACATTTTTGCATAGGTATGCAAAATAGAAAAAAAATAGACACTCTCAAAAATTTTATATTAAATTTCTTAATTTTAGAGATTTTCTCAATGTTTTACAATGAAGATTCTCGACAGATAAATTAACTTGAAAAATTACGCTTACACACAGAAAAGTATAAAGAAAAATCTCAGACACTTTTGAAATGCGAATATTGTGTAGATAGATTTAGCTTATGACTTTAAAATTAGTTTGACTAAACAATTTCAAATCAAAATTAACCCTTTAAGCCTCGCTCCCGTCAAAATCATGGGCTAAGCTTTATCCCCTATTTCTCGTGCCCGTCATATTTCTGGGCAATAGTGTTCAAATGTTGAGAAAGATAAGAGCATTTCAATTCTTGTGCAAGGATTTTTTTATACTTCATTTTACACAAGAGATGATAATACCAGACTATTTTTAACGTTATTCGGAGATAGTTTATTTTAAATAGTTGATAACACTACTCAAATACGTGTATTTGTGATATGCATTCTTCAATCTTAACAATTTTTTTTTCTTATGCTCAAAGAAAATTTTGCAAATATTTATTTATTTTACGAAGTAAGTTTAATAAAATTCTCTTTTAGTGTTTAAAACATATATTTTTATCCTTATTCGGAGATAGTTTATTTTAAATAGTTGGTAACACTACTGAGATACGTGTATTTGTGATATGCATTCTTCAATCTTAACAATTTTTTTTTACTTATGCTCAAAGAAAACTTTGCAAATATTTATTTATTTTACGAAGTAAGTTTAATAAAATTCTCCTTTAGTGTTTAAAACATATATTTTTAACGATTCCGGCTTACTACAAAACACACATTTAGTCACAATAAGCCTGAATGTTGGCTTTTCTTATAAATTAATTTTTTTTTCTTTCGCGCTAAAATTTGTCCAAAACCTTAAAATGAATACATATAGTATTGTACATGCAACACTTATTTTTATTCAATTTTCTGGAGAAAAATAAGCACTTTTACGACCGTTTTCTTGAAAATAATACGAATGTTAAGGGTTTAAAACAAAACAACCTATACTTTTTACTTTTAAATGACACCCCTATATTTTTAAGCATAAGAAATTTCCCTCGAATGAGTCTTTTGGAATATGATTTACTTATAAACGAGGGAAAATAAATTCACAGTGATTAAATAACATATATAATGTGGAAATTTAAACTGACTCTGTTTTTCATACAACTGCAACACTCTTCAGCAATACACACACACACACACACACACACACACACACACACATATATATATATATTCAAATCTCTAAAAATATTCTGTGAGTAACCGTGGTATCTAAATATAGACTGGAAGTCACCTTAATTCAATCGTCTGCTATAGTTTGTCAAATCTCGTTTGTGATACTTTCTGATGATTTATACTAGGTTACCCGTTTGGTTACGTTTGGTTACCTAAAAGACATTTTCAATGCACTGCACCAGGGGTGGCGAACCAATGTCACGCGACACAATATTTTGAGCACGCCACGCATCAAAACGGTTTGCATTTTAATTAAAAATAACACATATTTTAATATGAATTACTCATATAACAGCATTTTTTTTGTTAATAAATAAAGAGTTTTGAGTTGTTAGTATTTAGTTTTATTATTTTCCTCATAACTAAGTCGAAATTATTTGCCTTAACGTCTATGGTCTCCTTAAGCATTTCTTTAGAAAATATGGCACGTTGATCCATAAAGGTTCGCCACCCCTGCACTACAAGAAAAGAAAAGATTAATAAAGGCCTAAAGAGGAATTTTGAAAGGAATGACTTAATTTTTTTTATGTATAGTGGTAGAGAAAAGTCGCAAAACCAAACATTTAATTTTTGTAACTGACTTAATTTTCCGTTATGAAACTATAGTAATGCCTTAACTATTGTCTCAAAAAAGAATAACGTGAGTTAATCGATACTTTAACAGTTTCCTTTCACTATGTTATCACAAAAAAAACTTCTTGTAAAATTGGTGCATTCTATGACAAAACAGACGTAGAGCCGTAATTAAAAGTAAAAGGCTTGCGCATAAAATATTGATATTAAAACATGTAATAACGATGTAATTTTTATATTATTAAATGTACAACATAAATTTTTTTGGGGTTGTTATACTGCGTATATTATTTTATTATACAATATTGTGTCATTCTGTACATACTACATATTTTGTGTTCAGAAAGCTATTCTACTAAAAGTATCAATGGCACTGAAAAACAAATATTTGAAACCAGCATGAAAAAATACGTTAGAATCACTAGCAGAATGCTATCTTATTTAAGATATGTGCTATAATTTCATAACGGAAAATTAAATCGAAGACAAAAATTAGCGCCCCCCCCCCAAAAAAAAAAGAAGTGTTTTCAGAAATTTTTGCCACCACTTTAGTATGCACTTTAAGAAAGGACACTTTGTTCTAGTGGATCTTTGTAACAGGAAAGGCTTAGTTTAAACATTGAAACTTCAGAAACATATAGGTATCACAGTATGACACAGCATGTCGATAATACAAGCAGCTACCTTAGTAAAGATGTTTGTATGACACAAATGTATTTTAAAAGGAGAAATAAAATTGCCGGCGGCAAGAAACAAATTTAACTTTACATGCTTGGGTGTTTGTAAAGATTGACTTTGTTGAGCCAACCGTTGAAACTGTTGTTTTACGTCGGCATATTATGTTTTGACAAGATATTTGCAGTATGATATGATTGTTTAACAGCATTTTTCTGGGTTTGATAAAATAGAAATACAGCGACAAAATTTGCCAAAGAAAATTTGCATTCAGTTGTCATCTCAGAGTCCATAAAAATATGTACAACGCCACGTTGATTTGCTGTATTTCTAATGCATATATTTGTATGAGATTAAAATTCATACGTGGTCTACAATCATCAATATGAAATGATATACAGAGAAAATGATATAGCTTGTAATCAAAGCATTTGGATGCAAGTTCATGGTATTACTAACAGAATCAAAATCGTACCAAATGAATGTAAGCATGCAGCGTTCATCAGTCTACTACAGCTCCATACTCTAGTATTAGGAACACATTAAACGCTACACTATATTTTAAACATTATCGGCTCACTTCACAAAATTTTCTGTCTTTTAAATAGACATTGTACTTTCTCTTGCTAGGCATCAAACTCAAATTATTGAGGTCGCGATGTTGCATTCATAGATGATGCTCAATAATTTACTGCGGGATTTAGAATCTGAACAATATAAAATATTCTCATGTGCGGCATTTCATAAAAGAACCCCAATTTTTATCAATTATTTTTATTAACTCGGTTGTAGGCATAAGTACTTCTTATTCGATACTATTATTTTAAATTCTTTAATCTGTCCTGCTTCTAATACATTTTCAAGGATGGCGATCAATGTAGTTACAGGAATATTTAAAAAGTAAATCAATAAAAAATATTTCTCATTTTAATTTCTTAAAATTTAGACACTTTATCAGTCAAAAGCTTATAAGACCTATCCAACTCATCGAAAATAATTTAATGCATTCATTTTAAGAGGTTTGAAAAAATATAGTTAGTTTTTATGTCTCTCTTTGTTTTTTATATGTTACGATGGAAATTAATCTGAGTAGATTAACTTGTCATTTTCCAACAAAAATGTTTTAATGCCAATAACTTTTTAAAACTTATGTAATACTTTAAGCATTTTATTTTTTAGAAGATTAACTTTGGTTTATGGACAGTAAAAAAATCACATGGAATTTAGCTGGATGACTCTAGTTTATACTTAATTTCCATAAAATATTTCTTGCAGTGACAAACAGTTTAGTAACAAAAACACTAAAAAATCTGCTGTTTAAGGCCAAAATTAGTAAGAGAACTTAGAAACAAACACACATACCTAAAATTAGTACAGTATTTACATTTCAGGTGATACAAAGAGTCCAACCGGTGATGCAGTTCATCACTTACTTAGTTTTGATTTTCTTTTCCCTCTGCTAAATTTACTTTTTGCCATTTTAAAATTTCCATTTCTATCCGTAATGCATTTTAATTCCATTTTGTAAATTACTTTGGTGTTTCACCATTTAAATATTATTTACCATTTAAATATTACCCGTTCTTTCGGGCTCCTAGAGCTATCGCCAAGTTGGCTCATCGTGTTCTCACTTCGTTATACGGTCACTTATCCCATTTCTTTTGGCCTGATAATTCACGGTTTTTTTTGTTAGCTACCAGCCTCCGTTATAATTATTATCATTTTAAAATAAACTTTTATTTTCATTTGTATTTTTGTTCTTTTTGGCGTGCAACGAGCCAAGGTTTGTTGCAAACGCAATGCCACACTTCGTCATACACCTCATGCACTCTTTTTCAGCTGGAAAAAAGTTCCTACGTACACGTAAGCAGGAAAGTGAAAGAACTCATTTTTTGACTTTTTTTTGTCCTGCGTGAAGGTAGGCATTTTTTTTAGCTAAAGTAGGATGGGTCAATTATATTACCATGTAATTGGCATGGAATACATCATACATTGGCAGATATACTTATCAGTATTTTAAAATCTCTATTTAAAGCTTTTTTTAGCACACAGAAACGTATGTCTTTTTCTCTAACGACCGACCTTTCTCGGGGATGTATAAAATTAACATATCAACACCATAATTTTGTACATGCTTTAGTCAAGGTTTTGTACTTCATTTTTTCACCTCAGGTACTCTACTTAAAAAATATCGAGTCAAAAAGTCTACTCTCAATCATTAGGGCAACACGCTGCATATTTATTACATAAAAAATATTCGTGCATTTAAAATAATACTGTAGAGGGTATTGATGAAATACAAAACAACCAATTAAAATATATACATTACCAATAAGTTCTACACCGGATTTAAGCGACTCAGATTAATAATACTTATTTAGGCCCTTTCAACATTTTATAACCTTCAAGTTTTTATTAATTATGTAATTAATTTTGCACCATGTACTTTTATCATTCGACCTGTTTTCTTCTTTGCGTATACTCTCTTTTTATTTTAAAAGGAGAATAAAACTGAAAGTTTATACATTGAAAATATGATTTTTTTTTAAGTTTCATCGTTTAGATCTTTTAGTTTAGTTAGATCAAAGTTCTTATTAAAATATCTTTATATTAAAATAGTTGATTTACATGCGTACTGTTTGAACATTTATTTAACATATAATATTCAATTTATTTAGGTCTCTATACATAAATATTCTCGAACTTTATTACTAGTTTTATCGTGACAAAATTCCTGAACTGTGTTCATGTTTACAAACGTTATGAATATACATTAATTGCAAATCAAAGTTTACATTTTTTTAAATATATGTATACAGTCCCTTGCCAAATTATTGTAACCAATAGTCGTTTTCTTCCAATGTTGCTGCCCTGATAAAAGTTTGTTGGCAAATACTGACTAAAAATTGCAAGTAATGTAAAGCAGCAGTGATTCATGGATGTTTTACCATCTTAAGGTAACACTTTTTAAAACTTTTTCCTCCTTTTTAAGTAGGAAAATTTAAAAACATAAATGGAGTGCTCCTCTCTACTTTCCAAATATTTGATTGTAATGTATAATACTTCTTTTTTATAGCCATGTACAAAAACTGTAAGTCCTGCACACCCTATACAGGCTCTACTACGGTGACCTGTAATATACATACATAATTTGAGCTCATTCTTGTAAATCATTCAGACGCTTTAAGGTACTTGCTTCCATAATCCGTAATAAGAAGTTCTTCTTTGCAACCCTGTAAACAAAGTATGGGTTTTACGCACACTCATATATGCAGGTCATGTGACCATTACATATAAAATACGTACCCAATTAGCGCTCAATCGAATGCGTCCTTTGGACGCTAGCGTACTTTCAAGAATTTGTGTCCGTAGGTCGTAATGTATAAGAATTATCTTTTGTAAGTCTGCAAAAAAAGCTATATTTGCTATGCATACCAGAATAAATACCTGTGATACGAGGGCGGTTTTTAATATATATATATATATATATATACATATATATATATATACATATACATACATATATATATATATATTATATATATATATATATATATATATATATATATATATATATATATATATATATATATATATATATGAGATCAATCAAATGCCTCTTGTTCACTCACATAAATACACGCCCATTTACATAAATACATATTTGTAAAAATAGCTTAAATGAATTCCGAATACCTCAAAACGTGTAAATACATCAACATATCACAGTCAATTTTTTCCTTAATTACAATACTTTCTTTACATGGCACATTTTCAGAAAGTAAAAATGTTATATCTGCTGGTCATCACATTAATATGGCGAGCGATTGTATATATTGTTAATTAAGAATTATGTGTTAAAAGAGGAAACTATGAAAGAAGATTAACGGTTGAAATGTCTAACAGAAATGTAATAAAATTTAAAACTTGTCAACATTTTTATAAAAGCTGGGCAGGATACCGAATCACTGGTTTAGCTGGACAGTGAAAAACTTCCAGAGCAGAAAAAACTCGAAACCTGAGAGGTGGATTGCTCTGGAGGGTTGTTATTGTTATTGCGCCAGCCACTGTGATGGCAATCTTCCTTGTAACTTTTGTAACCTCTCGCAGAAGTAGTGGTTCTAATTTTATAAAGGGAAAGCGCTTTAGAGTTCAGTACTCGAAGGCTCCAGAAACTTCGACAAGCAAGCTGTTGTTGAATATTGAAAATAGAGACACATTTTTCAACTTACATCTAGTCTTAAAGGTCATTCGAATTGAATTTTCCTCGAAAATTATACACCAGAAACATACGTATGCATGATCCATACCTGTAGTTACTATAGTGGGAATGCAATCGAGGTCAAAAGAGTTCTAAAATTAAGAACAGTAATATTTCGTTGTTTAGTTTGTTCCAAAATTATGACAACTCTGTGACGTCTCATAGTGAAGTCCTTCACAGCAATAAATATACTATACTATACTGAATGATCACGTACGTTGTAAATCTCATGTGGAGAAGGAATTTAGCTTTTGGTTAAGGCAAAAATACACGTGGTCTATCTGCCCAAGTGGGAAGACCTTGGATGGGGGACTTTTTAACGGATTCTAGCACGTATTCTTACGCACCAGTATCGATTACGTAACATCTGAAGAAATCTGCCCCAAACTTCACAGCGTTAGATCGACAACCTCACGCTAGACCAGAACCTTGGATGATCACACTTCAGCCATCTACCAATTATCAGTGTCTCTTACACTCGGCCATTGATCGGCCGTGGACAAAGAGTGTAGGATGACTTTACATTTGAATCTCAATCACGAAGTGCAATCCACGTATGATAATTTCGGAACTTGCTATTCCGAATTTCGGTATAAGCACTAAACATGAATTTGGTTTTCCGTATTTTAGTGTACATAAAAAAGAAAGACAATGGTATTACTTAGTGTTCTTTATACGCCCAAAGATATGCTGTGTTTGTGTTTTTGAGGAACGGAAACTCATGCAAAATGATACTTAAAATAATAGTGAATAAATGAATACAAAATTTAACCAAGGCTTTAGATTATTTCAAAAGATGTTGGTGGACCATTATTGAAACTAAGCACGTTTTAAAGCACTGCCGATTATGTACAAACCTTGCGACGTATGAAAAATACCGAACAATGCTTTGTCAAGAGGCAATTAAATTTTTCTCTAGAAGAACATTTCTTTACCTTTAAAATTATTCTGTGGATCATTTAAGTTTACTAGAACGAATCAAACAATAACGCCTCGTATCGGTGAATTCATTATTCCCTTGATTGAAATTAATTGTATTGCAAATACGAAAACGCGTTTGTTTGAAACCTAATTATGCAGATTCCTTTTATTTGGAAAATGTATTGTTCGCAATGAACTTTGTTCGGAAATATTATCTCGCAATATTCTAAATTAATTGTACATAAGAAAACATAATGTTTGTGATAGCCGATAAATGCTTTAAATGCTCTAACCCTTGTTCTAACGTTATTCGCATTGTTTAATGCAATTATTGCTGCACTTGCTTTCAATCGAACGCTTTCAAAATAAATGCGGTGCGTTCGAGAACAATGGCTCAGTTCTGGTTTCAAGACACAAGTTTTCCATCTTTGATGTAAATGGAATGTGCTGCGTACACGTAGCTCACACATAATTCAGGCAAGAATGGTGCCTGGTGCTGCATTTGGTAATGCCTATTGTTAGGAATTTTCGGTGTTCTCTTCAGATTTCCATTGTTTGTTTTCCAGAACCTCCAGTAAACGTAAATGAAAATGATTGAGGCGGCTCAAACATAATATCAAATATGTTATTCATTTTTATCAAAATTATTTTAGTTATGTCCCTTAAAATTTTCATTCAGTTCCAGTAATATTTATCATTTCCTCGGGTTAATAAATTGCAGTAAAAATATACTTAAAAATAGTAATCCTGTTTGAACATTCGTTTATTGAAATTTCGATTTTGCTTTCTTCATATAAAATGCTTGTGAAAAATAATAACAAAGCATTCATTGAAGTTTAACGACTTGACTGGCGGTTTAGCCAGAATTATCGGTAAGGTATACCGATTTATTCAAAGTATAAATTACAGCGATCTCTTAAATCGTAATTGATCGAAACATACTTTCAATAGAAAAAGTTAATCAGATTTAGAGTAGCTTTCAGATATGATAATTTTTTAAAAAGGTAGTGTATACATGCAATATACAAATTCAATTTTTATATGGTCACTCATTTCCTATCACGTATTTGGAAAAATGTTGCTCTACATCTAAGAAGGTAAATAAAAACAGATCCCATGTCTCTGAGTGGAGTAGTTACCGAGATATCGCAAGTTAAAAATTTCAATATTTGCCGCCAGATGTTAAGGGAATGTCTCAAAAGTGAGAAAATAAAAATACATCTCAAATGACGTTAACTTTTGTTAGTGATCATTCGATAACTAGTACAATTGACTCTTAGAAATCCCATTTTATTTAGGATTTTCCTATGATACACTTTAGCCGTTTGTAGTGAAGTTAAACCGCACCATTTTCTCTGTCATCGTCATAATGCTTTGAAATTCCTTCTCTATAAAAGCGATTCAATTAGTGGGTGACCCCAGAAGATTAAATAATTGATAGTGCAGTACCTTGGATATAAATTCAGGCAAAGCTAAACCTGTTCATTTCACGAGTTTGAATGTGTTTAGTAACCGTTTCCCAGCAAAGGGATTATCATTTAAATTTTATCAACTCATAGTTGTTCCCCTAAAGTAAAGATTTTTTTGACCTGAAAACGGATTCTAGGATAGCAGATAAAGTCATGTAAGTTGGGATTTTTAACATTCAACTGTTAGGTAGTTTAGTCTGAGGTAACTGTTACCCTCAGAGGCATGGGATGATTTTTATTTACCTTCTTTGACGCAGAGCAATATTTTCCCGAATATTAGTGATAGGAAATGAGGGACCGTATAGAAACTAAATTTTGCATTTTAATATGTATACAGCCCCCGTAAAAGAATTGGCACATCTTAAAACTACTCTAAATTTTACAAACTTTTCTAACTGAAAGTATGCTTTGATCGCGTACTGTTTAAAAGATTATCGATGTAACATCTATTTTGAATCACCCGGTATAATAAGAATGATAAAAAAGATTTAAACTACAAAGAGAGATCTAACTAGGTTGCATGGAAAATCATAATTGAAAATTCATGTTAGAGAGACACTTAAATCTATTTCAAAACAAATATATTATTGAGATTTATGTAAAAGCATATTCTATGTCGATAATAATACAGTTGGCATATACACACACACACAAAAAGTCAAAAATACATATTAAACGTCAGTGAAGTTCATTCACATATAAAATACCTTGAAATACGGAAAGTGTGAAACACAAAGAAGCGAAAAGTAAAACATTTAATCAACATATGCTCAATGCAAACATATGCTCATTCAACATGATATGCTCAATGCAACATTGTAACAGCAATTCTGTTAATTTGGAACAAAACATACAGTAATGATAAGCGTTGCAAGTGTATTTCCTTGCACAACTAAAGTAAAAAATGTTCGTTCGGTTCAATTAACAAAGATCGTAACGTCACCTTTTACAGTAGAAAACCCCTGCAAAGCGTTTATGCATGGACGCAATTAAACAGTTTCGTGTGTCTGTAGGATTATTTTCCCATTCCTGCCATAGGTAATCTTTTAATTGTTGTATATTTCGGGGGCTCCGTTGGCCTCCTAAGAATTCTCCAAATATTCTTGATAGGAGAAAGATCCGCACTTGCTTCTGGCCACTCTAAAAGAGGGACACGTTTCATAAGTAGCCATGTTTCAGTTGTCTTCACTATATGCGGCCTTGTGTTATCTTGTTAGAAAATAGATAGTTTTCTCCCAAAAAAACCGTTGCGCTGATGGGCATATATTCATTTCAATAATGCGTATACAGTGTTGAGTCTTTATCGCGCCCTTACAAAAATGCAACTAACCAACCTCATTCGCTGCCAAGCAGCCCCACACCATCACAGAGGTTGCTTTAAGAACATGCACTTGTAACAGGATGAAAGTTTTGCTTCATTCTTTTTCCTAGTAACCTTTTGGCCAATATTTACACGTGATATCTGAAAAATGGATTCATCTGTACACAGTACCTTCATCCACAGAGATGGAGACCAGCTAAGATGACATTTGGCCCAGGCAATACGGCGACGTTTATTTGATTAAGTAATGACTTACGTCTTACTTTCTATAATGCGTAGCCACACCCTTTGATCTATCGATGGACATTTCATTTGGAAATGAATGATCTTTTCAAAACTTTGTATTTTCGACAAGATCTGTGTGACAAGATCTATGACTGCCAAGAGTCTACTTTTACAAATATGTTCTCAAAATAGGCGTACTTCCCAATCAGTTTCTTACCAGGAACCTTTCCTGGACGAATATTTCCAGTTGTAGTGAATTGTTTTATAGTACCACTCACTGCAGATTGTGCCAAGTTGAACATGTGATTAATTTGGCTCTACAAAACACCATTTTTTGTTCTGTTGTATGAATTTTTTTTAATTTCAAGAATAGCACCTCGTTCCCTCGCTCCCATGATTTCTCTTACTACTGATAATGATTGGAAATGCTCCTACTTATATGCTATTTGCTTTCTCTGATGTCACTGACTCAGAATTGTACACAAGACAGCAGGATAATTCTCGTTCTTTCTAATGAATGAACTTCATTGAAAAGCGTTGGGATTAAAAAGCAACTTTCATCCCAGTGTTATATTCTTTCTTTGTTGTTTCAGTTGTGACATTCGTACATAGCGAAGAATTACATATTTTTATGCATTTTAAAACATTATGCATTTTAAACTAAAATTTTAAAAATTAGAAAAACCTCAGTGAACGAACTTCATTGATTTTGACTATGTAATTACAATACTTTAAAATTCACTGTAAGACATTCTTTAAAGTAAATATATACTTTACGAACAATGCAAAACTGCAAGTAGCAATTGCTGCTGTTTTATAGAGTCTCATAAAAGCACTTTCTTAGGATGATAGGACTTGCTTTCGTTTAATAATATTTCGGAGTTACATATTTACGAATAGAGTAATATTATAAAGTTAAAATAATTAAAACTTTGTAAAACAACACATATGAAAGTAACTTGGCATGACAAGTAACTTTTACGTGTGTTATTTGAGAATGTTTTAATTATTTTATCTTTTAAACCCTAGTTCTTTTGAGTGCGTTTTTCGTTTATATTCTAAAGTGTTTTGTAATCTAAATGTTTTGCATTTACGTTTATTTTGTTAAAAACTTTCACATAGATAAATTTTACTTTAAATTTTTCAAGATGATATTATATATTTATCTAAATATGCTTACAGTTCCAAGCGATTGCTGCTAGCTTTCTGCGTTTGAGTACACAGTAGTAAAACATAATATACGCCATAGAATATTCAAATTGTCATGCATGCTGCTCATCGTAATATCCACTGATGTCCCATTCACTAATATTATCGAGGCGAAGTTTCTCGTATTACAAAAGATGAGGAGTCCAGTGATTCTGAAGTGCCATACTAACTATCTCGGATGATTAATGGCTGTGTAAATCTATCGGGATTCAACAAGATTTCTCAACTCATGTTTAACGAGGATTACGTCATTTCCTTTAAGTCTGTATTGGGCTTTATAAATGTAACAACGCCAGATAGCTTAACCGAAGGCATTAAAGAGCTAGCTTTGTGGCTTTTAAATTCTTGCACAAAATTAAATAAAATCATAAAGTTAATACTTATCGCCAAGTAACTGTCTGAAGAGATTAATGAAGTTCGGGGATGACTTTTATCTCAAAATTAGCATCGTTTCAAGAGTAGTTTTGTTACTTTCCGAAGCATTTCGTGCTTATTTAAAGCTTTTATTAATCTCAAGAAAGGAAGGAAATGATTTCTTCAGTCATCTGGGAATCATTTAGAAAAATTAAATTATATTAAGCTAGTTTAATTTATAGACTGATTTTATTTTTTGAGTTTGAGAGTTCAAATGGATCTTTAAAAAGTTTTCCTTAACGGCTGTGCTATGACATGCTAAATTTATTTCATTATGAATTTTGATAAGTAATCTTAGGTAGTAGTTAATGATAGAATTTCATCATCTTATATTATTTCAGACATTAATAATGAAATGTCCTGTATTACAAAGTATGAACTTATAGAAATGATTTTCTTAAGTGTAACTTTTAAACGTTAAAATATTAAAAATTCATGCAGTTTTAACCCTTTTGAGGATGGTGCACAGTGGGGCAGGAGCGGTTCCCTAAACCTGGCAAAAGCGGTTCCCTAAACCTGGCAAAAAATAAAAAATCTAAACGGTATGTAAACATTTTTCTGAATAATCCTTCAACGGACCATTAACCCAAGAACAATAAAACGGTGTTCTTATTTCAACAAACTCACCCTCCAACCCGTACGGAGGTTCTGTTTAAGCGAATTATTTGTTGAGAACACATGTGCGATGTTTGAGTCTTTTTCAAAGTGTTTTTGGTGGTATGTTTTAGCCATAAATGTCGTATAATCAAAATATTAAGCTATGGAAGCTTCAAGTTCAGGTACGTAGGCATAGTCTAGTACTAATAATTTTGTATTTAAGTGTATTTAATTAATAGAAATAGGTTGAGAAAAAATGAGCAGTGCAATTTTAGAAATTAAAATAATATTTCAAAATATTGATATTATTAGTTATATTCCAAAGGAGTCCCAGTATCCGTTCTTGTTTTGTCGAATAAATATTTATGAGAACATTGTATAACCGTTTCTTTTTTTTTTGCTACTTTTTGCTACTTTCTTAATTACAGGCTATGTTTTAAACTCGAGTAGTACCTAAATTAAAAGAATCCACGTTGAATGTTCACATTTCAATATGAGTTTTAATACTTTGTTTATGACAAAAAAAAAGAGCTTCTTGACACTATGAAAAGTTCTGGAAGCAGAATAATACAAGAACAATTCAATTTTTTGACAGAAGACATCAAGAAACGAACAAAGACCAAAACCAGAATTCGGTAGCTCAAACGATGGCAACACAGCAAGGCGATTTTCAGGAATGCTGAACTTTCTGCCGCAATTACAAACATAGACATCACCTTAATTAAAAAAATTCCTACAATTATGATGGTGGTGTCTAGCGGATTGATGTTGAAAAATTCAGGATGTATGCCCATAACACGGTCAGATACTTTGTAGAGAAGTATCATTGGTACAATATGCCACTCACTTTGCATATTATTTTATACAAGGACCCGATATCATATCATCGGCACTTCTGCCAATAGGGCAGTTAACAGGAGAGGCGCAGGAAGCTCGCAACAAGGACTTCAAAAACTACAGAGAGCATTACGCTAGAAAATGCAGTCGCGAAAAAACTTATCGAAAACTTATGGAAACTTATCGAAATATTTTTAATTTCTTTTTGTTGAGTTCGGATCCCGTAATCACCGTTAAACGAAAATCACAAAAAGAAAAAACTCCAACATCTTCCAAAAGAAGCACTCGAATTAATAAAACCATCAACAACAAACGAATCTAATCATAGGAATGATGATGATAATGATGACGACGATGATCTCGATGGCTATGATGACGATGATGACAGTGATGATGATGATGAGCTAGATGACGACGATGATGAAGAATTCAACCAATTTTGAAGTTTAATTTTTAAAAGTTTCCATGAATAGTTATGACGACTCATCTACTTAATAAAACTAAGATTTCCGAATTTTTAAAAACTTTTTTAGGTTTTTTCAACAACAGAAATTGCCCTGTAAATAAAATTTAAGTTACAAATTCTGTAATTTAGTATTTGATTTAATGCCAGTTTTGAAGCTCTCCTGCCCTACTATCCGGTGGCTAGATGTTCTGTCCACCTATTCATGCGGTACATGACATATTTAAGAAGCATTAGTCTACCTGATAATAACAAAATTTGCACAAAATGATAATATGAGATAAAGTGTCATGGATATTTCTAAAAATGTGATAAATATTTTACTGAAAAATTATCCATGTTTCATTAAATTGATATCAGAAATTTAACTATTACTCCAAGCATCTTCAAAAACGAGAAAATATTATAAAAGTTCTTGCGCCGGAAAGGGTTAAAACGAGTAACGTGATGTGATTCTCTAAAAAGAGAAAAAGTTTCATTTCACAAGGTTTTTTACTTTTGATACGCTGTTTTAATATGCTTTGTACTCTTTTTCCATGCAAATTTCAACTGAGGTTAAGTGGGTTTGACTACTGTCCAATCTTACAGATTGCGGTTGCTGTGATAAGTGACTGTGCAATTGCTCTGTCTACCGTTTTGTTGATTTTCTACAGATATTATAAGAACATGCATTATTTTACGGTGAATCATATAAACATGGAGATAGTTTTATTAGCTGGTTATCAGTCACTTACGGTTTTCATACACCATTCATTCCTTTCCTTCATTTTTTAAGACTACTGAGTTTTCAAGAAATGTTTACTATAGGCTAAAAACATGAAGGTTTAATTTTGCCTTTTCTTTCTAAACAATAATTTTTTCGGAGTTTTTTTACATAATATACATGTTAGTTTTAAACATACATATAAATATTATCTTGGTAAGCACCATAAGTTTGGAACCGTTTGTGTATGACGCGATATCCCTGGCAGAATAGTTTCAAAATTTGGAAAAAAATGAAGCACAAGGATAAATCCAATCCACCAATTATCTGGTTAATAGCCTAACGATAAGACAATTGCAGACCGAGGGATGCATCAATTTCTCGCTTTTAAAAGATTTGGCACCAAAAATATTACATAGAGTGCTGAGATCTATGTTATTTTGAGAAAATACCAAACAAACATTTTAATACCGCCATAAATCATGTGAGCAGCCCTATTAATAGAACATGGGATGAATTAAAGAAAAACAAATCGAGCAGACAATTTTCACTTCCCTCAACGAAACGGTATCAAAGTTAGGCACGTAGGAAGTATGACTACAAAGATAGAATCTTCTTTAATTTAAAATGTACCAACAATCTGCAAATAGTGACTTTACTCCGATATCAGATAATGCGTTTTATGATAAATTTCGCAATTTATCCGTCTGCATAATGCTTTATAACTAACGATGACGTTTAGGGTATCGCTGTAAAGGTATTGCAATTGTGAAACATCACTATAGATAAACATTTTAAACAGTTGTAATTTGGTTTGAATGATAAATTTTTTTCACATAATATAACTCACGGCTAAACGAAAAGATCAATTGTGTTTTTGATACCCAAGTTAAGCAAACACTCCGTCTTTTGATAACCAACATTTTATGCTGAGCTACATTTCTATTATTCCTCATGAAATCATTAGCGCAAAAAGTGATATCCAGATTTAAAAAATATATTTCATATGATTTCGCTTTTACACAAAAGACATTTTTTATTTTAACTTTTTTTTATCTTATAATTTCTTAACCTTTTCAGTTACTTTTTTCTATTTATGTCTTTTCCTTTCCTTTCACCAATCTTGTAAAAGGATTTTTTCGAAGCAATTAAACTTCACCTAAAGTAGAAACTTTTTCAAAGACACCTTTCCTATTCTTCGCCGTTAATACGCTTCCAGATTCATTAACCGTTTGTGTTTGGTAGCTTTGGGAAGGGTGGAAAAAATAACTGAACAAAAAAAAAAAAAAAAATCCCTCCACAAAACTATTATCATTCATGCATTTAACGTTTCCCATCAACTTTGAAATCGTTTAAGGGTTATAAAGAACTTTTTATATTGCATTTTTTTCACCTTATCGTGGAAGTTTTATCGCACTTCTTTATCTAAAGGTGACATTAAATTTTTTAAATGTTAAAAACGTTCTCTTTGTTAAATCGATGAAATTATAAATCTGCTCAAAACAGTAAAGACGTTTTAAATTATGTGGAGTATAGAGAAGGAAAAGTCTTTTTAAAATAATTTTATATTTAATTTATTTAGAAGTAAATATTGCAGTACCTACACCCTCTTCCCCCTTGTTCAGTGTACCAACAATTTTTACAACTTTGCTTTGTTATTCTATGGATATAAAAATGTTCTTTATATCTCTCTTACTTCATTCTTTGCTACCTGAAACTATTTTAATTTTTTTCAAAGTGCAATTTCCATTTTTCCGTCATTTAAAATAGAAAGGAAGATTTTACTTAAGTCTTCTTCATGATTCTCATGATTCTCAGTGGTATTTTTATAAAATAGTTTCAGCGCCTAAAAGTCTCTTCAGACATTGTGTCTATAATAAGTACACTCTGTCTTTTCAGAGGTTGGAGGTTTAAGTATCGTCTAGTCTAAAAATAGTTTGTATAAAAAAAACATTACTTAAAATTTCTTAACTTTCTGATCAACTTAACTTTTGCGCATCATAAAGCTGAAAACTTTATGGATTCATGTTTTTTCTTTCCTTTGAAAACTACATAATACCTTTTTCCTTATTAAAGTCTGGTATTTAATGCATTTCATAAATTTGACGCTAAAATTTAATTGAAAGATTGAAAGATTCATAAATATTATTATGTGTCAAAAGTATAACCATATAAATTTAGTTTATGATCAACAAAAACAGATTTAAGAATAGCATATCTTTTATAATTTTCAAAGGTTCATACGTTTTAATAAGTGTCTACAGTTTCTCAAAAGTATTTTTTTTATATTATGAATTAAAATTAATGCAGTTTATGTAACAAAGTAACACATAAAATAAAGTTACAAATTATTGAAAAAGATTACTTAATAATCTTTTTTTTTAGTGGAAAATGCATTAAAATAATACTGTATTTTCTTAGCTATCAGTAGCTATCAGTATAAAGATTTGTAAGTAGCAGTAAGATCAAAATTTACTCCACGTTTGCTTGATTAGTGTCTGTTAATGGTATTCTGCAATCGTATAATTATTATCATATATATCAATTATCGTTAAAAAAGGGAGGCTTTTCTATTTTTGCGATTTTTCCTCCCTTGGTAATCGGATTTTTTCTTTAACTCATGAAAAATTCTTCAATATATATATATATATATATATACCAACTCAGCTTTTAAACTTTCAGCAGTATAAATCCTTAATTACCTGACGATTCATAAAAATCATCCTTGGATTCCTTGTCTGTAATGATTTTGGAAGAAATTTACCGAAACGAATCCATTACCGAGCACATTAGAGGATCACTGTTTGGAAAGTACATTTTTTTTTCAGCAAAAATTAATGACAGTTACTTTTGCAATGAAAAACATTAAGTAACCATTAAGTTTCTAAAAATGATAGTTAAATCGAAAAAAAAGGCATAAATGTCAATAATTTTCTGCCTCTTTGATCTTCTAATCCGTGCTTAGGTACTTTCAACTAATATTAAATACAAAATAAAGAAAAGAAAGGCAAAAGTTACATAGAAACTGTTAATCCAATTATCACGTAGTTTTTAGTTAATAAATACAATTCTGACCGCAAATTACTTGATTAAAACCGGTTCCCATTAGAACACCGAATGTGATGCAGCACCGGCTTGGCAAGTGCTTGGGATGGTGAACCCCTCTCTCGGCTGAGTCTAATATAGACCGTGTACGTTAAAGGGAGCTGGTCCACGTAAAATCTGTCGTGGCTCCAATGTCCTCCATGTTCAAACGATACCTCTAGGGATGCCAATTCAGGTGCTAGGTCTTTCATGTAGAATTGGTTCAAAATTAGGAGACCACTCTTAGAGGACAACATTGGTTTGCCTACAAAGCGCCTCCATAAGTAATAAGCAACATCTCCGGCCCTTGTAGATTTAAAGCTACAAGTAGGCTGCTGATCAGTACAGGGAATCACAAATAATTACAAAGAATTCGAGTTTCTATCGGATCAGCAAGTTTCAGGATTGGATAATTATAAATTATGTTAATTTTAAGCTCCGTTCATATTTTCCTGCATAATTTTCCTAGGAAAGCATTATATGTTTGGTATAAATTCAAACTAAATCAAATGAAATCAACTAAAGTTGACATTAAAAAACAACGAGAAGAAGAAACTAGCAATTTGTAAGGGACACTCAAGAAATTGATTAGTATTAATGTATGAAAATGCTAATCGAGGGAAAATCCACATTTTGAAGCCACTTGATTAAAGTATTTTGTTGTCCATGCAAAATTCAAACCATCGTTCTAAAGGATATTTGAATAGGACAAAGAAAATCGAACAATTAACAAATTTATATAATGTTAAAACTTTTTTCAGAAAATGTAGTCTCACGCTTTATGAAAACTTCAAATATTTATACCTTCATTATCTTTTTATCGTGGGGAATTTTTTGGCCAAATCAAATTATTCCAAAGTGGCAACAGGTGAAAACATTTAGAATGAAGAAAAATTATGTTAATTTTAAAATAAACTGGTGCAAAAAGGAGCACGATTAAAAAAGTTACTGCATTCCAATTGAATTAATACACTCCAATTAGTGAGCAAAATCTAAATAAAAGAAGAGACACGGACTCTTTCTAGAAAATTAATTAAAACGAGCTAGTTAGCATGTTTTTTATAATCGAAGAAAATAATATTTAAAAAGTGAATCAAAGGTAAAATTAAATTAATAAATGTTTAAAATAAAAATTAATAAGAATCCAATTACAAAATGATAGCAGCATACAAATTTAAACAAAAAATTAAATAATTAATTAAATAATATGCGATCGCAGACAGTGTTGTCGAAAACCTGTTTTGCTTGATTAAAATAGTTGTTAGAAATATTACTAAAGCGTTTTCATAATTAAAAAATCTCCATATAAAAATAACGAAAAATCATCATTTATGCAATGTTTATGCACGTATAAAAATACATTATGCAAGCATAAAAATATATACAATGGGACATAAAAGTTTTAAATTTCTACGGTTTTTAACTAATCAGTCTAGTAAACTAGTAATTGTTTTCTGGAAAAAATCAACCGAAATAATAATAATAAACATTGAAAATAAGCATTTTATTCTGCAGTTATTACAGTCGTAAAAATCTTTACGTTTAAAAAGAACAGAGAACTACCTTTCAAATGATAAAAATTTCCACTCGCTAGTGAAGAAATTAGTGTGAAAATTTCCAATTTAGAAGTATAGTAACGGACATAAAATTTTTGAATAAATAATGAGTGTATACAGGGTGTCCCAAAAAATGGTAACATTCTTTTATGCTTCTTCTATTAGACATAGAAAGACAATATAAACTGCAAAAGTGTTCAAAATAAGGTAGTGAAAAATGAATTACATTAAGAAAAACATTCTTCTGTGAATTAAAAAAATGCATATTTTTTATAAGTAAACAAACCCAGTACAAAAATTTCCAAACTAC
The DNA here is from genome assembly GCA_038373885.1 of Cheiracanthium punctorium. Classification (NCBI taxonomy): domain Eukaryota; kingdom Metazoa; phylum Arthropoda; class Arachnida; order Araneae; family Cheiracanthiidae; genus Cheiracanthium; species Cheiracanthium punctorium. The sequence goes on along the minus strand of JAWZYV010015947.1, from coordinate 879,909 downwards.
TAAAATGAGACCTATACACTAATGAGGTGATGTACAAAATTTCAACCTTTATCATAAAACGTCGCCGGGATATTAAGGTAAATATATGCTGACTTCAACTAGTTTTTGTTGAGTGTATCAGGGAAAAAAAATTACGTCGAATGATCACGTTTCAGGAGTCGTGCAGACTTTGCAAAAGAAATATATATATTTTTTCACTTTAACAACGATTTAAATTCATGTATAGCCACTGACGATCTTCGTTTAAATATATATCTCAAACGTTTTATGATGAAAGGTTGAAACTTTGTACATCATCTCATTAGTGCATAGGGCACATTTTACTAACTGGGAATTTTTTTGGTACTGGGGTTGTACATAAATTTAAAAAGTGTACCTTTTAGAAAATTAATAAGAGGAATTTTTACTTAATGTAGTATTCTTTACTACCCTATATTGAACATTTTTCAATTTACATTGTCCACTAATCTCTAATAGATAAAGAATCAAAATTTGCTACCACTTTTTTGGGACATACTGAACAGTAAACATACAAGTCACATAAGCATTATAAATATGGTTTAAATATTCTGAAATTCTAAATAACATTAATAAGCATTTTTCAAAAATGATTTTAATAATTTTAGTATGTAATATTGAAAATAATAATAATGGAAACATCTCTTATGCTTACATTATCACTTAATTAAAAAGTTAATTTTAATTTAATTGTTAGTTCAACCGAATTATTTAAAATCTAAAAAAATGCGACATTTAAAATGAGGTTTCAGTTATACTTGTAATGAAATTTCGAATTGTTTTAGATATAGTTTAAAGTTTTCGGACCTTGCGTCCGCAGATGAGGATATAAAGTTTGAAAAGATATTGTACATAACTGTAAGTAAATACTAATAATTCTAAACTGAAAACGGTTGTGTAAATTTGCCAGAATTTAATAATCAGGTTGTTTAATTTTTTAACTACATATTTAATATCTATTTTTCCAAATTTATATTAAAAAATTATGTGCCAGAGAAATTATTTAAACAAGCTTAAAAGGGTTAATGTGATTTTTTACTTTTTTCTGATCAAGTGAAAATTTCATTGACCCTGTACTCATTATTTAACTCATTTTTTACTGTATCAAAAGTAAAAATCCCATTCATGCAGTACATTTGTTTAATACATCGATTAAACCAATCTAAAATAGTTTCTTTTAATATACCACGAGAATACATGGACGAACGAGATACAAAAGTTACTTTACTTCGAGTTCAGATCTATCCCCATTCAAAGTAGAGCTATTTTTGTACTAATTTTAATGGAGGTTCGTTTACACAAGTGGTTGCGTAAATGTGCCGATTCCGTGTGTTAAGACAAACTTCCGTGCTCGAACTTTTATGCAAAATGTATCGACGAGAAAAAGGAGATTTGGGGGAAGGTTAAAACGTGGCTTTAATTAGCAGAATGGAAAATGGCCATTTTAGACGTGAGGGGTACTAAATATAACTTCCGATTTCGTGCGTCGGATTTAGAAATATTTTGCGGTCGTAATTAATATTTGTTGATATAAATTTTGGATTGCGCAGTTCTAACGATTATTTGCAGAGATCTGGTAAAAGCTCTCGATGTTAATGTATATTCACAGATAAAGCGAAATAGTTTTACTTTTTAACTTAAGAATTTCGTACATTTCAAATCACAGAAATCATGTCTGACATATTGATTATGAAATGACTAAATATACATTTCGACTAGATTATAAATAGTCTAATCTAAATGCTATAATTAAATCTGAAGTTTCTTAGAAATTAATGATGCAATCTCTTCGTTGTATTTTAATTTTAAAAACGTGTTCAGTGCTTTTTTAACTTTTTGGAAGAGTACTATCTGCTTTTCAAACTGAAAAACATTCAGTGGTGTATGGCATTATTCAATTTTTTAAAAATTTACTACTATGGCAGAGACCTTTAATTAAACGGCAAAAAATAGCACAAACAAACAATAAAGTACATGAAAGGAAAAATAAAATTGTATCATTCGCCTTTTTTGCCTACCAGTACCACTCGACCAAGGATTCCCCACAGAGAGATCTGAAGTATGCAATATTGTAGGCATCCATATGCGTAGTCTTCACAAATAGTAAAGCAGGGGTCCAACCATACAGTCATGGTGTTCATAGAATATAAACATTGCAACCGTCTCGGTTCATTCCCGGCGGAGTCATTCATGTATGTAGGGATGGACGCGAGACGCGCGAGACGAGAAATAGGGCTGTCTCGTCTCGTCTCGCAGTGGTAAACCTCTGTCTCGTCTCGCGTCTCGTCTCGTCTCGCAACCACTTTGTCTCGTCTCGCGTCTCGCACAGAAATTGCCTGTCTCGTCTCGCGCGAGACGCGAGACGTCTCGCGAGTCTCGCAAAATTAAGGACTGCGAATTTTTACCATATTTTTATTAACATTAATACTAGTTATTGAAAATTAATATTAACAATAGCAATTAGTTGCATATTGCCATATTAGTACATATATTAGTTACCATATTAACTCATATAGTTATATGAAATGATAAAAATTCGGATTTAATCCGTATATATAATGTGACATGACACCGAAAATTTATTTATTTGCGTAACTGCGTAAATGTAATATTTATGGTTGATGGGAGTTTCATTTGCTTTTGAAAATATATAAAGCTTTGAATTTTGTCAGATATGTTGCAGAACTCAGGGACACATGTTGGGCAAATAAAATTTTGATCTAATTAAACGGCCCCAATGTACGGAATAGTGAATAATTATAGTGAGCGGAATGGTGAATAATTAAAGTGAAGCTTACTTATCCCCCCTCCCGTTTTAGTGTATGAGATATGGGTTTCATATTTAATCGGGGGAACCCGGGTTTAACCTGTTCATTTACACCGGGTACGGGCAACCTTTGGAAGGTTGCGAGCCAAAATTTAGGATGTTAGGGACGTCACGGACCGTATAAGTGGGATTTTGATTTGGTTTATATTGATTGTCTATGGCGGTGCTGTCTAACCTTTTTATCGCCGCGACCTGGTCAGCGTATGATAATAATTTTACCGCGGACTGGTCAAGGGAGGGAGTACGCCTATTGTTTTAATTTAATTGTGCTTAAATATACCTTCAAAATATATACAGTTTCACAAAAAATGAATGTAAAATGATTTAAGATTTTATCTCACTAGGAAGCTAAATGAATGAGAACACGGAGCTTATTTCTTTGCAACGAGTCGGTTAGATCCGGAGGTAAGAAGCAATGACACCCAAAGTGTGTTGCTTATGTACAATTCATTCCTTTATTCTGTTATTTTGGTTCTTGTCAGTGCAGAAAATCCCGCTTCACACAGTTAGGTTGTTGGAAATGGCAATAGGGATTTAAAAGACTGGAATTTTAATTCATAGTCTTGAAATATTTAATAAGCAGTAAAATAATGTAAAATAGTCATGAGATTTTTTTCTGTTACAAAATCTGTTCTGTATAAATTAGCACAAACCCAAAAAACTCGAGATGAAATCGTCACATCTTAATATAATCAGATTAGATATTTTTCTTGGTACTTACTTATATCCCCGGCGGGCGGCCAAGACGGGCAAATTTTCGCAAAGATAAATGCCGGACACATGAAATTATTCATAGTTCGGAATACGATGGGTAACAGTTTGCCAGCAAATTTGAGGAAAAAAAAGCTTGGCATTAATGACTGCCTGGATAATACATAAGTACATTTTCGATTTATTGCTAAATGATGAAAATATCGCCAAGTTCGGTTCATTTTTCAAAGCATTTTTTTCGCACCATATTTGACAATTTATTGCAAAAGTCGCCAACATTGGCGGCTTTTGGCGCAACTTTTGAGGGAGGCAAACGATTTGCGTCGGATTATTAACTAATCATATTGTAGGATACTATTATATGCTTTAAATAGATGCCTGTCTCTAAACTGACCACTGACTGTACTGTATAGAAATTATTTTCAGTACTTCTGTAGAAAAAGTATTAACTATACAGACATTGTTTTTGATGGAAAGCTTCATCCTGTAATCCTTAATAGCATATATCGATTTTGTTTCATTTCAAATAGCAGAATATCTCTAAAACTTGAAGTCAAATCCCGTTGTGGAGGGAATTACAACGCGCGCTAGAAAAAAAAAAAAAAAAAAAAAAAAACATTTGACGAAAGTTTGTCAATATTTAATTTTCATTCACCTAAAATAAATAAGTTCACATTAAATTTTTATTATATGCCCAAATCAAATTTCATGCTCTTCTGGAAACGCGCGGAATCTTTTCGCAGTCGAATGATTTCGTTTTGTGTACACAGCTATTCCCAAATCCCTGCAAACGATTTATTTGTGAAAAAAAAAATTGAGAAACTGTGTAATATGGAAAAAAACAAATTGGAATCCCAATTGAATGACATCATTTCCACTTGAAATAAGTAATTTTGTAACGCAAATGATTCACTTTTTTTAGTCTCGAAAATAAAATGGTGCTGAAAATAGCGAAAAATCGCTTAAAAATGAGGGAACGGGTGATTTTCAGATTTTTTAAAGTAGCGCAGATTGTTTTCTATATTTTTAGACATGAAAAATTTTGAGTTATGAAAAATAGTTATGAAAAATTTCAAGCGGATCGTACAAACGGTGAAGAAGTTATTAGACTTTTCGTGTTAACTTTGTAATCTTTTTGCAGTAATGGCGTTAAAAGTTTTATCTTGAAGTCAGGGATCAGCACAGCTATGTAGTAGACATATTCAATATATGCCTACTATATAGCTCAATATATAGTATGCTATTCAATATATAGTATGCAATTCATCTTGGCATAACTCCGAATTTTTATAAATATGCATTTCAACTTTGTTTAAAAAATATCAGTCCGAAAGAGACGTAAAAAAGACTGCTTTCTAAAAAGTTAGGACAGTAAAATAGGCAGTATTTTGTAAAAGATCTGTTTTAGTCTGTTTTAGATTATTATTATTATTTTAGCATTTTTTAAAGATGGGTATATATAAATGAGCAGATTTCGTCAGTGACAAAGGCTTACTTAAAAACATCATTATTTTAGTGAAAAAAATTATAGAATTTGAAAATATTAATACAATTTTAATCTGATGTCTGTAATATATAATATAACGACAATTTTTAGCCATGATTATTTTTTATCTTTTGACAATATTAATCCTATAAACTACGTAATCAGTATTTTTCATTCGAAAGGTATTTTGTTGCAAGAATTGCAATTATCTGAACAATTTCTTAGTTTTAATTTTTTTATTTTTAACGAAATGAACTCATAACTGAAATCCCACGTAATCTTGTCACAATCATTTTGGAAATTAAAATTCTGTCGCGTTCGACGAATTTTTTTCTGACTATTTTTAATATTTTTCCATTTCGCATAACGAGATTACTGCAACAGGTTAATTTTATAAAAATGATTTTCTCTAAAATGAGCATAAATGTTTGAGAAAAAAGAAACGAGAACATTGTAAGAGAAAATTTTCATTAATTCCAGTTCGTCGAATTTGTTTCGTTGTTTGTCGTATTTAAAAATGGGAAAATAAAATAAATTTTATCGTCGCAATTATTAAACTAAAGGTGATGATTTTTTATCCAAGTTAAACCTATAAAAATAATTACTTTCTTGTAAGTATTTTTTTTTCTTTATCATAAAAATATGCCGTTTTAAAAATAAGAAACATGGAAAAGGCTGAACGGTGGTTTATCACATGCTCCACTGATGGTACATTAGTAAAATATAAACTGTGCAGTTGAAAATATTAAAGTTTAAATTAAAGATGATGAAAATAAATGATATTAAATAAATATTTTAAATTAATTTTTTTGAAAAATGCGAATAATTTTGTCAATAAGGGAAAGAAACTGATATTGGATTTTGTCACCTTGGAATTTACTTTTACACTAAGGAAAGTCGGTTTATTTTCAATGAAACTACTGAATTCCCCCCCCCCCTTTATTGTATCTATTTTTCTTTGATACGCTGAATGGTATACATAAATTACTGTTATTTTATCAATTATAACTTTACATGCTTTTTTTTATGTTTTATTCTTTTAATTTTAAGAGGGCACTATGTTTTCAAATACTATGAGAATCGGAAGCTCGTGTATCTTTCGATACACTATTCTTTTTAACAATAAAATCCTAGTTAAGTGAGTTCCGTGATATTAAATATACATCAGTTTAATTTATTAAATGTTGATGAGAGAGACTGCTTAAAAACTTTATGCTGTTATTTTTTAACTATATGCTGCAAAAATCTTGTAACAACTACAGAAATGCTTACAAACACACAGCGAAGCCGAGTCAAGAGATTGGAAGATCCAGTGTGCAAGCGAGAGCACCACAGTGCCGATTTGCACCCATTAAGCTGCAGAAATAGGGCTCTATTCTGCCACGTTCAGTTAATCGAACATTCAGATGTGAGACATCAAATTGCCGTTGTTCGCAACCTGCTAGCGTATGTTAGTATTCTGCAAGGTACGGTAGAGTTTTAGGAGCCCTACCGAATGTTTACATTAGCATACTTTTCGAATTACGTCACAAATCCGAACATTCGCTTAAACGAACGTGGCAGAATAGACCGCCTGGTTTTTCTTATAAGCCGCGTGCAGTTGGAACAGAGTAATTTCTTTTTCCTACTGGGCGTTTTAGTAGCGAATTTTTTGAGAAAATTTTATGGCAACAGCTTTTCTTTTTCAAGGTAAAAGAACTTTTTCTGTTAGAGCATGGCTTCTCCTCGTTCGCATCCTTATGTGTATCTTTATTTTCTCTTCAAAAAGTTTTTATATTTTAGAATCGTAAGAGTGACCTACGAAAAAATAATTTTCTATTAGGACAGTTTAAAAATTTTTTCCTAGTGTGTGTATACGAAGCATGGCTTCTCATTGACATACTTTTATGTATCTGCCTTTTTCTCTTCATGAAGGATTTTTATCTTTATGAATCGTGGAGGTGATCGGCGAAGGGCATGTGTAGAGATATTCCTTATCCTTAGTGTAAGGAGAAATATCCAAATAATGTGTCATTTTCTCGTTTAAACTTGTTGAATCGAAAAAAAATGCGTGAAGGGAATTTCCGAGTGTAGTGCTCCTCCATGCGATGCTGTGATTCGCCATGTGATGGGCATGTGATATACTGCAAGTGTGTAATTAACAAAAATATATCCCTTCTAATATTCAGATGTCTGCTAATATTTGATGTGAAAAAGTTTTTAAAGACGTATTACGGTTTTTTATAGTCAGCAGCGCCATCTGATGACGAACTTTAGAAATAATTTCGAAAAATAGCAAGAATAAAACCCCTGTTTAAATAAAAGTAACGCAGCAAACCATCTATTTCTATCGTGTTCCGTTTTTCTTTAGTTTATTTTTCAAATCGCCGGTCATTTTGGAAACACTCTATATATTGAACAATAATTAATTTTGATTGTTTTAACAAGTAATAATAGGTGTTGAATAACACAGGATTTAAATTTATTTGTTTTAATGTCAAGAAGCTTTGTACAACATAAGAATTAATTTAAGTATTTTTAATATCAATTTGGGTTGTTTCAATAAGTATTAAGATATTTTGTAAACATAATATTTAATTTCTTTTTTTTTTTTATAAGTATTAATATGTGTTTTAAATTGTAGGATTTAAACCAGCATATTGTTATTTCAAAATAAATTATAATCAAGAAAATTTGCACATTTGTTTTAATTATCCTCATATTAAGGTTATAATTTAAAGTTTAATAAATTCAATACAATCTATTATCAAATTTATTTAAATTAAAATAAAACAAAATTTTAGATTTTAAATATGTCACCTTTCAACAACCTTTAAATTAATTTGTTTATTTCATCTGATTTTATAAAATTCATTATGATAACTATAACAATTCCATAAAGTAAACATATCTAATTTTTAATCATGGCTAAGTAAAATTTTTGGAATCACTATATTATTATGAAAACAAATATTAAAATGTAGACGCCAATTATTAAATAAATAATTAAACATAAAACACTTTACTGCATTTTTAATTTTATTCTGAATGGTTTCTACTACTAAAATCTGTGCTTAAGTAATGTTACATTTAAATATTTTAAGGATGAATACTGAAATTATTAAACTCTTCCAGTATTTCTCCCACTATGAAATATTTAAAATTTGAATGCATCTTAAATAATCTAAACGAAAGATTTCCTGACAAATCTTTAGAAAACACAAACAAGAAAAGATTCAAAGCAGTCACAAAATACACATGATGCTGGAATAAAATGTTTTAAATAACTTAAAATAAAATTTGTTGAGAAATGCCATTCAAAATTATTCTAGCGGAAACATCACGTCACTTGTTCCTTTTCATTTCGTTACCATGGCAACGAATTCATTGAAAAACGGAAATGAGAAAGTAATGTTAAAATTATTGGTTTTTGTAAAATGGACTAGTTTTGCCAGAATTATTTGTAAATTATTGTTTTTCTTTTATAAGTTTGCGCCTAAAGTTTTATTTTGAATGGATTTAATGTTTCTATTAGACGATATTTAAGTATAATGTTTACCACTGAAATTTGCAAACTCTGAATATTTTTATCGTTACAAAGTTTTCGAATTTAAGTCTGAGCTGAAAGTCATTATTGTGATCGGTTGTTGCAAGCCCAAAGTGACTTTGATAAGATACACTAAAATTTGCATTTTATAAGTTTACTGTTGCATTTCTGAAAGACATTTTCTTCTATATTTCCTGCAAAAACATTTTGATTTATGAAAAATAACCGCCTATAACTGACAATAAGGTCAGTAGTATTATGGTTAAGTCTGTATTGAGCACGAATATTTACGGGCTCTATAAGTATCCGCTCAATTGAATTATACTGTCTATTACTTGGATAACACCAAAGATTTCCAATATATTATTTCAGTACGTGCAAGTAGTGTTAAATACGTTTTAGTGATAGTTTTAAAGCTTCAACAAAAGTTTTATTCGGTAGGTTGCAAGCCTATTATCCACACGGGGAAATCTGAGGGGTGAGATGCCATGTTGAAGGTTTTTTCAAAAGAAATGAAGTGACCCTTATACACGGTACTTCTGAAAAGAAAAAGCACGAGATTACTGTAACAGCAATCCCACAGTATATGCAAAATATCATATATGATTTTGTCAGTGGCAAGTTTTAAGCAAAATAACAGTAATATATTCCATTAACATATTATAATATAGTTTTAAATAGTTCTTCGGTTTGTTTGCACGTATGTCTGTCTGTCACTCCAATCTTTGAGTTTGGAAATTGTTCGCCGATTGCCTCAAAATCGAACCTTGTTATTAACGTGCCCTAAGGCCTATTTTCTATTAAAAATCATGCAATGCCATGCAATGTCATACAGTACATGTTGCATTAGTAGCTTTTCAATGAAAATGCATAAACTAATCCATGTTCTTTTCAGCATAGGGAAAATTGCACGCATTGACTGGAGATGCATGAATATGTTTGGAGGTTTATACTATCATACAATATTAATTCAAAATGTTCAGAACAGCATTGATAGTTTTTTGTATGAGCATAATACAAAAAAAGGATAAAAGATTACCATTTATGAGCCGTGATTTTTAAAGTACCTTTCTTGAAGTCATTCTATTTTAAAATTGAGACATTTTTGAAAGTAAATAATAACACATTTTTTAAATAAAACCATCTAAGATCGTTTAAAAGAAATTATTATTCGTCTATCTTCACATGCATGTCTTGCTCTTTCATACAAATGCTTGAGCACTAGCGAGGATTTTATATAGGCCAATCATTGGATGATTGAACGGAATAATTTACTGAAATTGTCTAATCTGTTTTAATTATTCATTATGTAAATTAAGATTTTAAGAAAGTAAATATTTTAAGGGCAATTTGACATGACTCATTTTTGTTATTTTATTTATGTTTGTCAAAACGATGATTTAATGATCGAGACATTTTTTCGAGTAATAATTAATTCTTAGTATAATAGAATTAAATGCTAAAGATAAAATAAACAAAAAATTAAGACATGATATTTTCGCAGGCCAAATGTACAATTTATAAAATTCTAAGCAACCCACAGTAAGAAAGTGGTCCAATATACTGTTATGCATGACACATTTATTTATCGAATAAATTAAGTTTATAAAATTACCAGAATTACATATGTATTATCAATTTATATATATCCTCAAATATATTATCAATTAATGTATATGATATAGCTAATTCGGTTCCTTTTAGTGTACATAAATTTTGTGAATCTCACTTTTAATTGAATGTGATTGGATGATTTTTATTAACACTTTACATTGCGCATGATACAGACTCAGAGTTTTTGATAAAACATTAAACAACCTCTAAAACATTAAAATCTTATTTTTTTTACGTTGAACATACTTGTGACTAAAATGCCTTTTAATTTTTTTAAAAGTTTTAGTCACAAAATTAAATTAGAGCAGCAATAAAATTTAAATTAGTTTTACTAAAGTTATGCTAAGGAAAGCGAAAGAGTTTAGATCAATATCTCTTCTTAGAGTTCTCATCAAGTAGCACATAATTCCGAAATTCTGAGTTATCCTAGAAGCGTATTACTATGGAAACCAAATTAAAGATTAAAAAAAGAATAGCAAACTAAATGTTTTTGTTTTATTTTTTTTCCGAAGTTTTTTTTAAGTAGGTATCGACTTGTAATGTTGGAATTTTTCATTATTTACTTTCTTAGAGAATGATTTTCTTACTTCTTTTTTTGTGTGTGCGTTTCTTTTACATCTTCATTTTCTGTAAGGATCAACATATGAATACACGTGCTTGAATTGTTACCAGGGGATACAAATGCAAAAGAACAAAAGAAAATAACAGCTGTTATTTCTCGATAAAGTTCCTCAGAAGCAATGTGTGATTCGCCAAGTTATTTTTTTATTTATTTAATTTTTCGCATTTTTTTCCTTTCTCCTTTTTATCGCGAGTTTAGTCACTTATAATTTTTTAAATATTTGTTTTGACTTGCGAGCTAATTAAAGATTATGGTTTTCACCGCGGAGAATAGTGATAAAGAGAGAGAGAAGAAAACAAAGAACAAACATACTTGAGAAAGAATTTTTCTTATTCATAAGTGCTTGTTAATGTTCTTTGTGTACATTTTTGCTCTTGAGATGTTAAATAAACGGCAACACCTTCCATTGTTCTTTTGTTTATTGTTTGTTTCTCTTTTTGTCGAAAATATAGAGTAGAATATAGACTTTTGAATGTTTCTACATGCAGTTAAAATGTTAACATTAAATATTATGGCCATATTATAAATCAGAAAATAGTAGATAACATCTTAAAAACCATCGAATGAAACTGGATACGGTATTTAAAGCAAAATAAATTTTGAGTCGAGTTACATTTTGATGATATCCGGATCCTATAAGTACTCTGACGTTATTCCCCTCCCCTCCTTTTTTTCTTTTCCTTTTTTGTGTAAGTAATACTTTTCCTAGAATTATATAAAAAAATGTTACTGTTAGTATTACTGTTACGAAGTGATCGGTACTGTTAACATCTGGAAATTTTGAAAAGAAACCATCATAAAACTCATGATAAATATTTAAACTAATCGCACTTTGTTCTGCTTGAGAAATAGATCCACAGTGCTTCGAGTGGAGCAATTAGATTCTCAATGCCTCCTGCTACTCCTAGCAGAACATTTCTGTCCGTAACCAACTTTTTTCAGTACTCCTAAGTCACGTTGACTCCTTTCCATGTATGTAACAATAGCTACGCAGCACGGGTGCATTAGGTGATAGGGTGAACCTAATTGTCAGCTGATGTCAATCAGTGATGCATTGATCTGTTTCGTTTTTGATAATTACAAGTACTTTTAACAATGTTTATGGGTTTTTCCCATTTCTAACCGTATATAATTTTGCTGTATAAAGCTATGTTTACGCATTTTGAGTTAACTTTTTACTAATTAATTGAATTCCATTATATTACACAGTTTAGTATGCATTTAGATTTTATATAACCGCGGTTGATATTCGGTTTTACATCATATATTGAAATGAGCCACAAAATTTAGAATTCTATGAAAATCACAGGAATAGTGTTTTTTCGAGACAAAAGGTGTATTATTAATTCAGGATACAAACTATCCCCATTCCAAATTTCATGCAAATCTATCCAGTTGTTTCAGTGTGAAAGAGTAGAAACAAACTTTCGCATTTATAATATTAGTAGGATTAGAGATTCTAGAATTTGAATGACGAAGCATGATCGCAATTTTTTAGGGCCATTTTCAAATTCCCAGCTTGTTCATCGTCTTTTTGACACTTTTGAAAAGAAACGGCTGCGATCTGTAATGCAGAACACGTGATCTAGATTCTTAAACATGTCAACACCAATTCAATATCAACATTTTACTTCTGTTGGTTTCAGAAGGAAAATTTAGCGTTTTATATACTTTACTGGAATGATTTGAAAAATTAAAGTCTGAAAAAAACCTAATATTCTTGTGAGTCAAGAGCTGAAACAATGTTTTAATACTTGAAATTTTAATAACAAAACAGTGACCAGTGATAAAGCAATGGGCGATTCACCCCTTATGACTACTCTTTAGCATAAAAATGACGGATACGCCATTTCGTATGTATAGGAGCATTATGCACTTATGACCAATGTGTAACGTCAACAAGAAATGACTTACTTGGGGCGTCATTGTGGTGAATCGTTGGTGACTCTGCAGTCACTTGTCACCAGTAAGTCACTACTCTACTTTCAAGATTTCACATTATGAATTCAAAGTGAAGTCACACTGTGGCGGTATTACGGTGGGACAGTCGACTGTCATAGTGAAGTTACAGTTTAAATGGGACTTTACCTACATTGGAATCTTCATTTTCCAGTTCGCTTAAAACTTCCGAAGATGACAGCTACTCCCTATTTTTAGTATAAGACAACTTTGCTGACGTTAGGAAGTTTTCCTCAATTGCGTACTGAAGAAAAGCCCTGTCAATGCTGTTTCTTTTCTGTTAAGAGAACGTACACTGAGGCTATATGCAAACGGAAGGAATTCATTGGGGGGAGGTATTTTTAAGGGTGTTCTAATGCGTATTCCCATTACATCTAGAACAAAACCCGTTCAAAATTCAGACCGTAAGATCGACAGCCGAGTGGTAGGGCGGAATCCTGGCCATCAACCAAGTCAGTGTTCAGAGTCTTATCCACTCGGCCACTGATTGACATAAAGGCTATTCAAAATTTCTCTCCACCTGTGATGAAGATTACATATCTAATTTAATAATCAGCCTTGAAGTTGTGTTTCTATTCAAAATCATGTATTCTAAATCATCTTCTGTTCTCATTTTTCTGTCACTTCGGCTTTTAAATGTGTATATTCGCTTTTACCCGTTATTCTTGATTGTTTTTTTTTTTTGTCTCATCAAGCCTTTTGGAGCCGATATGCTAAAAATAGATTACATTTCGTCCGCTTGCTATTGCAACAATTTTTTCTATCCCCTCTTTGGTATCCTGCTGTCGTAAGTTATTTTTTCGTTGCCCTGCCTCATCATTAAAATTATTTGTTCGCTATTCCGTTATTTTCATTTTATTGAATTAAGTTTTAAGGTTGCTCTGGGATTGGCGTTATTTATCTCCGTCAAGTTGTTGCTCTCGCCAATGTGTAATTCTCTGCTGGCTTAATTTTCAAATTATTCCATCTTATTTTCACTGTCCATATTGGACTTATTTTAATTTCACTGAACCACTACCAGCCGTTGTAATAAGTTTATGTTTCAATAGTTTTATTTTAAATAAAATAGTTTTAACTATTTTGACGTCTTTTTCTTATATTTGCAACTAAGTGTATCGAACCTGTGTTATCGCACAACGCCTTCTAATCTTAAATTTAAGTCTACATCTAATCAACTTCGTCCTACCACCCTTTCCAAGATGACATCTTTACCTGGCAAGTCATTTTATGATTTGAATACTCACTCGCTTTAAGACACTCTTTGGTAGCATTTGTTGTCTCAAGGTAATTTTCTTTTCGTGGCAAAGGAGGAATACATATTTTTTTTTCTTTGTGATTACAGATGAAGGAAACAAATCGAGTCGACCGATTTCAGTTACAGCTTTTCTGTGCAATTCCTTCCTGTAATGTCATCGAGGAAGAATTTATGAATCATCATAAGATGCTGCTGATGGAAGATGGCAGAAATTTAGGAAGAAGAAACTACTTTCGGAATTTGCAAGTTTTTTGCTTACCCACTGATAGGTATCTGTGCATGCTTTTGCTGTTAGGAATAATGTTCTGATTTTGTTAGCCGAGAGTGATGTTTCATTAAGCAATGGTTCTAGAAATCTTTTGTATCTATTCGTTTCTTTTCCTGGCATTTTCATTACATTAGAAACTGGTTTTATGAATCAATGAGTTATAGCAGAATCGATGAATATTTGAGTACAAATGCATTTTGTGAAAACTAGTAAACCCGCATTTACTAATAATTGAACAGATTACTTCCAATATCAGAGTAAGAATCAGGCAGAAGTTAAAAACATAAAGGTTTTAATGTTGACGATGAAAAGAAACAACATGAATTTGTGAGGGAAAAGGCATTCTGTAAATAAAATTAGGAATCACAGTGCATAGAATAAAGCACATCAAAATGTAAATATCAGGCAAAATATCATGGAATTATTCAATAAAATTGGTATTCAAAGGTATGGAATGCCATAATAGCTTAAGTCGGATATTCTGCATATAAGCTTAAAATTTTTCGTTTTGTACTTGTTTTTCATACTAACTTTCAAACTTCATGGTGTCAAATATTTCATAAATCCAGATTTATAAAAAAAAAACAGGATAAAGTGCAGAATAATAGGATTTTAAAAGCAAGTATGAAAATGTGGAAAAAAGAAGAATACCTTCGACTTTTTCAAATCCAGTGGAAGTTTTTTCAAGCCTTTAGAACATCAGCTTTTCAATACGTTTCATGCGTTTCAGCTTAAATTAAATGCGAAAAAAAACACGTATTCGAAAGCAGGGGAAAGCTAAATATATATACACTTTCAACGATAAGAAAAAACAGAAAAAAATTAAAAGTGAAAAAAAAAAAATGAATTGAAAAAAGAAATCAGCCTGTAGTGCTTTTGCACTTTTTGGTTACCATAGTAACTGCTCCTTTGTGTAGAACCATCTGTTGATACCAGTCGAAGTAAAAAATGCCAAAGCACCAAGAAAGTAGAAATGAGATAGACGTATCTCTACAAAAAAGCCCATTTATAATAAGAAAAAAAAAGTTAAAATGCGTTTTCAAACATGGCAATCAGAAAAACTGAAGGAAATGAAGAAAAAAAAGTTCTTTTCGTGTTTTTACTCGTGGATTACGAATATTTTTAGTCTCTGATGTTGAATTAAATGAAATGACTAGGGATTTGAGCAACATAGTTTAAAGAAGTGCTTAGATTTTATTATATCTTCTGAGTCATTCTTTTTAAAGTAAATAAAACGGAGTTAGCATTGTAAAGTCTAAAAACAATAGAGCTGGACGATGTTTATGGTGACCTTACGTATATAGAGACTTTTATAGAGTTTAACTCTGGGGATAAAGGCATTTTTAGTTTCTCTAGAGAAATTCGAAACCTGAAAAGAGAAAATGTATGAACTTTTAAACAACCCTTAAGTAGACTTCAGAGAAAAACTCTCATAAATGTCGAGAATGGTATAAAAGTAATATTTTCTGGCATACGTGTATTACACATGGCACACACACACACATTAGTACTCATACAGTTTTGCAGAGTCAAATGTGTGGCAATATTCGTATAAATCTGTGAAAGTTTAAGGATCTAACATTGCAAACTGTGTGTCAGATATTGTTAAACAAGTATCAATATCCGATTTTCAGATATTAAATTTTCTGAAAATAATTATATTTGCCTATGGTTCGCTCTTTCAACATTTTGAATCAGTCAATTACCTATAAATAATGCCATTAAATACTCTTGGATTTTGTAATTTATTTATTATTTAAATTACTGGAGAACTTCTCCCACGGAATATTGTTAAGTGTCAAAATTTATGATTCTGTTTCAAGAGAAAATAAAATTACTTGAATTTTTGGTTTATAAGAATTAATATTTTGCACGTCGCTGTAGTGATGTTTTTGTCGCACACGAAACAAAATTGGTTTGCAGCAGCATGTACCGTTGTTGAAAATGTTGGGCATAGCATTGATAGTTATTTTACTGTGGTATGCGTAAGAAAATCTGTAAGAGTTATCTGTAAGAGGAAAAATGTATTTGAATGACTTCGGTTTATTTCTATCAAAAGTATATTAAAAAACTGCTAATTTTTTGGGATCGCTGAAAGGAGTTTATGACTTGGTTTTCTCTATTTTATTTGTTTGTCGTCATGTTTTCGAAATCTAGTTGCCGTAATTATTCTTTAATTAACATGGTCCTTTTCAGTGTGTTACGAAAGTACTATTCATTGAAACAGCTTTGTGTGATTTTTATAACTCTTTTCTAGGTTAGAATAGAATAACTTTCAAATAACTCTTTCACATAAGCTGCTTTCCATATAAGTTTGTGTCGTGACTTACTGTTAACACCTTTCATGACTGTTTTTAAAAAATATTTGCTGTCGAGATATTTGTGTGTCTTTTTACTGGTCAATGCATACTCAAAAAAACCCCTGCATGTATTCTGAAACGTTCATTGCAAATCGCGGCGCAATTCGCCAAACTTGTCGCATTGCATGATTTCAAGTGGCACATTGCATCCCTCTGTCGACTTACTGTTTCTAGATAGATTGAAAACCTTTGAACTAATTTATTTCTTATAACTTATGCGACGCTACGTGAAAAGAAACCACACTCTCAAAAATTATTTCATCAAGTCACGGAAATTTTGCAGCAATCAGCGAAGCCGGAATATTTCGGTTAATTGACGAATATCCATTTCTTTTTTCTCCTGTCAATTGAAGAAACTTCTTTAGAACTAACGAAATGTTTTCCTCTTATTCAAATTTTAGGGAAGAAGAATTCGCGGAAATATTACGTTTCCAAGGAGAACGGAAATTATTCGTTGAAAAATGAGGAATAAATTAGTGTGTAAAGAAGCACTCTCAAAAATTATTTCTTCAATTCACGGAAATTTTTCTAGAAGCATTGCTGCCAGAATATCTCCGTTATTTGACGAATACCCGTTTCTTTTTTTCTCCTGCCAATTGAAGAAACTTCTCCTGATTCAACGAATTTTTTTTTCCTTCTTCTTCAGATTTCGGGAAGAATTCACGAAAATATCACGTTTCCAAGGTGTACGAAAATTATACGCTGAAAATGAAGGATAAATTAGTGTATAAAGACGAGTTTTTCTGAGAGAGCACTGTTGCACTGAGAGAGCACTTTTGCGAAATATATTGTCATCAAAAGTCGAAAGATCTCTGATCCCCTACCAAATATCCGAAAAATTAATTCTGTGAATTTTCTTCCTCAGAACAACAATTTCAATCTCTTGTTAACATGCTATAACTACTACTCTCCTAAACTGAAGTCTGCTTGTATTCTTGTTTTACAACCTACCCGGAAACGTAAAGAAGTAGAAAAGGAGCTTGAGTTGTATGGCGCATCTGAATTACCTGAGGAAGAAGCTGGCTCATGATACGCAAGATGTTGGTCACCCTTGGTCTATTACAATGTGTCCCCATTTCAGGACAGGGCACTTACAAAATATATCCTATGTTGCATTGTTTGACGACAGAATTTGAGTAGAATGCGACAGATTTTTCTTATTTTATAAACCATTAGTTTGTCATGAATTTTTTATTATTTAGAGAACTAGAATGTGTAAATGGGAAATTTTGGTTCCTGTTATGCGATCCATTTTTACAAACATGTGTTAATTTTTTCTCATTAAATTAATTTCTCCTATAGAAAAAAGAAAAATCATATCTGTCACCAGAGGTGGTTTATTACTAGATGCTTTGTAAAAATAAAACAGAAGTTTGATGAAAATTAAAAAGTAAAGTAAAGTAAAATTACACCACAGTGAAATGCTGTAATTTGGTTTAAAATATTACAAATTAAATTAAAATATTAAATTTTCCTAAAACCGCTCTCTTCATAAATAAGTAAACAGCAATTGATGTTTATTAAACATTGTTCTTAACTTAAAATTTATGGAATAATGCGAATAAAGTAATGTATTTTTTTTCCTATTATATTTCATTAAAAAGCGAAAAATAGTTTAAATGCAGCAATTTTGAACTTCCAATCCATAATAAGAAAAAGCTTTAAAAATATTTATACCATATGGCCACTTATAATGAGCAGCATGTGTACTTGTATACGTGCGGTGAACATACATTAAGTTCAATACATTAGTTACAAAGAAAGATAAGGATATATAAGAAATAATTTGAATGCATTGCAGTTTTTCTAATTTTATTATTTCTAAACACCGTTACTTAACATAAATTATTTTGAACATGGAATATGAGAAATTTTTTTTTCAAAAAGAGAGAATAAATACATTCCTAAAAAGGTAAGAACTTGGCCTCGTTCCAGAAACTTTTGTATTATAGGACGTACGTACAAGCGCAGCCACCAGATATTTCGCTCTCTCCCGTTCTCCATTTCACAAGATTTTTGATAACACCCGTACTGTGTAAAATCATGTGTTAATTTTAGAAACGAGCTGTATTGAAAAAAGGCAGCAGGAAGCTAAAAGCGACAAAAGAATTCCGCCATAAAAGTAAGAGAAAGAACATTAAAAAACAGGATACCTTTTCTAAAAAGCCTTAGCCAGAAAAATCCACAAACTACCATATTTTTTTTGTTCTTTATTTCTGTCGCCATGGTAACTAGTCCATCCGTATTCATATCCGTCGAAATAAAATGAAAGATACAAAACAAAATGTGTCCTTTTTAAGGACCCATTAATTTTTCCCGTTTTCCGAAACTTAAAGTTACTTCTCGCTGCTTCACAAAGGATTTTGCAGAAAAGCTACGTCATTTGATTTTTTTCTCTTTTGTTGGGAATTCAGGAATGTGCTAACGTCGCGAATATGAAATTCCTATTTATCTGTGATTTGTTATATTTAACGCTTTCAAAAAGATTTGGAATTCCTTTGAAACATGACATTCGGTTTTTATTTGATAGAGATAAAATAAGTTTATGAAAAGACTTATTTGAAAAAAATTACACTATTCATCACATTATCATAAAAGAGATAAGGTGACAAATAGTTACCATCTAATGTAATAATAATTCTTTCATGATAATTCGTATGCTACCATAAGGTGGAGTCACACGACAATGCAAATTCTCCCGAGGTAGTATAAGAATAAGATTTGGCACATGGAACAAGGATTTTGTTCCAGTATATACAAGAAAACATATATCTTCCATTCAGCACAGATAGGTCAGTGTGGCCACAGGGAAAGAAAAGTTTTAATTTGACTAACTTAATAATCATTTCTTTTAGCAGCGAATGAACTGTAATGTATAACACATTGTACTTTAATGACTTGAATACCAAATTAAACTTTATCTTTTGAGGCTGAAAAGTACAGCCATTACTGTCTGGTCAAAGTAACGGTATTTTTTCCCTCAAACTAACTAGTCCTCTATCATAAGTTGCGCACAATGAACCATCTCAAATGCTTCAGATGTTTCATTTTAGATGCTTGATTTTGAAGACACCTTTGCACCGAAATGGGATACAGTCTTTTCGTCTTCGTTGAAAAAAAAACCATCCAGCGGGGTAAGACGCATAAGTTTTCGCGTTAAAAGAAACATTCTTTTTATAAGGATGGTGATCCATAGTCGGCCCCCGTTGCTAATGTTCTCGATAGTGAATTTTTGATATATTATACGTTTCGGATTTTACTAAAAAACAAAAGCCTTCTACCATCATCAGTTTGAGATAATCCATTTTTACAAATATTCTAAGAGACATTTTGCCTAAGAAATGACATTAATGCCACCAGCATTAGAAAATCAACCAATTAATAAAATTTACCAGTCATACTAGCAAGATATTTGCAGTTTATTTTGACAACTTTTGTTCCCTTTTTTAAAGTAATACTTTAATTTTGTATTCGATTTTTAACCGCAACACGAAGTTTTCTTTAAAAAAATAGTTGTTACCTTTATTTGCATTCCTTTATTGTTGAGAGTCATAGTACAGATATTACCTAAATTATTAGAAGTTATTGAAAATAAATTTTTTATCAATTTCTTTGGTTCACTTTAACTGTTATTATCAGACTAGTGTAGTCCTTTTTATAGAAATTAAGAACAAATTAAATTACAGGGAACCGTAAAGATTTTGCTTTCATTTATTGTCATAACAGCTACTTTTAAAAAGGATGTTAGAATTAATTTCGTTCAAACAATTTTAGATTAAAATTATGAATATTTTAAATTCCTCCATTATTTATCATTAAAATTTTAATTTTTCGTACATGGATCTAAATTTTTTGCTAATATATATCTAGTAATAACACGTAAACAACTCCTTAAGCCTTTGTTACCCAACTTAAGAAACACAATATCTACTCTGGAGTGCAAGAAAATGTATTTGGGTACTCAGTGTATTTCGAAGAGTAAGATTTGGACTCTAAACATAAGCCTTTGAAATTCAAAACCTTTATCTTGTTCCCTTGAAATTTTCGCAGTGCTCTGTTTTTGCAGTGGAGCTCTCTGCTTTTCTGATAAAAAGATTTGGCATTGTATTTCCCTGCGCGCGGCTCAAAAGCTTTTGGAGACGTTTTAAATTTATTGTCTTCACAGAGAAAGCATTTCATTGTGTTTGCCAGAAATAAGATCTGTGGTTTTTCAATAAAATTCTCTCAAGTTATAAATTAAAGTGCGAATGGAAAGAAAAAAAAACTGAAGTTGCATAAACAATGCGCATAGAATTTGAAAATGAATCTTCGAGTAAGTTATTTACCTAAATTTTAAATATAAAGCGGAACTAAAATTTCAGCTAATTGTTTTCAACATTCAAAAGACGTGCAATTATGCAAATAGATCGAGAAAAAATCAGGCATTTAAGTTTCCACTTATATATATTCTCTAATTCTCATCTATTTTAGCATTTGATTAAACAATATACATTGGGAAGTCTTAAAATATTCAATACAAATCATTACTTTTTAATTTATTTGATGTCTTGAACCTAGCGTGCTTTATAAATGAAATTTCATGGCGCTTTGATGAAGAGGCATTATGCAAAAAAAAAAAAAAAAAAAAAAGCGACTTTTGTGACTTACTTAGTGACTTGCCCTCATACTACTAATCAGGTATACCAGTAAAAGTTGCTTTTTTGCCTCAAAAACAAAACAAATGAACTATTTTTTGTTTTTATTTTATTACAATTTTTTCAATCTATAAGTCAATTTACTTGTATGTTGTCTATCCATAGAGATAATATCAATTTTTAAAAAGTTGTAGCCACTAATTCTAAGAAAACCATTTGGCTCTCTAATTGAATTTATTATTTGGTCAGTTATTTATAAAACTTAAGTTATTTATTATAATTAGGCTAGAAAAAGGGAATTAAATTATTACACAATAAAATATATCTTGGAAAAAAAAACTATACTGAGAGATTTTACAAAGAGCCAATTGCAGCGCCATTTTTATATAAAAGATATTGTTATATAATGCTTTTCAACGAAGTTGAAAAATGTATGTGATTTTGACATGCATGTATTACAGATGTCCAGAACATTAGCTATGATTGCGCCAGTTCCATGCAAGGGGCAGAAACCGTTGGCCTCTCGGGCATCAGCAGCATACGGCAAGGGGGGGGGGCACTTGGCCCCCTGGATTTTTGTACGTCGTTCAAACATATAAAAATCCGTTTAACCATACAATGGTAACCATATGTTGAAGTAATCATTGTCCCTCTCCCCCCCCCCCCCATCCCTTGAAATATCAAATGAGATTAAATGATTTTGGTTCGTTTGCCTCTCAGCAAATGTATTTGTACTATTATTGTCGTAAATATTCTTTATTTTTAAATATGCTATTTCAATATGGTATGCCATATAACCTAGTTAAATTTTTATTTGCAGTGTGCAAGGTTGCTTTTATGATTCACTTTTTATAACCAAGTTAATCTTATTTTTAAATACATTTTTTATAACCTAATTGTATATATTATTCACTCAGTAAACTGTAAATGATGTTCGAAGGAAATTCGGTTTTCAATATTCAGTTTATGTCACAAAAAACACAAAATGTTTTAACTGTCAGTTTTAAGGAAGTCGTTGTTTAAAGCACGTTTTAGAAAATGTTCAAGTGTTTTAATTAAACGAGAGAGATTAATGTATATTGAGATTTATTAAATACCACTTTCCGTCGAATATAAAGTGTACCAATTATAATTCATTTCCAATGGCAACTTAAACCTCTTCCAGGGATCAGGCTCTTAAGACAGTGAACAAAAAGTAAAACAAGTACTTTAACTCCTTTGTTCCAGAGGTCCACATATGTGACCTTTTTACTTTCCGAACATGTACCATGTAAGGAAAATGTTGTAATCATGAAAAAATTCGACTTCGAGATTTTGGTGTATTTACACGATTTGAGGTCTTCTGGGTTCATTTATGCTATTTTTACAAGATGCTTGTATGTATGTGTGTGTGTGTGTGCCTGCCTGTGTTTGTGTGTATGTGAGTGAACACGACCGGTATTAATTTTGGTGTGTATAAGACTTTTTTTACAGGGCTACGACAAAGATTTCTTTTATAGTCTATGGGCGGAAATTCTTGAAAGTGCACTAGCGTTTAAGTGCACTAGAGTAAAATTGATAGTGCTAAGAATTTTTGGAGTAACCAGCTTTTCTGGGGGCTAAACTGGTAATTCGTATTCTAAGAGTCAAATAATTAAATTTTGCATTTTGTTGCATCCACATCGATTAGCTAGAACGGGAGGTATGTTTTGGGTTTCCACATTGGTTAACATAGGGCTTTCTAGAAATCTCGAGAAATATGGATGCTACACTGTTAAAAATAATCTGAAAATTCAGGATAATTCCAGCCTTAATTTTTAGGAAAATGACCGCTTTCCCAAAGAATTGGTAATTTTCCGTTAAAAGAAGAAAAATGATCGCAACTTTCAGAACTTTCTTGTGAAAACGGTAAATTTCAGTGTTTGGTTTGGTTTGTAAGTTTTGCGAATAGTTTTCAGAAATGGATTTTCGTTGGCCGTTTTACATGGAAAAAAATGTTGACACCAAACGTTTTCTCATGAGTAATTAAAAATTAAACTATAATTAATTACATTTTTAACGAAGAATTCCCTTTCATAGCCAAAACTGTTCCAAATCACATTAATAAATGTATAGCACTGGCTAGAAAATAATTTCAGTTATTATTATTATTATTATTTCAAACTGAGAACGAAAAATCAAGGTGTGTTTTTAAAAAATATTTTTAGCAGCCAATGTATTTCTTTTTCCTATTTTTAGTGTTTGCAGCATATCTGTATAGAAATCTAAACCGATATGACAAACAGTTAAAGAGTAAATGTTTTTACTAATTACACACATTTGTGAAAATCGAAATTAATTTCTTCCCAATCCAATAATTTGACTATGCTAATAATAACGGGACAACACTTTGTCTCGAATTTTGATAGTTTAAGTCATGAAAGAAAAGAATTCCTCTCGCACAAAGCAACTAAAATAACCTTCAGGTCACCTTTTGGCCAAACAGGAAATAGTCGTATTGTGTCTAGTGGTTAGAGCAACCGTCTCCCATTCCGTAGGTTCAGGGTTCGATCCTAGCTATAGCAGAACAGTATTTTATTTCGCAGTTTTGGTAAAACGGAAAGTTACCAACCCAGAAAACGGAAAAATAATAAACAGAACGGACATTTTCTGGCAACTTTTCTTCCAGTCGTTTTTCCGTTAATTTACAGATAGATTTTGAGCAGTGTAGAGCTTAGGTGAAGTCACTCTTAGGGACTTATTTTTGGCGCCAAATTTGGCAATATTTCCCTAAAGTCACCAAGCGTGGCGATATTTCGGACATTTCGCTCGATTTTATCAATGGCGCCTGTAATGTTTGTTTTCCTGCATTAATTGCGTAATAGCCTAATGATTCAACTGTATTCCTATGACGTTATCAAAATTCGCGCTTTAAAGGGAACCTTCGAGATATTTTCCTAGCTTCTGCGACACCTATAAATATGACATCGAATTGCCCCGGTGGAGTCAGTCTTGCTGTGGACTGCGAGCGAAGCAGACGTCCGTTCTGTTCACTGCATTGGCCTGAGAATTGTGCAATTGTGAGCAATATTTTGCTTGATTCGAGAGGCTTGTTTTCGAATGCTGTTTGTGAATTCTTCATTGAGGAATTTTTTATGATTTTCCTCAAGTATTTCCACTGAATTTTAGCTTATGGAACTGTTTTATTCTGTGGTGAACTAAAGCTTCAAAGAAGTTTAAATTGCGTATGTATGTAGTAGGCCACCGTCACACAACATGTATAGATTTTGCTGTGTATAGGACTTAGTTTTTTGACAGGGCAACAAATGAGTATTCTTTTACATGGCCCACATACGGAAATTCCAAAAAATACGCTAGTGTCTATAGGCTGCATTCGATTGAGCTCAAATTGGCTCTGTATATTATAGGTCACGGTCTCATGACCTGCATAGATTTTTGTATGTGTTGAGCTGATAGTTTATTCACAGACTTTCAAAAAGTAATTCTTATATATTAACGGAAAGGCGCAAACCATTTAAAGTGAGCTAGTGTCTAAATGATGCATTCGATTGATATCAAATTAGGTACGCATATTATCGGTCACTGTCTTATATACTGCATAAATTTTAGCGAGTGTACGCCGTACAATTTTTTGCAGGGCTACAAAATAGTATGATAATACATTGCGGCCTATACACTCAAATTATTTTAAGTGCACTAGTGCTTGAACACTAGATCCGATCGAGTTGAATGAAATTTATTTAAACTCTTGGTGTCGAATGGAGTCACTACGTATTTTCCCCCCATTGTTAAAACGATTCTTTAAAATTCTAGTTCTGAATTGAAGTATATATGAGTCGGTGCTTCAATTTTTAATAAATGATTTTAACGCAAGTGAATGTATAAATCCAACGCACTGACATGCAGATTTTATTTTTGTTTGCCGTTATTTTTTGTTTGTTTGCCGTTACACAAAAAATATTTGGATGTTATTGAAATTTCCGAGGTTGAATTTTAATTATTTTTTCAAAAATCATATAGCTGAAAAGAACTTTTAGGACATCATGTACCCTTTAAAACTGTCTTGACAGTCTTCATTTATGGATGATAACAACATTTTATTATTAAAAGAGAGATTGAGAATTAGGCTTTTAATTAAAATTTTATTTAAAAATACGTTTTCTACTTGTCGTTTTTAAGTATAATAGGTTTTTAAAAATGATTATGAGATTGTTCTTTAATTTAAGATGAGAGATTTTCGTCAGGTGTGAAGAGGTTATAGTTTTAGTTGCTTTAACTTGCTTGTTCCTATCGTTACACATACACATACCCACTGCCATTGAGATTCCCTAGCATTGCTTTTTGCAATAGCTCTTTGAATACTACGATGGGGCTCCAGGGTTTACGCACAATCCCAACTTCTTGGATGCAGGAAGAACATTCAAAGACACATGCTGAGAAGAAATCATGAGTATGGATATAGAATCACTGCCATCACTTCATCACGTCTCTTCTTCACAATGATGAGAGTGCAAAGGTTAGAATGTGCGTTATGTAAAAGTATGGCTTTATTAGAAAATGCTTTGTCATAGATACATTTGGTCTCTTTCATATTTGTTTATATACTTGTCTTGGACTTTCTCCAATACTTACTTTTACATTACTACAGCACACAAACTGTTGAAATTTAAACAGTTACACTGTTTTCTTACCCGAATTAAGAGTTTTTTCATAAATTTTCATTGCGCCCCATGTATTTGTAAACATAATACATGGGGCGCAATGTGTTTGTAATGAACCGAAGTATTTGACAGTATTCAGTAAAATGTACAAAAGGCAAGGAAGTAAAAATTATCAACAAGTTTCATTTCGTTGATCTCGACTTTGGGTGGAAAAATAAATAATTTCTCCCTCCTCCGGTCCCCCGATTCTTTTCCGTCTAAATTGTTACCCACCGAAATCACCTGGAGTCTTTGTAAAGTTAATTGAAAACTTACCTCTCTAAAAGGTAGAAAGAACGAAAAAAAGCACTTTTTTTAATCTCGCTCTCTCAGGCTCCAAAACATACACATAGCCACTGCCATGCAGTGAAAGAAAATAAATCTCGGAAATAACGATTAAAGCAAAAATGAAGCAGCAATTCTCAAAATGAAAGAAAGAAATAAAGGGAAAAACCAGGGAATGCATTTCAAGTGGAAACTTCATTTTCTCTCTCAGGGAATATAATTGGTTGGAGAAATCCTATCATAATCCTCAGCAAGCTAAGAAAGGACAAATTAGAACGTCTGTCTCAAAACCTGCACTTTTTAGTTTTCAATTAAAGAAGGACACCAAAAATATGCATGCCGAGAGTAAGTTCATTATTAAGTTCATTAATAAGTTCTTCCAATTATGATGTTTTGTTCGAGCAATTAAAGTGTATGCTCGTAATTATGAATTTTCTGCAGCGGTTTTTTTCTGCGATATAATTAAACAACTTTTAATTAATTTTATTAGCGTACGGTATTTTTATTCATCTGCATTCACAGCTTTATTGAATGCTTAGGTAAACATGTTTGATAGTTTATTTGAATTTACCGCGTTTTATTGTGTCGGAAAAATGATCAGTTTATCACGTTTATTAAAGTAATAATTGATTTTGTTCGTATTCAGATAAAAAAATGGGCACGAAATGCAGAGCACTTTGTTAATTCAATATTACTGAGTGAATACTGAAACTTATTAAAGTAGAATTTATGCACTCATAAAAGTTAACCACAGTAACGTAACTTCCTAGGTATTTTTATTGATATTTTTTAAAATCAAATTTAATGCTTCAACTTTTTGAAATGTCTTTATTTTAAATCGTGTCAGTTGCAAAAAGTTTTTTTTTTCATGTGTAATTTGCATTTTACATTGCTTTTTTATAATAATAATAATAATTATTATTATAAATACTTTAAGCTCATTGAATACTCAAGGCTTAAAATGCTCAATAATTAGTATGCTCATCATGAAATTAATCTCATCATAAAATTTTTGAAATCAAGAGTTATGTAATGAATTTTGGAGATTGTTAAATTTCAAATTTTAAAATGTACATTTTTTGTAATTATTGAAATACGCTAACTTTTCAAAAGAAATTTTGTATAAATTTCATGTTAACTTGATTTTTTTATAATTTTGACAATTCAATAAAAATGATTTATTTTTTATAGTCTTATAGATTATTTTACTTATCATTTCATTTTTTAAACAAATTTTAAAAAAAGAAACGTTAAATTTTGCATATGAGTAAGAAAATTTCCTACAGCTTTATGGGACCATTAGACCTTTTTATTTTTTAAAATGGAATATTATGTAATAATAATATGTTATTTCATTTATGATTAGTACTATTGTCTGTGTACAACGTGCCAACAGATTAATGCCTACAGATTTATAAATTCTCAGTTTTCTCATAACTACTTGCGCTGTTTATTTAACTCTTTACTCCAGTACTTGGTATTTTATGTTAAAAAATGCATTTCTTTTCATAGTGATTTTTAAGGTTATAAAGTAATATTCTGAGCTTATTATTTCTATTTATATGATTTTAATACTTCCGTATGAAGTTTTGAACTAAAAAAGCAAAATTTCCTCTTTGTTTTATTTGCTCAAGGGTTAAGTTAAAAGAGAAATTAAAAAAAGTTATTTTTTAAATAAAACAGTTTTCCGAGTTTCTTTTTCTTTCCAAATTTTCTTTTGTATCATAGATCTATATATTTTTTAAATTGCTTTTAGCTTGAACAAAACTAGCTGTGTAAAGACACAGAAAAAAAGAAAGTTTTCGCATTTCATGCTCTGACGAAATGCATTAGAAACTACAACCA
The DNA here is from genome assembly GCA_038373885.1 of Cheiracanthium punctorium. Taxonomy (NCBI): domain Eukaryota; kingdom Metazoa; phylum Arthropoda; class Arachnida; order Araneae; family Cheiracanthiidae; genus Cheiracanthium; species Cheiracanthium punctorium. The sequence continues at coordinate 851,820 of JAWZYV010015947.1, read as the reverse complement.
TATTTTAGCAGAAGAAAGTCTCCTGCACAAGCAATTACATTGCAGAAAGTTATTTAAATACATGGGTGAGAATTGTATTTAAAAGTTAGCATTCATAATGATTTTTAAAAGTGAATGATGCAAGAAGAGAATAAGAGATTAAAGAGAGGAAACAACATAACTGAAAGATGAGCTTGAAAATGTAATATTAATTTTCCTACATTCAATGTTGTTTAAAAGTCAATCGCAAAGTTTTACAACTAATTTTAATAAAATTTTTAGTCAAGTTAAAAAATAATAATCTGTACTGCAGTTTAACTTTTACTGAAAATTCTTTTTTTTTCTCTTCGTGAGTCAGTAAAAAATTAAATAGTGCGGTATACAGCAAAAAGTAAATAAGTTCTTTTTATTTACAATTTATTTAAAGGATCCTCTTTTGATCAAGCTTTCACGAATAATTTTTTCCCATAAATCTATCGAATATGAAAATATATGCACACACCATAATGTAAATTGTTTTTCTCTGAAAATGTGTAAAATTCTAATTTTCGAAAAGGAAATTTTTTGCTCAATTAAAAACTGACATTAAAATGCTAAAATATTGTTTTTTACTAAAATGCTGATGAATCTGTTATTATTTCGTTTATTTTATCACTATCAGTGAGGATTGCAGTTTGCAAAGATGTTTCTTTTAATATTTGTGCATTTGTTTGAATTTTAACTAATTATACATTAATGTCTCACAAACCATTCATTAAATATTTATCCTTGGACAGATTTTATAACAAAGAAGTGTTTCCACTTTTTGTCTTAAACTTTGGGGAGAATAAAAAACAGCAGTATAACTTAAGTTTACTAGCATTGAGAGAAAATCCTTTCTGAAACCTTAATATTTTGTTTCACTTTCCAAATTTACATAAACGTTTCCTAAATTTGTCTCTCTCGACTCACAGAAGCAAGATAAGAATACAAGAAGTTTGGATTAAAAAAAATTTTACTCGTCAACTAAATGCAGAATAAAGAGGGAACGTTTTTTATAATGTATCACTACATGTAAACAGAGAGAATTGAAATTTTCTTATAACCAGTGGAAAGAGATCCTTTTGTTTTTTGGGGGGAAGGGGGCTTATAAAATGAACATCATTTTGGAGAAAAAAATACAAGTATAAAATGACCTGACGAAGAACTCAAAACCAATAAATAATGTCATTGTTTTATACTTTTGCAACTCATTCTGTTTTCCACTTAAATCTTGTTTTCAAATATCCATATTACACTTCTTGAAAAAAGAAATAACTTTTCTATAATGAGACATCGGTTTCTATAAAATGTCGCCTTTCTTCTAAATAGGGATGTACAGGAAATTAAAGCATAGAAACTTACAAAATAAGTAAAGTAATTTTTTTAATGCTTGATAAACATTAAAAAAGTGAGCAATGTTAAGATTTCCAGTCAGTGCGTCTATTTGTAACACTAATATTTTTTTTATATTTTATAACAGTGAAATATCTGTTGATATAGAATTAACTATTTTAAGATGAAAGCTTTATTTTCAAATAGAAGTATTTTTTACTTACATCGATTTATTTATAGATTTAATTAATAGACGTATATATATATACACGCACAATAACATTTTTGAAATCTTAAAATTTCAAAGTAAGTCGAAAGTGGATTCTTATCTGTTTTATAAAAAGATAATAAATAGTAGAGTTTAAAGGAGCTACTCTTTTGGGAAAATTATGCGAATAACAGTAAACCTTTTTACTCTAACATAAGAATATGAGCACAGAAATAAATCATATAAAATAAATTCAAAGTCAAGAACTGAGGGAAATGTCTTGATATAATTTCAAACACTGTCTTAGAAAGTAAGAAATAAATTCAGACTCACTGATATTTTTAACATCAACAAACTTTTAAAAAATAGAGGGAAAATCGCTTGTTTTTTATCTACTTAAGCTTCCAAGAAATGAACATGGACAAGCTTCATCCTCATCAGACTTCAAAGAGAGTTCAAAATATAGGTACCATTGACTACTGAGTAGACATTTAAAATAGCAGATTCCATGAAAGATAACATTTTTGTACATTAAGAACGTTCTGAGAACTCCGTTATGCTGTATGGCATATAATCTTCCTGTACACCGATAGCGCATGTAAGTACACATACTCAATTTGCACCCTCAAAGAAAAAGAGTTAAAAAATCATTTGTTAAGAGCTAAATAGCAGTCAAGGCATGCAAACTCTAGAAGTGAGAATATACTTACTTCTTCATCGTGTGTTCCTTTACAAAAACAATTTAAGGGAGAGAAAATAATATTCAATTCATTCGGTTGTAAATCCACAATACCTTACTATTTAAAAGATTAAATATTTACTCGTTTTGCTGTTAGCTTATTTTTCTAGCATTTAGTTCTGTAGACTAAAGTAGTCACTCTCTTTTTTTTTAAAGCAAGTAATAGGCTGGAATCAAACAATCAAATTATCACAATCTACCACTAGCTGTCGCAATTCATAGTTTGCACTGTGTTATAAACATTACAAGCAACCTTTTATACAAAGCTAGTCAGGAACTTCTTCCTCTTTTTAGTCTGTTTTAAATTCTTTTGCTGTAGGATGAATTTCAGAGAACAAGTTTTAAATCTTTTTCAGTATTTTCTTAATATTCATTTTTCTTGCAAAACTTACTTTGTTACAGTTTGCTAATATTTATATAGTTTGGTTTCTTATCTGAAAAAAAGTCAGAAGCAAAAATAAAGAATAAAGAGGGAGATTTATACTTAAGGGTATCTCGTCTTTTATTCTTTACGCGCAAATGAAAGAGACGGAAAAAGCATTTTTATTTGGGAGTTTCTTATTCGAAAACGTCCGTCCCGACATATATGTATATATATATATATACATGTGTGTGTGTGTGTGTGTGTCGTAGAATGTTTTAATTTTTTCTTGCTGTAAATTGGAGTGTAATTTTTTACTTCGCTTTAAATGTGGAGATTAAATAAAACACAACAAATTTCAAACATACGAAAAATAAAATTAAGATATTTAGCTATTTTTATCTAAATGAATTGCAAATTTTATTTGGAACTAAACCTAACACTAATATAGATAATAGTATTTAAAAATTCAAAAATGCATAAATATTTTTTTAGAAAATATGTGCTTTAAAATATTTTATTTTAATTTGGGTAGTTACTTGTTTTTGAACGGAAAAGTCAAATAAATGTTTCAGTGAGTATGAGTTCTTAAAAAATCTTGCTTTTAAACATTTAAAAATATCTCAAATCTTTATACCGAAGAAATAATTTTAAGCTAACTTCCATCTTTTTAAGAAAATCTTCCTCATTCTTCTAAACATTCTACATTTTGCTTGCAAAATTTGCATAATCATCGCTCACCCAAATTTGTATTTCTCATGACTTTAGCTCTAGAAGAAAGTTTTAGAAGAAATAAAAGAAACTTTCCATGCGTCGTCGATAAAATACAAAATGAACGGAAGAAATGACTTTTTTTTCCGCAGTAGAAAACAGTCTCATACATAAACAGTAGTATTTAAAAGTCGCCTAAGACCGATGACGCAAATTCCAGGGATTTGTCGGAGTTTTTTATGAAGGAGAATTCTTCTCACAAGAAAAAGAAAGAATGAGAAAGAGGAAGTAATTTATGAGGATAAAGAATTCAACATGAAAATCTAATCGGACGGAAAATTTATTGTCTGTAGCACGATAGTGTTTGAAGCGAACATAAAAAAAATAAAAAATCTGACAGCAGTTTAACTTTACAAAAATAAATTTTCAGGGTGTAAGTCTTTGTCTTGTACTATAAAAATGAGTCGCGGTTTATTATATTTTTAGTGACCAATAGTTTTTCCCACTGTTTCTCATGTTATAATTTAGTAGCGATCCTTAATCAAATAACCCAAATTGTTTTATACTGGTAATTATGATTTCTTTTAAAATAAACCTTATAATTCCAAACTAATATGTTACAGTTGAAAAAAAAATATTCATTATTTCAGGCTTTTTGTTTACATGATTAATTACATGATTAGTTTTTAGGGATAGACTTCCGTATGTTGTTGAGTTTCTCTCTAAAAATAACTCTGGTGTTGCGAAGTAAGTTAAGTCGAAGTATTGGGATTAGTCTAAGGTGAGGTCAATTTTGAAATATCAACTCTGTGAAAGAGCAACACATGAAACATACACAATTAAGAAATTACCCAGCATTACGAGTCAAATTTTAACGAAAAAAAAGATTAGTATACAAGTGTACGGCAATGTTTATTTTATTGGTTTTTCACAGCGTATTTACTAAGTATCCTTAATATTGAATAGGTACGAATACACACGGGAAGAAATCAACCCTGAATCTTTGAACCATTTCTACAAATTCCTACATAATAATGGGAAATAAACTTGCCATGTCACTCATAAGCAACTGGAAATCTCTATCTCAACTCATTATTTCGCGTCTATTAATAGACAGGAGCGTTGCTTTGAAAATATTTCCGATTCCCCGTATTAGTGTCGTTTGGAAGTTCTTTTTTTATTTCCAATGGCAGAGGAACATGAACAAAATAATGAAAAGTCAAGCAAAAGAATTAACATCAAAAAGTTCATAGTTAGCCTATGGCTATTGCCCCAGAAGGTTCCTGGCCTCCCAATAACGGGAAGTCTCTTTATCACCGTGGAGAGCCCTTCAGCGGGGTAGGTGGTGTATGTTCATGTCTTCACCAGAGTCACAAAACGGGCAGGCAGACTCAGCAAATATGACAATACGACATAAATGCGCGGCAAGACAGTCGTGTCCGGTCAGTAAACGGAAGGTGGTCTCAGCCTCCCTTCTTACTAAGATTCAAAGGTCTCCTTCGACTTTTCCCGAAATGGGCGGAGGTACGCATGCCGAAATTATAGTTCACTTTGCCGTCAGGCGACGCTGCCCAGGGTGCACCGCGTGGAGGTGGAACTACTTTTCTCCCCTCGTTTGGAAGTCAATATATGTTTACTACAAAGGAAGGGGATGCACACACACACACACAAAAGAACTTTTTATCGAGGTGATTTAGAAAATATTCACAGTTATAATGTAGTGGAGTAGTACGTCAGCAGCAGAACTCAACTAAGGCAGATGATAATACTCTAGGAATCAAGCATTAAGGTTCTAGCTTTGACAAAAATATACTGAGCTAGTCAAGGTGATACGATAAATCTACATTTTTTAAAGCAACAAATAGTATAAAACGTGCTCAACGAAACTGGCGTTTTTAGTTCTTTTTAGAGAATAGGTTTTATCGAATAACAAGCAGTACTTAAATACAATTTACAAATTACATGGCTAATAGATTTGATACATAAATGTTTTTTCTTCTTTCTAATAGCCGGATCAGCAGCCTGCTTGCAGGCTTGATCGCTACGAGGACCGGAGGGGGTGGCTATTTCATTATGGGTAATTTGTTGTTAGGTTGATCATTCATTGCGAACGTTGCCCACTATGTGTGATCTCCTAGTTCTGAACCCATTCCAAATGATATACCTATCACCTAGATTGGCACCCCTTGAGGTATATTTGAACATGGAGAACATTGGAGCCACGACATATTTTACGTTCACCAGATCCTTTTTGCATACACGGTCCACAACAGACTCGGTAGAGAGAAGAAAACACGTTTCCAGGCATTAAGCCGGTGCTGCTTCACTCTCGGTATTCTAATGGGAACCAAGCTTAATCGCCAGATCTATTGCCGAACGACATTAAAGTTTAATACTGATTTAATTTGTTGATTTCACAGTTAAATTTGTGTTACAAATAACATCATTGTAAATTATACTAAAGGAAGTGCGTCTCACAAAATACCAAAAAAAAAAAAAAAAAAAAACAACTTATTTTTTTTTTCTAAGTTTCACTGAACAAAGGATTTTGAACCCTTCTTTTAATATTTACTTATTTTCTTTCTAGTTTCAAATTTACATAATCATCGTTCCCCAAATTTTAGTTTTTATGACTCTGAATGAGAAAAGGGAGAATGGGAACTTTCATTTTTTTTTTTTTTTTTTTTTTTTTTTTTTTTTTTTTTTTTTTTTACAGTTCACGCGTCAATAAAATGTGATGTGAACGAAGAGGAAATAACTTTAAAGGAGCAAGAGAGTCTCATGCATAAACAGTAGCATTTGAAAGTTTTCCTTAAAAGTGATGATAAGAGTTCTAGTATTATATACTAGTAGGGATTTTTATAAGGGAAGTGGAAAATTGATGACACGAGGTAAATATAGCTAGGAAATTTAATTGAGTGGTAAGTTTATTATTCAGAATTGATAAAAATTAGCTTGAGAAAAAGTTCATCTCAAAATTTGAAAAATACCACTGCCTTCTCAGTTTTTAAAGCTTTAAGAAATATAGAAGACAATTACTATTGCATTTTAATATCCAGCTAAAATACATTCTAAAATTTCTTTTTCAAGCTGTGCGCTTAATAATTTTTTAAAGTAAAGATTGTTTTATCTCAACTAATCGATGTAAATTTTAGTTCAAAATTATTTTATATATATAATTTATAAATATAATTTTAGTTCAAATTTAGTTCAGTAAATTTTAGTTAGTTATTTTTTCATTAAAATTTATTAAAGTATGCCAATGAAAACTGGGAATGCAATTTTTAATGCACCCAGTATTACCTTCAGGATAAATTGTATATTTTTACGCATAGCATAAAATACTAAAATTTAAGTGACCTGATACTAAATTTGGAGTAAAAGATATTTACTCCTCTTGAACATTTATAAATGTTGTACTATTATTTGTCTAAAAGCATAATAGATAAATAAATAAATAAAGTAAATAAACGTATCTATGGCGTTAAAATAATTCTAAAATTTCAATGCAATTATCGTTTAAAAGTTCTTCTTAAGGGGACAGTTCAGCCATTCAAGGCATGAAATCACAAAAATGTGATCCATTTTCTGAAATTTCTGGCACTAAAAGTATTCGATGTTTTAAAATAATTTTTTCAGAGTAGGCTACATAAGATATTGTTTTATATAATAAAAATTTAAAAATACTAATAAACAGTTTCTTTATGACTTAAAAATACATAAATAAAACACAAATTTTCACGTCTTCAAAATTACTATAATGCACTTCGCGCAGGATAACTGTAGCAACTTTCCATATTTTTTACAAATTTGACCTTAAATTGAAGATAATAGTCTTAATAACAATTTGAACTACAATCATAAGGATATTTTAAAATTCAAGAACAATAGTTAGTTTTAATTAGGAAAAAATAAAATTTTTGCATTTTTTGAATATATTTTTTTTATAAATATTTTTCTATCCATTTTATTTTTATAATTGTAGTTCAAATTGTTATTAGGACTATTATCTTCAATTTAAGGTCAAATTTGTTGGAAAATATGGAAAGTTGCTACAGTTATCCTGCGCGAAGTGCATTATAGTAATTTTGAAGACGTGAAAATTTGTGTTTTATTTATGTATTTTTAAGTCATAAAGAAACTGTTTATTAGTATTTTTTAATTTTTATTATATAAAACAATATCTTATGTAACCTACTCTGAAAAAATTATTTTAAAATATTGAATACTTTTAGTGCCAGATATTTCAGAAAATGGATCACATTTTTGTGATTTCATGCCTTGAATGGCTGAACTGTCCCCTTAACAAAATGAATTTGGTTTCGTGGCTAAGATAATAATGAAAATCTTCATTACCTCTGTGGCAATTTTTTTAGAAACATAATGCTCAGAAAGTATAAAAAGTTACTCATTTTCTTGCTTTAAAGTACAAAATTATGCAAAAATTAATTTCAGAAACGCTACTTAAAAACAGTGGTAGCAAAGCTGACTAATATTTTCTTTTTATTTCAAAAATGAAAAAAAAATGTGTACCAAATAGCGACATTATACATTTTTTTACTTGTTTTACACAAACAAGTAAAGCATTGAAAAGTAACACACATACATATATATAATATTAGCATCTAGAACAGCGTGTTTTCTCCACAGAAAATAATGGCCATAGCATCAACAGTTTCTTCAAAAGGATCCACAAATAATCACCAACACATGGCTGTCGATGGGATTTAGCTTAATGAAATTCTCTGTATAAGTTTTAAACAAGATAATTTTAATACACTTATTATTAAAACTTTTTACTAAACTTTAAAAGAAAATTTTGTTTTTATTTTCGTATATTAATTTTGTGTTTCAGTCAGAAAGCAATTTGTGTCTAAAATGACTTTCCAATTTAGTTTACAAAAAAACACATTAGTTATTTAAAATACTCAAATGTTTTATTTTAACATATAGTGAAAACATGGAGATTATGCGTAGGACACACTATCCGATAAATAGTTGCCTCGATTCTGTACACAAACGTTCAGTCTTTCTATTAGGTTTTCATTAACATTTCCGGAATAATTTCATGCGCTGTGCGCCTAATTTTCTTTTTAAGCTCTCAGATGGTCTTAAAATTATTTCAAATTTGAATTACTTAGAATACACATTTTTTTCTAAACTTAAAAAAAAAGCGTTTAATCAAAAATATCAACATAAATCACAACCAAGTATACTCATAAATCCAAAACACCAAAGCCACATTAAGACATCCAAAACACAACGCAATCTTACCTTTTCATACATAAAATTAAGAATTTAAAGAAAGGATTAATATTTTTTTTGCAATCCTAGATTATATGCAGGGGCGGTTTAAAGAGAGGGGGGGGGGCATTCCTTCCTTGACTGAAAATTTAACATTGAAAATTTAAGGTAAATGTCTATCATTTTCCCAAATCAGGGTATTAACCCCCCCCCCCCCAAGCCACATTAAGACATCCAAAACACAACGCAATCTTACTTTTTCATACATAAAATTAAGAATTTAAAGAAAGGATATATATTTTTTTGCAATCCTACATTATATGCAGGGGCGGTTAGAAGAGAGGGGGGGACATCCCTTCCTTGACTGAAAATTTAACATTGAATATTTAAGGTAAATGTCTATCCCAAATCAAGGTATTAACCCCCCCACCCCCTGGAGAAACGTTAAGCCATGATATGGTGCTTAAACTCATCAGTTTAATCAAATCATGGTGAAAGGTTTCATCATAGAAAGAATGCAGTTAATGTAGCATCTTCCTTGTATGGTGAAATGTTGAATTACTGCTACTAATGGTGTAAAATATTATTTGATAAAGTAAAATTTCATAAAATTCAAAATTCTCATGTAATGCGGCGAAAAATGTGGCACGGTGGATTTCGTTATGAAAACTAGATGGTCAATATTGGGATTGAAGTGCCCTCGCACACAATCTGTTAACCTTTGCAAGTGCATTCCATCCTTAAACAAATATGTCACAGTAAAGAAATATTTTTACATTCAAAACACTCAGCGTAAATTTTTATGCAGAACAAAGAATTTAAAATACCTTTTCTATTAAACTATTTGAAATTCTTTCATAATAAAGTATGTATCTTTGAAAGAAGTAAATAGATGGTTGAATGTTATTCGTTCGTTCTTTCGAAGTTTCTGAAGCGCGTTTGAATATTTAGATTTGAACAATTCTTACTTTTGCCATTTTTATACTCATTGTGTTGAGATGTCTTCGTAATATAAATGTCAGACGAATCTTTTCGTAAGCACATCGCCTTGCAAAATGTCACAGGAAGAAATTTTTAACAATTTTCTTTTTTCATCCAGAACGTTGGAGCCAAACGCAGAAAAAAAACAAAACAAAAATGGCGCTTGGAATATTCGATTTTTTCCATAGTTTGAATGCCGAATTTGCATAATTATCGTTCTCCGAAATCTTTATAGTTCATAGGTATAATCCTAAAAATAAATGGAAGGGATGTTGAAGATAATTACAGTTTACGGGTTGGTAAAATATGTAATTCAATGAAAAATATTTTGAAAACAGTCTGCTGCATAAACAAAACTGCTTAAAAGTTATCGTTATCCTATAATACAATTACGTGAACCTTTTACATTTTAATGTGTGCTGACATTCAAAGAGGTTATTCGTAATATTTATTTCAAGCCTGATATAAATATGTGTAGTAATAGTTTTCTTATGAAAAAGCATAAAATCCATTAAAAAAAGAAGTCATGAATAAAATAAAGTTTAAAATATTTTTATGGATCTACAAATTACATTTTTTGAAAAATCCTATTGATATTTTGCAGTTCTTTTCCTTAAAACTCAAATTGAATGCTTTTTCAAAATGTGATTCGTGTTTTTGTGGTAGTTAGTGGAATGAATGAGTGATGGAGGGGAAAAAGAAGTTAGTAATATCTTACAAAATTTCGTATTTCCAAAGACATAGTGACGTAAAAGTTTAGAAAATGATGTCATATGCTATTATTAACTACTGAACAGTGAATTATAATAACGATATCATTTTGCCTCATTAAGTTGTTTCATTAAATTAACACCCATACATTGTTAACCATGAAAATATTTTGAATAACCCAGTAAATAAACATAAATATATCATTATCATCCTCAAGGAGATTACTCAAAAAGCCTGTTCCGACTTCCTGGTATAACCATCGTTTCCAGGGTCTGCCACGGTCTATTTTTTCTTTTGGCATATGCAATAGAAGGCAGATTTGGGTAATCTCCCACGTCTCATGCACTGGACATGATTTTTCCAGTCAATGCGATATTCATGGATTATCTCACAGACGTTAAATACTCTTCAAATATCTTAATTTCTTATTTTGTCTAAAATTGTGCAGCCTTTTACCGATTGTACGTATCGCATCTCTAGTGCCTAGATTTTGATTACATCTTTGTCACCCATAGTCCATGTCTCTGAGCCATGAAATGAACTGGTATCGGCCACAACCTTATAACGTCAGATTTTGTTGAGTGTTCGTCTTATATATGCTTGGTATTCAGAAGTAAGTTTTTAAAATAGTAATATAACTGTCAAATTTCGTGGAAGAAACAAACATTTTTTAAAGATACAGTACACACAAACGAACATACAGAATCAATTGTTTTCAAAGAGCCCCTAACTATAAATATACTAGCTGACCCTAATCAATATGTATCACAACATTTAGCATATATACTTAGTAAAATGTAAAATAATTAACTTATTGGAGATCAAAAGACCCTTTATCTTTTGAATTTTTGTAAATCTGAGCATTTTTGTGTGTTCGTGTTGTTATAGAAACTGCCTAGGATGAGAGATGCCTCAGACGAAAGAATTTTTAAGGAGTTCTAACGGTATTCACTATGCAGCTGGGGAATAAACCCCAAAACTCCAGAAACTTTAAATCGACAGCTGCTCGATAGGCCCGAACCCGGAACCTCATATTTCAGCCATCTAATACATTCAGTGTCTTATCCACTCGGCCATGATGAAGTCCTTTTCAGAATGACCTTTCAGGGATTTCATAGGAGACCCAGTCTCCTATGGCATCCCTAATAAAAAAGAGGTAGACCTCGGAAATATACTGTAGCTCTTGAAGAGCCTCCACGGGAGAATGCCGAACTGCCTGTTTTCACGTTCTCGACAAGGCGGTCTTCGGAGTTGTAAGGGAGGATTTAACCACAGTAAATAGTCACCTTTGTAGAATATGTGAAAACCTGCCTTCCCCATTCATTTTGCTGTTTTCATGCTTTCTTTACTGTTTGCCTACTTTCTCTGCTATTCCGCTTTTTTAATGAAGATTGTCAGATTCGTTAATCCAAAGACACCGCCAACGAAATTGCGGAGAATTTATAGAAATAAAAATATTTCATGCATCCTCTTTGCATTTCCAAGGTGGTTTTCTGTGCCGGAATATCAAACTTGCAACTTTTTATGCACTACTTCGATAAATTAACCGCTGAACTATTACGAACAAGCAACAATTATTACACAAGAACAAGTTTTGCTTTATCAGGATAACTGAAATATGTGCTTTTCCTTATCACAGATTATATCACGGATGTCCTTGAAATATTTGGCATTTTTTTATCTTCTTTATTCAAGAGTATTTTAGTATGTCTTTTCTTTAATAGACTTGGAATCTTTTCTGCTAGTGCTTTATCGGTGTAAAACTTAACGTAATTATTATTTGTGCTAATTTTCGCGTAAATTTCTGTTTGTGCTGACAATAATATAATGTGAATTGTGCATGGCTTTTTATAAGTACGCAAGGAAGAATTTTTCTCTTTTATTCCTTTGCTTACGGTCTTTTAAAAATAATCTAGAGTTACTGTTTTGTAAAGAAACCGTTCCTTAATTTCTGTTCACTAATTTTATATATTTGTGATTTATTACGAGATCTCCACAATCATTGCTTTCCGAAATTCACTACCTTACAGAGCTCCTTTAAATAAGCAATGAAGAAGAGAATTTTGATTTTCTTACCCTTTTAATAAGCGCTGGCAAAATTCGAAGACAGCGTAGAAAAATATTTTTGGTAAAAAGTCGGAGACAGTCTCATTCATAAACAGTGGTATTTCAAAAACTACCCAGAAGCCAGTGATGCAAGTTTCGCGCTTTGGTGCAATTTGTATGAATGGTGGAAATTAGAAAGAAAAAGATTTATAAAGCAGACAGAATAGTGTAACATAAAAATCTAATCAGTCGGATATTATTTTGATTTTCGATGAAATGATATATGGGGCTGAAATACTACCTGAAATACCACCTGAATAAAGCTAACTTTTTTTGCCATACGTACAATGAAGTTTGAAGTCATAAACCTGTTTATTCTAGAACATCCAGTATGGACCATTATTAGCACATTTAAAAAATAATTTAATTTGACGCAAGATTTCAATTTGAATATTATAATGAAACTACTACTTTCATGCAACCATTTTTTAAAACGCTCCGCTGATTTTGCTCATTATTTTGACAATATTTAAGCTTTGAACAGTAGCATCGGTATAAGCTGTCTTCACCAAATGGACGTGTTATATGATTGACTCAGACAAAATTTATAACAAATCGAATGCATCAATCGCAATCTGAAATCTCCGTTGTCAACTATTTTGTGTGTGTGTGTGTGTCGCACGTCGAGAAAATTTATCTGAATAAACACTTTGTTTGTAATTATTTTATGTTTTTAGGTTATAAATAAGCATGAAAAATAGCTATTAAAGAGTTTAAATAAAGGCACAAGTTTATAGCACAACTTAATAAAAAATAGAATGTTTCTTTAATAGCTGCATTATGCAGCCATACAAATGATTTAGGAGCATAGCCTGTGATGTGTCCATAAAAAATTACAACATGATTCAAAATTCATAGAAAAATTTCCCTCTAAATATGCAACAAAGCTTTCCCTTATTTGATTTCTCTTACAATTTTTTTTGTTGCCAAAGAAAGATTTTTAGAATACCTTCTCCACTTGAAAATTGTCTCCAAGTTCTCTCAATATTTTTCTTTCTTTCTGATTGATTACTAAATTTGCATAATCATTGTTCTCCCAAATTCTCTACCTTTCACAGATCCAGCTTGAAGGAAAAAAAGCAACGATGAAGAAAAGAATTTGAAATTTCTTTTCCTTTTACTAAGCGTCGGTGAAATTCGAAGAGAAAATATTAACTTCTTTTTTTTTCCTTTGTAGAATACAGTCTCATGCATAAACAGTGGCATTTGAAAAGCCACCTAAAACCAACGATGCGAGTTTCGAGCTTTGGCGCAGTTTGAATGAATGAGAATTTTTGAAGGGATAGTAAAGCTCATAAAAAAGAAAGTAATTTATGAGGCAAAATTGTTTAGCATGAAAATCTAATCAGACTTGAAATTTTATTAGCTACTGTAAAATAATATACGCGAGTGGGTGAAGTAATTTTTCCTTTAGAGATTAGATGTACTTTATGATTTGAAATGTGATTTATTCTGGAACATTTTCTGCCATTTTATGAAATTTGAGTTTTTTTTTCTTCAAAAAAGTGTAATAGTATTAATAACATAAATGAATAACACAAGTAAGCTTTTCGTTCTTTGAATTTTTTAAAAAAGGTCTAAGGAATACTGCGTGTAATTAAGTTATCATTTTGAATATGAAATGTGAAAGTTTCATTGCTGACATTGATACTTTATTCTTGCAAAAGTCATGCCCTTGATGTCTAAGTTAAAAAAATGAATCTTCTTTTATGTCTAATTTATGAGTTTTTCTATAAATATCTTGAAAATTTTAAAAGTTTCAAATACTACTCTTTACATTTTGTCAAATTAATAAACCGAGAATAGAAAATATAAAAGTCGATTTTTTTCATAGATAATTAGTGAAAATAATAAAATTAAGAGCAACAACATGCATAACATCACATGTTAAAATACCAAAAAGCATGCTTGAATCTCAAATGCTTGAATCTCAAACAACATGCTTGAATCTCAAATTAGAAAAATAATCTGCTTTTGAAGCCCATTAAGATGGGATCACGAGAAACAGTCTTTTTAAACGCATCATAACAACGTTGCTGGTACGGACGATTTAAAATGACAAAAAGAGGAAAAATTCAAAATACCAATATGTTGATTGATTAGAAGAAAATAGGGTAAGGTGACGAACTCGGTATTTCTATGACGTAATCACAAATAGCAGCTCTTTTCAAGACAACTGCTAAGACCCTAGTTATGAGTTATGAAGCCCACTATAATTAAGTAATCTGAGATCGCTTTGTGAGTAGTGGTGACTTAAATGCATTTATGCAAATTTGTTTGTAAATATGGACTTTACAACGCAAGGAATTACCCGATTACGGTTATAGTTATGTATTCTCCTCTATAAAGTTCTCTTTTTCAAAATACAATTGCTAACATTAAAAATCATGTGTCTCATATTTTATTTACGATATGCTTGAACAGTGTTAATCAACTCTAAATCGAAAACGATGTTGTGGGTTAAGATGATGGAAAGTTCTTCGATGGTCAGCAAGAAAACAACAAAGAACCCTCAGGTCCAAGTTTGAGTTAATTAATGTGTAAATCAAGATTTACATCAAAAATTTGTTAAACACAACAGAATTAAGGTTGGTACAACTTTAGTGAGTAAATCCAGAGAGCCTTTAGCAAAAGATTTCTTTTTCACTGTGCTACAGTAATGATTACTAGTTGTCTGCCAGTCGTCGAAATTCGATCGTAAAGCATTATTTTTTTTAGTTTGAGCGTGAGTAAAGTTCTTCTGTCACAGAGTATGTGTCAAGATTCCATATACAGTGGAACCACTAAAGTGACCCCTTTGGGTAAGAACTATCTGCTTAGAGTGACCACTTTTTTACAATTTCACTTTACGATCACCACACTTTTTTGTGAAGACGGTGTTTTTGTAAAGACTCATCATCTTTGCTAAATTAAAAGGCAGCTCCAGCGAGTGGGTCATAGGGATCATCTCCCTCTACCATCCTTGGATTTCACATGCTCCCGTACGATTTCACACATTCAGTTTGCGTTTTGAACAATTCAGGCCAGTCTATAAAATCAATAAAGCTCCGTCCGAAAATTCAGCCTGGAGCCATCCTCGGCTAAAGGCCCATTATGTTCGGAGCTATAAAATCTTAAACCGTCGAATGATTGAACCCTACTTGCTAAGGGAGTACCACTGACAATGTATGTATAAATACTTGCTGCCTTAGTGAATTTGCATTTTTTTTCCGAGTGATTGTCTTTATTATTTATCTACTGTCAATCGCAATCTACTGTCATCGCAAATGATTAGATTGATCTACGATCATCTATTTTATCTACTGTCATCGCAAATGCAGGTATATTTGGAAATTGAATTTTTTGAGCGGATATGGTAAAATAGTACCAGAATATTTATAAGTGGAATTAAAATTCTTTTATTGGCTGACGTTTCATTTAAAAAATTCGCTGACAGTAGCATTACGATATACAGGGTGTCTAGTGCTAACGGTGCCCAATGGCTATTTCCTAAACCGTTAGTCAGAGATACATAGTTCCAGTTGCAAAAATGCTCTAAATTTCATGATCTATTATATGAGAAAAAATCGAAGTCAATAAATCAATTCCTATAAAAATTACGAAACTTAAATTTTTATTCGGTCCCACGGTCCTATCAGTTATATTTAGAAAAGTTTCCTTTAAAGAATTTTATGCACAATAAAAAAAAATCGCCCTCTACGATGAAAATTCACTATAAATCAGCAAAAATTTTGAAATAAATCACTTTTCCATGTTTAAAAATGTCCCCTTACGGTAAACCGTTAAGTGACCATATAAATATTGAAATTTTAAATTATAGGTTTTAATTTCATTTTCTGGCATAGTGCGGAGAAAGAAGCAAAACTAGTTTTAGAATACTAATCTTTAAGTAAAAGGTTATAGTCAAGCTCTATAAAAATATATCCGGTATTAGACTTACTAAATCGTACATATGTGTAGTATGCAAATATGTAACACCGAGTACGCTACGCAAAGTACAGGAAGAGTTTTCTACACGGGTGCATATTTGCATTGTAGCCAAAAGAAGCTATACTTTGAGCAACTTTTACGCTAACAATTAATATTATTTTACGTTTCTAAAATACATATATTTGTACTTTAAAATGTTTCGTTTTCTAATTTAATGTTTAATGAAGTATTTTATTCTCTTGTTTTTGTATTTTAAGTTATTTATCACCAGTTCGTTTAAAAAACGTTTTAAATTTTTTTTATTTTCAGTATAAGCTATATTTTTATGTTAATTTATTGGATACACATAATTAAACGTTAATTTTCTTTATTGAAATCTTCAGCCGTAAAATAGTTAATGAAATTGTTAATAAATATTAGAAGGTTCAAAACCATGTGCATTAATTTTTCTCAAATTCATTTTATATACAATCCCTATTTCACATCTCGAAAAGGGCAATAACTTTAAGCAGCTGTATCTCGGTGAACTTCTGTCGTAGAAAGACGAATTTTTTTTATTGTGCGTGAAACTGTGTTCTAAATATAACTAATAGGACCGGGGACCATATAAAAATTTAAATTTCGTACTTTTTATAGAAATTAATTGACTTCGATTGCTTCTGATATAATAGATTATGCAATTTAAAGCATTTTTGCAGTAGGAACTAA
The DNA here is from genome assembly GCA_038373885.1 of Cheiracanthium punctorium. Taxonomy (NCBI): domain Eukaryota; kingdom Metazoa; phylum Arthropoda; class Arachnida; order Araneae; family Cheiracanthiidae; genus Cheiracanthium; species Cheiracanthium punctorium. The sequence goes on along the minus strand of JAWZYV010015947.1, from coordinate 834,789 downwards.
GTATTTCTGACTAACGGTTCAGGAAATAACCACTGGGCACCATTAACACTGGACAGGACACCCTCTATAAACTTGATGCGAATTCTTGTTCCATGGACTAATGCTTCTTTTGTATTTAAGTTTCTGATTAGTTTAACGATGTAATTAACTTTCAGTACTAACTTATGTGGTGACAAACTGTTTTTTTTTTCGGTTTGCTGGGCGCAAATCCCTCCAACTGTTTTTTTCTGGGAAAATCGCCAAGTGCAGGGCTAAATCACATTTTAGACATTGGCTTTCACCAAACTGGGGAATAACTTCACGATTGCAAATTTCATTGACCCAAAATGAAACCATCGCCTGAGTTGATGTGAAATACTGCGTTCCACATTACCTCTCTAATTTTTTATGGTGCATTAGCATATTATACAAAAATTTTAACATTTGAACAACCACCTCCATACGAACTTTAACTGTGCCGAATTTCGTGCTCATCCGTAAGCGCAATGTGCTGCAAAATGGGAACAAAGGTTTTCCTCAGCGTATTTGAATATACGTAGATTATCAATGTTAGTAATTCTCGACTAACTCCAACGTTTCAATATCTTTTTTTAATCTTCTTGTGAACTGTCTGAATGGAGACGTCAGGGAAGTCAATGAAACGAGGCGTTGAATAAGTGAACTATTTAATCCAAATGAATGCGATTACTTTATTAAGAATACGGCTTAAGCAAATCTCTTGAAAATTATGTGTGTGCTTGGATTCCTATTGAAAAGTTTCATAATTAAATCAGTTATCTTTTCCATTGGGTCTTAAAAGAATTAGAGCTTATGTTGTTACATAATTAAAACATCCTTAATGCACAGTAGGGTGTTGTAACATTGTCTCTTTGTCTTAGGTTAAATACGTAATTGGAGCAAATAATAATCTCATTTTAAGTAATAATTTCAGTGTTATATTCGAATTATTTTTTATGAGAAATAGTATTTTTGAGTTAAGTTTTAAAATTCTTAAAGTAAAATGCTTTTACAGTACTAGAAAGAGTTTTTATTATTTTGTCCTTCAAATGCTAGCATTAATAGTTTAATTCTGCCAAAAAGTGACTGTTAAAAAAACTGTTTTCACATGAATACACATTTTTACATGAATCTATACACAGTATGGAATTTTTTGATTTTATTAATTTATACATTCACCTAATCACATTTTTCAAAATATGAAATTTTTTAAAGGTTGAATATCGTTACGGGTTATCTTTACACGTTAAAATTAAATATTTTGATTATAATCACGCCTTTCTAATCTTTGGGAATAAATTATTGCAAAATTAATGCATATCTATATTATAATGATTTAAAAATACCATTGATTCTGAAAGAGAATGGGAATAAATTAATAAAAAAACTGACTTCAGGTTTATCAAGAATTCTGAATATCACGTAAATTCCAAGAGCTAAATATTCGATAATTATATATGTTACTTAAAAACAGCAGAAAATGTTCGAAATTTCTAATAGCATTTAAATATCAATCAAAATATCACAAACTAAAGCATGATGCATCCAAAATTCTGGAAATAATTTGTAAATTCAGCTTAACAGAATAACATCTAAATACAGGGTTGTCCAAATTAAACTTCCCCAACTCAGAGGCCTGTGCAGGATGTTGTATGGGTCATAATGTAATGGAATTTTGAAAACAGACACTTCAGATCATGCGCTCGTGATTTATTAAATATATATATATATATATATATATATATATATATATATATATATATATATATATATATATATATATATATATATTTATATATTTATATATTAGTACAATAAGTTGCCGATAGGTGGCGCTTCAGATCAATAAGACGTTCTACAGATGTTCTATATGTGTGCCGTGGTCGAATAGGGCATATAAACAGCACGAGAAACAGTTGGCACACTGACGACACCATGTGGCGATTGGCTAGTGGCGTCCACGACCGCCAAAGCAACGTCTTGTACGCGTGCAGAATCCACAACATGTCGTCCTCTACCTGGTAAAATTCCCAGCTGTCCGGTTCTTTCGAATTTCTTCATCATGTCTCGTAAAGCGCGAGGTGTCATTGGTCCTCGGCGTAAGTTCTTCAGCCGACGGAATGCTCTTATCGCAGCACAGGAGTTCTCGTCATTCTGGTAGAAAAGTTTCAGTAACAGAGCTTTGTCTTTCAAAGTCGCCATTGTGTATCAGCGAGCTGGAAACAACTGCCTGTGCAGCACTTGTCTTCTACTTTTGTAGGGCTTGTCTTTTGGATACGTTGCGTAGAAACTTTATTTCTGCAAATCAAGTTGTCGCAATATGCAAATTAATAATGTTACAGCGCCACCTATCGGCAACTTCTTGTACTAATATTTTTTTTTAATAAATCACGAGCGCGTGATCTGAAGTGACTGTTTTCAAAATTTCATCACCTTCCCAGGTAGCACGTAACGGTTTTTGAATGTTGCAGTTTGGTTGCAATGGTTGCATATTCGTTAAGTTGCAGATATTCCTATTTCTGACGTAGCAGAAACGTTGCTTTTTCGTTTCAAAGGTTGTATATTGGTTACGTTGCAAATATGCCAAACCTGTGACTATGCATAATCGTTGCATCTTGGGATTCATTTTACCCTGCTCTTTTTGTTGCGAAAATTTCGTTTTTAAAACCAATTTGCAATCTTTTCATATTATTTCGTTTTTCCGTGTTTAGGACGTTTCGAAAACGTTGCATAATCGTTGCATTTTGGGATATTTAAGAGCACAGCATGCGAACTCCATGTTATCTACTGCAAGGTCAAGTCACTATCCAGCGCAGTTGCTTGTTTATGTCCGCCATTACAAAATGGTGTGCTGCTCTAGTCATTCAAATATGGATTAGAAAAGTAAGTACATGTTAATATTATTGTAATGATTGTATTTCTGCTAACGATGTGTGTTTACTTGAAGAAAGATACGCATAATGGATAATCTTTTCACATGAAGACTGTCTTTAAAATATTGCTGTTCGTATATTCTTATCTTGTCGGAATGCCGTGTTGAGCAAGACGAAGTATATTTTTCAGCTCGCCTTGGTGTCACGTATTTAGCCTGTATCTAAGAAAGGTAAAACAAGTTTTTAAAGTAAACAGGGCTCTCAATCGCTGACTATTTCTTATATTAGCCTTAGCATTTGTTTTAGGCAATGTTCGACCATTGTTTTCTAACTCCGAACAGTTTGTTCTATATTATCTGTTGGCCGATATTCATCCACTGTTTTCAAACGCTGTGCAATTTGTTCTATACTATCTGCGGCCAAAAGTTTTCTCTCTGTGGGAGGCATTACCCACGATGCCTCTTTCACGTTTAATTATTCCTACAAGAATGTCATTATTGCTACGTTGCTTACGTGAATTTAAAAAAATAAAAAATCTGGAGTGACTCCACTCGACTTTCCGAACACTTACGATTAAGATCATTACCAAGCACTTAAATAAATTTTAATCGATGAATAATTCAAACATATATACCAAATTGAAACTCAATCGAATGCACCGTTTAAACGCTTGCTCACTTTCAAGAATTTCTCCCCATATGCCATTATGCCATAACATAAAAGAAAGTTTTGTCGTAGCCCTTTAGGAGAACTATAAATCCTATACACACTAAAATCAATACCGGTCTTAGGATGGTGGTTTATAACATGTATACCGAATTTGAGCTCAATCGAATGTATCGTTTAAACGCTAGCGCACTTTCAAGAAATTCCCCCCATAGGCCATAATGTAAAAGAAATCTTTGTCGTAGCCCTGTAGAAAAACTATAAGTCCTATACACACCAAAATCAATACCGGTCTTGCAACGGTGGTTTATAACATGTATACCCAATTTGAGCTCAATCGAATCTACCGTTTAAACGCTAGCTTCAAGAAATTCCCCCCATAGGCCATAATGTAAAAGAAATCTTTGTCGTAGCCCTGTAGAAAAACTATAAGTCCTATACACACCAAAATCAATACCGGTCTTGCGACGGTGGTTTATGACATATATATCGAATTTGAGCTCAATCGAATGCTCCGTTCAGGAGCTATCGTGTTCACGCACATACACACACACACACACACACACACACACACACATACACACATACATACATACATCTCGTAAAAATAGCATAAATGGATTCAGAAGCCCTCAAAACGTGTAAAAACACCAAAATCTCGAAGTCGAATTTTTTCATGATTACAATACTTTCCTTACATGTTACATGTTCGGAAAGTAATAAACAAGATAAATCACTTTTAGAGGCGGTTATAAATAGATTAACGCAAAGGAAATAAATAAATGCAGTATCGTCTGCTGTTTTTAACATCTGCAAATATGAGAATGTGTTCCAGAGTTCTTATGTTGATTCCAGTGCACTGGTTTTTTTAAAAATAATAATAATTTGAATCGTTAATACGGAAACCTTTGAAATAATTAGCAATACTGTTTTATTTAATTGTTTTCGCTTTCTTATTGCACGCATCTGATCTGGTTACTGCTTTGTTGCGATAACATAATGGTATTTTATTATGTGGTTGGGATTTTTAAATTCATTATGTGTGGTAAATATATATATATATATCCTAGAATACATTTTATAAACATTTCTTAATATCCTCAACGATCTGTGTTCCCTTCATATTTAAACAACAAATATAAATCATGCTAAACGCGTCGATTATAAAACTTTCTAACACAACGTAGCCTTTTTTGCGATGATTGTCAAACTCGGCAGCATTTCCCGAGTAACCTTAAGAAAGCCGTTTATTACAATTAATTTAATTTTCTGATACCTCGTAAAAAGGTTACAGGATATTTCCAATTTTATAATGAAGAGTAAGCTGTCATAGACGTCCATTGTGTCCAGCCAACTACAAACTTTGTTTACTCTCAATTTTATTATATAAGCTCATTCACACGATATATCAGATTGGAAATCTGATATATCGTTAATACTTAATGTTTATTTTCCCCATTAGCAATAGTGTTCAGTAAAGTTAATTTATTTTTCTCAGTTCGATCAATGTCGTAATTAATTTCACTATTATTGATGAAAATAAAACAATCATTCAACAACTTAAACTATTTTGTAAAGTCTTATTAATTTAAATTGATACTCGAGTTCGAACACTGTATTACGTCGTTAAGTAGTAGTATAATACTGAGTATGAAATAAACTTAAAATTTTAAAGACAAACAAGTAAACATTTTGTTATTTAGATAGTCCGTGGTCTTTCAGAAAAGTTTTGTTATCCTTGATATTTGGACATGGGATATAAAAGATAAAATATTGGACCCCTTTAGTTTACGCGCAAACGCAAATTACAGACAATTACTCACATTTTGAATACATCGCTCAAAATAGCATACGGTAAAAATTTTTAATTCTATATAATATTTGGATTGTATTAATTTTGCAAATTTTATAATTTAGTCTTAACACACACCACTTACTCTTTTAAGAATTTAAAATTTTGTAGTGCTATTGAACATTTTCAATAGACATTTATTGTAAAATTTACTGCCAATCAAATTTTATAGGAAGAATGGACTCCCCCCCCCCCCCATTAGCTGAAGCCCTTCCCTGAGAAAGCTATAGCTACGCCAATGTGTGATGACTGGAGTATTTATTGGCGTAACCAGGCTCTCATTTTGCCGCATGTATGAGAGGTATGTATCACAAGTGCTGCTACATTCTTGCTACAATTTTCAATTCAAAATATGTTAGCTTTTGTTCTGCATTTCAGAAAACTGCGTCGCTATTCTGCCTGTTAAAGCGTGGAAACTGAAGAATTTCAGTGTATAAATTCTCTTAAGATAACCGTAAACACATAAGTCTATCCAGATCTGGCAATTTATGTAGCTACGAAATACGGAATTTACCCAGTACGAATAATACAGCTGTAGAATTAAGATTGTGTATTACGTATAATAAAGGAAACCTGCACGAGGGGTATCTGCCTAAGATGCGTGCTCTAACGCTTATTTACATAACAACTGAAGAAAACCGACCAAAACTCCTGGCCAATTAGATCGAGAGCCGTGCGATGGGGACCGAACCGGGGACATTCACACCTTCGCCGTCTACCATTTTGAGTGCCTTATCCACTCAGCCATGGTGGGGCGTGGAATTAAGAAGTTTAGTCTATAGTTTGAAACATGTGCAAGACCCTCTATCCTAATGTGTAGAAAAATAATTTCTTCTTGTTTTAGTGCAGGAATGATATGAAGTAGTCTAGGAAGATGTATTGGCATAACGAAGGTTATTCGTGCCGATTGCAGTCCTTCGGTTTACCGCCCTATTCTTTCTAAGTTTAGGTCTTCTGCCAGCCCCATCTTTGTTTTTAGTTTGCAACCTGAGATAGACTGCTCCTTCGCCTCACTCTTGCTACGTCACTGGGATGATGATGGCTAACCCCATAATTGAGTTTATTGTGATGAAAACATGTTAAATTGATTTCGGAATTAAAGAACGAAGAGCTTTTAACTAGGAGCAAGAAACATGAAAATTTGCATAACTATAAGAATAAATGTAAATTGTATTAACAATAAATAATAGGAAAGGGCTGTGTAAAAGCAATCACCCCACTCCCCTGAAAAAACTTATCTATATTTCTAATTAATGCTTTCGTATTTCTTTCAGGTTTTATGACTAAAAGTTGAAAATTTGGAGATGCCTATCAAAAGTTATGAAAGAAGGCATGGAATACATTCTAAATTTTGACATTGTACCTGTGAAATGTGAAACACACAGAAAAACGTTGCTTGAATATATGTCCCAATAAAAATATTTCAAGGTTTTTCATTGTATGGAAGTTACTTATTACAGAAAAAGTATAGTAAGGAGTTAATAAAATTAACAGATGATTGCAATCACTAATATTATTATTGATATTTTTTTCAATATTTTGGATAACTGATTTTTAAAATTTAAAATAGCATTACTTGTTTTAAAGGTTCAGATGACTAAGAGTGATCATAACTTAGTGTGTTAAATGAACACTAAGTGATTATAGATGGCAAAGCATGCTGATTGCAAAGTGAAATTGTACAATAGTTGGGATATATAATATATACCTGTAATACCTTTACCAGGTTCAACGGTATCTTGCTCTTCTGAAACAATATGGCATGTATGGGATCCTTTGAAAAGTTGCGGGGATATTAGCGAAGACACGGGGGGGGGGATTTATATAGGATTTTGATATGTTTATATGGGTTTTGATATGTTCTAAGGCCGGATGAAAAGCCGTGGCGGGCCACATCCGGCCCGCGCCCGGAGGTTGTACATATCTGCAATATGGAGTAAAAATTTTATAAATTCCCGTGCGTGTGTAAAAACACGTGTTGAAATAATGCAGCCTCTGTCGAAAATATGTTAATACAGAATAAGGAGAACTGAATACTACAGATTATAATTGACACAAATATATCTATAAGAAATTATGTATATTCAATTGTTAATTCTAATTCGTTTTTAGATGTTCCTATGATTAAGTTATATTTTTGTAAATTCAAACCCTTCTAGAAAGATGTTCTCTACATTTAAGTCACTTAACAAGTTAGAATTTTCAGTCTAAAAATCATTGTGAATACACTTTATAAGTATATCACTTTTCAGCGCACTAGATAGGTGTAATAACGAAAAGAAATCGGTCGTGTTTTCATATTTGTAATTATTTTACTACATTTTAGGTATTATGCATAAACAGTTTTATTGTGAAATTTCTGACAAATCATGAACGATTTTTTTATAAACTTAAGTCGTCTAATAAATTAGAATTTTCAGAAATGCTCTTTCTTAATGAAAACTTTCCTTAATTTTTTTAAAATTACCTCCCCCACTCCTTCCCCTAACCAAAATGGTTTATTAATTTAATATCTAAATATTCCAAATATGGGGGCAGGGTATTTATATAAATATATATGCATATATTGTACTTACTCTATACTATATATTTATATAAATACCCCCACTCCCATATTTCTAATATTGAGATATTTTTCTTTTTTTTTTTAGATTTTAATCAACTATTTTTTTTTTTTGGGGGGGGGGGTACTTTTTCAAAGAAAAAAAATTAAGGAAAGTTTTGATTAAGAAGAAATGTTTCTGAAAATTCTAATTTGTTATTGCTACTTAAGTTTATGAAAAAACATTCATGATACGTTAGAAAATTTCAAAATAAAACTGTTTATGCATACTATCTAAAAGGTGGTTAAATAGCTGTAAATCTGAAAGTATCAGCGATTTCTGTTCGTTATTGCAGCCGATCTAAAACGCTGAAAAATGGTGAAATATCGTTATTTAAACGCTTTTAAATCGTTGAAAAATGGTCGATAAATAGGCGTACTATGATTTCTGCCTCGGTTTAAAAATGTTGGGAAATGGTTGCTATATAGGCACACTATCGTTTCTGCAACGATTTTAAAACGCTGTAAAATGCTAGCTTACTACGTCCGTGTTAACGATTTTAAAACGTTTGAAAATGGTGGCAGAATAGGTGTATTATCCATTTTCTTTCGTTTCAGCAAAGTTTATAAAACGTGGGAAAGAATGGGTGTTAAATCGGTGCAAAGCGATGACACATTTGCGAATTCATTGCGTTACAGCTTGATGTTTTTGCAACGGAAGGCGATTCCGTGTTAGCAACGTTTTAAAAACGGAAGTGTGCTACTTGGGTTATGACCCATACAACATCCTGCACAAGTCTCTGAATTGGGGAAGTTTAATTTGGACAACCCTGTATTTATGCAATACATACAAGCACTACTTACTGAATTACGATCACTGTAGTTTTTCACGACTTTAAACGCAAATACACACATCCACCAGCAAACTCACATAGATATATATATAGAAAGTTTAAAGCACTACATCAATTTATTTAAAAATATAAAAACTCGATAAAATGGGCAAGAACTAAACATCCAAATATACACTAGAGAAGTAACATAAAATAACCTCGATACGAAAATTTAAATTCGAAAGGAAACATATTTTACTTAGTAGGTATTTGGATCTACAAAGATATTTAAAGTGGTTTTAGCTTTTCAATCCTTGACTTCTGCAACAATTGAGAATATAAAAACACAAATGATAACATGTAAAATCCTGAAAATGTCAATAATAGGTCAAGAATGATCAACATCATCTATACGAGAACTATATTTTATTAGATCTGAATAAAGCATTAATATTTGGTATATATAGAGGGTGTCCCAAAAAGGTGGTAACAGACTTTAATTCGTTATGTATTAGAAATAAGTGCGCAGCGTAAAATGGAAAAACGCTCAAAATAAGGTAGGGAAAAAGACTAAGTCAAGAAAAATGTCCTCTCGTTAATTTTTAAAAAAAGTTACGCTTTTAAAATTTGTATACAAATCCCGTATAAAAATTCCCTAGTTAATAAATGCACCCCACTCACTAATGTAGAGATGTACAAAATTTGAATCTTTCGTCATAAAAAGTTTAAGAGATATCTTCAAACAAAAATAATGACGGGGAAATACATGAGTTTGAATGTAAATGTGCAAATTTAGAGATACATTTTTTTTTCTTGCGTAATTTCTGTACGACCCCTGAAACATGACCATTCAATGGAATTTTTCAGTTCTAGAGACACTGAAAAGTGATGTAAGTTAGCATATATTTATCTTCATACCTCTTACACTTTATAGGACATAATTTTCAAATTTTTAACATTACCTCATTAGTGTACCGGGGACATTTTACTAAATGGAGTATTTTTTTTGTACAGGCGTCGTATGCAAATTTAAAAAGTGTAACTCTTTGAAAATGTACGAGAGGAATTTTTTTTTCTTTTCATAGTCCTTTTCTTTTGCTTATTTTGAAGAATTTTTCAATTTATATTGCCCACTTACGTCTAGTAGATAAAGAATTACCATATTTTTGAGAAACTTTGTATATATATATATATATATATATATATATATATATTACTTCTTACCCTTAATTTGAATAATTTCATCACATATTTATATATTTATCACTGTTATAAAATACTTTACTGAAATCGAATTTTTTCTTCTTCAAACAAATCCGACTGCCGTTGCTGTACGAACTCGAAAGCTTTCAAAGTTAATTAGATTTTACCAAAGGTATGTTAAAAACTTTCTAATTCGCACTATCATGTGTTCTACAGTTTCATGGCTTGAATATCACGTTAATGAAACTGAATGGACTTGGATGAAGCAGTTTAAAATATAAATGTGCTGGACATTTCCTTCCCTGGGTACATTTCGAAACAGAACTTTGACGCAAAGTTTTCCAGAAACACCATTATCGAAGAATTGAAAACGGTTTCTATTCAATTTTAGAAAAGAGGTGGGAGCGTAGAATTTAAAGCAACTTCGAAACAACACAGGAATTTCCAGACGGAAATGACCAGAAAGTGCTAAAGTTACCAAATGTTTTTCTTTCATGGAAAACGTTTTGGTACAAAATCTCTATTTTCTTTTTTTTTAGAATTGCTTAAGCTTGCTTATGATGTGAAATAAGAAGCAATGTAGATAATATTGTAAAAAATTATCTACATTGTAAAAAATTATCTACATATCTATAATTTATATAAAAAATCGCAAAAATCTAATTTTCTTCATGGTCCAGAAATGTTTACTCTTATTTATATACAGTGCTTTTGAAGAATTTCTGAATATTGCAGAGGAAATGAAAATTTCATGGTTTTCTGCAAATTGATGTAATGTGATAAAGTATAATGGATGTTAAAAGTATTGTTCATTGATATTCATAATTTTCAATTTTAATTATAAAATATTTATTTATTTTTAAGTTTAAAAAGTTAACCCTACAGTGCATACTGTAGCTAATTGGCTACACTCTCATTTTTTGTAATAAAAAAGAAAATGTTGTAGTTTTGTCTAAAATATACATTTAAAGTAAATGTAAGATCTCATGGAAATAAATTTTAGTTTTTAAAATGTATGCCAGAATTATTTTTTGAGTAAACAAGCATGGATTTGTAACAAGTGCATCTATTTCACAGAACAAATTTTAGCCGAATTTTTAATTGCTTCTAATTTTTATTGCTAAATGAAAATAAACACAAAACTATTAAAACATGGTAGTATCGGACTAAATAAAGTAAAATTGGGCTATATTACTTTCTTTGATTTTACTAGAGCTATAGGGTGGATCTTCGTATCTGAATATTTTTTATGATTTTTCTGGGAAAGTACATTCTGAATTTTTTAACAAATATTTTTCCTAGCATAAGTAAATCTAAATGAAGTTGCGATTTTATTTTCAGCCCATTTTAAAAAATCATGCATTGTAGGGTTAAACTATGAATATTTCTAAACTTTTGTGTTTTACAAAAGATACACCATGCAATTAAATATTAAAAAAGTCAAGTAATATTAACTGAAATACTATATACATAATGCTATGAGGGATGTTAAAAATTCCATTTTTTTGTTCGTTTACTTTATTTACTGATGAAATAGAAATAAAAGAAATCTTTTTAAATAACAACTCTTGAACACAGCGTCAGTATTTTATTTTAATATTTTACACACTTTTTTATTACGATAATCAAAACAGAATCACAACACGGAAAAAATCCAAATTCCAAGATATATATAACTGATGTCACTAACATTTCAATAAGCCACAGTTACAACCATTGAGTATGCACGATACTGAACAAACATCAACGATTTGGCGTAACCAAAGGCGTAATTATGATTTTAATATATAAAAAAATATGCTGTGACTCTCATCAATTCATTGCACACGCATCAAATAAAAAAGCGGAATTTCAATTATGTATTTAAGCATAAAAATCAACATCTCCATAATAGGACATAATCTGGCGAAAGAAAAACGCAGTTAATCAAAAGTTGAAGCAGAAATAAAAAGGCTTTAAATGATTCCACTACGGTTAAAATTTCAGAATGCAGGAATACTGAAAACGATTTGTTGCTTAGCAGTGTCACTGGAGATTCAGCATTTCATACTTGTGGTATCACACAATGACACAGGAAATTCATAGGGCCATTTGTGTCTCTACTTTTATATATTGTGACTTCGAGATGACGTCAATTGATGCCACGTTGAAGAAATATTCTGGTTCATTGCTGTTATATGTGTTATAAAAGCACTAAAAATATTGAAATTGTTTTCAAAATTGCAGAATATTGGAATTTTTAATGTTTATAGACCCTTAAGTTATGTGCAGTAATCATTATTATTGATTGAAATGAAATATCTTTAATAACCAAAGAAGTGTGTCAGAGTGAAGAATTAGTATGTTTGAAATAATGACTATTTTTGTTTCTGTTACCTGACTTCAAAGTTCAATTAATTTTCGTGAGTAACAATAATAGTGCAACACTCTCGGAAAAGCAAGGCAATAAAACACCCAAACCAGAGCTCTAATTGTAGATTTGTTTTAAATAGAATGATTAACTCTGTATGTTTATTTCTGAAAAGTAACCTTATTCTGCTATGTCAGAATCTCATCCTTTGGCTCTCTGATATTGACCAAAATTCAAAACGCAGACGAAACATACAATTCTTTCTTCTCGCTTGGGCTTCAAACATTACAATTAATAATAATTTTGAAGAAAAATAATTTGTTTAGATTTCATTGCATCCGGACACTTTATTTCAAAGAAGTAGTCAGTTTTACAGGCAAAGACACAAAAGCTGTTTACATTTCACTGCATCATAACTCTTTATGTCAAAAAAGTAGTTTTACAGGCACAGAAAGAAAAGTTGTTTACATTTTTTCAAGTGCATTTCACCCGCCCGGCACACTATGGATGTGGGAAATTTCGCATATACCATTCCTTAGTACTTCGTTGTACCGGTTAGTACCGAGAGATTTTCGTTAGTAGCGCATTCGTTACGGATTTACAGACACTTCAAATATGCCGGCTGGTGAAATGGTCAGCCGACAAACTATGAAGTTTGGAAATATCGCATATGCCATTCATTAGTACTTGTTAGTACCGGTTAGTACCGAGAGATTTTCGTTAGTACCACATCCGTTACGGATTTACAGACAGTTCAAATTTGCCGGTTGGTGAAATGGTCAGCCAGCATACCATGGAGTTGGGAAATTTTGCATATGCCATTCGTAAGTACTTCGTTAGTACCGGTTAGTACCAAGAGAGTTTCATTAGTACCGCATCCGTACGGATATACGGACAATCAAAAGAGCCCTGTCACACTAGCTACCTAGCCCGTACAAATTGCAGAATGGGGATTTCGCATATGACGTTCGTTAGTACTTTATTAGTAGTGTTTAGTACCGAGACATTTTCGTTAGTACCACATCCGTTATGGATATACGGACAATACAAGTTTCCTGTCGCACTAGCTATCTGAGCCGTTTAAATTGTACAGTGAGGATTTCGAATATGCCATTCGTTAGGACTTTGCTAGCACTGTTTAGATCCGAGAAATTTTCGTTGGTACCTTATCCGTTACGGAAATACGGACAATACAAGTTTCCTGTCACACCAGCTACCTAGCCCGTACAAATTACAGAATGGGAATTCGTTAGTACTTTGTTAGAACTGTTTAGTTTCGAGAAATTTTCGTTAGTACCGCGTCCGTTATGGATAGACGGACAGTACAAATTTCCTGTCACACTAGCTACCTAGACCGTATAAATTGCAGAATGGAAATTTCGCACATGCCATTCGTTAGTACTTTGTCAGAACTATTTATTAGCGTGAGATTTTTAGGGATGGACGCGAGACAGAAAATAGGAGTCTCGCGTCTCGCAAAATAGCCTAAAAGCTTTGTCTCGTCTCGCAAAAATCCCTATATCGTAATGTTAAAAATGTGTGTCTCGTCTCGCAAAAAAGCTGTAAACCTCTGTCTCGTCTCGCAAAAAAGTCGTCTCGCGTCCATCCCTAGAGATTTTCGTTAGTACCGACTTCGTTACGTATATATGAACAGTACAAATTTCCTGTCACACTAACTACCTAGCCTGTGCAAATTTCAGAATGGGCAGAAATGGGCCATTCTTAGTACTTCGTTAGTACGGAGAGATTTTCGTTAGTTCCTCATCCATTGCGGATTTACGGACAGTATAAATTTTCTGTTTCACTATTTACCTTGCCCATACACCATATAGCCTGGGAATTCTGAATTTTTCCATTCGTTACTACTTTGTTAGGACTAGTTAGTACTGTGAGATTTTTGTTAGTGCCGCATCAGTTACAGATTTTACGGACAATTCATATTTGCGCGCTAATGAGATTATAAATAGACATTCTACATTAAATAACAGACATTATAAATTGAATTATCTATTGATTGGTAAAAAAGAAGACAAAATTTATTTAAATTTAGTAAGAGTATAAATGAGAACAAGTGTTCCGTATCATGCTTGACATACTTTCTTTAGTAATAATATTATTTTTGTAACAAACAGAAAAGTATTTTATTAAATCTGAATTCCGTATCATGCTTGACATACTTTCTTTAGTAATAATATTATTTTTGTAACAAACAGAAAAGTATTTTATTAAATCTGAATTGCTAATTATTTGTTGGAGAATATAATGTTTAAATTACTCGAGAGAGAGAGAGAGAGAGAGAGAGAGAGAGAGAGAGAGAGAGAGAGAGAGAGAGAATGGAGTGAAATTTTAAGGAGGAAAGCGGGGACGAATAATCATCATAAATTACAGAAAATGACTACCCATCGATCAACATACATTCTTGAATCAGTTAGTGCAATTTAAGTAATACTTTGAATCAAAAGTTTTCAAAGTATGGTGGGGTACGGAGCATGTAGATGTTCGAACTTCATGGTATGCGGGTTGGTGAAACGATGTCCCCTGAAATTTCAACTGACAGTAAATCCATAACGGATGGGGTACTAACGAAAAACTCTCGGTCGTAATGGGTCCAGTGGCGTTTTTTCAGGGTGTGCAAAACGTGAATTAACGCTCAAGAAAAACAGGAAAAAAAGTGTAACAGGAAAAAAACAGTACTGAGAATTTTAATTTTTTTGTTGTCTCCCAATCCCTCCGGAATGACCATATAACGAAGCATTGCGATATCAGTAGGACACACTTATCCTGATAAGCAAGGCGTTGAAAGTGGAATAGCTATATTAATAACTAATGGATATGTGAAATTCTAGAACTCGATGGTGTGCGGGTTGGGGAAATTTGAACTGTCCGTAAATTCTTAATGGATGCGGCACTAACGAAAATCTCTCATTACTAACCAATACTGACAAAATAAGAATGTATGGCATATGCGAAATACCCATTCTGCAATTTATACGGGTTAGGTAGCTAGTGTGACAGGAAACTTTCATTATCGGTATATCCGTAAAGGATGCGGTACTAACGAACTACTAACGAATGGAATATGCGAAATTTCTTAACTCCATGGTTTGCCGGCTGACCATATCACCAGCCGTTATATTTGAAGTGCCCGTAAATCCGTAACTGATGCGGTACTAACGAAAATCTCTTGATACTAACTGGTACTAATGAAGTACTAACGAATGGCATATGCGAAATCTCCCAACTCCATGGTGTGCTGGCTGGTGAAATGCACCTCATTTTTCCACTGCATCGTAACTGTTTATGCGATAAAAATAATATTACAGGCAAAGAAAAGCTTTCGATGAAGTACGTTCCACAGATAAAAATAATCATAAATTGAAATCTGAAATGGACAAAATATTATTCTTTAGAATACGAATAAACATTTATAAACATCTATATCTATTCAGATTGCAAAAGGATACACAAACAAAAAAAAGTATGTTTTTGGCAGCAAATTTGCATGTCATTTGTTTGAAAACAGGCATTGCTTACATTCGACTGTGTTACTCGTCTTCTTACTGTAAAAGCGGCTTTACAAGCAGAGAAAACCGATTTGAGAATAACTCGAATTTCAAATCTGATTACTTATTATAAAACTGTTATTTTTGGAGCTAAAACAAGACACTTGATTATCATAAAAATTCGATTAAAATTTAAAAGGCAATGTAAACAACGAAATTTTAGCTTGTGTTATAAAACCTAAAAATGCAATCCGTATCACTTACAAATGAATTTATATCAATTATATTTCAACATTTTAAAATTTTATATGAAAAAATAATATTCTACAAACATAGTTCTTAAAAAATATTCAGTGGCTACGAGAGTAAGTAAGACAGACTACATAATTTCTTTAAACTAGGTCTAATAAAATCTTTCAGAAGATATTCAGCTGTCTACCCTACAAACAATGTAGTTTCAAGTTGACATTTTCAAGTCGCTATAGTGCGGAAAAGTTGCGATTGGTGAATACAAGAAAAACAAAAAAAAAATTATTCAGATTGGACTTTATCTTCCGATCGCGCAAACCGTC
Source organism: Cheiracanthium punctorium (assembly GCA_038373885.1). Classification (NCBI taxonomy): domain Eukaryota; kingdom Metazoa; phylum Arthropoda; class Arachnida; order Araneae; family Cheiracanthiidae; genus Cheiracanthium; species Cheiracanthium punctorium. The sequence goes on along the minus strand of JAWZYV010015947.1, from coordinate 818,398 downwards.
TAAAAATTCAAAAAAATTGAAAATTTCCGTTTTTTTCTGAAATTTTTAAAAGAATTAGTGATACATATTATTCATAGCTATACTGAAAAATATTGGCTGATTGTACTGTTTAATAATAATAATGAAAAGAATTGCGTTTAGAGAATATCTTCCGATCGCGCAAGCTCAATAAAAATCGGGAAAAATTCAACTTTCTGTGATTTTGAGTGAAGCCGCACTAGAAAAGATTTACAGCAAAGTCAAACGGATTCAGATGAACTACATGGTATATATTTTGACGGAAGGAAGGACGATTAATTCGTCCCTAATTGTAGAAAGGATTGCATTTAAACTGTATCGTCGAACTAATAAAGAAGAATACTGTTCTATCGAAAAGAAACCCAGTTTATTTAGGCCATGTGTCTCCGAACTCTGGATCTTCTATGGACATTGTAGCTTCTACAGTATCGTGTCTTACTGAACTTACTGAACAAGGGGTTTAACTAGAATACTTAGATTTGGTAGGCTGTGGTAGTACAAATACCAATAATGGATGGAAAAAGTGGTGCTATCAGACAGCTTGAAGTGCATCTCGGACGACCACTGAAGTGAGTTGTCTGTTTATTAGTTTTGTTGAATTACCTTTTCGCCATTTTTTCCAGCATTTGGATGGTGAAACAACTGGCCCAAAATAATTTAGTGGACCAATTGGGCAGAGCCTTATTGATTGTGAAAGGTTTCAATGATAAAATTTCAATTAATTGATTGTGAAATTCCAGAAGTGGACAGACAACTGTTGAGCAAGGGCCAAAGATATCTTTTTGACGTAAGTCAATCAATTAAAAGTGGAAACTTTCCAAATGATTTATCAAAGGGTGACCCGACCCAATTTCACACGCCAGATGGCTCACTTTTGCAAATAGAGTCCTTCGACTTTACGTGAGCGTAGAAAACTCATCAGATTCCTTTAAAGCTATAGTGACATTTATTTTAAAATCTTACTTGCCAGTTTGGTTTGTAATAAAATGCAGTAAGACGGGCCTGTTCATCTGTACAGAGCAATAGAAATATTAGGTTGTAACGAAAGTTTTCCGCCACTCCAAGTATTGCCTGCACAAGCAGTTCGCGTTGGTGTCTTTGCCAATATTTTGTAAAACGATTTTTTTTATTTGAAAGAAAAGACTTGTTTTAGAGCACTGTGTTGTGAAATCCGTGAAACAATATCGTTATGATTAAGTATAAGGTGTCTGAAATGGAACTACCACGCTACCAGATTGATCCATCATTTACTCTCAGTTCTGTCGCAAAAGGTCAGCTACAGAATGACACTGAATCATGTGTACATCTTAAGGTACTACTGTTGTATCATATGACACTGTGAAGATTTGGCACCGAAAGTTCAAAAAACGAGGACTAGGATATTATAGAAGCAGAGCGCTCTGACAAGACTACTGATGCTGATGAGGCCCGCCTACGAGAATTTGTGGAAGAAGATAAAATATTCATTCGCGAGAGCTAGCTAAAAGAGTTAGACTTTAGTGTCATGTCCATTAGTCGCACTAAGCATCGCATAAACTTGACATATAAGGTCAATGTTACGGTCAGCTGGGTACTGCGTGAGCTGACTCAAGCAAATCTGGCGGAAAACTTTCGTTACAACCTGATATCTCGATACTTTGCCTGAAGAAAGCGGTATTCAGTGTAATTGAACGAAACTCTTTCTTTGCTCACCCAGAAAACCTACTCGTGACAATGGTATTTGATAAGAGAAGGCACATAAGAGAGCTGGGGCTAAAGAAGAGTGTTAGAAACCAGGCACTGTTTCAAAAGGTAAATCCATCGGAACTTTATCACTTCTACTTTAAACTTCGATGCGGCAGACTATGCAGAAGTAATAGATTGGAATGTAGCAAAATGATCATCTCCACCTCTTATTCTTAGAATAACCAATGAAGATATACATTCCTTCGTTCATTGAAGTGATATTCCAGATTGGAATGTTAAAAAATTTCCCTGCAACACGCAAGCTGTCGAGCGTCGAATCAAATTGGTAACAGGATCATCGCTTAAGCTATGTGGGCCCCAATCAAGAGATGGATTCATCAGGGCCACACTAAAATCAAGATAAATGATACAGGATTTAACACAATATCGCAGTACAAAGTTGCGAATAAAAGCCAGACTTAAGCAGACAAACAATATATTATATATTTAATTAATGTAAATGGCAAACACCCTCATTGGTTGGATGGAGGGAAGGATGTGGGTGGAACTCAAGGTGCAGCCATCTCCCCGTGGTGAGTTCTGGGTTGATTAAATATTATCAAATATCTAAATAAGCAGTGAGCTGCACAATTTATATACAAATGTTAACATTGGAATGCAAACTGACCTGAGAGAATTAGTTTCTTGATACGTCAAAATCACTCAAAACTGAATTTTCCCCGATTTTTACTGAGCTTGCGCGATCGGAAGATATTCTCTAAACGCAATTCTTTTCATTATTATTATTAAACAGTACAATCAGCCAATATTTTTCAGTATAGCGATGAATAATATGTATCACTAATTCTTTTAAAAATTTCAGAAAAAAACGGAAATTTTCAATTTTTTTGAATTTTTAGACGGTTTGCGCGATCGGAAGATAAAGTCCAATCTGAATAATTTTTTTTTGTTTTTCTTGTATTCACCAATCGACACTTTTACGCACTATAGCAACTCGAAAATTTCATCTTGACTTATTTCACTCCACCCTAGTGAATAGGTAGGGTGCTGTACAATGCCTTGCAACCCTTCGTTCACTTGATTTGTTCTAATGTTAGGTCTATCAAAGACCGACTATATCAAACCATAGTTGAAATTGAGGAGGACCAAATTTCACGGATCCTTGAGCCTGAACATTGCACGCTAGGAGAGTCAATTTTTTTTAAAGAGTAAACTATTTAATTCTACTTCTTTGCTACTATCGTGCCACCAATTTGAAATGCTATGAATCATTTTGTTTGATAAATATTGTTATTATATTTCTTACCAAGTGCCATTTCATGTGATTTTGTTCCTGTGCGTGCCTATTGGAAGTTAAGGAAAGTATTAAAAGGCTGAGGCTTGTTCATTTTCATTTTCTTTCCCAAAGTGTAAACAGAGAGCAAACAGTATGGCATGCTGTGCGGTCGAGTATCTGCAGATGTATGATATTAAAATGCGTTTAAATATAAAACATACTCCCGTAGACAAATAGTTACAATGATCAAAATGCCTGCATTGATACTCTTCACCACTCTAAAAGAGTGGTAAAAAGAATAAAAAATGTAATTAACTGAACAAATTATTATTATTATTACTATTATTATTTTGAAGCCCATATATATATATATATGTAGGAGGCGACGTCGAAATAAGACTGGAAGCACTCCTACGGTTCTCAATCACGTTTATTGCTCGGCTAAATATAACAGAAGAAATATTTACAAAAGAAAGGAGAGATATTGCAGAACATGAATAAGCGGAGTCGGTCACAGGGTTAGGTTTCCTTATCACACAGGAGCCACTGGCCACCTTCTCGTGGTCGTTCTGGAGTCGAATCGCCTACGCGCGATCAGAGAGCTACGTCCGACATCGCTCCTACGCTAGCGTGGTCTCGTTCGCATCTGCTGCCATGAGCTCCTAAGCTCTGATAACCTGCGTCTGCTGTACACGTGAGGTTGCGATGCCATCTGCTGGAGGGTTGCGCCTCTTGATTACCACATATATTTTAAATATTTGAAAGATCTTATACATTACTACTGAAGCAAACTGGGCTGCACCTTTCATTATACTTTGTGCAGATGAACTTGGACAAGATGCTTTATGAAATAGAGTGTAATTAATTAGTTAATTTTTTAATGAGTGCCTATAATCCTCAAGCTCCCAAAAGCTTATCTTGTATGCTATATATTTCTTCAAAAGCTTCGGAACTACGTTATCAGATGTATGGCAAGAATAAAATTTTACTACACATTCGTTTCTCTTGACCTGATAAAGCTTTTCAAATTAATCACACGGGGAAAGCGAGATTATTTTCTAAGAATAATGGCCCCTGCGTGTTACTGAAATAGGAGCAATAAATATTGCATCCAGCAATATGTTATGATAGTAAAAGGCGCTCAGGAAAGCCGTAAATAACTCTTACGTGCCCAGTATAAATTCTCTAGGAGAAAACGATGACAAATGGTTTGTTTTCAGAATCGGTTTCGCTTCTCGATCTGATTGCTGGATCTGGTTGGCGTAAGCGAACTTTCAGCAGCGTTATTCGTTTCTGATATATATTCCATGAGCTGCCAAAAATGATGTTTTATCGTTTAGCGCATTTTTTTTATTGTATTTTCAGGCGTGTTCTACGGAATCAGTGTATGAAATACGCGTTAACATTTTAGTAATGCGTATTTTTTTATCATTCTTTTCATTGCAGAGTACGATTTAGCATATTTTATTGCATCAACTGTAGCTTCAGATGCATACAATTTCAGGATTTTTCCCTTGGAAGATATTATTTACTAAGTACATGAGCTAGGATTTTTATATTAGCGGCAGTGTGATTGTAATTTATGAAAAGAAACAAATACTTTCTGTTAGGCTGGACGGTATTTTAAATCTACAGGGGTCTTTTTAACATAGTTGAAGTTGAAAGTTGTTAATGGCTTCCGTTTGTCTGTCTGTTCGTTTGTGCTTTATCAGTTGTAAATACACATCGAATACTACGAAATTTATGTATGTTTTTTTCTACGCACTCTCCAATGTACTTTATTGAAAATTGTATACTTAGCATATAAAGATATTTTTCAGGTGTACCTTAAAGAATTCCAATACATAATGCTTTATGGACAGTCATTGTTAAAGCATTTTAGAGATATTCGTCTATCCCAAACAAAGCACAATCAAAATATGTTATAACGATGCTTAACATCGGAAAAAGTGTAATATGTAACATTTGTAGTTCTTCTCTACATAAGCACAACAGCTCCAACGCATTACGATGCATGGTAGTTAAGGCTAGTTAAACACAAAGTGCTTGATTTACCGAATCTGTTAGTGATAAATCACTATTACACCGTTACAGCTCTTGACAGGCAGGGGTCACACTCTTGAAACCACCCCCTGCAACAAAGTCAAAATTACATGACATCTGTACAGAGTCTCCATACCTATTTCTGTTCTAAGTCCCTATAAATTCTATATAATTACATAAGCGACTCATGGATTATGTTGCCAATGCAAGAAGTACTCAAGGTCTGAAACTGCGTCGTTGCCACATATTTGCACACAATGTTAATTGAACTCATTATGCAGAATAACTGGTTTCAGTTTGCATTTTTCAGTAAAAGAGTTTTCACTGAAGTACATTTTATTTCATTTACTTTCGAAATGTCTCAAGTTTATTTGTTTTTATTTATTTATTTTTATTTTTATGTTTTTAGGGGGAGGGGAATCACACTGTTTAATAGTATCATGAGTAGGGGAAACTTAAATAGCCTTGAATGAGTAAACAACATTATAAGATACATAATTACCCCTTCAAGTACTCTTAAAATACCCCTTCTTTTCCTTCGTAGTTTTCCTTTTAGAAAGGCCATTATCCAGGGCAATAGGGGGACGAATTTTAAATGTTTGCATAAACCGAGCAATTTGGAAGAACAACAATTTATTTAAAACAGGAAAGTTAACGGAATTTCTCTCAATGTCCATGAAATCTCATTCATTCCAAATCGTTCAAGACATAATTAATCCAAATATTTTCAAAAAAGTTTGATGAAATGTTAGTTTATCAACTGTGAAAATTACAGGACATCTTAAAAAGATTTTTTCCATTTCTTTTTGCATCCTAGACGCAATATAAAAATAATATGTTATTTTACACTATGAGAAATTTCATTATCATAAACAGACGTGTAACACTACGAGGAGGGGTAAAATGTTTCCTATGGTAGAAAATATTACTTTTTTTGGAGTAGGGGGATAGGCTTGGCTTGACCTAGTAAGTTACCCCTATGGACGATTTTATGCTTTATTACTTTTGCTATTTCAGTGGAAAACCTGAAAAGTAGTCCATTAAGTCAGCCTAAGTAATTAGAACTATTTAAAAGCGTGTCTCCATAATTGGGTGAGAAAGCGAGGGTGCAGGGAATCTCGGGTAAAATTTAAGACTATCAAACTCGATTCAATTTGAATTCGTGCTGTTGAATTCGGCGGCACAGAAAGCCCCGCTGACGGATTCACTGCCCTTCTGTACATGCCTAAAAGTGTCCATATAATTCAAGCAAATGTCAGTCCAGTATTAAGTTCATTTACGCGCGAGAAGTGGAACTGACATGGCGGGAAATATTAATGACTTGAAGGAAACGAATTCACGCGCAATTAATTCCAAATCGGCACACAAATGTGGTGGTGTCACTGAAAGTCATACGTAAGGTCACGTGAGTGATGGTCATTGAATACGAAGTTCACAGATGCGAAGGGCGACCATTCGATGTTATGCACGTGTCATTTAGCGATTATATTCGAGCTGTAATGTGTATTATAATGCAATGTATGTATTTCAGTGCAATGTTACAAAATTTAAAAAAAATTACGCGAATTCATTTTTATTAATACGCAACATAGAATACCTCTCAAGATATTTGGTGGAAATTTCAAAATTGTTCTGAATTACGGGTCGCAAGCTTAGTCTTCATGCAATCATTTCATTAAAAATCGTTGTTATCAAACTTCTTATATGAGCTTAGAAGAATTCACGTAAATACTACGTTTCCATAGATTACAGAAATTATTCGTGTGAAAATGAGGGACACATTAATGTATAAATACGAGTTTTTCTAAATATCCAAGAAACTGCCAACTTTTAAAATCGATTTCTTAAATATTACTTGAAGTTGAGCACTTTACATGGCTAACGTCTTTGTACAGGTTTTATGAAGAGTTACTAGACAAATTTATAGCAGTATTTCTTGTTGTAAAGTTATCGTTAAATGAGTCAGGTTATTACAACGCATTCGTGCATGTATACGTTACCGTAAGATGACTCTAAATGATTTTATATACAGTTTAACGCATCATGTCACTGAAAGAATATATTGAAAACACATGATAGAGTAAAATTCATAGTAGTAGTAATTAAGTCAGTTTAATAACATGTGGAATGCTTTGATCCATGTTAAATCTCAAATTACATTTAGTATTGTAGAAGTTCAGTGTTTGTATCTGATAAATACTCATAATATAGTTTACTCATAAGGATTATTTTACAGAAATCTTTATTAAATTATATTTTAAGTAATAGTACTTTATTTAACCCAAAGCAGTGAAGAAACATTTAAAAAATGTAAATAAAGTTACAGTAAAAAGTTAGATGAAATTGAAGTTTTTCCAAAAAGACTTCTCAATAGGTACTAAATTTATGTTACTAACTTTGTGAGTTCCAAAAGATCTTATTAAAAAAAAATCCTCTGGAAGTTTAAGACAGCTCTTAGCATATTTTGCCTTTATTTTTTTAATTTTCATCTTTATAACATTTTATGATCAGTTTTAATATACATTTTAAATTATTTTTAAATTAACAATTGAATATTATTTAGTTAATTTGACAAACATTAAGCAAATTACTTAAATTATTAAATAAGTATGAAGAACTATTTAAACGAAATCAAAATATGCGCATTTAAAATATGTTCTCTTTAATGAGTTACAAAACACAAATAAAATTTGTAATGTTTAATTTTTATACGCATGAAGAATTTTATGTTTTTTGAAGCTTTACTTAATTTGAGGCTATTTTTTCCCACCCATTTTTATGAAAATTCTGTAGAAGGCTTAAAAAACACACACACACAAGACTAAGCGAAAGTAACTATTAAAAATGCTTTGGCTATTTTTGAAATTCCAGTTATGATTCTTAATGTTATTACATTTTTTATGTTATTAGAACATGTTGCTACGTAATTAATTTTTTAGGTAAGAAAAAATACATTTTGATAAGCATTAAAATAGTTTTTTCTTTTTTATACAGCTAATAAAATAACAAACTTTTATTTTTTTTTACGATGAAATAATTTGCTACCTTTTTCGGCTGAAGTAGACCTTTCTTACAAATTATTATAAAGTGATTAAATTACATTTCAGTTTTATTTTTCAAAATTTCAAAAAGTATTAGAAAACACAATAAGAAACGTCTGAAGAAAACTACTCCTATTTAAACTAAGATACAAATGCTAGCAAATAATTTTGTGCTGTTCAATGCAATATTTACCAATGGAAGCAATTAAGTAAGGCCAAATCCTTATCATTAAATTCTCCAAAGCTATCAGGACGAAAAAGTGTTGAACAAGCACTTTTGTACAATTAAAGAATTCTGAAGATAGCAAAACGTTTAATGTGCTGTAAAAATACATTATTTTATAAATGATACATCCAATGAATTACGAAAAAAATGTATCTATCTATCTATATATATATCTATCTATCTATCTATCTATCTATATATATATATATATATATATAGATAGATAGATAATGTAATTTTTTTATTTACCGTCGGTAAATTTTGTCTTACATTTTAAGATTAATGATCTGCATTCAATTTGCACATTAAAAAAATGAAAACTGATGGATCAACGTGTCACTCGAATATATAGATTTTGTAAGGAAATATAAATACATTAGTCACTTAAGAAAGAAAGATAAGAAAATTGACAGGTGCATATACAAGCAGCTAAACACGAATCAAACAACTATGGCTGAAGATTTTTGCATTTATTTTACGAATAATTAATTAATATTTATCTGAAAGTAATATCTCAAAAGGAATTTCTTGAGTTAAATATAACTGAAAAATATCCTTCGTTAAAGAAAACAGTTATCAGCAAACGAAAATCAGAAAAAGTTTTAATGTCTTTAACTGAAAGTAACTGATGTATATAAATATATATATATATATATATATATATATATATATATATATATATATATACTGATCCCACTGTAAGAGTTGAGTGATTTTTTATAGTTTCTAACTGTCAGTTTTTCCTGAACAGATGAATATATGCATTATAGCGTTCTAAAATTTTGCATGGAAACTAAATCATGGTTCCATACACAAAAAACCTGAGATTTTTTCTGTAATTCCTTGTATGGTTAAAAATGGAAAACTGAAAAGAATAATGTTCCAAGAAAATTTTAATTGCATAGTTAATTTTAATTTATTTAATATTAAATTGTGCATTTTATTAAATCTAGTACTTTACACTTTTAATGAAACATCTCAGTTAACTTGTGCTAAACACAAGTCAGAATATTCTTGAAGTGAAGGATACTAAAGACTTTAAAAAATATCAATACATCCTCCTTATAAAATTATCTAATAACTTTGACCTCGACATAAATTTTTTCTTAGTATCATGCATGTGAAAGTATATACTGAAGCGTTAAAGCAGTTTGTAACTAAAAAGAGTGAATTTTTTTGGGTTATATTCTCCTACTGATAAATGAATGGTTCTGAATTTAAATTATGATGAATAGGCTATGTTTGGAGCAATTTAACGGTTGCATTATCATAAAGCGAACCGCGGTTTTCTCGGCGACGTACTATAAATCATTGACCAATGAGGTCAGGCGTTTAGTGCCAAAGTCATATTCACGCTGAGTAAGAAATAATTACCCGTGAATTGATTTCCATGACATCGTTAATATTCCACTGCTACATACTCTGCTCTCTCCTAACAGCTCCAGTGAAATTAATATCTAACGAGGCACTTTCCAGGCCGAATACCAAATACTGACAGGTGCTGGATGTAAGCATTATACATCAGAGGCATTTGTATGTGTGCTTAGGCATGTGTGTGTGTGCGTGTGTGTGTATGTATGTTCAAGGAGCGGCAGTGTTTACTGAAATCGGCATATTTATAAATGGAGTGTTTTGCATGCACCGTACAAGTGGATTATTCATGGATGCCATGCATGATTTGTATGATGAAGGGGGTATGTGTGCTGGCAACAGATATATATTTTTTTGATTATCCATATTTTGAAAACGAAGGAAATGGACATCCATAAACATTTATAATAGATTACGTGAATTACATGCAGAAGCTCCAAAACTCACAGCCTGAGAGCTGTTTGTTGAAGTTTGTAACAGATTAAATGAAGTTAAACAGTTTTAATCAAACGCAATTCACACAAAAATAAATAAATGTGAAAAAAGGCGCAAAAAATGTTACTAACAAAGTTTTTATTTATTTTTTCGTTTAACACTAGTATTTTTAGTGTTTTTTTTCACAAGTCACACAATTTTACTTTTTCAGTCAGAATTGTTTTTCTAATCGACATTGACTGCTGTTGAATTAACTGACAAAATTAAATATTTAACATTCAGAAATGAGTATTTAATGGATACGTGAAAGAGTTAGAGATATACTTTTCCTCTTATAACCATTAATAATTAACTTTTCGGATGTGTTAAAATCTAGACCTAGCTGAAAGACAGTCGATAATTTCCTTGTTGTCAGAAATGCATGAACAACATCAGCAGTGTTAACAGGCAATACAGAAAAATCTGTCTTATTCTGTTACAGCGTTATAGGAGTCTTTTTGGCATGTTATAGGAAAAATATCGCAATTTTTTCACCATTTGTTATGAGAATTTTTTTTCAAGAATCCGTGCTATGGAGGGTGTGGCTGTATAATTGGCCGAAAAGCGCTTTATTAAATAATTTCGATTAATTTGATTACTGATTAAACTTGAGTATTGTTTATTAATTTTTGTGTGAAACTGAGAAACATTTTCCCAAATGTGCCCCTAACACTTTTTTCACATACATTGCGACATTAGAAGACTCTTCTGCGCCCTCTTTAAGAAATCTATGCCGTTCACTATCAAAAGAAAAATACGGTAAATATCGCGTTTAAATTGTGTAAGTCCGAAGAGATGTGCGCGCATCTTCGCTGAACATGTTATATCGCAAATGAAAAACTAACATGTCTGACATGCACATATGCATGCATTAAAAAATCGCAAACACGCTGCATTTAACTACCAATAAATGTATCGCAATCAAGCAAACAGCTGTCATGATAAAAGCTCAAAATCTCAAAATCTGTACCCTTAATTGACTCATCACAAACACAGCATCGCTTTTCAAAAGTCTCCTGGTGAAGCAATCTAAAAAAAGAAAAGAAAAACAACATCTCCGACTCTATCGTTATGTGCTGCAGAAAATGGCCTAACATTTATGGTTCCCTGATACCAGATGCAATAACGATTGTTGTAGCCTCCGAAAGCGCACGAGCTTTCGCCTTCTTTATTCGCCCAAATAATTGCATTTTTCAGAGCAGGCAGGCATAAACCGTAAATAGCCTTACAGAAGAACTAACAGGCGTTATTACACACAGGCTTCTGAAATTGCTTTCCGAAGAGTAGAAAAAAAAAAGCCAATTTCTGGATCCCTTCGACTCGGTAGATTTCGGAAGAGGTCTGGAGAAGGTAGGTGGTGGAAACTGGGTCAAGTTTTTTTTTTTTTTTTTTTTAAACCTTCCACCCATTTAAACGTGTGGTTAGTTTTGAAATTAAACCTCCGAGAATAGCGGAAAAGGGTAAAAATATAAAATTCTTTTCAATATAGTTTAATTAGCTGCGTATTTATGGGAGCAGTGGCCATCAAATTCCCATCGTTCAGCTCAGGTTTAACCTGCTCACCCTCGTCTTTGAAATGGATGAACAGAAATATTCAACATTATAATATTCCCGTATTCAACATTAAAATTGAAAAAAAACAAACATATTTCCCTTCTCGGTAAAAAATCTTCTCATGCCACTCTAGTGGAAAATTACACATATCGTTTCCTTCAGTTAAACATTCGACTACCACTACAACAGTGATATAGCAGCAAATAAAATTATATTTAAAAATGTTTCACAATTGATTGGTGCGGCATTACATGACTTTTCGTTCCGATATCTTCTTCCTAGTTTCGAAAAAAAGTGGAATTGAAAAGGAAATGTTATGAGGAGGCTCAAAGTTAGATGCCATAGATGAAAGTTTACAATGTAATTAACATAATGCTCCTGAGCAGATCATTTGCAAATGTGGTTAGATGATGGAGAAGCAAAGATGTCGAATCTTTTGACCTATACTTGAACGAAAACTGAAGTATTGAGGATGGAGAATTATTTGGTTTTCTGACACGGAAGAGTAGCTCTAAAATGGAGGTTTTGTACTATAAATGCACCATAAAAAATGTTTTGTTGAATTCAAGACAAACTTGCTTACTTCAATAAAAATTTGATTAGTGGTGTCTCGGCTATATTATTTAGTTGGATCGACAAAAATATTTTTGTAAATTAACCAAATTTTCCTTGATTCGACAGAAGAAACATAATGATTAGGTTAAATTTGTGCCAAGAAGACTTTATTTAATTAAAAAAAATACCGGTTGTGGTTTTGCAGAAAATTAAAATGTCTTACACTTGCATATAAAGCCTACAGTTTTGGGTTGTTTACAACAGGGAGAGATTTAATTATAAATAAGCATGAATGCATTTTTGAAGAACATAAAACTGCAAAACGCAATTCATTCTATTGTTCGGCAGTACGATCACTCGAATAATTTCCTATTTTTTTTTTAAGAAGCGAATAAATTCAGCGAAATTTGAACCACTTTCAGCTGGAGAAGCATTTTTTTTCTCGAACCAGTGAACATGCCTAATACACGTGCTTGCAGTGTTACACGAGTGCATTTGTATGATATCCGTTTTTAGTCCGTGTTTTAGAAAAGCATTAGGCCGAATTCCGTTAAGTCTGGAAGTTGAATCTCTGTTGCCATGGCTACGATGACGCAGCGTACATATTCGAAGCAAAATCGTTCGTCTGCAACAGATGTTTTTGGAACAAAATAGCTGGACTGTACATCATGATAGTAATACCAGATATTCTTGCGATGTAGAGGGGGTCATCCATTTCAGGGACTGAAGAAAAGACTTCACTGGACTGGTTAAAATGACTGACTCTGGATATTTTTGGATCTCGCTGTTAAACGAGGGGAAGGAAATTGATTAATATTGAAGTAGAAAGTGGTGAATTTTTCTATAAACTATCCATCACTGTCGACATAATAAAAAAAAATCCTAGTTTAGCCGCGTAATGCTAAAATAATTATATATAGTGATTTTTGTAAAAGAAAATTTAAGGTTTCTCCGTTTCACAGTAAAAATGTAAATTTAATGTATAGCTTAAGTTTTCATTTTTTTCTTGTTAGATTCCCAAAATGCGTAGTGATACGCGTAACCCCGCAACACCCCAGAAAGAAAAATTTATGTAAATTAATTAAAAATAAATATTTCTTAATTTAAATATAAATATCCTATAAAAAGTTTCAATTATTAGTGTCAAAAGAATAACAGAGTAATACAGAAAACAAATAGATTGCTGTTTCGTTCCTTTCTTTTAATTTTCTTTCTCTTGTAGCATTCTTTTCTTTTTTACCCCCCTTCCTTATTTTTCTTTTCTTTTCTTTTTTTTTTTTTTTTTTTTTTAACTTTTCGTAAAATGAGATTTGAACTCAAGTAATTTTAAAGATAAGTAAGTTTCTTATTCAAACTTTACTGTCATAATTTATCCACTAGATAATCCAATTAGTTTAATAAAAAGTGCAATTTTTAAAAGTGATTGAAATGTTCAAAGTTGTCCAAAATATGTATCTAAATTTCTTTTAGCTACTTTATTTCTGAGGGTGATATGCATAAGCGTCCATACCTACATCCAAGGAATGTTCCTCCTCCGCACCCCAAATTTCGGGATAAATATATAATACCATAATGATTCAAGTACTGGTATAATGTAGAAGTGGTTCAACACAAAAGTATAGTGCATTTCTGGGGCAAAACCACTGATATCACCCCTTTACAAACAACCATATGGACGCCCATGGTGATATACAGGGTGATTATAAATAAATTTTCCCTATGAGCAGTGCTCTATAGCTAAAACGGACGATTGTAATCAAAATTGGTATATTGGCTATATACGATATGCTCTCATGGAATTTCGAAAAAAAATTCAGTACAAAAAATGCCCATTACGTGGCGTCTCGCATGAAAAATGGCAAATTTAATGATGGAAATGGCTAATTCGAAATACACAAAAAATTTTAACATTTATTCAATAGTTTTAGGGCATATATTCACTAATTTGGGTAATATTTGAGCTGATTTCACTATGCAAAGTGGCATCTAGTGGACATTTTTTAAACTAAACGATCTCAAAAATTCCCTTGAGCGCATCTTCTGTACAGTCCATTTGAAAAATTTGGTAGCAATCTGCTCACCGGTTACAGCTGCAAAATTCTGTTTGTAGGGAAGTTTAAATATAACAATTCTGTATAATTTGATTTGCAGTATGCTGTATTAACTTAAAATATTATTTTAAGTAAATTGTTTTATCACCTTGCTATTTATTTTCTCATTTAAACATATTAAACATGTGCGCAACTTTAAGTGTTGATGCTGTTAAAATACCTGGTACTTTATGCACATATTTGAAGACCTCAAATTAATAGTATTTTATTGAGTTACATAAAAAGTAAATTTTTAATACAATACTCACGTGTTCATTGAAGAAAAATACGGTCTTATTAAGCTTTTAAATATTTGGTAAAAATATTTCAAAGTCTGTACTGTAATTTAATTTCGATTTCATTTCATAGAAAATTCTATTTTAAGGTACAAAATATAGTAAAAGACAACGGTAGTCAAAAATTGTTTCTTTATGTTGAATGTTTGAGATTGTCGGAAATAAAAATTTCCAAATTCAGTTCTTGAAATTTCGGAATCCCCCAAAATTTCTGATGCAGAGAAAATGTCAGTAGATTTTTATTTCTTGTACATATATAACAGCCATAATATCAACAGAATATATATAACAAAGTTTCTTCCGTCTTCTTTTCTGTTAAAGAAAATAATTGGATGGTTAGTATAAGAAAAGACTGAAATTCGAAATTTATTTTCAGTGAACAAATAAAAACTTATCACATTTGACTGAAATTGCCGCACAGTTTCATATTACTTGCGAATAACCGTTTTTCCCACGTATATCCCGTCTGAATAAGGTAACAGAACGCCAAAATATTTCTATCGCTCTAGGTATAAAAGAAGGTATTGGGGAAACAATTTATGCAGAATTGGCGAATTTTATTGAAGACGTCGCTAGCTTTGTGTGAGTAGTCGTATTACATTTCTTTTTTGTGTAATAATAATTTTGACGTAACATGCGTAGCTTAAATTCCTCGAATTCTGTATATTTGCACATACAAGTTGGATTAAATTACTCGCGCATGGCAAAATATGCACGCAAATACTCAAAAATTAAAAGTTTCTACTTAAAACTTGAATATATATACTAAAATATGAAGATGCATTTAATTTATCATTATCTTCAAATGCATTTTAAAAATAAATTAATGAAATATTGATAATGTTTTCTTATAGTTATTTTTGTTGAATTGGTTTTTTAAATGAAACATATAAATAGCTTGAATTTTTTAATACAGAAGAAACTTGTTCCTATTTAAAACTTACATAAACCAATAAAGTAAATGTTATTTGTTATATTCGTCGAGCAAGAAAGATATGGACAGTAGAATTTTCCTCAAATCCATTATCAATGAACAAAGAGTAAATTCTACTAAAGTCATTTATACACGAAAGCATATCTTAATTGACAAGTCATAATTTAGCCATATTAATTTCAACAACTGAAAATTCTTTTCAAGCAATAATGAAAAATATTTGAAATTAAAAACCATCCAATCTGTGCAGTTTAAACTGGTGACGGCATTCCCAATGCAACAGAAGTAAAAATATGCCATTCAAGGACACTTCAGCAATCTTATAAACCACATCAATATGATTAAGTTCACTTGAACAGCTGCAGTTGTCAACACTGTGTACAGTATACTGATTAACGTGAATTTCCTTGCTCTAGCCATAATTTACTTAAACTGCACAGCAAATTCTCTTGGATTTTCAACTGTGTGCTTGAAATTTGGCTATCGAGATGTAGACAGTAGAGCCTCTCTAATTTCTTACTGCAGATGTTTGAAATTGATTAAATTTTAGCTTTAAAGTCAGGCTAAAGAAATTTCATTTACATACATGGCGGATGAATGGGAACCTGTAATTGGCACAGAGGCGAGTTGATAGTTTCCATTGATTTTAATTTTCGCTGCACAAAAGGGATGCTAATTAAGAGAGGTGATAAGTATTCTAGAGAGATGGTGCAGATACTTTGTGCGTGCGTGTGTGTGAAAGAATGGTTTCTTGTGGCAATTTGAACTTTTGTATCAGTTATTTTATCCACGATAGCAGCTATAATGTTTTTTATTTATTATGGTGATTCATGTAGAGGTAGGTGTATGTTACAAATGATGTTCGTTTATTTGCGATAAGTGATCGAAGCGATGTGAAAACGAATTATATAAAAAACTAACTATGAAATACAAATTATATATCCTATACACTGAGCGAGATACAAACACTGTGTTTGTTTTGAATGAACTAAATCGTGTATTTTGCATCTCTGCTTAAACAAATTGTGCTTGTAGTATTATGTTAAAAAATCATCATCATTAGGTACTGTTACGAAACAAGAACAAAAGAAAGTTTTATATTATAATGCCATTTCCAATTACAAATACTAAATTTGTCACATAAATTAATTTTACTTTCTTAGTAGCAGATGTTGACATTTTTTACAGTGTGTAGTGATTATCGGGAAATTACTTAATCAAGTATGCTTTAAATGTGCATAAAAGATCTTCGGATGACTTAATTGATCATTACAAAATCGACCATGAAGTAAGTTATCGACATTCAGACAGACGCTCCTTTTAATTTCTGGCTTCGGAAAGAACTGAATTTTAAACGTGAACGTAAGGACCAACAAATTTCATTTAAATACATGGAGAGTGAATGAAAATATGTAATTAGGTTAAGTGAAGTTGATAGTTATCATTGATTTTAATTTTCGCTCCGAAAAAGGGATGATAATTAAAAGAGATTATAAATATTTAAAGAATTTCTTTAAAAAGGTAAAGCAGAGTGTGTGAAACTATTGTTCTTTAATTAAAACGAAGTTGGAATTTTGTATTTGCTAATTTGATATTGTAGTTACTGGCTTCTTATTTAATTATGTCGTTTCAGGTTTAGGTTATTGATTTAATCAGTGATCTATAAATGGTTAATGCATGCGAGATAGAATTCTTTTGAATTATCTACAAGTGTATTTGGTATGGATTAAATAGATCAGGGTTTTTTATCAGTTACGCTATAGGAAGTTTTACTGCTTTAGGTGCAGTTTACAAGCCCCATAACAAGTGACAATGATCTTTATTTCATACTAATATTAATTATTTTATAATGAAAATGTAGTAAAATTTAAAAAAAAAAGAAATATAAATTTATTTTTCAAACGTCACATTATGTAAAAAGTTATCCATCTTAAGATACTTTCATTGAAAAACGTGTTTAATTAAGTGTTTTCCACAGTCAGTTCGGCATTTTTTCTTTCAACTCAAGTGATTATTAGAAAAAGTTATAGAAGGAGGTAATTATAAAAGTCTGAAATTTTCCAAAATGCAGTTGAAAAAAAAATCAACTGATGATCTTGTAGCAACCTTTTCAGCGTAGCGAAAGTAAAAGTATAAGTTTCAGTTACTTGTTCAGTTACGCTTTGCTGATGTGATTGTGTTCACACGGATAACGTAAATGTCAATATTTTTACAATATGATGAATAACTAAAAAGACTTTAAATTAGTAATAATTTATTTAAACTGATAGTGTAATCCACTCAGATCTGCAACTTTGTGTGGTATTTCTGTGAAGTATCCATCTTACTTTTGTTTAAAACGGGCAAATTTAAACGTTAAACTAAGGCTTGGAAAATCGCTTGGCGAGTAATTGGGGATATATTTAGATCAAATGAGATTTAATAGTTGCCTCTGATTTTACCAGAATAAGGTATGATATTAGGAGAGGTAATATGTTTTTAGTGTGTTATAAAAATTACTTAAGCAGAAATATTTTCACAATGTAACAGAAATAAAAAAAAATGAAATGTGAATTTTGGTTTTGCTTCATTTAGTTTTCTGCTTAATTATTTTCATGTTAATATAAATTATTTATGTTAATTATGCTTTGTTGATTTATTAAAAATGTGTAAGGTATTGCAAAATGGTATTTCTCTTTTGAATTTATCTACTGAATAAAAAGAAAGACACGTTCTGGACTAAACATACTATGGGTAGGGAACAGAACATGGTAGGCTGCTGAAGTTTGAAGGAGGTTGCGCGGCTGTCGATTTAATGGTCTGGAGTTTTGGTCGATTTTTTCCAGATGTAACGTGAATACGCGTTCGAACCTCTTAGAAAGTCTTGCTACCAAGGTACCCTTCATCCTAGACAGATAGCCCATGTGTTGTTTTGCCATAACAACACAAATAAACAATCATATTATGGATAATTTCTCTTAACTTTGATCAGATTATGCTTTGGAATTTTTTAATGCTGTATTATAAGTTTAAAGTTGCACGACAAATAGACGAGGTAATGAAAAGTTAATGTAAACGAGAAAAAGGAAATATGACATAGTATTATTAGATGTATGGATATTACACTTGTCGTTCATTTAAACTAATGATTAAACTTATCAGGCGTAGAACATTAACTTTATGCAACTATATTTGCTCTAAATATTTGCGGATTACTAATTAATTAAAAAACTGTTTAAAAATTAAGAAGTCAGTTTATTTATTTTTCTTGTTGCATTGTTCTTGAAGAAAAGTTTTAATGTAATTATATAGCAAATTTATGTTATTCATCAGATCTTTCAAAAACGTTATTATCCATGCCCATGTAATTAAGTTTACTTGAACACAGCTGCATATGTCAGCATTGTTTGCAGTGTGACGATTAACTGGAATTCCCTTGTTCTAGATATAATTTGCTTAAATTACGCAGTAAAGTTTCTGAGATCGCCTATTATACGTTTGAAATTCGGCCGAGAGGTATCGACATGTAGACTGGGTCTTTCTTATTTCTTTATTGCAGGTGGTCGAAATTGATTAAATTTAAACGTTAAAGTTACGTTCAAGAAATTTAATTTACTTACATGGCGAGTGAATGGGAATCTGTAATTAGGACAGTGGGGGAGGAGGGCGGTGTAGGATGATAGTTGTCATTGATTTTAATTTCCGCTGACAAAAGGGGTGATAATTAAAAGAGGTCATAAGTATTCTAGTGCTTTATAAAGAGAAGATAAAGAATGTGTTAAAATATGGTTCCATATTTAGATGAAGCTGAATTTCTGTATCAGCTATTTTAATTAGTAAAACTCTTATAGTTGATTTGCTTAATTATGTAGTTTCAGCCACTCGTTATTTGTTTGATTTCGCACTTTTGGTTAAAGTTTTGAAGTACACTTGAGAAGACATTTCTTTTTTGAGACACACGGAGTAATGCTCGAGATTTTTCATATAATTTAAAATTGAGTAAATTAAGGTTTTTGGGTTGATAATGGAATATCACTCAGTGCAAGAGAAGCTTAAAGTGGCTTTAACACTGAATAATGTGGAATCCCCTGAACAGTTAGGGATGCGTATGAAACCAAAAAAATAAATGCAAAACAAAGTGTTAGATACGATTATAATTAAAGGAAATGGAGTAGAGGTGATTATATTGTTCATTTTTTTGTTATTAGTGAAAAAAAAATTGGTAAAAAAAGAGAAAAATAATTTAACTTAGGGATTTACATTTTCCTAATAACTACCGTTGTGATGGAGATCACATATCTAATTTAATAATCATTTAATTTGGCTTTCTTTAATATATCCAAAATCATGTATTCTAAATCACTTCTGTTTTCATTTTTCTGCCATTTCGGCATTTAAACCTGTATATTCGCTTTTCCCCGTATGCACTTATTTTTATTTTTGTCATGACAATTTTTTTTCTCTGTAAATATTTTTAGGTGGTGGTCAGAAGTAATTTTTTAATTGTATAATTTTGTCTGAATATGTTTATGATTTTCTTAATTGTTTAAAACAGCCAAACTAATTAACTTCTTTACAACCCTGTCACATTTACTTATCTAGATAAAAAATATTTTGTCACAAACTTTATAAATAACGAATATTTCGAATTCTTAGCGAAATTTTTGCGTACAATGTTTTTCGCCAAATAAGGTGATAGATTAAGCTTTATGTTAAAATTTGGATAGGGAGTATCTAACGGCAAATGGAAATTTCTGGAAATTCCCGAAAGCGTAAAAGCGCGATTTATTAAAATATATTATTATTGTTTGAGTCTCAAGATTACTAAAGTACATAAGTTTGAGACTAGTGTGTATCAATCTTGCTGAGAAAGCTACTTTGACATTGTTGCGTAAAAATATTTACATCTGCTGGTGAGCTGCATATACTATATTGGAAATTGTAGAAAGTTTGTCACGAAGATGTCAATGTTTAGGAGAAACAAGTTCAAAGATATATTATTTTGGAATTTAAAAAATGATTTTTTTTAAATGCGAAATAAATTATCGAATTTACTAAAATTTCATAATCGAAGTAAAAACTTTTCGAACTTTAACATGCCTTTTGCTGAGTAATTTTCTTTTTTTATAACAAGAAAAACTTCCTTCTCCAAATTTTAATAGAGTAGTTTTTCAAAAATACAAAAACTTGTTTTGTTTACAATAAACACATCACTCACATACCCGGCAAACATTTAAATAAATAAAATGCGTTGTGTCAGACATAGGTATTCTTTAAAAAAGGAAAAATGTACACGCATCAAAATGAGAGATAATAATATAATAATAACAGTATAATAATAATAATGATGTTGTTGATGATTTAATATTCTTCAACGTTTTTTGCATTAGTGGGAAACTATATTTCAGCAGTATTTGCAAATACATATTCATTTGTATTTGCGGAAAAAATATAAAGTGTCAGAGAGAAGACAATATTACGTACACATAGGAACGAACTTCTCTTTACACGCAATTAAAGTTAGCTATTTCTGTGCTACACTAGATCTATAATCTCTAAATAAATTTTTTGTGTTGAGCAAATGAAATCCTTATCACAAATTGTAATGCACATGCTCATCTGTAGTAGCGATCATTATACCCTATGATTGCGGCAGACATTTTTTTAAGTTACAATTCCCCTTTTTTAGGTGTTTTTGCAAGTTTCGAGATATTTTTTGTGACCATGGCAACTAGATGGAACTGTATTCAACGGAGAAACGAGCATACTAAAAAAAAAAAAAAAATACTAAAATCAACTCAGTATAATCACATGTAAAATTTTCTAAAACTTCAAAGTGAAAAAAGTGACAAAAATATTTACTGCTAAAGCTTTAAGAATTAATTTAAATAATTAATTATTGCTAAACTAATTAAAGATTAAGAAAATAATCTATTTCTCAAGCATTACCTATTCCGATACTCTAAATTCTCGATGCAATGCCAGAAGAGCAACGAAGAAAGTTCGCCATTACGAAATTTCCACTGCATGAACTGGCATAGAAAAAATCCACTGAGATATAAAATATCATTTTCTTTGGAAAAGCTGTCCATTTTATCGGGAGTTGCTGTAAAGAACAGTAATTTATTTTGAATTTTGTTGATACTGCTTTTTAAATGCAGGATTTGCTGTTTTATTAAGCAAAGTTACTGTGTGGAAGAAAAATTTTGTATAATCCGTTTCACTTGCCAATCCATGACTATTACTAAAATTTTCTAAAATACATAGCAAAATAAAATTTAAAAGGATTTTTTTTCCTGATATTAACATTGCAAAAATTTATGTTTTTTTTTCATCATATGTCAGTACATTTTTTAGTTATTTATAATGCAGTTTCATTAAATGCCATTTTAAATAAAATGCGTTTTTCCAGACTTTCAGGTCATTTCAAGAAAGAAAAAATAGAGCACATCAGAATGAGCATAGAAAAAAGAAAAAAGGGCGAATGTTATTTGAAGTGGGAAAAAAAATTACATTGCAACAATATTTATATTCATTTGTATTGGAGCATAAAAAGTGTCAAGAAGGGGCAATATTACAAAAAACTCTTTATGTACACATATAATTGGATATTTCTGAGCTCCAGGCCATAAACTGCAAACAGTCTTTGGGTTGTGCAAATAAAAACCTTATCGCAAATTGTCTGGAATAGCTCTGGGGTACAAGTCTGCATCAGTAATAACTGGCATTATTTCCGAGCTTGCTTCAGAAAACTAGAGAGCACAATTTTGGGCGTCATTTTTTCTTCTTTTTATCAGCTGCATTTGTAAATTTGAAGTTTTTTACTACTTATTTTATTTATTTATTTATTTTTGGTATGTGTGTACCATGACAACGCAGTGCAGAAGTTGGCAGAGAAATGCCTGTATGTAAAGACTATACTTAATGTAAAGAGCATACTTATTTGGAATAAGACACACGGTGTAAAATATTATGTTGTAGAGTCGGTAAACAATGGTATAAAAAGTTTCGCATTGGATACTTAATTTTTTGTTTTAAAAAAATGATAAAATATTTTTAATGCATTAAGAGTTAGCGCATTCTTTTAGACCCTTTTGATATAGCGAAACGTAAATACCGCAAGATTGAAAATGATTCAGTGATTCAATGAGTTAAACCGAGTTTTCAGCTGTAGGAAAGTAAACTGCATAACTAATGTAAAAATCGATTAGCTCAAATTTTTTAGGACTAACATAGAAATGCAATTTTTTGCTCTATAAATTTTGCTGCTGGCTCAAACATCAGGACGTGCAGTGGTACTTGGCGCTTTATGAACCTTGATGCTTCTTGTTGCTTTTTAATGAGGACTGCTTTTTAATGCTCTGTTGCTTTTTAATGTTCACATATCAAATGTGTATTGATTAAAATGTCGTACACATTTTGATCTTAATTCTTGCGCCATGCTCGTAGATCAGAGGTAGCTTGGGCGATCTGCATGCGGTCTTTATATAGGTTTGGTAATTCGTGGATTCATGACGAGAGTATTTTATTAATTTTTTTTTTAATGTTTTTGGTTAAATAAACTTTTTTCTCAGCGCTGTTTAAATAACATATATTAGTACAACAAATGAAGTATTTTGTTGATTTGACAACATTATTAGGTTAAAATGGCTCCTAAAATCTTTAATAAATACAATTTAACAATTTAGATTTTTTTTTTCTGGAACATTAAAAAATCAGCAAAATAAAGTGGAGATTATTCTGACATTTTGCATAGCTTTTTTTAGTATGTTGTTCAAATAAAGTATTTTGAAGTGTCCTACTGCTTTAAAATCGTGAAGTAAAAATCAAATCTATCCCAATTTTAATTTAAGAATGACGATCTGTAAATCAGGCTTTACATATCTAGCGTTGAAAATCAGCCTTATACATTATATAATATCTTCTCCCCTTTCATAATTTTTGGATAGCTACTTATCGTTTGCTTGAATACTTGAATCCATAGCCATAACAATTAGTAGTCCTGTAGAGCATTTGCAATAAATACCTACTCTTTGAAATATATGCAAACTTAAAACAAGTTTGTACAGAAATACCAAAAAAAAAATGCGACGAAAGCATCTTATTTCTTATGGGCCTTCCTTAATAACATAAAATAATCTATAGCACTGAACTTTCAACAAATATTTTATCCTGTTGGATGAAATATGGATTTATGAAACACAAATTACTGTAAATAAATATTTTCACAACGTACGCTACGAAAAATTTTCTGCCAGCTTTATTCTAGAAAGGGGAATGTTTTCTTTCCCCAATCTCCTCCCGGTTTCATTTTCGCCCTCTTCCCTTCGTTTAGTGACTTTCCCAATCCTTCAAAAATAGAACACCCTGTTACTGATCCTCAGTATCGGCGCTCACATTTTGCCATCTCTCCTTATGCGAAGGGAAACAAGCCGATTATCCCAATCATTTGGAAGATATTTTTCAGCGCGCCACCTTTTCTTGCTATATATACTGAGTTACAGTGACGTACCAGAGAAAGAAATAAAACAGGAGTTTAGTTATTCTTTTGCTAAAATTTTTATTTGTTTATACTTTTAGCTTGCGTTTTCTCGAACAAAAAAGATTACAATGTTTACATGCGTTCATAATGAAACTGAGTGTCAGAATGTCTGGTTAAATCCGTTTGGAGTGTTGGAGGAGTGGAAAATTTGGATGTTCAGCTGAAGGCTGTATGGAGTGGTTAAGTTAAAATGAATTTCTTGGAGGCGTACATCAATGAGTTACGACAAAATTAATAATCTGAATCTTTCCAGAGTTATGTATGGCAATTTTGATAATAGTTTATGAAAATTGCACTTTAAAATGTTATCCTATAAACCAATCACAAAGTTCCGTTATAGTTTGGTAGTTGAATTAAGGTATATGATTTACATGCAAACATATGTTTAAAATTAATAAAACGAGATTTGCCGTTTTATTAATTATTTGAGTTAGTTATGAATGCCAAGACTAATTTTAATGGTTGAAACTAGTGACTTGAAGACCTTCTGGATTGATCAAAATAAGATAAATCTGTTTCAACTTATAATTATTTTGCAAACAATCATCTTTTATACCTAGATTATGAAACATTTTCATAACAACTTTTTGATTTCATTGTGTACATATTAACAATGAAACCAATGATTCAATCATTGATCAATCAATGAATTGATAGATTATATTCAGTTTACAATGAGTTGGTCATTGCAGTTTCTCGTTCATCTTTTAAAATATAATAAAATGATATTTAACATAAATAAAGTATTTGTATTAATGAAGTACTTAAAATATATTACTATAGACCTTCTCGAAATTTGAATTTTATGTCATACTTTGGAATACAGAGTAATCATGCCCCCAGATATTAAGATGTTAAATTATATTCAGTTTAGATATTATATTTTTAGTTTCTTTTTTATCCTGAAAGCATGCATACTTGCTCGTTTCAAAATTTCGAAAATACAACGCTGAAGATTTCACTTCTACATGCAATGTTGCATTGGTCTTTGAATGTACCCTAATCCTTACTTTGCAAATGAGCAGCAATGCCAGTAGCACAAGTTTGTTGAAAAGTCTTTATGAGTGTGACTAGCATGGGTTTTTATGTGGTAAAGTATTTGTATGTCTCTTCTGCATGCATGTCTAGACAAATCACATACAATGTTAGGTGAAAAGTGGTTCCTAAGCTGTGTTCTGCGAAAATGAGCAGCGAGTTGCAATGTGCGTACTCTAAAATTGTACTTCATAATTGGGCGCATCAACCTGGATTTTCATTTTATATTTGTTTGTTTCACAAACAACTTAAAATGCACATTGGAAAAATCATTTATCCAGTACCTTAGCCATGTTTACTCGTTACTACTTGAAAAAACAGCGGTCCCTCCGGAATTTCTATTTGTAACTATCGCATGGGTTACTACATTGATGGTCTTGAGGTTATGTAGCGGATCAAAACTGCAGAAAACACACTGCGTAACACTTGGTATTTTGTTTTTGAACAAAGTAACAAGTATTGCTCAGATCTAGAACAGAACGTGAAGCTGAATGTGCAAATGTACCAGTTCTGAACCAGAACGCATTTTGCACAAAATACGTTCGAGGCGTGCGGTGATGATCAGGTAACCTGTATGTTCTGACTGGAAATGGGCTGCAGAGTGGCATCCAAACTCAAGCTTGGGGCTTACGGCTGGAAGCAGAAGAGGAAGCTTCACTGCTAAGTTCTTATGTATTTTGGATCGGACAGGTGGAACATGATCTCAACAAGTGGAGGGTTTAAAGCCCTTTTGTTTCTACTTCTGTTCCCTGCAGCCCCTCTTCCGCCCTATCAGTTCACTCTGGAGTGACCAAAAATGTTCATTTATTCCCTTACAATAGACCCATAAATAGTTGAAAGTTGGCATAAAATAGATTGTTTGCTAGTTTGCCAGGAGAGAACAGCTTAAGTCACCGAATTTATCGCGAGAAATTTATTTAGGAATCGTTAGGAATTCATTTAGGAATCTTTAGAAATTTATTAGAATCTATTACTTCTCTTTTTTGGTAGGGGTGAATAGCTATCAGAAATTTATTTAATAAACGTCCATTGTTATAAGCAAGATAGATAATATAACGAATTATTTTGTGCTGGACCGTGGACCCTTATTGGTTAAGTAGTAAACAATTAATAACCGGAAAGTTGGGGATTCGAGCTACATGTCATCTTCCTGCAGTTTTTCGCCACAATTTGAATTCTGATCAGAACGGGAGATTCTGAGTTTGGCACTTCGAAAACTGCTATCGACTGTCAATGGGACTTTGGGAACTACTGCCGGCTTGCACACTATATGTACACAGTGGCCTTCAGCAGTGAGTCGGAATCGAATATCCAACCTTCCGGTTACCTATATGACTCCTTAACCACCGTCGGACTACGGTACGGCACAAAATAATTCGCCATGTTATCTATCTTGCTCATAACAATGCGCATTTTAAACACTGATTTGGCTCCACCATGGCCGAGTGGAAAAGTCACTGAATATGGCAGTCGACTGAAGCGCGGAGTTCCCGTGTTAGGGCCTACCGCGCAGATGTCGATCTAACTGCCAGGCGCTTTGGTCGTTTTTTTTTTCAATATGTAACGTGAATACGCATTTAGAACTTGAAAAGTCCTCCGACCAAGGCATCCCCCCTATAGATGCCCCTAGTGTAGGCTTGCGTAACACGTAAAAGCAAATAAGCACCAATTTGTTAAATAAATATCTGACAGCTATTCGTCCCTCCTCCTGCCAAATAAATAAATAAATAACAGATTCTAATAAATTCCATGCTTCAATAACATACACGACAAAGAACTATCCGCCGCATGTAACGGACGCCGTAGAAAATATTCAACAATATTTTCCCTTCAGTGAAATAAACTTTCGCTACAAGCCGGTGACGTAGAAAGGTCCTTTCATTTACTCTTGAATGATTTTATATTAAAGCAGAGCCCCCAGCTGCTTCCCCGCTCTTCTATAAAATTTTACGACTCTGAACCGATTTTCGCTGGAACTTAAAAGGCGCTGCAAACAATATATATATAGACGCCGTTTAACTATTTGCAGTAAATAGAACATGTCGCTGACTCGTAAAAGGTCAAGAGTATTAAACGAAACGATGTGTGAGGTTGTACATAGCCACTTTTTCCTACTTTTTATAATGCCATTCTGTTACTACGAGCCTAAATTTTAATTCCAAAAACAAAGTAAAGTGATTCCATGGTGTCAGATGTAAAAAGGAAATCACAACTTTTATATTACTACAGGGCCATTCCAAATCAATAGTACCCTTGTTGGTATTTTACTCTACGTATAAAATTTGTGAAGTGTATTATTTTTGTTATGCTTGCATTATATTTGAAGTTTTATAATTTAAGAAGCTGGCCTCCTGTTTACAATGTAACATACCAATATTAAACAATTAAATTAGGTCTTTTATTTTATTTTATTTTATTTCTTTGCAATTTTTATAATGATTAAATGTGTTTGAACTGTGCTACGTATGTATCAGTTTTCTACGGAATTGGTAATTCTCTTTTAAACTTTAAAACTCAAGTTTAAACTGTTTTCTAGCATCATTGCAAAGACGTAATGGTGCAGATCATCTTTTTTTTCTGTAGCATTGGAATTTGAATGCCCGCTGAGGATGGGCGTTGCTTTTGTGCAAGGCTTGGTTCCAGAAATGTCGGATTTTTAGGATGCTCCTCTTAACTTTCAATACAATAGATAAACTACTTTATTATTATTAAAATGCTATGTTCTAACAATCTGAATATTTTTGCCTTGTAATTTTTTATTAAAATAAATATTTTACATGTTTGCGTGGTTTAAAAATGCATATTTATATTTTTATAATACTTTTATAACTATCGAAACTTTGTATTCAATTTTGTTTATGTATCCAGTTTTACAAGTTTTGGCGTGCTGAATTGCAGATTACATATGGAGTAAATGATGATGTATCATGGGATTTTTAAAACATGGGAGCTACTTTAATGTGTATATGAACACATAGGGAAATGAACTTTTACTAGTATGGAATGTTACAAATATCAGGCGTACTGGAAATAAATGTCATAATTTCGTATGTAGTATTTTGCCAGGCCAAAAGCACTAAATATAATAAAACGAAATTTGGCACGTATGTAATTTTCTTAGGGCAGGTGCTAGATTGGAGAGTATTCCCGAATATTTGTAATTTATGGGGGATAGAGGATTAAAACATTCTTTTCACATCCTGCATGATCTCAAAGAAGAAAAGATATACCCATAAAATTCTTGAACACTCGCGAAACCTAATAATCAATTTTAGAACATTTCGAATATAATCCTTCAACGAGGGTAGACGTGAAAAAGTGTGAGGGTGGCCATTTTTCTTGAAAGCAAAAAATATTATCTATAAAATAGTCTCTTTTAAATTTAACAAATATGAGTCCTATGCTTAGGCCGAGATTATTTGTTATTCAATACTTGTTGAAAATTTATTTGTTTCAGTTTTAGTTAAAAAAAGACATTACTTTCCAGCACATCTAATATTTTCATTCTTTGTGGGCTTAATAAACCAAAAATAATACGCTTTTCTCATGCATTTCCTAACTTAATTTAAAGAACCTGCTAGTCACTAAGAATCAGTAGCATTTAAATTAAAACAAAGCGCAGCCACAATTAAAAACTGAGTTCGAAAAGTTTGATATAATCGAATTACAAAAATAATAATAGTTAAAGAAAAACTGCTTTGAACACAGCGAATGACATATTTTGAGAATAACAAATACGAACATATTTTAAAAATAAATTAATAATCTGTGTTGAGCTATTTTCAATATTACATATAAAAATTTAATTTAATTATCAAAAAACCGTTATTGAATAGGCGTAATCAAATAAAAACCTTTACCGTAAATTGTCTGCGATTTTGATCGATGCGTTGTAGTATCATAGCGCCTTCTTACGCTATATTTAATCATATTTTCAAATGCAAATTTTGTTTAATTTGATAAAATTGTTTAGAGAAACAGACAAAATAAAATTCTATGCTACACGTATTCCCATC
The DNA here is from genome assembly GCA_038373885.1 of Cheiracanthium punctorium. Classification (NCBI taxonomy): domain Eukaryota; kingdom Metazoa; phylum Arthropoda; class Arachnida; order Araneae; family Cheiracanthiidae; genus Cheiracanthium; species Cheiracanthium punctorium. Next base: position 789,262 of record JAWZYV010015947.1, on the reverse strand, counting down.
TGCAACGATGTTTTATTTATCATGACAGTTTTTCAATACATATTTACTCTAAGAATTCCAGCAAGAACAAAATAAATTTTAAAATAACAAGAAACGACACATGATAAATTGAAATGCATGCATAAATTTTCCTTTAAATGTAATCTTAATATAGCGGGATATTAAATTAAAAGGTATTATTTACAAAGCAGATGCAGGACAAATAAGCATTAAAAACATTATTAACATTGCAATTTTTAATAAAACATTTCCTTTTTATTTTAAGCTTTTCATTACCTTTCTCGTTGAAGCTCAGAATTTGTTTCCGGATTTCAACTTACTTTTTATAGTCTGATATAGCTGAAATGTTGCGTACACATACAATTAGGATGATACTTAGTGCTACTGTTTATTTATTAATTTATTTTTCGATTTTTTAAATAATGTTCTTTATTTTATTTTTTAACTTTATTGTTTTGTTTTAAAAATCGCGTTTTTTCGTTCATATGAAATCGTATTCTAAAAGTCCCGCTGTAGTCCAGTCTGTTGAAGATCGGTTTCCGAAAGAACACCGAATTAGTGAAGCAATGCCAACCTTGACCAGTGCTTCAGAAGTTAATAGTCTTTCTCGACTCGCCCAGACAGCACATAAGCTTAAATAAAGCTTGACATTTCCTTGAATTTGACGTATTAATACAAGCTTGACTTTAGCTTGATTTTAGCTTTCGAAAGTGCGCAGTGATGGCGCCATCTGTGAAAGAGGATGGACATTAAATGTCTAGTGTTCCTCAAATTTGCTGAAAGTTCGTAAAAGATGTGTTTTATTTTATTACCAGTGCCATATTACCGGCAGGGCAAACGGGGCAACTGCCCAGGGCCTACAGATTTTAGGGCCCCAAAATCTTACATCTTACACTTTTGCAGTTATAAAATAAAATTACAAAGGATAAAAAAAATTCAGAAGTTGAATAATTTTTTAATTATAAAGTATGAACAATGAAAATAACAATGACTAAAGTGTTTGTATTCCATACATGTTAGAAACTGTGATATAGCATTTCGAAGTAACGTTTAAGGCGTCTTCTCACTTTAGGCACCTCGAAAATAGGCTATTTTTGCGATTTTTTTTTCGAGGATTTTTGCAAACAATTATGGGATAAAATGGATCCTATATAATAAACACATCTTTCAAATACAAGAAAACTTTTTTATTTATTTATTTTTTTGAACAATTATTATAATAAAACAGTAGCATCGAAAAACCCGTGTAGAAATGTAATGTTCGTGGCTTGTTGATGGTATCTCCGAGACAGGTCATCTGAAACAAAAAAATAAAACAGTTTTAGATTCAGTATGTCAGTGGCTATAGCGCATATCATCAGATTTTTGATATTCGCGAAAATAACAAAATGGCGCACGTTTTTCGAAAAAGTTAAAAAAAAACCCGTTTTTTTTGCAGTTTTTTGTAAAAAAAAAATACTTCAAATGAAAATTTCAAAAATATGATGATATGCGCTATAGCCATAACTATGAAGAATATGTCATTCAAATTTCATGACAATCGGCCGGATAGATTCCGAAATTTCATCAACAAGGCACTGAAAAACCTTGTTTTGAGATAAACGCGTTTAAAGTTTTGGTTGCAGAAAAATCATGAAAAAACCTTACCTCGGGTTAATCAGCGATGCCTGCTCCATACAATGGACCTTCCGATTCTTCATAGAAGTTGTGCGTATTGAGCGGCGATAGGGCCAAGTTTGACACCCATCACCTCCAAAATTTTTAAAACAGGTTGTAGCCCTTCGTTATAAATGCATGCTGCTGTTTGACAAGCAATTTCTACGGTTTTTCTTCCCGTAAAAACGTGTTTCGGTGCCATTGCCCAGACACAACTGTTGAAACACTCGTTGTTATTTTGGGTAATGTAGTTAGACTCGTCCGATCTTTATGAAATTTTGATATAACATTTTTGATGATATGTACTTTCAAAATTTAAAAAAAAAAATCGATTTTTTTAAATTTTCAAAGTGAGAAGACGCCTTAGCTATCTGTTTCTTTGATTTCAGATTACTTAACACAAAATTTGTGTTAAGTAAGTAAACCCATTCTTAACACAAAATTTGTGTTAAGAATGAGTAAGATATTTAAAAAACTTTCAGTATGAACCGATCATAATCTTTTTTTTTTGAGGGGGGGGGGATTATTGCAAGGGGCGCAATTTTTTTCTTCTGCCCAGGGCCCACAGTTGTCTTGATCGGGCTCTGTTTATTACGCACAAAACCTGGACATTAGAACACGCAAGGGGAAGGAATGAATGGGATACGCCCCTGTGAAGTGTAACACGAGGGGAGTTTTAGTTTTATTTACATCTAATTAACATTAGTAATTCCATTAACTAATTAATTAGCCCTAGAAATAAATTTTAATATAATTAACACAATTTAGTTAGTTAATATACTTCACTTTATGGGTGGTTCACCATAGAATTAAAAAAAAAAAGATTCTATATTTCCAAATATGGAAATTCTTCAAAATAAAATACAATTATACTACGAAATTGATTTCAAAATCAGTCATTTGTCTCGATTTTGGGCAGCAGTATTGCTCATGAGTGTTGCGGTACAGAAAGTTTTAAAACGTGTGCTGCTCCTAAGTTTATATTATGTTTATTTCCCCATTATTAGAGTCTCTAAATCACACATAACATTATTTTAATTTTGATGCATCCCATGGGAAAAAAAAAACAAATAACATACTGCCCACTTATCAAACTGGCCAGAAAACGGCGTGTTAGTCACTTCAAACTTTAGTCATAGCTGCGCGAAGCTTGGTAGCTGAACGGATAGAGCGCTCGCAGCTCAACCGAAAGGCCTGGGTTTTATTTTAGCCACGAACACTTGATGGAAACAGATTAAATTAAATTGAAATTTCAGCGTAGAGGGGGAAAATGCGTGGCAAAGTAAAATATGTGGGGCGAGTTCGCCGACTGGCGCCCCGTGTATTTAGGAAATTTTTTTTGGGGGGAAAATTTTTTAAGCTTGAAATTAAGCTTGCTATGTCAAGCTTGATTTAAGCTTGAAATGTCAATCTTAATGGCAAGCTGGGCAAGTGTAAACTAGATTACTTGATTCAAGCTTGCATTAAGCTTACACGCTTGAAATTTTCAAGCTTAATTCAAGCTTATTGACTTGATAAATCAAGCTTGCTGTAAGTTTGATGCAAGTTTGCTGTGCTGTCTGGGCGACTGCTGTGGGACTGTGTAGCTAAAGGGAACTGGTGCACGTAAAATCTGTCATGGCTCCAATGTCTTTCATATTGATAGAATAACTCTGTTGATGTTAATGCAAGTGATGCTTTCTTATATGGAATTTGTTTGAAATTAGGAGACCCCGAGGAAAATCGGTCTTCTTCCCACTGGGGTTCAATAAAAGGGAAGCCGCTAAATTTTGACCATCTCGCTGCTTTATGGAGGATCTGACCTGACGCCGCTAGCCAGCTAGTCATATCGCCGTTCAAGGGGGTGTAGTAGCTAAAGAATTATTCTATCACATCTTGGATTCGGGATCGATTCCCGGCTTGGCATTATACTGTGCGATTATCTTCATATAAATTTTTGAAAGAAGCAATAAAGTTAGCAGATTAAAGATAGAAAATGTGCGTAAAAAATATTTTTTTATCAACAATATTTCAGGTGTTTAACTGTTAATCATTTTGAAAGCTCTTTTTTTATTTTTTGCTGTCTAAGACTTTTTTATAATTTTCGTCTGTTCGTCTATCTGTGCTTTATTGTCATACGTAGACACCATTTCAAAGAATTTATGCGTGCTTCTGATGAGTACATGATGTTTCCTCGTAGAGTTTAGTATTACAGGGCTTAAATATTCACCCGTGAGTTCTTTCACAGAGGGTAGCGTTGACCACCTACTGGGCGCCCCCATAATAAAATAGCCGATACTTACAATTGCGAATGACTGGTCAGCAAGAGTCCGCCTTGGGAGAAAGAAAAAAGATGGTTAGCCTGAGGGCATTTGAAACATCGACGTATTCAGTGAATTATTGATAGAATATTTCCGACCTTTTTAGCATTGGGATATTCATTTGATTCTGCAAAATGCTAAATCATTTCTGCTTTCTATTCTGTACTTTACATTTAAATTTTTTACTGATTTTTTATGAAAAAAATTTAATCGAAAAGCGATTTTCAAATTGAATTTATGTAAAAATTTGTGCACAACTCTGGAAACATAAGGTTATTATTAATTTTTTTGAAGCATCCAGGCGGCCGGGATTCGATTCTGTAAGAAAACTTAACTTACAAGAAAGCGTAATTTTAAATTTAAGAACAAACGCGAATTAGTGTGAATATTTATGCATTTAAACGAAAACAAGCTGGGCCACATACAGGCATTTTAAGATCCTTTAAGATCCTTGTCGGGAATCCATGATGTTCCTTTTGCCACCAAGGTAACAGGAAGGTGAATTATGAATCAAGAAATATTAAATGAACAGATAAGATTGCGTTGTTGTTTTATAATCAAGGAGGTTGTTATCGTCCATCTTTTTGACATGATCCGCAAAAAATCTTAAAGGGGAAAAGTTCTAAGGGAATGTTTAAGAGTTATGCACGGTCCGTTATGAGAAAAAATTACTGCAACTGCGATTTCTGGAGAATCTCAGCTAACCCGTGTCACGAAATAATCATATTTTCATATTCATTCAATAAGAAGTACTGACTTATGGCGTCAGGGGATCGATATATGAAGTTCGAGCCCTTCATGTTTGTTTATGGTGGAAGATGAAATTTAGTTTTTGGCAGCTCTGCGCTGCATGAAAGAATCGATTTCGAGAATGATTGGTTGCCTCCTTGGGAGCGACTTCTTTGTGGTGGTCTTGGGACAACTCGATTATTCTAGCCTTGGAGACACAAGTCTCCGGTTACTCTCTCAGAATGATAAATTTGGACTTCTTCCCCCTGACAAGAAGGTCTTTCCTTACTGATTTATTTTTCGGTATTAGAGTCCGATAGGCACAATTTTGTTTAAAGCAACGTATTTTCTTTTTAATCCATAAATTCTAATTTTACTCGCATTGGGATTTTTTTTACAAATAAAGGAAACTTTTTTCTTTTGGATCCGTATGAAGGGTATTGTTTTATGTATTCTCTTGTTAATAATAAATACTCGGCAACATTAAATGCTACACAAACCTAGAAATACAGTAATCTCTTTCTGCGAGGGCTAAGGGACAGCGAGAAAAATGACCATAAACGAAAAGCTACAAAAAGAAGCTTGAAAGTGAAAAATAAGTAAAACATCAGTACATTGAAGTACATTTTTGTTAATTAGCACAATGTGCACACTGAAAAATTCAGATAAGATAAATTCAAAAAATGATCTTTTTAAAATGAATTAGACTGCTACTGATAAACAGCAAAAAAGTGGAAACGGACACATTCCCAAATTTCGTTCTACTCCAATTACATTTTCTCACAAAATAAATAAAAATAGAAAATTGATGAAAAGGTTAAATTCTTGTGATAAGTAACACTTGTTCAGTTGAAGACTCTACTTTTGAACTGAGGACTTTCCTTGAGCGCCGCGTATAAATGTGAAATATTTCTGAGTGCAGTGCATAAATGAATGAGAATCGTCATTGTTTTCCTGTGTCTTCGACCGGGACCGCTTAAAAAGCGACGTGCAAAAGAAGAATACGCGCGTATAAGTGAGTATTAACTACATTCTGTGTAAATGAATTAACCATTATAGCGTGTGATTACTTTCATGTAACACAGTTAAAAAACTTATCTACATAATCTTTATGTACTTAAACATGAGTACTTAAAAGTACTCGTACTTTTTAATTACATCTGCTTTATAAGCGAGTACATGATGTGCCTTAATAGTATAAGCAAAATTTTTAAAGAATATGAATACATGTGTTACTTAAATTTTAAAGTTCTCGGAGCTATTAAAAGATGACAAAGTAATCAGAAATGAGTACATTTTGCTTAATTTTAAGTAAGTTGTTTTTAATGTGAAGTTTCTGAAAGAGTATCACAATAACATTATCAACTTTACCAAGAAAATACAAATAAAAACATCTTTTATATTAACAATATTTTAAGAATTTAAAACTTTTTTAGGTACTTCGTAATTAATTTTAAAATTCCCCTTTTTTATTGTTTAAAACTATTTAAAATTTTAGTATGTTTATCTGCTTGCGTTTGTCGAAGTACATGATGTATCCTATATTTTTTAGTATTAAAAGTATTACCACTTTTGCAGTAGCAGACAAAATAGTGTCAATACATTAATTGTGTATAATTATTACCCTTAAGAGTATCAGAGTGCAATGATTTTAGAGCAGTTTTTTTTTGTCTAACATAATATTAATATTACTTAATGAGCTTCATGATAGTATGATTATTGTTCTAATTGGATAGATATTTTACAATGGTTCAGAAAATTGCTTCCACTAATAATGCTCCGAGAAGTGGTTCAAATTGTCACTGTGGCCTTTAGTTATTTTCAAGGATTTTTTTGAAATTTAAATTAATTCAGCTGTCTTTAAATGTTCTATAATCCGTGTATGACTTTTCTTTTGTTATTTCTTACAGCAGAATACTTTGAATAATCAAAATTCTGTCTTCTAGGCTTAAATTTAAATCATTCCTGCTGTCTTACTTAAACGTACGTGTAGAGAGGAACAGGATGATAGCGGTAAAACTAAAAATACAGTAGGTACATAAAATCGTGAACCAGTTATTAATTTTAATGCTATCAACTTTCACAGCTGTAGAGTGTTAGTTCAAGGTCAAAATTAAAGAGTCGATCAAACAGTAACTTAGTCAAGCGCATTTACGGTTATTGCTTTTTTTTTCGCCTCCAACGCCGCATACACAAAATGGTGGCTCCTGATGGTGAAGCGTTTATCTGGACACTTGAAGAAATGGATTTCCTCCCAATTCGAATTTCACTGTACAAGGATGGCTGTATGTCGAAGTCCGTGACTGTTAACAAAAAACTCTCAAAATAATTGGTGGTTTGAAGAAAAAATAATTCTAACTTAGTAAAAAAACTGTAGTTTAGATAGCAAATAACGAAGGAACGCTTACCCGTCTCGGAATCTGTCTTAAATCTTGATCATTAAAAAAATAATTCAATGTGTTTGCAGGAAAAAAGAAAGTTTATTTTAATAACAGAAAAACAAATTTATTTATAACACTTATACATGAAGACGAACATCACAGCATCTCGACAAAATATAAAAAAAAAGAACTTAAACACAGGTAAAAAGAATAACATATAAGAATTCTGGGAAGAGAGATTGGGTTCTGGGAGAGAGAGTTCAGTTGCTATGCATGATTACATGCTACAAAATAACACATATAAACGTTACTTGTCAGGCTATGTACTTGTTTCGATAGAAAAAATTTCGATCTTCAACAGTAGCTATCTAAGTCCATTCACAGACTTCTCTGTCCCTGTCTGTGGATGGACTTGGATCACAACTTTTTTTTTTTTTTTTTAACGTGCGGGCACTTGCCGATTAGGCATTGTCCACTGACAACTACCCGAAGGTATTTTGGTCATTTTATTATTGTGGCACCTAGTGGGCGGCCAGCGTTGTCCCGATGAAGGGGCGGACACGTTAACATCCATGCCCAAGCTGGTATTCGAATCCTGACCCAAGGCGTGATGGAATGGTTCTTAAGCCACTAAACCACCAGGGCAGCTGGATGGCTGCAGATGAAGATTATCCATCGAAACAGCTACATAGTCTGACGAGTAACTTTTATGCGTATTATTTGACAAAGTTTTAATTATTTTATCGTTGGATGCTGATTGGTCTTAATGGTCGAGATAGTTAGCTGATATCCAGCTTCATCTGATATAGTGCCAGGTAATTTTTGTTTTCTTTGGGGCTTCATAGAAAATCGTGTGGAGGTTTCATTACTACCTAATGATCGAAAAGGCTATTGTTTCCATAACTTTGGACATATTAAACAAAACATGGAAAGAATTGGACGTTAGGATGGATACGTGCTGTATAACTAAAACTAAATATGCACATATTGAACATTTTTTAGGAAGACTAGGTCAATTTACCTTTAATTTTATGTATTTTGTTGTAAATAGTCTAAATTAAACACTTATAATACAATACTGAAACAGTTATACCTTTTAGGGATACCCTGTATATAAAATTTGTATCATTATTTTAAGGATTTCCAAATAAACTAATCATCCTGTTAAAAATATTACAAGTTTCATGTTCTTACAATAGGTATAGCACTTTATATGAACTACGTAAACAATCTGGGAGTCAGTTTATGAGTACTGAAGGGTATTTGTTTCTAAGAAAAGATAAAGTTTAGTTTTTTGAAGCTACGAAGCTCTGTGGTATGAAAGAATCAATTCCAGAGAATGATTGGTTGCCTCCTTGGGAGCAACTTCTTTGTGGTCTTGGGACAACTCGATTATTCTAGCCTTGGAGACACAAGTCTCCAGTTACTCTCTCAGAATGATAAATTTGAACTTTTTCTCAGACAGGAAGGAATTTCCTTACTGATTTATTTTTTTGAGAACACAGTTGGAAAGATATAGTTTTTCTTAAAACGATATATTTTCTCATATATATCTATAAACTTCAATTTAACTCTCTGTATGCCCTTTTCTGTAATTAAGTGAAGCCAAGACATTTTTAAGGGGGGGGGGGGAGAGGATGTTTGAAATAGCATGCAGTTACATTTATATTCTATTGCGATATATAATAATTAATATTCTTTTGTAGTGTTAGCTTACTAAATCATGCTTTTCATGATGAAATATTTAAGTAGAGTGAATCTATTTCTCTCAAACCGGAAGAAAGGTGTATGTGTGCTGTGCTTGAGAAGAGTATTTTTTGAAAACTTTTCCTTTATTTTGAGAGAAATCTTCACAAACAAATTATCAAATGATCATCTTTTTAAGCAATGACAATTCATTATCAGGTGCAAATTAATATTATTATATTATTAGTAAAAAGAATTCTGAATTTCCCCGTCTTTTGAATGGCATCCTACATATATTATATAGAAAGTTGGGGTACAATGAAACATGTTACCTAAAATCAATAGGATTTATAACAGAAAGTTGAAGCTCGCACATACATTATACCCATATATATTCCAGGTACTGATGTGATTTGGAGACAGTCGTATTTTTACAGCAAGAGATATAGAAAATTATTGCATATTGAAAGTAAATTTCGTGACTAAAAGCAATTTTGTTTTACTTCCTTGTTTTCATATGCATAATTATTTATTTTTCAAATATTGATATCACTATGGTGTGCTCTTCGAAGTTTTTTAAGTCAAACGACTAACTCCAAGCTTCAAATTTTAGCGTTCTTCGAAAACATATATTTTTGAAAAAAACTTAAATTGTATCAAAAGTGCCACCTTTTGTCCCTTCAGGTGGTACAGAAAGGAAAGCAGAAATGATAATTTTTGAATTATGTAAATTTAATATAAAATTAAAAATTATATGTTTTCATATTTAGTAATATGTTTTCCTCTTAAGCTATAACAGTTCAATTAAATTTATTTTTTCCATTTAAAATCATATTTATGCCTCACTAATGTTTATTATAAATGTACAACTGCGGGGGAAAATGCCCACTTGTACTTTATTCGGCATTCGTAGTACAGCAAAGTTATATATACCATTTGTTAACGATTGACGTACACTTTAATTTGCTATACATAAAAATTCCATAAGGGATCTCCATATTAAAATTCTCACCAACAATAGCAACCCCTAGATTTCACTCATATCGTAAAAATGAGCTCATTTTAACCCCAGATACCAATTTTCAATAAATTTGAACTAAAAATGAGTGAGTTATGAGCTTCCAAAATCCCCCTCTTCCAGTTTTATTTATTTTTTCATACTTTAATTCATATATCATACCCTATTGATAATAAGAAGCTGATTTTTATTGGTACTATTAGAACTAAACGACCCAAACATAATTTACTGTTATTATAATTTTTAATAAAATATTAATATAAATTATGAATTATTAAATTAATATTTAAAAAATATGAATAGCAACCTAACCAAATTTCGATGAAAATAGATTCAGAAAGTAATATTACATGGCTGTGCAAAATTTCAAATTTTTACTTTCAGTAGTTTAATTTATATTAAATAAAATGTGTTATTTTCATGAGTAAAGGGACCGTGTATGAATTTATTCAGTGACAATTTTTTCGAAAATTGCGTAAAATAAACGTAAATTAGATTTCTTTTGCACGAAAATAGGAAAAGTCAGCGGTATTAAAAAACAGAAAATTTTGAAGCAAATAAATTGGAGGTTTGTACAGTTCGATGGTGATTCCATAAAGCTTCTATTGTTGCGTTTGATACTATTTCCTCGCAAATAAAATGTTGTATAGAATTAGATGAAGTAGATGTATGTCTTCCAATACAACGTCCTATTTCTGAAAAACTAACATCCTTAACAAACCAGGCATGAGTTTGACCTTTCTTAATATCTGAAGTATCGGGTGTTTGGACTTGTATCCCTGTTTTATCAAACATTCAACGAACATTCAAAATCAAATTTTTCTGTCTAAATTTTCACCTGACCATAAATTAAAATGCCGCCAAAAGTCTTCTAAAAATGTTACACACTGCGGATAATAAAATTAAATGAAGACAGTGAAATAACAAACACAGTGATAATACTGGTTCGGCAAAAAAAAAAAAAAATAGTTGCGTGAAACTCAAACAAATTTTCAATCATGAAACCATTCTTCATGTTCAACCGTAGCTGAGTAACTTTCATGCTGGTAGTCAGAAGCGCAGAGAACAGATTCTCACTCCTGGCAACATTTCACCTGTCTAAGGGGATCTTCAAATACTCAACAAAAATTTCACAATTAGAAAGATTTTCAAAATCGTAAGCAGTCGTTTTGCATTTTTTCTTTAAATCATGTATACGGACCAAGGAAGTCTTGAAGTCACGGGCCATTTGGACCACTGCACTGACTAAATATTCTAATTTCTAACTCTGATAATATCAGTACAAAAAACATGAAACAGTATTTTTCCTGTGAATGATATTTATTTCTTTTAACTATTGCCAGAGAAATTAATGAAAGGTTAAAAGGTCGAAACCCCTTCAAATAGCGTTTTTTAAATTTGCAGAAAGTCTCCCAAAATCACACAAAAAGAATTCGCAATATCGCCGGAAGTTATGGTAGAAAATTGGAGAAAATTTATATTTAATGTAATTTGAAGGTTTTCCTTCGTTTAATAAAGTCAAAATAGAGTGCTGCCATTGAGAGAAACGAAGTTGATGCAGAATTAAATATGAAGACGTCCCCTTATGCAAATTAAATTAATAATAAATTAAAGTATACGTTATTTGCAGACGAATTGTGCACGTAACTTTTCTGTACGACGAACGACCGCCAAATAAAGAGCAAGTGGGCGTTTTTTTCCCGCAGCTGTACACAAAAGATGTGTGCTGAAATTTGAAATTTGACTCATATTTTTTGGGTGTTAGTAAAGTTTTAGTAGTGTTTCATTGTACCCCGGTATTTGGGGTGCAATGAAACACTGGCAGACATTTACATTTTGTAATATTTCATATATCAAAAAGCTATTTACAAACTCATAAAAATTCTTTTAGGTGAGGAAAAGAGTAGGTTAAAAGTATCCATTCATTTTAATTTTGTACATGCAAATTTTTGAACATGAAAAAAAAATAGTAAATTTTGTTCCATTGCGCCCCAACTTCCCTTATATTTTAATATGTAAAATAAAAGTAAATTTGGACATTAATCATCGAGTTTCATTTGATCAATTCCACAATTTAAAGACTTTTATTTTATTAAATTTCCCACAACATTTAAATCATTTTAAACCTTTCTTTCGTGCCCACATCTACTCAGGCAGTTGAATCTCGGTTCCCATCAGATCAGCAAAAATCAAGCGGCTCCGATCTTGGTCATCGCTGAGGATTACGACGATTTCTCTTGACTGGACTACTGTAGGGCCGTGTTCGTTGGAGGGAGTTGGTGCACGTAAAAATCTGCCGTGGCTCCTTTGTCCGCCATACTGAAACGATAACTTTGGGGGGTTTCAATCCAGGTGCAGGTCTTTCATCCAAAATGGGCCTTTTGCATGTTCTTCGTGTTCGAGATGAAATTCGCTTGTTGTATTTATGCTCACTATTTTCTATTGAAATGCATTAAGTATCCATTTTATAAAACGTTTTCTTCATATGAACGACTGAGTGAATTATTGTCTTTATGAATATTTAAATGAAATGTTTAGAAGAAGATGACGTAGCATTTTGCTTCGGAACTTTGTTATAAAAATAATGTTAACTTTCTAAAATTGTTTCGCTATTTTGATCACTATTCTAAATAGTACCTTATAGGATCATTTTAAGATTTTTGTATTTGAAATAATAAATATTCTTATTAAAAATTTTTCACACCATTTAAAATTCGATCTGATGATTTTTTAGCATTTAATGGTTGATAATATTATTTTAAATTTCACTATGGAAAGAAAACGAATTAATAAAAAAGGTTGTTATTTCTTAACGATTAATGCTTTAGCTTCTTTTGAAATAATTGTAATGTCTAGAAGGAAATATTAAATAATTCCCGAGATCCACCATATACATTGGCACGTGGGGATTCAAATACTGCCAGTAACGTCACGTGAAAAGTGTCCATTGATTCAAAACTAGAAGGCATCTTTATAATGGGGAACCAACGTTGCCACCTAACGTTGGTTCCCCATTATAAAGATGCCAATGGTTTTGGTCTTTGTAGTGGCCAAAAGCAAGTAACCGCCGTTGGAAAAAAAAATGATTATAATATTACCTAAAGCAGATGCGTTTGATGTAAATTTAGAATTAAAACATTCTTTTTCTATCGTCAAGATTTTGAGAAGGTTTCTTACATAATACTTTGGTGGTATCACACATTTTGAAGTTCAGAAATTTAACTTAGGTGTTTTGGGGAAGATGTAAAAGGACTGTCCCCCTCAATAGCTCTAAGAGAGTGACTTTCTACCAAATTTAATTACTTTGGTGCATAACATTTAATGTTATAAGTTCAAAATATTTTTCAGTTTATTTATTTATTTTAGTAGAAAAGTTTCAAGATTAAAGTTCATTCTAAAAGTCCATTCTAAACGGAATTTAGAAACTAAACAATGTCTCAGAATGTGTGATTTGGCGTTATAATTTATTAAAAACATAATATTTATTTAAAATTCTGAATGTTTTTGCTTTGAAAAATAATCGGACAAAGGGTTAATTTGTGGAACACAGTATCCGATAAATGACTACCTCCACTCAATTTGCAAGCAATCATTCTATGATAAAATTTTTAATAACATTCTTTTGCACAATTGCTGAGTAATTTCATTGAATATTTTCCTCCTTGAGTTGCCAAATGGTCTGCAAATCATTGGCGTGCACTTTCTTTGACATCGAATTCCAATATTAGGAGCTTAATGGTGTCAGATTACAAGTTGTAAGTTTACACAATCAGTTTGCGGTCAATTCACAGAGCCTAGTTGCAAAGTAATGCGACTATCTAACTTCTTATCTGAATTTTCACAATTTCTATTGGTTGTCTGATCGTATAATTCTGAATGAATAAACCTCAATACTTCCTAATATCAAAAATTTGAATTCTATGTTCGTCATTAAAACGGGACTCAATTGAAATTGTAGAGTCATTTTGTGATACTCTTTGAATAGATTTTAGGTCTCGCAGGTTTACTTTCTTGATTAAATTAAATTCAATTTTTATTAAACTAGTTTCTAATAGTTCTAAATCGCTTATTCTTAAGTATTACAGTCTTTTTAAAAATTTTATAACTGAATGTACTTCTGTGAGGGAAAATATTAACTACAGAATTTACGTTATATTCATTTTTATAAAAATCTCAATTCATAATTTTAAAAAAATATGCTCAGATAAAAAATAATGTGAATGTGTATTTTAAAGAATCTAATAGGCTTTTGTTGGAGAATAAAATTTTATTTCTGCTTATATTTATTGATTTTCTACAACATATTAGATGCTTGCACATTGTGAAAGATTTAGTGCTCAAACACCAGCGCCATACAGATAAATTACGTTTCTTTTTTCCTTTATCGAAACTGAACCCATCATCTAATGTCCCGTAAATTTTGCGAAGGAAAAAGTAGAGCTCAATTTTTATTTCTTCCAAACCGAATACTTTATAAAAAAAAGTTACAAAAAGATTAAATTGATGTTGATATTCCATTTATTGAAACACAGCGACTTCCAGGTATTTTTATTTGATGAATAATATGTAAACGGACATCAACAGTAAATACAGTCACATATTGACTAAGAAAATTTCATACGGAATTTTGTTGACTAATTAATTATTTAAGTATGTGTGGAATTTATAGCAACTACAAATTTAAATGTTTATTTTTAATTCACCATTTAGTAACTGGATTAAATAAGGGAATAAATTATTGCCTTCACAATTTTTTTTTTTTGGATTAACAAATTTATAGCACACGTAGATTAACTTAGAACAATGTTTCTCTTTGGAAGAGAGTTTTCAAGTTTACCATATGCTACTTTGAATAAACATTTTTATTACTAAGGAGTATATAAAGGTTTCTTAGGAAAGAACATATATAATCAATGAAAGCTTTAATTTGAGGATCCTATGAAAAATGTATAATTGAGTTTAGCTGTACATGTGAGTTAATTATTTAATTTCTCATCCACGGTATTTTCTAAGAGTTTCTTTTTTTCTCTTAGTTGTAGTTTTTGCTGATCTCCAACACGTAAAGAGATTTCTCGCTTTTTAATACACCGAACTTCCGAGATTCAAATCCACTTCTCAAATTTGAAAACCCTGTAACCTTGGCGTATGAAGCAGGAAAGGCATAAATATTTACATGTTATCTCACTGTGCCATCAGAAGAAATATGACGTCCATTAATCCCCTTTTTTCCCTACAACCAAGGAAGGGTAACTTACTAAAAGTAAGGAATGCGCAGGCCGTCTTTATGGTTATTTCCTACGGGCCCGTAAAAGGATGTGTGGTGTTAAAACCTGGAGGATCCATTAAAAAAACAATGGGAAACAGAAATCCATCTAGGAGCCATAAAGTTGTGAGAAAATCTGGCCAATAAGATGCAGTCCTTTGTTCTTCTGGATTTCAGACTCTTAAAAAAAGTCTTTGGAGGCACGTTAATGCTTCTCCTGATACCCTTATTAAAGAGGAAAGTAGTAAGAACTAGTTCTTTTAGAGCTATAGAGAAATGCTTGCTTTGCCTTCTACTCAAGAACACGGGAGTAAAAGAAATGCTAAGTAATTATTATTTTTTAATTACAGTGCATGTTTCAGTTATTTTTGGATGCTATTTTGAAATATAGATTGCAGTTCAAAATTTTAAAATTAACTTTGAAAAACAGTGAAGTACTTTCTTTTAAATAATAAATTTCCTTAAAACTAACGGTAGTAAAAAGCAATGACTTTTTCAATTATAAGTAAAAGAAAAAAAAACTTGAAAATTAAAACAATCTTATAAGTATTTTACCTTGAAAATCACCACACTGTAAATATTTGAATCACTCAATCATAAAATAGTTTTTAAAGGATTACAATCACATGACTTGGTCGGGCAAAGTTTTCGATTTTAGATGATTTTCTTGGAATGCTACCTGATTGTGAAATATTTTACCGAAAACCTCCTGTAAAGACCTTGTACCTCTTAGACATATGCTCTGTGACTTTAGCAACTTATTAAAATAGTGAACGATATTAAAAAGAAGTAATATTACATTGAGATGTTTGAAATATATACAGTGTGACACTTGTAGAGAATTTGGCACGATAGTTTCTTCAAAAGCCTCCCAAGTGGTGTATTGGCTAGTGTAGAACCATTGTATCACGCCGAGGAGCCCAGGTTTGATTTCCGACTTGCGTTGAAGTGTTAACTTGTCCGTCCCTTTATAGGGTCTAGCGTGGGCCACCCACTATGTGACCAATAATACAATGGCTAATACCTATCCGTCTATATATTTTGTAGGAAACTGGTCTAAATTTTTTATCAAGAATTTTGACATGAAACTATGGATGCATTCGTAAACGCCAAACGAGTTACACTCGTGCAATGAGTTTCCATCTAAGGCGTTCGTAAAGGAAACTGAGTGCATACAGTTTTTAAACTAGAGAGTTCTTATACAAAACTGAGTGCGATTAGTTTCAAACGAAATAAACCGATCTCTGCTAAGGTTTCGTCAGTTGTTTAGAAGATACACTTGCTGCACGTTGTTGTTGTTTTCAAATGGCGTCCGTTGTTATGGAAAAGTATGTTGTTGTGAAAAGTATTTTACATTTTCTAAAGCTGCAAGTATTATTTTTTTGAGGAGGAAATTTATGTGTACGTTAGAAAATGCTACGAAGGTACATAATTTTTCAAAGGTAATCATTTTCTTGTATTTTTCAATTTAGTAAATTCAAAAATGCATGTTTTAGCGTTTAGATTGAAGTTGATTTAATCCGTTATTAGCGAAATTTGAACTTCTCTTGCTAAATACTTTTGAAAAAATGAAGTTTAAGTTGAAATTTTCAAATTTTGATTTGTGCACTTCAATTATGGCCACTCTTTCTTTTAAAAATCCTGTTGATTTTATATTGAGTAGGTACTCAAAACTCTCCTCAGCAAAATTAACGCATTCGCGAATTGTAAACAAACACGTCTCCTAGGCGACGAAACTAAATAAACTGAAGTTGTTCGTAAAGTCAAAGGAAACTGATAACCACTGACAGCACTAAACACACGCATTCCAGTTTTCTTACGAAAACTCGTGCAATGAGTTTGTCGTTTACGAATGCAGCCTATGGATTTGGAATTTTTAATCCAATTTTCTCTTTATATGTTTATTTTCTTCATCACAGAGTAATTAAACCTATAGAAATATCAGGCTTATATGTTTATATTAGTGTGTGTGTTTTTATGAATCAATACCATGTATTTTTAATTGAATTAATTTTATTTCAGTTAATTTTCATGCTTAGAATGTTATCAGAGAAACTAAAATTCTTCGGAGTAATCGAAGCGTAAAATAGCTTCTCTCACGAGCGAGAATGTTTCATATGCGGCAAAGAACGTTTTTAAAATAATTATGAATTTTTAAGGTTTTCATATTTTCATACTTTATTATCATGGATTTATAGCTTTAGAAACTAGACGGCTTTGCTCAGAAAATAAATTTATTTTAATCTTAACTGTCTTAGAATTTCTTGGGATTACATTACATTTCGGAGACAGGTAACATCTCTAAAAACAGCTAAAGAAAAAATATTGCACATTTTCGAAAGAACACAGTATTTCAAATTATTCTTTTTTTCTGTTTCAGACATTCTGTAGAAAAAGCATTATTGATTTTAAAGAATGAAAAAAAAAATTAAAAGGCAAAACAAACAAAACAAAAATAACATTCCTTCATCTGCGATCAAACATCGGTTTCAGAAAATGCCTTTTTTTATCTTTTAGCTTTTCCTTTGAAATGGGAAGTGATATCATATACGTTTACTGTTATTGTTTTTGCCGTTGAATGCGCGTTTCTAAAAAGAATTCAGGAGCTGGACTTTAACGCATACCGCCTCTATAGCTATTGGTGTGAGGCAGAGATCAGTTGAATAAATTGGAATCGAGTATTTTTCATCGCACTTTCAAATATGCATCTGCACAATACTTACTGCATTTAAGGTATGTAGTTAAATTCTAAAGCGTTACTTGAAATATCTGATTTATAAATATATTACGTAAAATAGTATTTTAAGTTTTTTGTGCTCTTATATTAACATTTATTTCAATACTAACCTTGTGTCTTTTTAAAAAAAATGCGTTTGAAGATGAACTATTATGTCCAGTTTTTAATGATACAGATATTTTTTTTAATTTAATGTTCTAAAATTAGTCTAAAATCAATTACGTTAAAGTTTTTTTAATTATCTTTCCGCATGCTTTGCATTAGGTTGATGTTTTCAATAACTTTTATATCTTTAGATTTAGACTGGCAAAGTAAATCCATGGGGTATTAAGCCGAAGAATTTAATATTTATGTTTAAGGATATTATTCTTTTCGGTTTCAATTAAGTTCAGTAAGGATTCATTGGATTAAAAAAATTCTAAAGGCCACATCCTGGAAAAGTAGATAAGACACTGAACATGGTGGATAACTGAAGTGGGAAGGTAATGGGTTTGGGCCTGTCGCGCGCGGCTTTCCATCTGACGGTCTGGAGTTTGGGGCGGTTTTCTCCATATGTAACGTGAATACGCGTTAGAAACCCTTAAAATAATACGGCCTAAGGCACCTCAATTAGACAGATTCCCTACGTGTAAGCTTACAATAACACTAAACAAAAGAAATTTCTAATCACTTTTTCATAGGAACACCTCTTTCGAAAATTAATAAAAGATTGCTCTTACCTTTTGCATTCTAATATATTTAGAATATCTAGTATTTAGAGATGGACCAAACATCAATCTTCCAAAAATACAGTGGGTGCCCAAATTATTGCACTCACTTGAAAAATTTAATCTTTCACGTGTTTTTAAGGGTTTAGCTTACTATTAAACTCATAACAGCGTTTTAATTGTTGTCTTTATAGGTTTATTAGCTTAGAACAGTATAAATAGCTTAGAACAGTTTCTATTTAATAATAGAAATACAATTCAAAATACAATTTCAATATTTATTGAATCTTTCTTTTTGAGCAATCAGATTTTGCATTCGCTGCGGCATGCTGGTAATCCATTTTTTTCTTACCATTTCTTGAAACGCAGGTGTATTTTGCCATTCTTTAACAATATTTTCCGTCAAGTCCCATGTTAGCAAATTTCTTTTTTTTTTTTGCGTTGCCCACACATTTTTTATCAAGTTGAGGTCTGACGAGTAGCCAAGCCAGTCCGAAAGGGTTATATTTTTATCTTTTTTTAACTTTACGAATTTAATTTTTTTTAGCTTCAGTGCATGGTGCTGAATCCTGCATAAGACATAATTGCCAAGTGGAAAATATTCCTTCATCTGCAGCGGCAGTCGAGTTTCCAAAACTCTCAGATACTAGTCTTAACGCATAGTGTTTCAAAGAAATGTAGCCAACGAATCCCCTTAGAGCTAAGTAGGTCCCATATCATAACGGACGGAGGATTTTTCACTTTTTCAACAACGCAGCTTTCATCAAATTTTTTATAAGGCCAGTCACGAACAAGCTGAAAATTTTCCTGGAGTATTTGAATAGAGAAGCCGTCAGAAAAACAAATTTAAAATATCAGTAGTATTATGTTGGGTAAATAATTTTCTATCATAATTGAGAAAAACATTTTTTATAACAGCTTTAGCTTCTCCCACTCCTTTACACTCCAATGTTTATACATTTAAAAAAATTTTAGTCGTTTAGCAAGGATCGTCTTAGGTTAATTTTGTCTTTTTAAGAGGTCAACAATAAATAAAATACAGTTCTTTCGAATTTTGTCGTAACGTTCTATCAGATAGTCTTATGTCACTGTCGTCTAACGAGGTTTTTATACATTTTTGAGGCTTTCTGCGGTTCTCTATAATTATAGGCCTAATTTCCTTTACAGTTCGAGGAGTTGTAAGATGTTTTCCTCCACATTTACCACTACATTTAAATTGTAATGACTTGTCCTCATCCTGCACTTTCTTTATATGTCGGACTGTAGACTGAAAAACGCTAGTTACTTTCGGTATTTTACTTTAAGACTGATTGGTATGTTGTAAAGGTATTTCTGTCGTTGACTTTTTCTTAGAAAAATGTCTGCTGGCTTTCCCATGGCTGAAATTTGCGATATTTCAGGTCAGGATAGTAAAAGTCCAAAAACAGACAAAAAATACTAATAATAGCAATAATAAATATGTCATTTCTGCTATTAAAAATTTATAAATAAATAAACAATTAAACTCACCTCGAATCAAAACAGTTTTCTCTAACAAAAATATAATAATTTGTAGTTTTTCGAGACATCGTGTCGCACCCACTAGGGATGGACGCGAGACGCGAGAATTCTCGCATTGTCTCGCGTTCTCGCATTGTCTCGCGAGACGAGACAGGCATTTTTTTGCGAGACGAGAAAGAAAATATTTTGCGGGACGAGACGCGAGACGAGACAGAGTCTTGTCTCGCGCGAGATTTCTCGCGAGAATTCTCGCATTTTTTTTCCGTCTCGCATAAATACGATCTGAAAAGCGACAATTTGCCTGAAGCCTCTACCGTTTAACTTGCGTCTCCTTCGTTTTCGGTCCTGGTATACTATCAGCACTCTACAATACGCACAAACACGTAATATTTAAAATTAGAACAGACGAGAGATATACAAAACACACAAAGGAGAGGATAAAGAAAGAGGCGGAAAAAAAAAGAAAACAGAGAAGAGTTGAAAGAAAAATAATAAGTAAATAGGAAAGGCGGTACGGTATGTTCAAATCTGACCACTTTTAGACGGGGCCCGGGGCATTAAGTTTGGGGCCCCCCTTACTATCCCCTTTTTTACGCATTAAGCCCCGCTACTGAGCCCCCCTTTTTTAAGCATTTTAACCCAGTTTTGACCGCTGTTGTACTCGAAAATTGCATTTCAGTTAACTGTAGTTTTTGTACTTTAATCAAATCATATTTATCACCCCAAAAAAAATCTCTAACTTGATCTAGTGATAGACAATTAGGTAATACCTATATTATAGAGGAAATTCAGTTTTTTCCCCACAATTACTATTTCAGTACATATGAATTTATAATTTAGATAATCGGGATATATATGGGCCCCCTTTTTCTTCAGGGGCACCGGACTACCGCCCCCCCCTTGCCCCTGTGATAATCGGGTTTCGGGTATTTCAGAGAGAGATTAGAAGTAGAGCAACTTGCATTCGCATTGATGCTTACTCTGAGTAGGTTGAAATATGGTTGAATATCCTTGGTTGAAATATCCTTGTACCGATATTATCCTCAAACTTTCCCGCACGTTGCGGCGTGCGTAGGGGGGGGACGCCCACCCTGGTAACAACTTTCTAGGGGCGGTTAAATCCCTATTGTTGGCCTATTTTAAAGAGATTAAAATGACATTTTTTATTCTTATATATTAATATCGGACGGAAAGAAATGCAAGCAATTTTTTTTTAAAACTATTTTCGTTCATATTATCATGTTTTCCCATCCTTCGGCTTGCAAAACTTTTATAAATTTTTTTCCTCCCCATCATTTTATCTTGCAGTTGGGTTCCTATTCTAAAATTATCTTCGCCTGTTAGATGTCTTTTCATTTAAAAAAAAAACCCACACTGGATATACATTAGGGGGATTATGGTTTAATTTTTCTGTAAACAGGGCGACCATAACGACTGTAGTACTCTCTCTAAAAATTATTGTGGAAAAGTACAAACGGATAGTCGTCAACAAATTAACTGTTCAGTAATTTAAAATATAAACAAAAAAATAAGACGTCTATTAACCAACTGAGATACTATAATGAAATCTAAAAATGCACACACGGTCATGTTATTGGAAATATTAGGCAAATAATTATAATTATCGTTAATATAATATTGTTTTCATAATATAAAAATTACACATATTTTAGAGACTTGAAATTGACGTTAAAGTAAATAGTAGAGATTTAATAAAGACTAAAAGTGTTCTGTTTGTAATTTTTCAAGGGTTATCTTACAACCAATCGAACGATAAGCAATTCTAATTTGTGTTAATATATCCCGCAGTAATTTCAACAGAGGAGATTACTTGAACTTAAAAAAAAAATCTGTTTTGTCTCATGCAGATATGATTTTAGTAAAATATTCGCTACTTCTCGTATGAAGAGCGGGTGCGCAGCTATTTTAAAACAAACGATTGTCCATTTCATGTAGTGTCTGAGGTATTTAATGCTACAACTTGAACAGTATGATGTAGAACTACAGTATGATGCAGAAATAACACATTTTGAAAGTCGGGAGTTCTCTACAAACCGCTAAGCTTTTCACTTTTCTGATCGCGAATGACACTGACGTAGTTTTTTGAGTCATTATATTGCAATGATGCCAGGTTAATACTCATGACGCAAACTTTACATCAAGAGTCAAATAATTGCTTTTATTTTAGATTCCACATCACTGGAATTAATTGAAATTACTCATGTTAGGAATATTTTCGTTTACTACAGTGCGAAGAACGGGCACGCAGCTAGTAAATAAAAATAAATACTATATTTTCGGTGTGACATTATATATACGGATTAAATCTCAATTTCTTTTACTTCAAATGCCGATATATGCTGATATAGTTATTAATATATCTACTAATGTGGCTATATGTAAGTAATTGTTATTATTAATATTAATTTTCAATAAAATCCCAATAATAAGTTAGTATAAAATAGTAACGAAATCGCAGTCCTCCATTTTGCGAGACTCGCGAGACGTCTCGCGTCTCGCGCGAGACGAGACAGCAATTTCTATGCGAGACGCGAGACGAGACACAGTGTTTGCGAGACGAGACGAGACACGAGACGAGATAGAGGTTTACCACTGCGAGACGAGACGAGACAGCCCCGATTCTCGTCTCGCACGTCTCGCGTCCATCCCTAGCACCCACCAAACGCAAAACTGACATTTCCAAATTATTAATTTTTTTACGTGTTACTAACTTACAAAAATGTAGACAAAAAGTTCTTGGTAGCGAAAAAAGTTCAGAAGCATGGATTAAAACTACAAGATTTTTTTGAAAAGTTTGAGTAAAATAAACTTATATGATAAGAATCATTTGAGAGTAATAATTTGGCCACCCACTGTACATAGGGGCTGGCAATAAGACAACACTCATATCCACATATAAGTAACGTATTTTAATAAAGCATACTTAATAAAATGTCAAGCTCCTTGTTGAGAGCTACAACTACTACTGAGAGTTAAGCGATGGGAACAGAAATCGTTCTGCTGATGCTTTTGAATTCATGAGCCCCTCTTTGAGTTTATGAGGCGACAGAATGCAACTTTGCCGTCACACCTCTTCAAGCCGCTGAGGTTGGCGAATTACTTTCCCTCGACTAGTAGTCAGGCGATTTTGCTAGGCTGTAGCGTCATGGCCTTCTAGTCCGAACTCCTGTGAACAGTTACTGGTCGAACTAAATCCATGTTTCAGTTTTGCAACTTAAACAATTTCGTCTTTGATAGAATAGTCCTCAAGGATTTATTAAATGGCCAATTTGCACGGTTAGAATTATTTATACTAGTTAGGAAGGGATTACCAACATGTAAAGCTTTCTGTCTTTTTTCAGTAAACAAGGAATTTTGTAACAGATATTTATATCGGAATCTTGATGTCAGCGTGTTTTTAATTCTAACTCGAAGTTGGTAAGGCTTGCTTATTTTATTCTTATCAAAGAAATCAAATTCAGATATTCCATTTCCGTGAATTCTTCCAAAAACATAGATGGAGTAATTGGACTTAGATCTTCACTTACTGTCAGTTAATTATAGGGTAATGATTATGAGTTTGTAACACGGTCTGAGTAGAATAAATGTTTGTGTTAAAATATTCTAGAGGAAATTTGATTTTCAACAGAAAGGGACAAAAGGCATAAATTGGTTAAAAGATTGTTTTTAAAATTTCTCAGATAAAAATATTTGTTCAAAATCAGATGAATATAACGTAAAATCTACGAACATTTCAGGAAACATAATGATTCTCCCTTCAGCAAGAGTAGAATATTCACCATCCTGAAAAACAGTGTAAACCTTTTATAGCTATGTAATATATTCATATATACTTTTTATATTTTTATAAAAATTTCTGTCTTTTTTATGTTTTATCTTTGTGTTATCTTAGTTCAGCATATTTTTAGTATTTGGGTGTTGTTTCGAATTAGGATTTTGCATTGAATAACCTTTCAAATTTAACCCATTTATGCCTAGTGTCCCTGTTTTGGGACGGCATTTTCGCTATTAGTCGAAAACGTTATTTATTTTTCCTAGCCTTTATTCATGAGTATTGAGCCTCAAATCTACAAAATATTTTAACATAACCAAGTAGGATGTTGATATTTCGATTTTTATGCATAATGATTTTAAAAGAAATCATTCCTTGTTCAAGAATTTGACATCAGAAATTTATCTATAATTTCTGTTATCAGTAAAAATCGAAGAAGTCGCAAAAATATCCAGGCACAAATGGGTTAAAAACAAGGTAAAAAATAGAACCTAAGGATGGATTATGTGGTACTTTTAAAATTTTACAGCAAGAAAAAGGAATAGCACCTTCTCACTAGTGATACATTTTCTAACATAATAAAACAAGAAAAATAAATAGGGTCTATGCATATATTATGATACATTTTCAACTTAATGAAGAAAAAAGACAAAGAGCGCCAAAGTACGAATCATGATTTAATTTATAACATGATTTAAAAAAAAAAATAATACGGCTGATGCATGTTATTATGGTACACTTTCCAACAAAATGAAAATTGAAAGAAAAACATAGGCAACTCGCAAATTATAATGCACTCTCCAGCATAATGAAAAAAGAATGGCAAACGAAGCCGAAGTAGTTTTGATACATTTTCAACAAAATGAAGCAAGAAAGACAAATAGAGTCCACGCACGTATTACGATGCACTTTCCTACATAGTAAAGCAGCAAAGACAAATACAGCACTGCATGCTCTGCAGACATATTATGTTTTGGTGTTAAGATGAAGGAGTACGAAGGCTATCTGCCTTAAGGGGGAATGCCTTGGGAGAAGAGCAATTTTAGGAGTTTTAACGCATATCCGAGTTACATCTAGAGAAAACCATCCAAAACCACAGACTGTTAGATCGACAGCCGAGCGGCAAGTCTGAACTCTGGCCCTCCACATTTCAACAATCTACCAATTTTAGTGTACAACAATTTTGATGCACTTTTCAACATAACGGAAAAAGTAAGATAAATACGGCTCATGTATGAATTATTATGCATTTTTTAAATAAAAATTGAGTGGAGAGCACATAAGTGCGTAGTTAAATTAAACAAAAGTTCCGATATTTTACTTCTGTCTTCACTCATTCCCTCAACTTCCATAATTTTTGCTTCTTCCTATTCACGCGTAAATATGGGTTAGGATCTTTAGAAAGACTGCAATAGAGGGCACCCCCCCCTCATCAATATAGTTCCTTGTGTAAATAAGCGGCTGTATTCTCAAAATCAAATCAATCTTCCTATTTAGTATGCTTTTACTACCTTCGGCTGTTCATGATTTTTTTTTTTTTTTTACATTTAGAAGTTTTAACACTTGTTTCCTTTCAGTCTTCTTTTGCTGATGCTTTACATTTGCCTTTCTTCTATACTGTACAGCAGCGCGTATTATACTTTCAATCATGGTTCAAATTTTGTGCTTACCAAAATGCATAAAAGATTTATTTGACTCCTGTTTGTTTATTATGCAAAGATTTTATTTAAATACAATGAAACATATTTTTACAAATATCATATACGTTCATCTGAACTCACTTCTATTTAAACTAACAAAATCAAGATTGTTTTTTAAATCAAGTGGAAAGTGAACTCTATTAAACACTCTATTTTTTTCTACATGTTATGCAAAAGATTTCTTTATTGTTTAATTCTAGGGATCGAGAACGAGGTCTGAATTTCAATTTCATACAGAAACCAACAGCAATCTTTTCCGAAATGCTTCCGTTTCATTCTGGTTTGTCCAGAATAGAATACAATTCTGGAGGAGTATTATCAGAAAAAAGGGGAGAAATCATTTGGTTTTTCGAATTTTTAAACGTTGCAGTTACGTATGAGGAATATATAATATTTAAGGGAAATTTTGGTTACCAACCAATGATCTGCAGTGATTCACATAATTTGCTTGATATTGTGCATTTCTAAAAGTGAATTGCGAAAGATGCTACGTAAGACTTGTTCTCTGAAACACTTATTTACACTGTATATAGATAAAGCAAAATGAATATCATTAAGTAGGTGAAAACTAAAATTCTTAATTAAAAATATGAAGGTAATTACTGCTATTTAAAACTTATTTCATATTTTTAAGAGCATAGTAAAACAAACACTCAAAAATGGCACGTTATACTATAAACTCATAAGAAAAGTAAATAAATGCTCCGGGTGATTAGGTCTTTTATTGATTTATTAATATCTTGCCTGATAGAAAAAAAATGTCGATCAAATATCCATATAATGCAATTAAGTCGTTATTTAGGGGAAAATGAAGTAAGAATAAAGCAAAATAACGTGATTACGTTTACAAACTTTGAGAAAATTTCCAAACAGCTAGTGCAAACCTTGAACGGTATTCATTGACAAGATAATGCATTTTATAGAAAATTTACCTGTAATATAAATGAGAAATTGTACGATTTCGCCAATAGTTAATAACATTTTTGTGATAAAATAAATGGAAAACTGAACCCCAATTGCACTTTTCGAATTTAATATTTTTCGGAATGAGACGTTAAAATGATGTAGAAACTAGAGAGTTTGTGCATACAGGTTTCATTCATGGTAACGTTGACGTTAAAAGTCACAGGACAGTACAGCGCATGCACACATAAAAAGTTTACGGCATCTGGATTACTACCTAAGGAGACTTTTCGGAGAGTGTCCGTTTCCCTTGCTCACGTAAGCATGCGTCACTTATAAATAAGCATGGAGGATTTATTTGGAATCCCTGGATTTAAAACAAAATCTCCTTACTGCATTTAAAATAAAAAATAATTAGGAACAGCTTTAGTATGGTCCCTTTTTGCCGATTTTTTGATTTGGCGACAAAATCTTGTCGCCAACCCAAGTTTGCCTTGCCGATGCCAATTGTAAACAATATGGCGGATCGGATGGCGCTGGTTCCGAGATAATTGATCGTCGCCGTTAATTTTGCTATGATTTATTTTAATGGCTTTTAAATATTTTTATGAAAAAAAATTAAACAGATAACAAGCTTACATGTACATATAGATTCGGTTTAATAAAATTTAACAACTTTTCTTTTTGTGTGAGGGGGGGATGTGCCCCCCTCAACCCCCTCCTTTCTCTTTTTAGTAGATTAAATTAAATAATGCAAACAAATAATATTCTAAAGGCAATACCTCACAAAAATAACAAATAAAAAAGACAAAAAAATTAAAATACATTTTAGCATTCTGACAAAAGACTACGTAAGCAAAATAAAGAACTAATTCAAATCATAACGAACAATGCTTATCTCATACCTTGATTAAAATCCCTAAATTATTGCAATATGGAAATAATAAAATCAAAATATCTAAAATTATTTCACTGTATAAAATATTAATAACGTAATTATTTGTTGCTTCTACCCTTAACAAATAAACAATTGAGAACGAAAATATTAACCTGAAACGTACTATCAAAAGAATGTTTATTCATACAAAACTGTATATAAACAGTCAGTATGAACCTGAACATCCATTTTAAATTTCAGTAATCTTATAAATAAAAATGAAATTCTGTTTGTTTGTTTGTTTGTTTGTTTGTTTATTTGTTTGTGGATTTGATTCGTATACAAATCCACAAAAATGGACCTATCGGCCTGAAATTTAGTACAGATATGTAAAATAATATAGAATAACTCATAGTCCACTTTAAAACTTTGAAAGTCCACCCGTTCCCGGAATTTAAGAGATTTTTTATGCTCTTCACGGAAAAATCTTTCCGTAATTGTAACCCCTGTAGTGAAAAAAGTGTGAAATAAGGATCGTGGTTGCCATATGTGGCGATTTTGCCGAATAAAATGTCGTTCGCATACAAATCCACAAAAATGAACCTATAGGCCTGAAATTTAGCACAGATATGTAAAATAATATAGAATAAATCGTAGTCCACTTTAAAACTTTGCAAGTCCACCCGTTCCCGGAATTTTAGAGATTTTTTATGCTATTCACGCAAAAAGCTTTCCGTAATTGTAACCCCTGTAGTGAAAAAAGTGTGAAATAAGGATCGTGGTTGCCATGTGTGGCGATTTTGCCGAATAAAATGTTTTAAATTCTCAAAGTAAAAATAAAAGAATAATAATGATTTTTTTTTTGTTAGTTTATATTCGTAAGGTTATTTTTTTTAAATTATAATATCGTGTGCATGGGAAATCAGAGCAGGAATGTAATGCTTTACACGCAAAACAATAAGAATTGAAGATTTCCGAGGCTAATAGGTAAATTATTTTAGTTTGGCGAAAAAATAAAATGGCTCAAATGCCGATTTTGTGAAAGTGAGTTCTAGCGGTTTGCACAGATTTCGGCTTGGCGCAATTTATTGAGAGCTTAAGGAAATAGATTTTTGAAAACAAGTGCAAAGGTTTTATTAGAATACAGCGTTAAATTTTAATGATCCGTGAAGAAATAATGCAGTTATTAAGGGATTTCAATTGATCTATCTCTAGAATTCTCGCCAAATGATTACATTGATTTAAGTTGGGGGAATTCCGCCAAATTTCAGAAAATTGAAATCTTCTCATTTAGTACATCGGAGTAATGATGAATAAAACAAGTTATAGTTGATAATTTTAAAAAATTCGGCTGTATTAAGGGATTCAACTTTTCAAATAAAGGCTTGCTTTACTTTTTCGCGGTCGAACCATTTCCCATATATTATTGCTGCTAAGTCAATGCTTCGAATGATTTCCTGAAAAAACGCTTGCACAATGGCGTATGTTGGCACTTTGGCGAGGCTTAGATTTGAAACTGGATTTTATTTGAGACTGGGATATATATTGACACTGGTTATAGATAAAAATGAATGTTGGTATGAGTGTATGAGGTTGAAAAACTCCAGCACCGTTGAGCACCGTTGCACCATGAAATTTGGTTCACCTAAGTCTTTTATCATGGAGAAGCTTTTTATGCTATCCGTTTTCCTCTAACTTGCCACCAGGTGGCGCAGCAGAACGTCGAATTCTATTCCGTTTAGCCGTTTGCTATGCGAATATCGTCCAACCGATTTCGATGAAATTTGGTACACGCGAATATTAGAACACGGAGAATATTTTTCACTATCCATTTTGCTGTAACTTGCCGCTAAATGGCGCTGAAAAGCATCAACTTCTATACCGTTCGACCGCTCGGCATAAAATTTTTTATACTTACACATTTGAGCACGAAGAATATATTCTAACTGCGTTCCTTTTGATGTTACTCACCACTAGATGACACTACAATGCATTATTATTTTAAGTCGCCAC
This sequence comes from Cheiracanthium punctorium, assembly GCA_038373885.1. Lineage (NCBI taxonomy): Eukaryota > Metazoa > Arthropoda > Arachnida > Araneae > Cheiracanthiidae > Cheiracanthium > Cheiracanthium punctorium. Next base: position 759,999 of record JAWZYV010015947.1, on the reverse strand, counting down.
TAGATGACGCTGCAGCAGGCCAAATTCTTGACCATTCAAACGGTCGCTATGAAAATCAGTATACATAGCTATTTGAACAATGAGAATATTTTGGCGTTATCCATTTTGCTATAACTCGCCACTTGACGGCGCTGTAGCAAATCATTAGTTTAATTAACTACTAGATGGCCCTGCAGTGTATCACTTCTTGACTGTGCAAATGATCGCTATGAAAATAGGTATACATAGATATTTGAACACGGGGAAGAGTTTGGCGATATCCATTTTCTTATAACTTGCCACTAGATGTCGCGTCAACACATGAACTTCAGGACTGTCCAGCCGATAGTCATGAAAATTCGTATACATCGATATCTGAATGCGAAAAATATTTTCGCCGTATCCGTTTTGCTAAAACTCGCCACTAGATTGCGCTACGCCGCATGGCCTTCTGCACCGTACAAACGATTGCCTTGCAATTCGGTATGCATGATTATTGGACACAATATAACGCGATATCCACTTTGCTATATCTGTTTATTACAATGAATAGTAATCACCACAAATCGTAATATCAAAAAGTCCATTCATTCCCGTGCGAAGAACGGGTACTTCAGCTAGTAATTAAATAATAAAATTTAATCTAAAATAAAGCCATTAAAATAAAACCATAAAGCGTAATGGCGGTTTAACCACTCGAAACTCCCGCGCGAAATACTGGCAAAGGGGTCTCCAAAAGTTTAATAAAGGAACAAACGCTCCCGATTCGCTGGAGGAAAACGTTAGCGAAACCGTGACGTCACGGATGAATCTACTGCTCCAGATCATCAGACGGCGGGGTTACCATATTGGCATCCTTTATCGCGCCAAAAATAAAGCGCGCCAAAGGAACCATACTAAAGCTGTACCAATAATTACTATTTTATAGGGATTTTAATAATTCAAAAATTAATTCCGTTAAAAGTTTGACCGTATTTTTCTAGAGCTATCCAAATACAGAAAAAAAACCACATAAAAATAAGCAAATAATAATAATACACTTGTATTTTAATTATTAATTTGTTTGAAATTTAAAATTGTATTTCAAATTGTATATAACTATTTTCGGAGGATTTTATTAATTCTATAAATTCATTTTATAATTTTATACGATATTTTCTAAAAGCAATGCACTGCAAATATAGAAAAAATCAATTCCAGGGGAAAATATTATTTTCCGGCCACCAGATGGCGATACCAAAAGAATAATTGATTCAATCTAAGAACTTGAGATGTGTGAATACAGTTCAATAAATAAAGGTATCCAATACTATTTTTATCAAGATTTCGGGCTAAAAACTCCTGCAGCATTAATAAGTTAACTTTTAGAGTAAATGTCGTTCCTTTGCCGGTTATATTTATTCTTATTATATTAGGAATGTTGAATCGCACTCGCTTGCCGGCCATCTTGTTTATGAATACGGTTTATCGTAATCAAGCACACTAAAATCTCTGACCGAACGTTTGACGTTACCTTCCGATTATTCATACGCATGCGCAGTTTGCGTTGAGGTTCGTTTAGTGGTTAGCGTTAACGTTTTCGTAAGCGCAACTGCTCTGCAGAAACTTGCGGATTATATAACTCAATAGTCTGGTTTATTTATCAAAGATACGTTCCTTTTCATATTGTGATGTAAATATACCCGACTTTGCCATGATTAGAATTCATAAACTTACTCAACATGATACCAATTAAATTAAGTTGTAACTGCTTAACTCACGCTATTATGATTATTAGAAGCAAAATTTTTACTATATATATAATAATAATTTTCAAACATAATAGTAAGTTTGCTCCCAAATTAAGAATTATAAATATTGACAGTTGACATTCCTACTTTATATATTAAAGTTAAATTTTTAATGTTAACTAATGATTTTTATTTTACGTTTTTTTATTCATTTTGAATATTTTAATTCACAGTCATATATCTTGCATCCCTTCGTTTCATTGATTGATTCCAGATTTAATGGCTTACTCCTTACACAAAATTAGTTTGCACTTAAAAAACAAACTAGATCTTTTAATTCAATAAAAATATTTAGCATGAAATGCAGTATCAAAATTTTTACGAACTCATTTAAAAAACTAATGATGATAACACATCTCGGATTCGTAATCTGAAAGATCAAAATATTTATATTTCGGCACAACGAAGATCCTCCATAACAAGTTCCATAATTAATATTTTTTTCACTTATTGCAGCACGGCTAAATTCTTTTTTTTTAGCTCAGGTCATTAGCATTACCATGTATTTCCTCATTAGTGGTACATTAAAGCTGTTAGCGTCAAGCAAACAAATGATAAAAGTTTTCGCCGAATATTATTGTTTTTTCAATATATCTCAACTCCACACCCCATCGAGTGTCAATAAAGTCAGTTTTTAAATTAGCTTGGACGATAATATGGCTTTCTTGTAGCGTGTTGCTAATGTGGCTGTTGGAAAGTTTGATTTTTTTTCCCTATACGTGGGTTTATTCTATTTGGGAGTTGGTGAAATTAGTATATGATCTTAATTCATCTATTTTCATACGTTGTGGTCTTTTTACAGTCGCATTTCAACTGAACTTTTCAGTAGCAGTTATTTTTGGTCGATGTATTGTAAATAAATGATTATGACTTGACCTGATGATTGATCTGAAACTTAAATTCAATTTGGGCAATTATTATATCATGTCCCTCATTGAAATTGCTTAGATTTTATTCTAGTTATTCGGAATGATTCTGTAGTCAATGCCTTAACCAAAAAATCGGTGACGGGCAATGGTTTAACCCTTTCTGGAGCTGGCCGCGGTTATATAGTCGTGGTACGAGGAAGTTTTCAACAAGAGTGATAGCACAGTACGGAGGTGTATGCTGCGAAAACGTGTTTTGCGGCATCCATCGAAAAATAAAAAAAATTGCTATATTTTAACACAAAAATAGGAAGAGGTTAATTACTTTCCGGAATCATTAGCAGCTGTGTGAATAAAACCAGATAACTTTTCGTGAATGCAGATTTTAGGTGGAGTTGCGGTAATACTCAGAGAACGTTTCGTGGATTCCGCCATTGGGCGGCGGTAGTACCCAGATAACTTGTGGATGTGGTCAGATATGCTTGTGGATGTCGCCATTGGGCAGAAGTAGTACTCAGCGAACGTTTCGTGAATGCCACCAAAAGGCGGCAGGATTACCCAGAGAACATTTCATGGCCGCCGCAAGGGGGAGGCAGTAGTCCCAAAAAGGGTTAAATTGCTTTGTACTGTTATTAAACGAAGCTAAGATATTTTACGAAGCTAAAATATCATCTAAACGAAGCTAAAATATCATTGCATAGTGTTATAACACTATGTAATGATAAGTGAGTGTATACACTTGAAATGTACACGTGGAGTATATACACTTCGCGAAGCACCATGTTAATAGAATGATACAGTTCCGATTTGTAGGGTTTGTTCCTGAAATATGCAAAAAAGTTTAAGATCCCATTAACTATCTGAATTTTTCCTTTACTTAAATATACTCTAGTGTCAAACCAACTTTCTAAGTAACTTTCGTAAAGCGTGTCTCTGTTTCTGTAAAAAGCGTATAATTTCAAGATTTCAGCCGTAGCATTGAGATGAATTACGCTTGTAGCAGCAGTTTTTAGCTCCTTTTTTGTTTAGGAATGAAGTTTTGGTTTGAACCTTGAGCCTTAAATTCACACTAAGGGGAAGGATTGGGAAAATGTTATAATTCCTAAAAATGGTCGAATACATAAATCATAAGAATCTTTTTTCCCCCTAATTATTGCCTTTACAGTCTAACCTCGAGAGTTATTTATCGTCCTCTTCTAAAAGAATGTAAATTTCGATGCATACCCTTTGCTATTGAGAGTATGCTGCCATAAATATCAATTATATATAGCAATGTTGTTTTGTCTGAAATGAATCACAATTTAGAGATATCCCATTCAAGACTACCTGCCCAAAAATTAAAAATGCATTTGAATTCGCTAGTACCCTCCAACAAACAAGCTAATTATCCGTTCAAGCGTCATGAAAAATGTTTAAAATGTGAAAATGTTCATGGAGATTCACACACCATTAAATCGAGGTTTAACTTGCTCGTTACCATCATCGCAAAGTCACAACGAGAGATATTCCCCTTCTGTGAGCAGTACTATTTCCTCATTTTATTCTTTGTATGCTTCAATGGAAACTGGTCTTTCTGATTACACTACGTTGGACTCCAGGATGCATTAAATGAGCAATTCTGAGGACAGGAAGTAGGTAGGAATCTGAGACGAGACGAGACAGAAATTTTCTGCTCTTTTGCAAGACAGAAATTTGCAGTTTTTTGTGAGACAAAGATTTTTGTCATTACAATATAGGAATTTTGCGAGAGGCGACAAATTATTTTGGCTGTTTTGCAGCACCAGGCTGTCCTATTTTTTATCCCACGTCCATTCCTAAAAAGAAGAAGTTTGAGCGGTGAGTCTGTGAACCATGCGAATGAGCTGGGACTATGAATCGCCTTTCTCCAAGTGCAAAATAGCTTTCACATGGATTGACAGCACAACACTATTCTTTTCCTGAAAATGTTTGTTTGTGCTTCTCAAAGCTTACTAAAAATTTTGAACGTTTACATTACATATACATTTTATTAATTGATTATAACATCAGTTTTTCGGGCATATTTTCAAAAAAATATAATCATCTTTAAAAAGTATAGGTCTCCATTACTGTATTGGATAGAAGTTATAATTTACAGATTGGTAATTTATCGGACATTCGGATGTAAATTTCGAATATCATTCAGATATTCTAAACATATCCAATTTCGACAGTAACTTTGAATGAATGTTTCAAACATACAATTATTTACCTAATTTATAAAAAAATTCGAAAAGAATAAACTTGTACGAACTAAATTAAACAAACATATTTCGTTAAATAGCTTTTCGAAAAACTTTTCATAATCCTTAGCTCATAATGGAGAAATTTTACATCTAAGCCTGACATCTCCAAGGTAACAGTAAATTAAATTTTTATTTAACCTTCCTTTTTGAATGAATCAATAATATTTGAGTAATTCATATGCAATTTCCCTATTTTTATAATTACTCAATCAAAAAAAGCAAGATAATTGGCAATTTTCCATTTTCATAACACTTTTTAATCCTTCATATTCCCGGATTCTCACTGAGATGCAGAACTATAGTTATCTTGTATCAACCTTACGTTAATATTATATGGTACTTCAAAATACTTCTATCATTTTTGCTCTTACATACTCGTACTTCCGTACTTTTCGTGAATAAAGTTCTCTGGTTTGGGGAAAAAGCAAAGAAAAAATTCTCTGAAGCATAGTTCGAAAACAAAAATTGTCCTCAGAGTGTACTCAAAACAGCTTAGAAACTATCGCGCTGTAAGACCTCCAGTCCCGAAAAGAGATAGTAAAAAAAAAAAAAGAAAGGAAAATAAAAAATATCACCAACTAAGCAGCATAAACAGTTATTCGGGAGACCACACGAGTAAACTGTCACCTTTAACAAGAGAAACCCGTGTAAGGGAGAGATTTCTAAACTAATTACTGTCATTTGCTTGTTGGAGCTCATTAAGACTTCATGTCCTCCGAAAAGGATGAAACAGATGCAAATACTAATTACTATTAAGTAAGCCATGCGCTGGGAAGGAAAAAAAAAGCATAACATCATTAACACCGCTGTTGCAAAATTCGGCATAAAAACCAGTTTATTAAGGTAGCCCATTAACTTTATTAAGATTCGCCCTCTCTCTCTCTTTCTCTCTCTTTTGCCGGGGTTGACAAGCAAAATGCTTTAATTTTTATATTACTTACATACCGAGTTTTCCAGCGAGATGGAAGATTTTTTGACTCGCATCATAAAGGAATCGATGAGGGAAGAATCCAGGTTGGGAATAGAGAGAAAAGACTGAAGTGGTGCTTAAAAATTTCGGGATCCGCACGTGCGTTTGGTGAAGATTTTGTTTTATCCGCGCTGGAGGGGGAAAATGAACGATGGATTTTGCTTATTATTCAGGCCTTCGGCGCGAGAGTTTGTTTACTGGAAACAAGGGTGGAAGGAAAAATTCTGTCTTCTAATCTATAAACGCAGTTATTAGCACCTGACCTGTTGCCAACTCTTTTTCGATAATCGTTTCGTTTAATAACAAGAGAGATATACCTTTATTAAAATTAATTAATTGTCGAATACATTTTAACATGAAGACACTTTTTGTAGAATTAATACTTCATATACCTACCTATATGTATTTCTTGTACTTGAAGTAATATTGTAGTCATGTGATCTGTGACCTCAAACCCTAGGAAATAAGTAAACTTACTCGTACATAGGTTTTTCGTCTATTTTTCGGAAATCACTCATTTCCTTTCATAATTCCTTTTTCCTCATTCCAACCCGAGATTTTTCATTTTTCCATACAAAAGAGGCTTCTGTAACATGTTCGACGTCATGAGCGGGCAACTCTTGGAAATAAAAGACAAAGCCTTTCTTCGTGCAATATTTCGATATTAAATACATCTAGTAATTACAGTTAGTAAAGATAATTATTTATTATGATCATATAATTACCACACACTGTTATTAGGATACTTACTTATTATACCGCCGACCATTTTTACCAATACTTTTTCTCCCAATTTGGAGCGATTTATGACATAAATAACGGAAAACAATAACTTATTTTCCAATTATTAGTACTACTAACCCTATTACATTACATTACATCAGCGGTGCCCAACCAATGCGGCGCGCCCTCCTCGGGGCGTGCAGAGCGTTGGAAGGAGAGTCGCAAGAACAACTGCCAAAGAGAAAATGATAATGCATGCTTTTAAAAATCATTTTATATATTCTTAAATTTACTCCAAGCCATATCTATTTTCACTTAAAATATTTGTTCAAACTTCACCAATAACATTATTTTATAGAAAAGACGACTAAATAAATAAATATTCATTACTGAAGAACAGAACACTGAATGTATGATGAGGAATATGAAGGAGGGGGGCGTCATCGTGAGTTACCTTTTTTTGTGGGGGGGAGGCAAAATGTTAAAATGTTGGGAAACGCTTCATTATATAAAAGTTACTTATTTAATACATTAATCTTTTTAATCTCGAAAGCTGTAAGAGTGTCCAAAATCACAAACCCTCACTTTACATGTTTAACTGCATAATACGTAATTACCGTTATTAGTTTATGTCTATTACCCTCTGTTTTTTTACTTTTTAATTCCACCTTTTGTATTTTTTTAAATATTCAATTTATTTTCACATATTAGCTGTGCACCATTGCGATAGCTCAAGCTACAAAATACTCTTTTACACCATAAGTTTTGTTTGGAGAAAATTAGCGCAGAAAAACATATCGCCTCAAAATATTTACCAGCTACAGTATATAATCAAAACACGACTGACTAATCTAAAATAAAACCAAAAAAATTGAAACTTGACATGTATATTACTCTTGGCTTCTAGGCGCTTGCTAGAAAAGGACTTTCAAATTTCAAGTTACAAGAGGACGCATGATTGCATGAATATAAGCAAATATTCCGTCAACATCCCACCAGCAAAATTCAGTGGCGTTTGTTTATAGCATAGAACACGCGAGGATGAAATCATAGTAAAAATCTTTTTAATTTAAGAAGCCACACGATAATTCATCTGTATAAAACAAATCAGTAACCAAATACAAATATCATTTTCATTGCTTACATTTGCCGTCAGAAAACCGTAAACCCTCAGAAAATCAAGAATGCGTTTATTGAGAGATCCCAAACACTTAATTCCGTGCGGATCTTGGATTGTATTCAAAATGAAAATTCTTATCAATTAATGTTTGCATGCCGATCTGATCATGCAAGGATTTATTGTTTCAGCATTCGAATCACAGTTAGAGATCAATTTTAGAATACGAGATATTTTCAGAGATACAAAGGCAGAATTGAAAGTGCATGGTCAGCAAAATGTCGTAGACGAAACAGCCAGAGCTAGTTGGTGGAATGAAATAGCTTGCGTACATTTGTTTTATTTTTTTCAACTGGCGTACACTTGCCAATTAGGCATTGTCCACTACAACTGCCCGAATGCATTCTTCCACTTTATCATGATGGGTGCATCCAATTGTCGTCCAACATTACTCCCTATGAAGGGACGGACAAGTTAACACCCGTTTTCAACTCGGGATTAGAACCTGGACCCAAATCGGGATAGAATGGTTCTTAAGCCACTACACCACTTGGGCGGCTGTTACTTTTTAGTACAGCTTCCTTTGCTAACAAATCATTGTTTTTATAGCTGTAATGGTCTAAAAATCTAATAATCTGGAAATGGCGTGTTTTTTAAATTTATATTATTGTAAAAAAATGGAATAAATATTGGAACTTAAACATTTTAAAAAGGCTTCCGTTTGTTTAAAAATATCGGAATTCAAGATTTACAAATTACACATTTCTCAATTAGGTTAAATTTTTATTAACGTGGGGGAACATGCGTATCCAGCTACTAGTTATATATTATATATATTCTATTGTTTAAAAATATGCCTAGGGTAACACACTCTAGATCTATGTTTAAATTTCTATTTTTTTAATCTTAAATTTGAAGTTCATGAAAATTTTAAATCTCTTGCAAATCTTATATATTGATTGCAGATCTTAATATATTGAAAAATATATTTTTGACAAATTTTCTGTTTGAAAATATATGTAATTGTCAGTCTAATGCAGAAATTTTTTTTGTTTTATTGAAAATCAATGCCAAACTAGTGGCAACCTTATATTTGTGAACAAAGATATGGCATTACAGCCAAGTTTCTTTACTATTACTACCCTAAGCAATCACTCCAATAGAAAATCAATCGTAGGAATAGATCGGAAAAACAAACTGGTCGTTTCTACGAATTCTATGTGTTAAGGTAATCACTATTGTGTGAAGTTGATATGCATATGTATAGGAAATATCATATATTATGATATTTACACTTTATTGTCCTTTGTAGAAAATGATTGGATTAGAACTTTTGGAACACGAAAAAGAATATGTGTAAGCTGGCACCAATTGAATTATTGGCTATTATTTGAAGTGTACCTCCATGTTGTTATTCTGTTCCAGGAAAAACAAATGTGCGCTATTGAAGCTAAATCCTAACTAATATTATAAATGCGAAAGTGAGTTTGTTTGTTTGTTTGTTTGTTTGTTTATGACTCTGTCTCGCGTAAACCCCTGAATCGATTAGGATGCATTTTGGTTTAGATATAGATGGGACCCTGGAAATGGTTATAGGCTACTTAGAATTTTAGATTTTTAATTACTTTTTTAGTTATTAATTAAAAACCGTTTTTACCGAGGTTTAACCGAGTTTCTCCCGTATCAAATGATTCATGTTTTGAGCTAACAAGAAAGCTATTACTTCAACAAAGAAGCGCGTGCGCGTGCATCTGAAAAACATTAAATACCACGGAAATTAAGCCAGTTTTATGCCAATCCTAACTAATATTATAAATGCGAAAGTGAGTTTGTTTGTTTGTTTGTTTGTTTATGACGCTGTCACGCGTAAACCCCTGAATCGATTAGGATGCATTTTGGTTTAGATATAGATGGGACCCTGGAGATGGTTATAAGCTACTTAGAATTTTAGATTTTTAATTACTTTTTTAGTTATTAATTAAAAACCGTTTTTACATTGCCATGCTTGGCGAGTTTCGTCCGTATCAAATGATTCATGTTTTGAGCTAACAAGAATGCTATTACTTCAACAAAGAAGCGCGTGCGCGTGCATCTGAAAAACATTAAATACCACGGAAATTAAGCCAGTTTTATGCCAAATCTATATATAATAATAAAAATGAATGTTCTTCAGACAAATCTACAGAAAGCAGAGCTTTGAAAATTCGAGCATGACTGAGACCATAACTTCGGTAAAGTGCACCTGAGGCTCAGAATTTTGAAATTTTAACTACTTTTCTAACTATTAATTAAAAGCCGTTTTATCGCCCGCACAAAATGATTTATGCTTTTAAAATAAAGCAGAAATAATATTTGCAAAATCACATTCATTTGAAAAACATGGAAATTATGTTGATTTTACGCCAAATTAAAAAGGATAAGTAAAGAAAAGGGTACTTACGTATTATCCCGGCGGTCCGCCAAGACAAGCGATTTTTTGCCGAAATAAATGCCGAACACATGAAATTATTAATGGCTTTGAATACGATTGGCAACAGTTTGGCAACTCATTTGACGAAAAAACAGTTTGGCGGGAATGACCGCCGGGATAATACGTAAGTACCAAGAAAAGTCCAGATGTGTTTCTTGTTCTCTAAGTTCATAAATTTCCAAATCCTACCAATAATATAAATGTATACGTTTGTGTGCTTGGATGTTTTTGACTGAATCACACAAAAATGGTTGAACGGATTTGGAAAAATTTGTAATGAAAATAGCTTATGCCCTGGATTAACATACAGGCAGCCTTTCAAGCATATAGCATAAATAATTCTTTTACAAAGACACTCAAAATAATTCTAATGCATTGCGCTCTATGGAAATTTTGTAGCTACTAAACCGATTCTAAAACTTTTTTCAATGATTGAAAGTTACATTATTCCTGAGTATTATTGTTTGTTTGTTTTTGTATTAAGACCGATTGACTGCACTACGGTCCTAGGCCTATATGGCGAATTCCTCTGTGGGGACTTTCTAAGGGATCCTAGCCCGTATTTACGCGAGGATTTTTAGAAAACCATGGGAAACTGCGAGCGGCTAGGTCGACAGGCGCGACCGTGGTTTGAACCTTGCACCTCCAGCCTTCCAGTTTTGAGAACAGAACCTCTTAGACACTTGTAGGACCTTGAGTGTTATAGGCAACCTTTAATGCATATATCACAGATAGTTCTTTCACAGGGATGCTAAAAAGAATTACATTATACTCTATGTGCATCTCTGTAAGTACTGAACCGATTCCTAAACTTTTTTTACTGATAGTAAGCTACACTATTCTTGAGTATTATACGCTAAAATTCATGCATGTAGCGTAAATAGCTCCTTTACAGGAACACTTACAATAATTCTAATACATTACACTTTCTGGGTATCTCTGTAACTACAGAACCGATTCTTAAACTTTTTCACTAATAGAAAGCTGCTCTATTCCTGTTTAACATAGACTAAAATTCATGCATATAGCATAAATATTTCTTTTAAAAAACAGTTCGCAAATACTGTCATAACTGTCTCTATTCGCCAAATGCCTGAAAAAAATCTAAATTTAGTAACTCTGCATATTCTCTTATTTTAAATGAAGTATACTACCATGAATTATACTTCATTTGAAACAAATAAAAAGCAAATAATATTTAAATGGAGTTTCTTTTGTCACAACAATATTTGTTATTCACACATGCTACATTTCTCTCGGACCTAATTCTAAAGCCGACGCGGACGAAGTCGCGGATAGCAGCTAGTAAGAAAATATTTTTTTTTTTGTGTGTGCGCTATAATTCTTTTACGTGTTCCTTCCCAGAATTGATAGATCATGGTCTTTGCGCTATATAGTTATTTGTTTGGTAATTTTACAGTGATGAAATTTCCCTAACATGTTCAAAATTTACCTTTCTGAGCACCAGAGATTTATTTTGCGATGATAAAACTCAATTAACTCAGTCGCGAATAATAAAAAATAATAATTAGTGGGACATAATTTCAATTTTGGTTTTGTGTCTACAGACACAGTAGCAGCGGCTGTCCCTTTGTGCAATGCATCACTTTCACATACTGCTTTTTACCTACATTGTTGAACATTCACTGATCGATGCAAGGGAGGCAGTACTGGGAACGAAAGAGGAATCATGACCGTCGAATCTTTGCAAGGACGGGGATGAACAGATTCAACCTGAGTTCAAGTGGAAGTTTCTTTTATTTTTCTTCAAAGGGCGGGCGTTTGCTTATAAAGCACTCCGCCACTACAAAGACCGAAATTACTTGTCATTTTATTATGGAAGCAACCAGTGCATTGTCCATCAAGATGCCACCCAGATCCATCAGATGCCCATTGTCCACCCAGTGCATGTCCAGATGCATTGTCCATCAGAAGAAAATAAAATAAATAAGGGAATCTGTGTCACCAGTGAAAATGCGTTTCAAATTGGATTAATGATTGTGTAACCAAGACTTAGTTCGAATAGCGAAGGTAATAATTAACTGGGGTATTCTGGAAGTCAAAGTTCTTCTTGACTCCTCTCTGAACTTAGAACTGGTAACTTAATGAAACTGGTAAACTGGACTTAGTACACCAGCTCTGTACTCAATTTTTTTTCTGTTTCTGATTTATTTTTTGTTTGTTTGTTAATTATGTAAAAAATTATTAACTGTAATGTAATAATCATATTGAGTCTTTCCCCATGGGTTCGGCTTGTTCGCGCCTACGGTTGTAATTTCACGGGTCAGTTGGAGAGCTGGCCTAATATAAACATTAAACCAATGGGTCAGTTGCCTGCTCTCGTGAAATCTGTAAATTTGAAAGGACGGACAAGTTAACACGCAAGCCGAGAATCGAAACCGGACCCTAGGTGTGATAGAATGATTCTTCAACCACTACACAATCTAGGCGGCTCAAGTGGAAGTTTAAACGCATAAAACCCTCCCCTTGGAGCAAGCCGCTGCCTGAATTTAATGTGAACACAGTGACCATTTTCCAAGACGCCCGAAGTTTTACAACGGCAAACACAAGATTTGTGATTATTTTACAGAAATGTCCAATTTTAATATTTATTTTAGTGTAGGTTGAGAAAGCAAAACACGCAACATACAGCGCACACTTCTGTTACAAATTATAGATCCGGCCGTATTTGTTCTCTATTCCAGTCTGCTAGAAATAGAAGAAATAAAATATGAAGAAATCAGCACAAAGTCTAAAAAATTCCTGTCCTTATATCCACTTGATTTACTTTGTCTCCTCACGAGTTATAAATAAATATTTTAAAAACAAGCCACGCGAACAAAAAGACATTCTTTCGGCGTAGTGTGTCTTCAAAAGAGCGTTCATTTGGGGCCTACGACGGAGAAGAGGACGGTTGATTGCTTTCCCTGCCTGGCATATAAAAGAGAGCGAATCTATATATTAGCATAATGTAATTTAGTTACTTAAACATTCATAGCAGGTGTGCCGTCGTATAAAGGCAATTTAATTTTGTTCCTCACACGACATTTTGGCTGAGCTACGCTTCTCTTTTTTCATTGTTTAGCGTATAAAATGTACGGAATTTTTAGCGCATAAAATGGAGGAATGTTACATGTTATTTTAAATACTGAATAATCTGTTGAATGCTTAATACATGACTTTCAAATGATGATGAAATTATACGTTAGTTAGATGCATTCTTTTGAAAAATGCTCTCCCTGTTGTTTGAATAGAAAGATTAATTCTTACTTAAGTCGTTATCCGAGATTTGTGGTGGGAAATAATTGTGCTAATAAAATTAGCTCTCAAGTAATTATTCTAATTGCTTAAATTGTTGCTGTATATATTACAAGAAATTAGTGAGAAGGGATCATCATATGAAACATGGTAAAATTTAAATTTATAGTGGAATCAATACTTTTACTTTAATTATTTAAAGCAATTATTTCTGCAATAAATTTTAATGCTTTTCATAACCTATATCATAAGCAGCTTTCTTTGATACGAAATATGAATAAAAAGTTTATACTTAAAATATTTTTATAAACATTTTAAAATTAAATTAATTACGAAGGAAATATATACAGGGTTCTCTCTAGCTATAGGCCAAATATTTGGGTACTCCGCTACAAAACTTTTTAAAAAATTCTTAAAAATTTTGAAAAACGCGTCACTCAAAAAAAATTTTCAGTGCAGTTCCATGTTTAAAAAAGATTTCTAAAATTTTCAGAAAAGGCACAGGTTTTTCGCATATTACAGTGTGTAATGCAGCTTATGAAGAACCATTCTGAATTTTTTCAAGACCTGCTCCTATTATTTTATTTCATTTTGTGTACCAAAACCAAGAACAGTTTTTTTTCAAACTACAGCCTTAAGTAAGCATTTCATTTACCTTAATTTGGTAGAACTGATAAAATATTCGTCCAATTTCTCAACACAGTTTCATAAATAATTCGATTGTCTTAAAAAAATTCATCAAAAAATTAAAAAGAACTTGTCATGTTACTTTCTTAACATGCATATTTTCTAATTAAAAAAAGGAAAAAGAAAGAGAGAGAGAGCATTAATGTTTTATTGCATATTGCCAATTATTCAAAGTTCATTTTTCTCTATCCATTGATTATTATTTACTACAAGAAGTAATGTAATTCCTTGAATCTAAGATGCTTATTATACTTATACATGTATTTATATTTCGTGTTTTTATCTTTTGCCATTTTGCTAAAATGTGTGTTTTACTAGAGTCTATAAACTTTTGGGACAGACTATATAAGTGTGTGTGTGTAAATGTAAATACGATGAATTCATTAAAGATATAACAGTTATTCAGAGCTCAGTTATAAAAAATATCGTGTAAAATGCATAAAATACAATTTTAGTATGAAATGAACACTTTATGTTGAAATCAGCAAATTTTTGTTGCGCGTTTATGTGATAGTCACCTTTCCAGAAGTAGCTAGGAGACTACAAGACGCTTGAAACTGCGACTACATGACGTTTGTATGGAGTTATTTAATAATCTTAATTATTGAATATTTACACATCAAGTTTCAAATTTTCTTCAGTATAAATAATAATAGATATTTTCAAGACTTTAATGAAATGCGCATTTTCCCTCTTTTATGCATCTTATACATTTTGTCATGGACACGGGAAATACAGGGAACAAATGCTTCTATTATTTGTTTAAATTGAGTTTTTCATTTAGTCTCTTCTAAAGAGCTTGCGATTTAAAACTGAAGTAATAGTTCCCAATATAAAGTATACCTTAACCAAGAACAATAAAAATAGACACTATCACTCTTTTCACTACCCCCCACGCTCCCTTTAATTTTACCTTACACAATGGCGATTGCAATTTTTCGTTTACAATCTTAGTATTTCTCTTCTTCTACAGCTAGCAATAAATTATATTGCTTCAAAAAGTATAAATCTAAGGCTGCTTCTTCGTATTCGTGCTTCAGTTACAGCGGATACAATACATTTAAATAAATAGGATTTCGCCTTCAATTACAGAACTCGAAATAAAAGCATGTCCCCAAAGTTAAATATTTGTTCATTATTTCGATAAATAACCGAACAAATACAGCAAATTTCGCTCCCTACCCGGCATCAGAAAACAAACAAGATTGATTTCGTAAATATTTTCGGAAAGTAGATTTTATCTCCCTCATGCATTTGTGCGCCCTTTTTCATCGCTATTGCCTCGGGGTTTTTCAGATAATACACTTTTTAATGGCAACACTGTCTGAATTTTTATACTGATTCTCAACGAAAATCTACGAGCAGAATGGAGACTTTGTACCTGGTAGATATTTATACAATGCAAGCATCGGTAAAATCTCTAGATTAAAAAAGGACAAAAAGAAAAGTTAGAGGAGAAACAGAACAGCAAAAAGCCGGGCTTAATATGATATGTTGCTTTAAATAGAACTTTATTCATCATATTCGATTTTTGAAACGCAGTAAGTTTTCTCTACTCTTCCAATATTGGAAATGCAGAATCGATTTCTCCTCACAGGACAGAATCGTTGATTTTGAAATGCAGTACTTGGTAGATTAAAATAAAATATTTTTTATAAAGAACGCTCTGCTTTTGGTGTCTGGATCATAAAAGAGTATTTTCACCCGTTTCTGCCCCTTTCATACAATACTAATAACAATAAATTTCATTTTTTATGTGCATTAGTACACCACCCTCCCTTTCCCGGAAATAAATGTTTAGCCAGTCTTTACTTTTGAAACTACCGCGGGATATATACTAACAAAGGATTGATTTTTGTCAGTTAAACTTGCAAAGCAACTGTACGATACATTGGGATTTAATCTATATTATCTCCCCCTGAAATGCTCAATTTAGCTATTTAAATCCTCTATGATTCAGCAGAAGAAAATGCCTTATTTTAATCGTGTGAAAAATTCCAAAATGTAATCTCTTGAGAAGAATTGCACATTGAGGATATGACATAAATTTTATGGATAATCAATCTCACGCAGTTTTTAAACCACTAGGTCAAGTTTTTGACCGCCGTAAAAGAAATACGCTTTACCACATCCAGTTCCCCCGATTCCTTCATTCAATTAGTTATCAAAAAGAGTAAATTAAAAATTATAATTAGATATTAGAAAATACTTTTTTTTTCTTTAGCTAGGACCGTTATGGAGGAACGCAATCCTACGTTCGAAAGAACGAAAAAAAGGATTTGAGAGAGTGGTTAGAATTAGCGTGCAGACAAAAAAAAATGTAAGAAAATCTGAAACACTTTCATATTTTAAATATGCACTAAAGTGCTATATACAGTGGAACCTGCTAAAGTGACCACCTTGGTAAAGAGACCACCTGTCTTAAGTGAACACTTTTATGAAATTTCATTGTAACTCATAAAAAAAATGTATGGGGAAAATATCCTGCAAAGTGACCACCTGCGAAAACCGTATAGTGACCAGATAATATGCCAAATTTAAGTTTTTCAACCTGTCAAATGTGACCACTTTCCACTATAAACTGCCTCTTAAATATAAAGCACATTGAGATAATATAGAGTGCTATACACCTTTGCAGTTGTTTAACACAAGATTTGATGTCAACACTGATTTTCTCTTCTGTAACACTTGTTCTCAATAGATGAATAAATAAAACAAACAAAAAAAATTACATAAATAAATTAAAAAGGAAAACCTGTTTTAGTCTAGATTCTTTTATATTTCTGTTGATGCTAATTTTGATTCAGCGTGGTTTCCGGTAAGAGGTGTGTGGGATGTAGTTAATCACATATTTACAATTATTTTTGATGAAGTTAATCACACATTTATGAGTACTTCTGATTTCCCTTTATCTATTCTAAATATAATACTCTTGCCATCTTAAAGTCCCATCTGTCAATAATGCTATTTAACTGTTTCTTAATTTACTTTGGCTTTAGCCTTTGCAATGCATTTTGTTGGCATCTGTAGTTTGTGAATATATTTGATTTTCTTTCTTTCCCACAGGATTACAATAATTTTGTCTAGGCTACAAAAACTATATTCTAATCACCCCTGTGGCGAGTCAGATTTAAATTTTGCCAAACATGTATTAAGCCTAACATTTCTTTTCATTTTTTCAACCTGGCGATTTATTTGGCGACCGGCCTTTTTAGAACTCTGCTGTTACAGCACAATGTGTTATCTAAACAATGTGTTCTTGATGCACACTAGTGAAAATTGTATCATGAACTATATTTGTGCAAACATGAAAACATTCGAACATTCAAACTGTACTTTAGTAATATGTCAAGCTGCAAAATGGAAATTTATATTTTTTATTCATATTTATTATTTTTTATTATTCATTGTGACCAAGAAGTATTAAAATGCATATTAAAACGTAAGTATAAGGAAGTCGCACACAATTTGTATGGAATGTGCATTTTACTGTTTCAGCATTTTACTCCCCACATTCCTCTTTTTTGTTCATGGATATTTATTGATTTTGAGATCTTGTTATAAATAAACTGTAGAGTGTTTGTTAGATGTTGTTTGAATGAGTTGTTAGATGTTGTTTGAAAGATGTTGTTTGAAAGTGTTATTTGAATTTTAAGCATAAACAAATTTATTAAAGTGCTACCTTTGTTAGGTGACCAGTCTTGTCGTTCCCGAGGGTTGTCACATTAGGCAGGTTCCACTGTATTAAAAACATATCATATTTCATGCGTCTTCCCTATTTTCTCACCTTATTCCATTAAGTTGGAAAGTGTATCATTACTCATGAGTGTGCTGTATTTTACTCCCTTATTCGATGAAACACATATTTGGAATCGAAATCTATCTTATAATAGCCTACTAAAACTGTTTTACAATCTTCAACAAGCATCTTCCAACTACACTTCACAGTTTTAAATAATATTTGGAATCTGCATCATAATACATGAATGTGTCGTATTTGTCCTTCTTGGGTTGATTTCTCCTTTAAAACGGCATGACTCTCGCCAAGGTGGTGGTAATTAAATATATGCAGTTACCACGAGTTACCAAAACGATTTTTTCTATTTATGAGGAAACCGTAGTTTAGAATTAAAATGGATATTTGAAACAACATGTAAGTACAGCATTCCATTACTTATTTATTTATTTTGAGTTGCCAATTAAGGTAGTTTCAATAATTAAATGCCTTCAAATTCCTTAACCGGTGCTTTTATCGCTAATTTGTTCCCTTTAGTTGGTTGATTCTTACTTTAAACCCCACTCCTCCCCTCCGCTCTCGCCAAGGGTGCGATAACATAACTATACATATTCAGTTACCATGACGACTTTATGCATTTATGTAGCAACTGTAATATAAAAATGGCAGTTTGGAACACATGTAAGTACAGCATTACTTATTTGCTTACTTATTTATTTGGGATGCCGGCTAATGTAGGTTTAATGATTAAGAGTCTTTAAATTCCTTAACTGGTGCGTTTATCGTTAATATGTTCACTTTCGTTTTCACCTTGTTCTTTTGGGACAGCTGAAACTTGTGCATAACTACTAGAGACCCATGACTGCAAGGCTCGCCAAAGTGCTGCGATTTTTTAGGTTGGTGAGAGTGAGGGAGGGGGGCGTTAAAATAAGAATCAACTCTTTCTTGTTCCATAGAACACATTATTGGAATCGGAATCTATCTTAAAATCTCCTACTGAAACTGTTTTACTATCTTCACCAAGCATATTCCAACTGTACTTCACCATTTTAAATACTGTTTGGACTGAACATCATAATCCATGAGTGTGCCGTGTTTGGCTTTCTTGTTTCATAAAACACACATTTGGAATTGAAATCTATATCAAAATCACCTACTAATACTATTTTACAATCTTCGCCAGGCATATTCTAACTATATTTTTCTACTTTCTAGCCAAATTCGGAAGATATCGCCAATCTTGGTTCGGTTTTAAAGTTATTTTTTGGCAGCAAACTTGGCGATCAATTATCAAAAATGGCAAACCTTTTGCGACTTTCAAGATTTTAATCTTCCCCCCACCCCTACCCCACCTCTGCGTTATTTGGAAAACACATTAGAAAATATCTTCACATGACATTTCACGTCTACAAAATCTGGTCAACAAAGTCGCTTGGAAAAAAAATCTGGGCGTGAACGAAATAGCAACCTAGTTCTAAAACACTTTTTAAAATGTTCTCTATCTTTACATTTACTAATAGTTTGTCTTAAGGGGTCAATTACACTTTAAAAAATTATCCGATGTGCACAGCACATGACTTTCCTATACGTCTATTAAATGAC
Organism: Cheiracanthium punctorium; assembly: GCA_038373885.1. NCBI lineage: Eukaryota > Metazoa > Arthropoda > Arachnida > Araneae > Cheiracanthiidae > Cheiracanthium > Cheiracanthium punctorium. Next base: position 740,537 of record JAWZYV010015947.1, on the reverse strand, counting down.
ACGAGTTTTTGATGCACTTCGTTTAGATTTGAAATTGACATTGGATATTTCAATCATATTAAGGTTTGGAGATACCCTACCAAATATGACAGGTACAACTGGGTTCAGTTTTCGAAATTTATTTTTATCTCCAAATTTGATGGTATTTTGGAAAAACTTTCCTTCTATAACTTTTGGCGAGATTTCGGGCATGACTCCAAAAAATAGCCAGTGCACTGAACAAGCCCATAGATCTTAACTTGTTGAAATTCTTTTCATTGAGCCAGTAAATAAACTACACTGTCGATAATCAATGAAATACAGAGGTGCAGTTCTAAACACAAAATTCCAACTTTCTACGACTAACTGTTCTTGAGTTATGTGAATATGAGTATTGGGAGTTAAGTGAATTATTTATGCGCATCTACAGATGTTATGTAAAAAATTGTAAAAATGGATATGTGTTGGAGAAATTGCATCATTCGTGCATACAGTCGTTGAGTTGAGACGTCAGACAAAAACACGTCAAAGTAAATTGAGAGATGGTCGAAATCGATTTTTTACGACAAAATCTGAATGCGATTTTTTTTTTCGATGAAAATACTTCCGTTATTTCCTACAACGAAGTAGGAAAAGGACTCGAGTTTTTTAAATTCCAATGATGACCTTACCTTTTGACTTTATTCATTATATTTGAGAGAAAAGCCTAAAATAAAAATTTTTAGAAATTTTCAAGATATAATATACGAGTTATAAAATACTGGAAAATAACCCTTCTAATGTTAAATAAATATTTTAAACGTTAAGCTATAAATTCTAAAGCACTGACTGTATTTTATTACTGTTTGAAATTCCTTTTCTCTTTTGAAATTTTACACAGTTATGCAGCAATTGAACAATTTGAACTTCCTTTAAAAAACTGTATTCCCGCTAGTGAAAGATTTTTAATTACAACTTCAATTTAGTTTAAAGAATGGGTATTCTGATATTAATATATTTTAACCATTTACATATCCAAAGACCAAATATCAAAATCCTAGTAAAAATTTGGCTGAACAAGCTCCACAATCTCCGCTAGTGAGTGGCTTTGAAAAAGGGTAAACTTACAGGACTCGAGCCTCTTACATACTCTTGGGGAGGGGTGAGAAAACCACAGATCAGCGCAATACGGCTTGTTTTTTTAATTCCTAACACACACACGCACACACACACACACACACACACACACACACGTATATATAATTACATCAAGTTGCCCATATCAACAAAAATGAATTTTGGAAATAGATGAGCATTAATATGTAGGGATGGGCGAGTGACGATTTTCTGCGAGACGAGACAGAGATTTACAGCTTTTTTGCGAGACGAGACAGACATTTTTAACATTACGATATAGGGATTTTTGCGAGACGAGACAAAGCTTTTAGGCTGTTTTCCAAGACGCGAGACGTCAATTTTCCGTCTCGCATCCATCCCTATTAATATGATCAATATCTTTTTTTTTTTTTTTTTTTTTTCGCCAAATACAAGTATATGGTATCATATAAATTTGCAAAATATTATTTCTATTAACGCATCTAAGCCATCATTTGTTAATAAATTTTATGTACAAGATTTTTCGTTATTTTTATTGTATCTAATGAAGTTTTAAAATACGATGCATTTCCTCATGCTGAAAAAAATAAATAAATAAACACTTTTACACAATACTTTTTAATGTTTGTTCAGGCTTCTATCTGTACTTTAAAAAAGAAGGAAAATATATCTAAGAGGAAAAATAAATATTTGAAAAAAATCAGATAAATAAACTGGCATTTACAAAAACAATCTATCATGGAACTAATAAGATAGATTTTGTAAATACCTTTAGAATGTAGGTTGTATCTCCCTGATGTATGCTTTTTCCATTTATAGCGCCTCCGGGCTTTTTTGGAAATACATTCTTTTTTACGACAGTGTTTGAATTTTTACCGATTCCCAAAAGAAAAAGAAAAAGGCCCACCAACCGATATACCTAATATATTTATACAATACAACCAACGGAGCAGGCCATGAGATAAATATGAGGATATAACAGAAACAATAAATAATACTTATACAATCTGTTGTTTTAAAGTAGTTTTGTGTATCATGATATTCTTTTTTTTTTTTTCCAGATTCTTTAGATCCTTCGGTATTTAAGTTCAAAAATAAATCAACTTACTTTTTTAGGAAATGATTATCTTGTCTATGTAACTAAAAAGAAAAAGTTTTTTTTTATGAATAAATAAGATACGGTGTGTTTGGAATATAAAGAATAGTTTAATACTAAATAATGTTTTTCCAGTTTTATATTCACGTAACTGAAGTTTATAAATTAAAAATAATTCATACCAAATGTGAGTCTTTTATTTATTTTAAAAACAAGAATATCAGAAAACGCAAAGATCATAAAAAATGAATGTTTTATAAAGTTTATTTGAATTTCTATATCTACCCTATTTTATATATTTGAGAAAAAAAATATTATTATTATTTTTTCAATTCCTTAGTAAATTTTCTTATAGAAAGTGAAAAAGTTATAATGATTTTCCAAATTTCCTTCTTCTTCTTTTCAATTTCAAAGACAAACTCATATTTTTGGAGTTTGAATAAATTTTGAGATTTTATTTATATCTTATTTCAAATTTATTTAGAAATGAACTTTATGAGTAACATTAAATATTTTACAACTTAACTTTACTTTGTATTACGCTTTGAAACTTTTGAGGAAAACTAATTTATTTCCACAAAAAATGCATAAATAATATTGAAAAAGAAAAGAACAAACTCTTGAACATCGCAATACATTCTTCAAATGAAGAAATAAAATGTTTTCCCAAAAAATTTAGCGAGTGAGTCAGAATCTTTTTATTCCAAAAAGTAAATAACATTAAAATCGTTAAGAATTAAAATATTATTGATATATTTACAATTACTGCATGTATGTATAAATGCTGTTGCGATGTGCAATAAACATTATTTTAGTTTTAAATATTATCACTGTATCTAAATAAGATAATTTTTCTACTTCATATTGATCTAAATCAGAGTTTCTTATCATTTACAGAGAGTGAAAATTTGCACTAATTTAAGCTTCATGTGTAAGAAGTATTTCAAGTACTTAGTGTTTGAATTTCATATTTCTTTTCCAGAAACCTATAACATTCTAATTATTTTTTTGTAACATTCAATGATAAAATTCTTTATTTTTTTTTCATTTTCCTCCTTTTCAAAAGATTAAATTATTCAAAATAAACGTTAAGTAGATTTTTTTTAAATAATGGTTATTTAATGATGTCAGATATTTTTTTCTTAAAAAAAGACTAAATAATTTAAAGAAAAGAATTGATTTTCGATTTCCTCCGGCAGTTTGATGAAAAGAGTGAAACAGCTGCAAAATTTGATAATAGAAAAGTAATCAATATATGTTATCGTGATTTCCTTTCTCATTTAGATAGTACACACATAGTATAGATTAAAATTAAACGTACAGCAAATTTAAAATAGAGGAAATATTTAAAATTAAATAATACACGTAGTCATATTTTTAATTGGTCAATTTTTCAAAATTTCATATGTATAAATTTACAGATTCATTACTACATTTGTATTTAATTTATTTTCATTTTTATTTAATTGCGAATCTATGAGTCCTATTGATGTGTTAATTTTACTCGAAAAAGGAATATGAATATACTCGTATATAGAAATATACATATTGAACGATGATTATTTTTATAGACGATAAATAAGAAAAAATATGTGACTCAACGTTGCCTCCTATCCAGACAGCACATAAGCTTAAATCCAGCTTGAGATTTCTTTGAATTTGACGTATTAATACAAGCTTGACAGTTCAATTCATTTTAAGCTTGCAGCAAACTTGGGGATTACAAAAAAATGAGTCAGCAAATATTTTCCCGCCGAATTTAAGTCATTTGAACTGCCAAGCTTGAATACAACTTGATTACTGCTTGATTTGGAAAGCCACATCCACATAACAAATAATTTATCATTAGTCATAAATGTACTATAGATGAATTTACTACAAATGAATTATATTATAGAATAAAAAAAAATATTCTATAGTTCCAAATAATTCCATATAAGTTCCAAATGAAATTCTTAAAAATAAAATACAAATATACTACAAAATTGATTTCAAAAACAGTCGCTTGCCTCGGTTTTGGCCAATATTGCCCAACATGATTGCTGCGATATTGAAAGTTTTAAAACGTGTGCTGCTTTTAAGTTTATATTATGCTTATTTCCCTATTAGTAGAGTCTATAAATTACACATAACATTATTTTAATTTTGATTCATCCCATGGAAAAATAAAAGATGCATGAAACGGCGTGACAACCATAACAGTCACTTCAAACTTTAGTCAACTCGAGTCAGATTGGCATGATGGTTAGGACAATGGCTACCCACACCTTAGTTCCCGAGATCTATCTCAGTCGTGGAATCTAGACGGAACGAGATTAAAATAACTTGAGGTTTCAGCGTAGAGGAGAAAATGCGTGGAAAAATAAAATATATGGGGCGAGTTCGCCGACCGGCGCCCTATGTATTTAGGAAAAATTTTTTAAGGAAAATGTTTTAGAGTGCAGTAAGTTTGAATTAAGCTTGCTTTGTCAAGCTTAATGCAAGTTGGGCAAGGGTAAACTTGAACACTTGATTCAAGCTTGCATTAAGCTTACACGCTTGAAATTTTCAAGCTTAATTCAAGTTTATTGACTTGATAAATCAAGCTTACTGCAAGTTTGATGCAAATTTGCTGTGCTATCTGGGTATGAAGGGACGGACGAAAGGATTCCCATCCCCAGCCAGAAATCTGACCTGGACGTAGTCTGGTAGAAAGATTCTTCAGCCAGTACACAACCCGAGTTGCACACGATCTGTTACATCGATATACATCAAGTTCAAGAAAAGGTATAGGCAAAAAACAGGGTTCTATAAACTTTCCGAACGGACTCAATATAATATACAAACAATAAAATTTGACACCAAAGGAACTGTATTATAGAGATGAAGCTGCATATAATTCTGATTTGTGCTCACATTTATTGATCCACCTGTTAGATTGCATTCAGTCAAAAATATGTCACGTTCCACATGTTTACGACCAGAAGAAGAAATTAGAGTATTTAATCATTGGTCCTTTAAACCAGCGACTCCATGACGTCCCTGGTCTATAACATTCATCACTGTCCCGTATACATGACTTTAAAAGAAAAGAAATTACACGAGGAATTCATATTGATTTCCATTAAGAGCTGAATTAAAAAATATTGGGTCATCTGGGGGAATTACGTGTCACTCTGTTTCCTGGGCAAATAATAGTCACTCACTTTATAGCATTAAAATTTCTGTTTTACGAAACATCTAAATTATGCCAAGCCATGCTTAAACATTCTGTTTTCTTATATCAATTTCAAAAACAATGTAGCTATAAAGCAATTAAGACAAAAAAATACTTTTTACACTACTATAAAAACATCTTCGTGAAAGATTGTCTTTGAAAATCACGATTTTTTAAAAGATTCATGTCAATGAAACGTTAAAAAAATAGTTATGTTGGAGCTGTTTCTTAATTGCAGAGGGTCTAAGCTTTTTATACGTATATATATTTTTTTCATTATTTTTTAAAGTATGCTCATTTATGCCACATTTAAATGGGGTAATTCTTAATCAGTGATATTTTAGGTGTTTTTTAATTTATTTCCGTGTAAAAAATATTAGTATTTACTTTAGCTGTTATACTTTACTGTAAAATTATATTATACTTTAACACGAAGATACAGACAGTCCCCCAAATCTAAAACGAGCTAATTTAGAGCTGTTTAGTGACAAAGAACTGCTTAATGAAAATAAGATTGAAGAAGCTGCAAAAAAAAGTGGGAAAAAATACTCCTCCTTTGAAGATTCCGTGCTACAAGGAATGCTTACTGTATGTGAAGAGCAGAAATATTTCGCTGTATATTATTATTAAAGAGACTAAACGTTTGGAAGACAATCCCCAATTTCTGAACTTTTTTCAGTTCGACCCCAAAATGTAAAACAATCGAGGACAAAATTTTAATTAAAACAGTTATTTCTTCCCAAATAAAACAATCAATCATGTTCCCTTTATTTTGCGAATGTTAATAATGGTCTAGTTGTATAAATAGAAGTTATATTGAGAAGAGCATTGAATTTATAAAACGTCACCAATTTTTTTTTCAGAATTGAAGACATAACGCTAATTTGTCCCAATTCTTTCTTCAAAAATGATCTTATTATTTAAAGTACTTTTTTCCTAAATACGACACATTAGATAAATGAAAAATCTGTTTGTGTGCTAAATAATGATAATTTAGAATATTACACTAGTTGATAAAAATTTACTTTTCTTTCCTAACAAAAATGGAATTAGCTGTCTGTAACTAATTTTGCAATGTAGAATTTAAAAATAATAGTACTAAAGCTGTAGCACGTACAGTTTTTTTTTGTTATGACTATCTTACCAGTATTGAAAGGAACTGAAAAAGCATTTTAAACACACTTTTTTTATTATTAATGACATTAATTTATCATGAAATACTATTGTAATTCAGATGATATACATATTTTAAACAAAGTAGAAGATCAAACCATTAACCCGTAATTAAATACGATGAAATGATGTCACTTTCTTCTTTTATGTGGCGTAAAATCTTCTTTCTTTAGAAACCAGCAGTAGTCACCCATCATTGCTGGTTCTCAATGACTTTGACATCGAGTTTCTAGAGTCTTAATGTCCTGATGGAATCTTTCCCTTTGTTCGTCACTAACCATGCCAAGATTTTCTGGAAAAAAATCCCAATGGGAATGTAAAAAGTGAAATTTGACTAACATTCGACACCCCATGGCTTCGTAGGACTTAAGAAGATCTTCTATCAGGATTTTATAATTTTTGTCCTCCTTGTTTCCTAAAAAACCTTTTACCTCTTTCACAAATGTTTTTCAAGCTGGTAAATCCTTTTGATTTAGGTTTCCTCCAAAAGTAGAGTCTCAAAGAACTTTTCTGATTTGAGGTCCAATAAAAATGCCTTCTTTAAGCTTAGATTCATTTCATTGTGGAAAAAGTCTTTTAAAATATTTAAATCTCTCATATTCTTTACCCATAGCCTTCACAAAATTTTTCATCACTCCCAATTTAATGTGACGCGGAGGAAGAAGAAGTTTTTCCGATTAAATAAGAGGAGTATACTTAATATTCATAGTTCCAGGCTGAAAAGATGTTCTGTTTGGCCATTCTTTTTTTATAAAATGATGTTCTATTGCAAGGCTATCTAACAAACATAAAAAGCAACAATATTTTGTAAACCCACCTTGAAGACCTATTAATATGGCTATGATCTTTAAATCACCACAAATTTGCCAATTGAATTGTTTATATTTAATTGCATTTAGAATAGCTCCCATGCTTGCATAATTTTTTTTCATCGAAGCTGAATAAGCAACTGGTGTAGATGGTTTCTTGTCCATTATGGAACAAAACAACTTTTAAGCTATATTTGGAAGAATCTATAAAAAGGCGCCATTCTGATGGTTCATGCTCGATATCTAGTTCCTTCATTAATCCATCTATATCAAAACAAACACAAACTGAATAACATAAAACTTTGAGTAAAGCACATTTCTTTTTTGAAAATATGTTATACTTGTTCCACCTGCCAACAACTTCCACTCTTGCAGTCTACAACCGAGAAGTTCCATCTTTTGTTTCGATAGGCCCATCCCGCACCAAATCATTTTCATTTTGAAGAATAAAATGGGGTCTCGATGGGAATGGTGGTAAAACTCGAAGTCTCAGGTCTAAATTTAGGGCCAAAATTGTCTTTAGTTATGTCTGTTTCGGATGCGTCTTCAGTGTCACTCACCTCTTGAATGTCAATATCTTTCCAAATCAATGGTGGAGTTGTTATCGGTTGTACTCCGACCTGTGAGGAACAGGTTGTAGCGCAGATGGTATATTACGATATTTAATTTTATGCATTTGCTTTTTTGAATATCCTTCTGTGTTTGTTAGACAAAAGTAACAGTCATCAAAATGATTTGATGGTTCCCACCACACCGTAGGGACAGGAAATGGCATAGAGCTTCTGTTGCCATTCATCCACTGAACAAGAGCCCTATTACAACTTACACAGCACACGTGAGGAGCCCAACTTTTATCTTGGTCACCAACTTTGCACCCGAAATACAGAAAATAAGCTTTTTTCACTTCTTGGTATAAATGTCTGCCTTGCGATTTTAATATAAAACATCCACAAATGTAACAAAATTTATCAGGCGTAGTTTTGCAACATCTACACTGAGAACTTGCCATTTTCGATACGAACTATTATAAAAGCACAAAACCACACTTAACAAAGAATTTTCTATTCTGGGAAGCCGGAAATTACAAGATAAATTGGAGTTGCAGGGGTCAGCGCGGGCATTTGGCGCGAAAATCATGAAAAATAGTGGACGGTTCCATTTTTTTGTTATACAAAAATGAAACATGGTGGGACTTTTTTACTTGCAGTTATTTAAATAACAATATGAATCAATTATAAAAAGAATATTTTGGTTGTTTTTAGTGAACCACTGTAGACCAGTGTTATTTCCTTTATTATGCGTTACTATAAAAAAAAGGGTGACCTATATTTACCTCATATCTGACCCATAATTGCCCAATTCAATAATTTAAATAAAATCAATATTAATTTAATTTCAGGTAAAGTGATTATTTGAATAATTTCCAAATTACTTAAGATTATACTTTGCCAAATTAAATCATTTTATCTTTCATACTTATATATTAAGATGTTATAGCTTTCATTCTTATATATTAGAAAATATTAAGATGTTGTTTTTGACCCATAATTTCCCCATATGACCCTAAGTACCTATTAAGATTAAATCTATCAAATTATATGACATGTAAGAGTACAATTCGATGAAAAATAATGTAGGACTGAATGAAGAAAGTTTGTCAAAGGAAAATATAAATAAAACGCTATTGGTCCGACGTATCAGTAAATTTTGCATTCTACTATCCGCTATATATTTTGTGGTCTCGGACCAGAAAACCGTTTTTAATTTCAAGCTTTGCTTATATTGTTTCCAAAAAGGAAACTAAATGTATGCAATAATTTAAAGTTTATTAGCAGCTGCTCTTATTAGAAAGGAAAAGCATTTAAATTTAATTGAAGAATTAATTTACTCTTGATAACAATCGATACAATATTTTGCATACGACTGTACTCTTCCACAGCATAATTAATAAAGATTATCCCGAAAGAAATAATTAAATGTTAATGAAACTCTATGCGAGAATCTTTTAATATACATTAAAAGTAAAAATACTTAAATTTCCTCGTTTCCCCATTACTTGTTTTAACAACGCGGGAAAAAATGGTCTATCCTTTCAGCAAATATTTGAGAGGACTAATTAAAATACAAATGGCTTTGAATTCATATTAATTTTTTTTTTCTTTCTTGCATTATAAAAATACAAAGACAATAGGAAGATTCTTTGTGTTTTCTTTTTTTTAACTGAAAAAAAGAAAAAAAAAACTTATCTAAACTTTGTTATAGTTCTTTTTGTTTCAAAACAAATGAAGAATTAAAAGACTAATAGCATCGGCATACAAATTGTCGGAAAGTAAAAAAAAAAAAAAAATGAAAAAAATAAATAAAAATATTCGGTCTGCGTAAGAAAGTTTTGTAAAAATTGAATAGATATTACAGAGGAAAATAATTTTACTTAACATTGTAATTTAATGCTTTAAATATGTTTACCGCAGTTAACATTTCGAGTATTAGAGAGATTCATAATTAAATATGTTATTTCGAATGCTGAATAATTTCCCAAATTGAAAAATTTAGAAACATATAGAGATCCTTTAATATACATAAAAAATTAAAACTTCACATCAATATTTCTCTATCGTATGCATAAAATATAAAATCTGTAATAATAAAAAACCAAATGAAAAATATTATGCATAAAAAAAAAACAGGCACTCAAACTACGTAGTGCATGCAATAGTTATGAAAACGATGTCGAATTTCACAATTTCTTGCAGATAAGTTTGAATTTGCTTTCAAAACCAATCATTATTTCGGATCACAATTTCTGGCTTTTGAGTAAATAATTAATAAACCGTTTGAAGCGCAAACATTTTCATATCAATACAGAAGACCAGTGCTGAAAAAGTGCAGTGGTTGGCCATCGATTCATTAAACGCAGAGCCAGCTGAGTCAGAAAACTTCTTCAGTTCTATGGAGCTAGATGGTCTATTCGATCAACCGCCATGCTGTTGGTGCACCTTTTCAGCGTTGTGCTCGTTTAACCGTACTTTTTTGCGAATGTCAGCGAAAGCGCTAAAATAAGATGGCTTCACGGCGCAACCACCGCGCGTGAAAGGGTTAAACAATCGAGTTCCCAAGAGCACGACTAGAGCAGTTCTTACAGTTTAAATCAATTTTGAAAATGAAAAAAAAAAAACATCATTCGGTGTTAAGGATTTGTTTTTCATGTTGTTGTATTAAGCACATGCATAAGTTTTGTTTTTGTGATTTATAGGTAATGGTTATGAGTGTTTACTGATTTAAATAGCATGACAAGAAAGCATTTTGACTAGTACAAACAACCGCATTTAACCACTGATAAGGTAGAGATTTGATCCCACTATTTTCGCAATTGCGTAGTATGCCGACGATACCACCATACTTTCAAGATCCTTCCACCCTGATATTATGATTAAACAAGCTCCACATAGATACTTGGTTTCAAAAATGTAAAATTAAAATTAACCCATTCGAATGTAATGCGATCCACTTCACCAAAAGCAAAAAACAGTTTAGAAACCTCTACATACATAAAAATAGAATTAATTGGACCAGAACCTGCAAGCCCTTGGGTGTGATGATTGACTCTCGTCTGAAATGGAAAGCACAAGTGCTTTATGCCCCAAACAAAATGGTTAGAGAAATAAAAATAGAGAAGTTACTTTTCCTAAATAAGCTCAGCCGCCAAAATAAAGTTAAATTATATAAATGCATAGTGCTTCCTGCGGCGACTTATGCCAGCCAAATCTGGGGATATACCGCCAAAACCAATCTAGATATATTATCACGAAAACACAACGCAATTGTCCGCCGAATACGGCATGGACACAGGTACCTGACTAATACTGTTATTCGGGGGCAATCTTGGCATACTTTCCTTTAGAAAAATTGCCCATCAGATTGGTGAAAATTTCTTCACCAATTCTCGGTAATGTTACGAACGAGCTATTGGCTGAGCTGCCAGATTACGATTTTTGAGAAGTAAACTGTAAAAGACCCAAGGCGGTCTTATTCTTAGATACCGAGTAGGAACTTAGCAACCACTATTCTACTTACTGTTTTGGTGTCTAAAATTTGTTCACCACCAATCATTGATATTGCTATCTCATTTTTATCTACGTAAATATTGCTATTTTATTATTTAGATTGTAAAAAAAAAAAAAAAAAAATGTTTTTCCTGACGTGACCACGCCTTACATGGAGGCCCCATTTATTTAATGTTTGAGCAAAGAAGGATTGTAACTAAGAAACTGGAAATGTAGCCTTCAATGGCCTAGGTGTTCTATGAAATAAAATTTTGTCATTTCAATTGTGAAGTATTAGGCGAAGTGAGTACAGAACCACGGAAGAAGAGGTAATCTGAATTCAGCGACAGAACACTGTAGAGTGCGTTTTTCAACTGAAATAGTATCGGTTCTGACATTGAAAAATGAATCATTATTTTATGCAATATTAAAAGCGTTATTTCTTTGGGTATTTGTATAGTTTCACTCATATCGACATTTCTGCCATTTCTTTTGAAATTAGACAGTGTCGTTATTTCTGGACCTAGACAAATAACTTCATTCAAATTGAATCTAAGACTGCAGTTTGTATTATAAAAAAACAATCTACACATTCTTCAAAAATTTACTAAGGTAAATAAAAGGGCGATTGAAATTCCTTTTTTGTTCGCTGCCTACCAAATACACAAAATCCCAGGCGCTAACTATTAATTAAAAGATAATTAATTTTTCAACTTCCTCAATAAATTATTCAGGAAATGGCTGGAGAAGTTTAAATGCAATCACGGGATTCAATTTTAAGTTAAAGACTAAAATCTTATTTAAGACTGTCTCGAGTTTAAGTACTTTCGAGGACTTTTTTATTTTATTTTTACTGTACATGCCAAGATCTTCATTTAAATTTCAATAAAGATGATTTCACTTATCGGACTTTTAATGTTTAGGAAAGGGCTGTGTTTTAGTTTAAATGTAGTGGGGCAAAAAAAAAAAAAAAAATCGAAAAATGTTGTGTTTTGAGCACCATTCTGAGAGTCATTGAAATGAGTATATTTTAGTCTGAGCAGTGCAAGAGACCGTACTGACGTTTGTTTGAAAATGGTTAAGTGAACCAGCGTACATAATTACTTCTGATTTGTCGATGCCGTTATTGCCTCTAATCACATGAAAAAATTTCTTGTATGAGAATTGGAGAAAATTCTTGAGAAAACAGCAGTTGAAAGTATCTAATCAAAAATAAATATGAACAAATATTACTCAGTATTAATGTATACATGAAAAAAAAATTAATTACGATGACAGAAATTTAAGCGAAAAGTTATTGCTTAACATCATGATTACACAGTATTGGAATAGAATAAAATGCTCAATAATGCTTTATAATAAAAGGAGACTCACCTCATATCGCTATCGCTTCATATTTTACAGCGTTTGAAACGTATGCTTAGCAATTTTAGTTATTTTGATGCTTTAACCCTCATGCTCCCTGAACAAAGTATGATTCTTCCACTTAAGATTTATTCTTATTGGAAATTAGTCAAAATTTAAAAAGCTTTTAAATGAATCCAGTAGCGATAGCGACTAGGAAAAATTTAGAATGTCTCTTTACAAGCTGTACGATGCACGATTACATTCGGTCTGAGATTTACAAAAATTAAAAAAATATCTTAAAAATAAAGAATTTTGCAATGTTTCCGAAAACGAATAACTAATCGGCCCATTTTTGAGAGAGATTTTTGTGTTTAAGAATTTTTTCTGAAAGTTAACATGGTTCGCTGTTTAAAGAGGAGTGTTAAGTAGCATTTGACGTAGAATCATCATTACTTTTTTCGAGTGTTTTAACATTTAACATCAATGGTCTGTTTTAAAAGACTGTTCAAAAGTCTCATGATTTTATATCGCTTTTTAAAGGAAATAAATAGCGCTTAATATTAAAATAGTTCCGTACTTTTCATAGTTACTTGCGTATTTCTGTTAAGTGCATTTTGATAATAAATGACAGGATTGTTTAAGACAGGATAAACAGTAACAATGAAGTTAAAAGTGTGCTTTCCACAGAACAACTTCGGGTTTCTTGCTGAAATTAATGCACTCTACCCTTACCCTTTATTGCGTCAGTTTATGGAATTTAGGGAAATCAAGACTCAAGGATTTGACCTTCTTAGTAAGTCAGTCAATAGTCAAGCAGTGTGCGCTGTAAATATACATATTAATACATGTTAATATCTGAATTCGGTGTCTATGCCTATAAATGATTTAATCATGTATTCGGAGCATGTATTTTGAGGTTAGTTGATCTACCTCCAAAACAAATTGAACAAATTTACCTCTATAAATCTTAATAAAGTAAATTAATATAGTAAAACATTATAGTTATTATTATCACAATCAATATTTGGAATAATAAATGAGTTACGCATTTTTTTCAGTTTTGACACTAAACTAAATGCATTTCGTCATTCTTTTAAATTTTGGATATTATTACAAATATTCGAAAAAAGTGGTATTAATCATTGCATGTGAGTACTGAGAGAAGTATCTTAAAATATCTTCAATAGTGATTGCTATATTACTGAATCAACAGTGTTAAGAATTTCGGATAAATGTAAGCAAAATTTATGTTACAAATTAATTCTATAAATGTTTATTTTTAAATTAAATTTAAATATAAAAACTAATCAAAATATCCTTTTTATAATAATGATAATGAAATAAATTTCCAAATTTCATCTAGATTACAAAGTAAAGAAAACAATAACTAATAAATATTAAAAAAAAATCATATAGTTGAAATTTAAATACATGCAATAATCACTGAAATTGTCAAAATTTTAATTTATGCAAATTATTTAAGAATAATGGACCTAAAAGTCTTACTAAACAATAAACAGATAATTTCGTTACCTTAATCAAACTTATAAAATCAATATTTTCAAATAAGCTCTTACTGTATGAAAGTTGGATTTACATTATGCTGCTTCGATAAACTATGCGTTTTCAAATTTCCCCCTCCTCCCAACTTCATAAATTTAAATAAAACTTTCGCTGAACTGCGAAAAATAATCTCTTATCTGATATCAAAATAAACATATCGAGATTGAAAATTATTACTCAAGGAAAAAGAGAACAAACTTAAACAGAAGTATCATCTCAACATATCCCCCGGAAAAATAATCAGCATATAATTCTCAGAAACATTAAATTCTCTGTAAAACAACATATCATAAAGGCAAAAGTTCCCGTTTAATACCTGAAGCAGATACTAAATTCCTATTAATTACTTTTATGTAAGATAATTTTCCTACTCTCAAATCCGAACTGCTTTTATGCAGAAGAATTCTTCATTCGTAAGATTTTGCAAACGGGGGGGCATGGGTATGTTGGGGGGGGGGATGTGAGTGTGCTTTAATGTTAATGGGATGTGTTAAAATACATAAAACATTTGCAAATTGATCTTGAGCACCCCTCGCTCCGTAGCTCGAGGGTCTGCTTACTGCAACATGGTAAATTGCTGGTTACGGGGGATTAATCTGTTGAGAGTTCGATAGATTGTTTAAAATTTTATAAACAAATATTATGAAACTCTCACGTGGGAAGTATTAAAAGTAGAAATCTTGGCGAAACGGGGAGGAAGATTCCGCTGAGTATGATATCTCCCTCCAGTTTGATGAGGAAGCGTTGTTTTGCGACTATCATTTGTTTTCGGTTGGAATCTAATTCAAAAATTAAATATACTTGTTTATTTTTCTTAATAATTTTTAGTGTTACAACAGTTGATAAAACCCGTAAACAAGTATACCAGATGGTAAAAATCTGCAAATAAGAATTGTCTAAAACCTGCAATAGATTATCAATATTTGTATGATTATACAAAATTTTAAACAAGTGTTGCTACCTCCCAAATAAGAATCATTAAATACTGGAAATCTAAATAATTAAATAGAAACTTTCTACTGAAAGATGTGTTCCTGTAACTTGATTAAGATTGCATGGTTGTTGTTTGCTGTTGATTGGGGGAGGATCTTAAAAAATTAAAACGATTTGTTTTGTTGAAATTAACGGGAAGTTAAATTAAATATTTTTTAAGCAATCATTCTTAATGTTTCTATAAAGTGATTACATCACACTTGCAGAAAATAGAATACCTGGCTCCCATTTTTCATTGTAATAATTGTAAGCATCCTCATGCCAAATTAATTATGTGATTTATAGTTAGTACTTCTATGATTCCTATTTCAGATAACTTCCAAGGAATTTTAATGATTGATGTATTCAAAGACTAAACCATATTGTAATGAATAGCAAGAGGATTTTGGTTGGTAGAAAAGGTCAAATTTCAAGGGTCTTGAAGATATTTTTAATATATTACCATTAGAAATTAAGTCTAAGAATAGAATGTGAAAGTATCAGGCACACACCCTAAAAACATTAATAGGAATTCATCAACATAAAGCCATAAACGGCCTCAGAAAACGTTTTAAGGAAATAAAAACTCATAACCGGCTGTAAAACTGTTTATATCCTGCAAGCAGCAATACACATACTCACATATACATATGTATACACAAATACATGTATACATACATATATATACATATGTATACATACGTATATATTTGCGTATAGCCCTTTAAAGTCCATTGTCATTCCAATGATAAAATTGTCATGAGTTATGCAAGAAAACCGCTTATGGAGCCACATTGCGGCTATATTTAGTGTTAATCGAAGCTATTAAAATGCGAAGTTAGTGTTCTTGTCTTATAAACGGTACGAAATTCGGGAAAAAGTCACTTACAGAGATTTTTAGCATCACCGATTCATTAAGAAAAGACATCATGAGCCCATTAATGTTAAAATTTGAAGGCGTAAAATGCAAAGAGTGAAAGCGCATTAGTCATACTTGCATCAACTTGCCACTAGTCAAGTTGTACAATGTGCAGCGGATATTGCAGACCAAAGTGCATATGTGTATTTTACTTTTAGAATGAAAGATAAATTAACTAATATCAGGCAAGTGCAGTTTTTGAAAATTTGACCATAAAAATGTACGTTTTATGCTTTCAATTCTTACCATTACTGTGCCCATTATTCTAGAGTATAGTATAAATGGACTTTTAGAATAGTCGCAATAGACTTATACAAAAGTAGCGCATAATGCCCATTGTGTATGCAATTATAACAGACGGTTTAAGAAAAGTAAATACACATTTGGAAAAATATTGTTTTCAATGAAGAACTTTGAAAAACTACATTACGTATGAATTTCCTCTGCTCATTCAATCATCTTCCTTGATGTGGATACAATTCAATATACACCTTCACTTGATCTACATTTCTTGACCGTGACAATGCCACATACATGCGGAAATTCCGAATTATATAACTGTAACTCATACTGTGCACACTCAATATATTTTATTTTTGTGTACGTAAAAAAAACAATATTATCTTAAATTGTACAAATTTAGAAGCTATTTTGACAATGGCGTAGTTGCGATAGCTTTTATCTTTTCTACCCTAAAAGAGCAATTTCCTAGAGTAAAAACGTTAAAAAATCGTTAAAAATCACGGAACAGCGGAATAGTAGTATTTTAAGATTTTTGAAGTAAAACTTCTTTAGTGGCGATTAGGGAGTATTTCAGATTATTTTTCTGACGGAAGTAACGCTCAGTAAAGGAAGTGACGTGCGCGCTCCGAAAAAGAAGAACCATTAAAAACCTACCTTTTCGACCTGCTTCCGCCGTTCCCCGAATTCATCGTGTAAAAATACGCGGTACCATTTAGAGAAAACAGTCAAGAGCCGTATCCTAGAGATATCAATCTTTATTTATATATCAATAAGCGTTTTGAAACTACATCCAACATAATATTTTACATGTAATCTCAACCTCACAGGAGGTTCTCGATAATTCTTATTTTTAGATGAATAATATACAATACATGGTTTTGGAAAACCACAAAGAAATGGAACCTGCCTGCAATAGAACGGGAACAGTCAGGGACTGATTTACGGCGGGGCATTCGGGGCACGTGCCCTGGGCCCCCGATCTTTAGGGCCCCCAAAACTTCCTTTTATTTAATCATAATAGCTACTAAAATGATCTCTCAAGAGAAAAATTTCTGATTACTTCATTTCACCACAAATTTTCAAACTTTTTAATTTAATGTAACTTGTAACGCTAAAAATTATGCATTCGATTTGACATTCGATAAATTCGATATTCGCAAATTCGTTTGGACACCTCAGCATGCTTCTCTTTTTATCTTTTCAAAGGAGTATGACAGCTGTAAATACCCATAAAAACATTTCAAATTCGAAAAATTCATATAAGTGGTGTCTGTCGTGACATTTTACTGATTTGTAAATGTTTATGTATGGTTAACTTAGGAATGATAATTGGTTTTAACTTACTTTAATTAAGTAAAATTCTGCGGAAAATTTTTGTGCAGGGGCCCCTAAAAGTATCTGTGCCCTGAACCCCCAAGTGTGTAGATAGGTCCCTGGGAACAGTAGATGGAAACGTCAGTTTAAGAACACTTTTCCTGGATTCTAACCCAACTTCCAGACAGAACAAGGGGATGGAACACCACAATTAAAGGGAAAGTGGCTGCAAACGAACCTAAACAGCAGAGGGAAATTTTCGTTTAAGAACACTGCTGAAGGATCCTACTTCGATCCCACGAAGGTAAATTTATAGGAGGGGACACTTCTCTTAGAAAGTTGGATAACGCCGTAGTTGCAAAGAGATGGCGCTACACACACTGAGTAACTGCGCATCTTGCTTCTGCGCATCTCAGGTTGTTTATATTTCCATCGAGGCGAAGTAAATGGAGATCGTTGAATTAGCAGAACTTCAAAAAATTAAATACATAAACTTACGAACGTTATATATAGTAATTACTGGCTTCAGATGTGTTTTAATTACATAATTGTCTTAGAATACTATTTCGTAATGTTTATAGGCGATAGTTTCGAAGCGAAGTGATATTATTATTTGTTAAATGCCAGTTACAATGGCCGTTAGGCCATTAAACTCCTAAATATTATGTATGTCATGTCTGTTATTATTTTGTCCAAAAGCTGTATATTAAGAAATGTTAGTAAATTTAGAAGAATGCAGTTTGTGTGAACGCAATATTTATAATGATATATATATTTATATATAGTAATGATATATATATTTATAATGATATAAATACAATGATTTAAGAATACGGGTATGTAACACCACAAAGAAACAAACCCTGGCTGCAAATGGTTTAATAACAAAATAAAAGAATAACAAATGGACACTCCGTGGAATCTAACCCAACCTCGAGACCGAGCAAGCAACAGTTTTACACGGGGTTGGAACACCACAAAGAAACGGATCCTGGTTGCAATAAATCCCGAACAATAGACAGAACTTGCAGTTTAAAAACACGGATACAGAATAATAATTCGAAACCTACCAGCAGACGAAATCAACGCTTAAGAATACTATGATAGAAAAACACAAAAAAAAAATTACACTACCTGCATTCGAATCCAACTAACAGAGGAAAACATCAGTTAAAGAACAGAGTTAAATTATAATACTAGACTATGGACATTCCCCCCATTCAAACCCAACCGCCAGGCGGAACGATGGTATAAGAAAACAGTTAAAGAATAATACTACAACATGGACACTTCCTGGATTTTAAGTAATTATCATGAATTACCGATGATTCTTACTGGAGATTTTAATGTAAATTTTCGCTCGCAAGAATCTCAGCCGTTAGTTCATTTTTTTAAAAGAAAACTTTGATCTAACTATGAATACTTCTCGACTTCAATCAACAACGCGTTTCGGTACAACGATAGATGGTGTATTTTCAAGAAAATTAGCAAATTTAGAGAAAAAAATTTATGTTTCACATTATAGTTACCACAAACCTATAATTTCATACTAAAATATTATGATGACATTCAAGTACCTATTTCCAAAGAACAATATGAATATAACATTTATATAATCTTTGTATAGTACATGAATAATAAATACAATTAAATTATAATATGATATTTATTTTAAGTTAAAGTTTAATCGTTTCAGTGATATGTGTCGTAAACGTCAAACTTTTACTTCAACCGAGCGTAATGATTACACGCATACACTTTTTTAAAGGAAAAGAGATTAAAGATTTTCTTTTTAAATAATTCACATAGAGCATAACTTTTATGTTTGTTTTGGAGTAATAACGGCAACAGTTTTGGTTTGAGAGAAGCGTTACAAACTGAAAGTATTTCTAGAGTCGGTGATAAGCGTGATTATATATTACGATGCAGAAACCTCAAAATTCATGGAAATTTCCTACAGTAGTTTGTCAATATGTATTGATATTATGATGTTAACACAGAACTGTCGAAAATGTATTGCAGTTAGTTTGTAATTACAATTATTACTATTAATTACTTATTTTTATAATGCAACCAAAAAAACTATATTTTACTCCAAAATTATTCGCAAACGTTGACTAATTATAAAAGCATTTGAGTCAAAATGATAAAGGTAACCAGCTCTTTTTATGAAGTCAATAAAAATCATATTTGAGAACAACTTTAAGCTGGAGGGTAAAAAAAAAGAAAAAAAAAGATATCCAAATGTCTTCTTGAATTAGTTATTTTTATAATGTAAACCACTAATGTATTAGTTTAGCTTATGCTGTATTGATAAATCTACTATAATATTTCCCCACGAAAAATTCGGACTTTTCTGAACAAATAGGGTTTTAGTGAAAAAGAAAAGCTCAAAACACACGTAAAAAGAAATCTAAACAACTTTTTCTTCGCTGCTTTTTTGAAAGTATTATTGATATTTCTTCTTTCTTCAGCTGCATAATTTTATCGAGATTCTTTAGCATTTTGACGATGCACCTGTCCCAACAGACCTAATTAAAAAATGCTAAGGAGTATCACGTAATGCCCGAGAAGTCTTTCCTGAGGAGACTGTAATTTCTCATGTAAGTAGGAAGACAGCAGAATGTAAAACAGAAATTTATTTAATCCTTACAAAATGCTTACCGCGGTTTTAACAACTTCACTTGGGAATTGGTCAAACTGTGGAATGCTGATCCGCGAGTTAGCGGCAAATAGATTTTGACTTAAAAAAAAAAAAAAAAAAAAAAAAAAAAAAAAAAAAAAAAAGAGCATAAAGTATCTTCCATGAGCATTTTTGTTTTATGTAGGCTGAGTGTAGTAAATATAAGTGGGTGGCTTAGAATTATTTCGATTACTTTTTCAGATTGCCTTTAAAGTTGCGTAATTTGGAAGAAAAAAAAAGTATGGTAAGTGTTTGAAAAAATTCTTTTTAAGTTTATTTCTAACTTTTTTTTTTTCTGAAGTATAATTTTATGCAGTGGTTAAACTATATGCATGGTTTGATTTTCAATTAAAAAACTCTGTTAATTAACTAATAAAACACTTATCTTGGGAAAAATATATAAATTATACTTTTTTACCTGAAAATAATATGCATAATTCTGCAATATTTTTAAAAGATTATTTAATAGTTTTTGAGGTATGAAAAACTTACTCTTAAATTTTCTATTAGAGTGGGAGGGGAGGGGAGCTGCAGTCATTCTTTTGTAACAAAGAGAGATGTGTTACTGTAGACACTTGTTTTTTAACTTCATTAACATTTTCTATTGAACATAAAGAGTGTTTATGATTTCGCGCTGTTCGTGCTCAGCTTTTAGTAAAGAAGATAGATAGATTGCCGTAAAATTTATAAAGGATATTCTGTAGAATGTACTTTAAAGCTCATAGCAAACCTGGTGCACGTAGCTTGACCAGTTCTTTACAGTACAACAAAGGAGCAGTACATCAAGGTTACCTAATCACTGTATTAAGTGAATTTTTGAACAGTTCATTTATTTCAAATATAGTTCAAGTTACTCAATAAAAAAAGTGGAAGATAAAGTATATTTATTCCAATGTTTCATTTGCTTTAAGATGTCTGATTCCAATACTAGGACGAGGTGAAATTTTCGAGAGTGTAACGCTGGACCACAGTGACATATGGAGATGGGGTAGAAACGTAACCAAATAAAGGTAATTTTTTTCTGCCGTGATTTAGCAACAAGGATAATGAATGTTACACAGCAATATATGCGAGATTAATAAATGCGCAGCTATAGGCTAATAAATGTTACACAGCAATGTGTGCAAGCTTAAGATTGTGTTTTAACCTGTTACATAACCTATGTAGTTGCCGTGATATACTCTATTTATTTTACATAAAAAAATTAGTTTGAGTGATAGTAGCTTTTTATTGTACATAGTAGCTTTTTATTGTGGGTACACTCAGGAATGATTGTGTATAATAGACCTTATTGCAGACGACATCTAAAAATACCAGATGAGATTTAAAACCAAACTGCAATCACGCTAAAAAAAGAACTAAATTTTATACCGAAGGATTTAAAACTGGTACAAGTTTGTCTCGACTTTCAGTCCTTATGAGTGAATTTTTGTTCCTTTTTTTTAAAGCGTGTACAAATCACAATATGAAAAAACATCTTTGCTTGTTTTTTAGAAAGTAGATATAATACCATTGTAAAGCACTTTACAGCTCCACACAAGTTTCTTATTAATCATCCTCACGTGAATGCCTTGTTGAACTTGTTGCATATTTAAAATGTAGTTTTGGAGAGTTGATGTTCCTTACTAACCCGCTGTACGTTCCTCTAGTTTGTTGATAAAAATTGATGTTTGAAAAACATTTTTTTTGAATGACTGGAAAATTTCAAATCATGATGGGTATAAGATAATATAAATTTTAATGAGAGGGTTCATTAATATAACTTGCAGGTTTTGTTTATGATGTAATTTTTTAAAGTAGCCCCAGCTACAATATCAGAAAATTTGCATAAAACAATATATATTTCGAATGGTTATAATATTAACGTGTAGTTACGGGCACCAATTTCACAAATCCATCTTATACTAATAAAGTATTTTAGAATTAATTTTTTAATTAGACTTTGCTAAAAACGGACTGGTATGTTCATACCCATAATCGTTTCGTTATGAACATTGTGGGTTTTTTTTACCAGAAAATCTAGAAAATTTTTGATTTAAAAAGTGTATTAGTAATTCCGAACATATGTATATTCCAAATGTATATTACTATACAAAAGTTCACAAATACTATCTGCTTTATACCAGTTGTCTAATAAAAGATTGGCAAACTTGTTATTGAAATTTAATAACATAATAAATGCAAAAGTCACACTTTTCAGTGCAGTTTTAGTGACTTGAACAAATTGGGGAACTACAAAATGAATTTAGCGCAGTGCTTAAAAAAAGGAGCATTTCTACCAAGATATTTTTTATAAAGTGCAATTTAACTAATTGATCTAATGTTTCTATTCTTGTATAAAATCATCTCATTTTGTGTAGATTAGAACCGTAAGCTCCACGTACGCCTTCTGAGTTATGTACTCAGAAGGTGTAAGGTGGTTCAGAAGGCTAAAGTTCCGAAATTAGCTGTCCTAAGATTTATGACGGAACATGGCATTTGGGGAAAGCTCAACTGGTTTTTGAGAGTAATAAGTGAAGTTCACTGTATCTCGTCGATATATTTCTGAATATTTATTTATTCAATTGGATTTTTTTACATGAATCGTTAAATTTCAATAGTTTTTTTTTTTTTTTTTTTTTTTTTGTATTTTGAAATTTTTCCTGAAAGTTTCGGTATTTATGACCTTAGATAGAGAACAGTTTGTCAAATATTTTTTTAATTAAAATAAATCTTTTAAGTTTCGGGATACTTTTGGTCATGTAGCGCAGGTAGCCCAATGGTTTGGAGGTTAAGGTCTTGCGCTCCTTCGCACTAATCGTCTAAGCCACTCGATCTCCCGGTTACCCACGGTTATCCTCGGTTACCCACTCGATCTCCCGGCTGTTAAGTTTCCTTTCTATGTGCTAGGAAAACCCGTCTCTGTATTGTTTACTTTATTTTACGAGGATTTATTTAGCTAATTTTTGTAACCAAGCACACAAATTCGAAAGTAAATTTTCCAAATACAATAACATGTAGCGTATACATGTGTTTGAGTCATTACTTTGCAAATAATAACAATTTAAACACTTTTTTGTTTCACACTTTCTTAAAAACTTACATTTTTAGCACTTAAAGTCAGTAACTGTAAATCTGTCCAAAAGTCAAAAACTACATATAATCATTAAAACTGGAAAAATCTATATTCTTCTCAGAAAAAAAAAGAAATCATCAGGATCTTCGATCTCCTCAACAGCATACTTTGCACTTATTGTTCGTGTACATCTGAGTCTGAAATGCATCTGCAAATAAAATCTCTTTTCTCCCGCAGTCAGCATTAATATAGCTCTTGCTCAAGGAACTCACCCAAATGTATTCATATGCAATGATCCGTCACTACAAGCCGAGTGTTCATCCGTTTTCCAACATTGATTGTATGTCACTTGCTTCATTAATCATTCATGTGGCCATGATAATTCGAAATCAGAAAGGGGAAGCATCATTCATCACGGGAAAATTTATCCTTTTCAGATAGAGTGGCATCGGTAGATTCTGTTTGCAATGCGTGAGATTTGATGTAACTTTTTTTTTTTTTTTACATGATTTTATCCGGGCAGTTCTTAAGAGCAGAAAGGCAATAACTTTTAATACGTGATTTATTGCGAAGGACGATTTTTAACGCAATACGCAAGGCATAATTCAAACTATACCATATCTGCTAGTGTTCAATTTTTTAACCCTTTGAGGCGCAACCCTTTCCCAATGCTGAAAAAAGGACAGCCGTTTCCATAGCTCGACTTAACTACCAGCAAGATGGCGGACTTGGCCATCTTGCTGGTAGTTGAGTTGAGCGATGGCAACGGCTGCCCTTTTTTCAGCATTGGGCAATCTTTCCAGCTGTTCTCGCATTCTTCCATTTTTCAGCAGATGTCAGTGCTGTTTAAAAAGAATCGTGACACTTTTTTTACGGGGAAATGACGTGCTAAAATGTAAAGGATTCTCGTGGAGCTATGTCACCCGCAACTGTTTCTATAGAAATCAAATCTATTCTCCGTGACGGGCAACAGTGAAAACGTCAGAGTTTGATGTTCCCAGAGCGGGATCACTGCGCGTGGGGGTTAATACATGATTTATTGCGAAGGACGATTTTTAACGCAATACTCAAGGCATAATCCAAACTATACCACATCTGCTAGTGTTCATTTTTTTTAAAAATGTAAAAGCGATTTATTTCAGTTCTCCCCAACTGTACCTTTAAACTTATATTCCTATTATTAATGCTCTCTTATTCAAAATAACTTGCAATTTGTTTTTATTTGCAGTGTATTTTAATAACTGGAAGTAACAAAAAATAATCTCAGCAATTGATTTCAACATAATATATACAAATTTCTGAAGTACATGTTCTGTATGAAACAGCTTTTTTATTTATGATTCAAGTGATAAATATTAAATTATCATGTAATCTGACAATATCTCTGCAAGAATAATTTACTGGAAATACTTTTAAACTAATCCCCAGTTTTACAGTTCACGAATCCTATCTGAGATACTTGCATCTACAACTGGTTCGATATAATAATTTCAGCAATTGCAGTCACTTTTATGACTAGTCTACAGCTTAACAAGCCATTAATATTGTCCTAAAAAATTCGTACTGATGAAAATGTAAGTGAAATTATTTTTAAGGGAAAAAACAATCACACATAAGCATGCTTTCTATTTGAAATACTTAGAATGAAGACCGCTTAATAATTAATTTTAAATTCTTAAACATTGTAAATATAACAAAAGAAAATCACAAAATAAAATAACTATTGATTTGAAATGCTTAACACGGATGTATAACCGATCGCAATCTTTGATTCCTTTAAGAACTGTTTTTCCTTTATTACTTGTGCACGTGCAGTCATAAGTTTGAGTCTTATGACTGCACGTGCACAGTTCGAAACACAGTGTTGAGTTCGAAACACAATCTCTTTCTATACAATCAAAATTGATATAGCTCTTTCTCGAGGAACTCAGCCAAATGTATTCATATGCAATCATCCGTCTCAACAAGATGAGTATTCATCCGTTTTCGAACATTGATTGCATGTCACTTGCTTCATTAATCATTCATGTGGCCATGATAATTCAACATCAAAAAAGGGGAAGCATCGTTCATCACAGAAAAATTTATCCTTTTCAGATAACATTAGTAGCATCGGCGGATTCTCTTGTTAATATTGTTTCTTCAAACCATCGTTTTATTTATTTATGTATACACTTTGGGCGGTATCTTTAAAAAAAAACACTAACCATTAAAATATATGCTAGACTGACCATTAACTACAGTCAAACCTTGCTGGTAAGTCAATTGAAGGCGGCACTACGTATATTACATCATCCTTCAGAAGTCCTTAGCTTTTTAATACGCCTTTTTCATATTCTACTCCACTTATTGCGTCGCTAGTTTTTAAACCAATCTGCTTAACATTTAAGAGTCAAACATACAAACTCGGTCGTAAGTGTTTGCGAAGGTTATCTACCAAAAGGGCTTAATATTTGTTGTGCACGACTCTCAGCATTTTTCCTTATAAAAATTGTTACCTTAGCAACGAATTTTAAGAATTCATCTAGTATTATTCTGCATTTCGACTTCCTAAGATGGCAAATTAAATATGGCAGATTGTACAGTTAAATTATAGGTACTATGTATCGTCTTAACTTATAATTCCCTTAATTTGTCATCCATTTTATTAATTTAAATTCTGTGTGTGTGTGTATTTATACAGATTTACGTAAAATATAAATACGATTAAATTAAACTTAATAATCTGTAGTTTGCTTTTGTAAATTAATAAAAAAATTAATTGAAAAATTCTAATAATTTATTTAAATTACAATATAAGCTAATTATAGGCACAATTATTACACATGAATTTGGAATTTCATTTCTCATTTAACAAAAAATCCGTTTAAGAAGTCACTCCTCTTAGTAAGTTATTTTTATGTCTCTCTGAGTGTGATGTACTAATGAGATTTGCCTGTATTAACTATAACTTTGAAAATCTGTAAAGTCCTGTTTTTAGGAAAATATTCCTGACTCTAAATTATAGTAGAAAAAAAAATTATAGCTATCCATGTTTATCAAAATTTGATTTAACGTTAAATTTTACTATATAATGAGTTTTTAACTAGTTTTATACTATTCACAATTTTCATTCAATGAATCTTGTAAAAATATTGGTTTTTATAAATATAATTATTAGTTTCCAATTTTTAATAGTAAAATGTGAACTCATTTTTTTATATGAAATTCTAAAATCACGTGCAAACAGGAATAGATTTGAGATGTTTACAGATAGCATTGCTTAGAATAATTCTGTTTAATCAGAAAGTTTCCTAATCCAATACTTTGACTGTCTGAAAGTGTTTGAAACACATTATTCAGTTAGGTTTGTTTTGATTTTGTATTGACATCTGTGGAAACACCATTGGTATTGTAACAATATTTTAATTTTCATTTGAACTATGCTCATAGGCGTAAAATTATAAGACTCCGTGGAAATGCAGTCTTTTAAGAAATGTATGAGCACCTCCGATATTTTATCCTTTTTCATACCTTTTGCTTATGGTAAAGTTTGAAATTTGGCCATTGTCACCAAGCATTGCACAAACGTTGCATTTAAAAGTACAGTTACTGTTATTATGATTAAGAATTTTTGTTATTATTTACATAAAAAAGTTAAAAAAACAAACAAACAAAAAATAACATTTATTTATTAAAAATATTTATACAGATTTACGTAACATATAAATACAATTAATTTATCTTAATTAATAATTCTGTTCACAATAACAATTGTATTAAAGAATGCCGAAACTGCTATTCGGAGTCAAAATTATTGTTATTATTCTCATAAGAAGTAAGTAAGAGTTAACATTACATTCATTTATTTAAATATATATATATACGTGTGTGTGTGTGTGTATTTATACAGATTTACGTAAAATATAAATACGATTAAATTAAACTTAATAATCTGTAGTTTGTTTTTGTAAATTAATAAAAAAAATAATTGAAAAATTCTATTTAATACGCTCTTTCCTTCCGTGAGAAATACATGAAGATTTTTAAAGAAAACCATGCTTGTCTTAAAAGATATGACAATTTCTATTTGAGTTCCTTTAGAAATGCTATGTTAGCAGATAAAAAGTCTTCGATCCAAGTCAAAAGTAATCAGATATAAGAATGTTCTCGTTAGAATAAGTCCCTTACTTTTGTACTATTACGTATAGTTCCAAAACTTTAAAGCTTTTCTTTTCTGAGTAAAATACAACTAACGAAATCTCTTTTGACGTTGGAGGCAATTTTATGTTCGTTTTGAACCGGAATAATAAAGCTTAGTCTTAGAATTCTGTATAAGAGTAAAAAATGTTCCTAGTACTTTTTTTTAAATCCTAACCACCACATAAAAGTCCAAATGTTAAACCTTGACGTCCAGTAAGAATAAGAAAAATTCTATGTGTAGTTTTAAAACTAAAAAATTAAACAATTGTGAATTGATCTACTTTTAACATAGGTACTTATTAAAGATTGTCAGAAGCATCTTATCACCAAATGGTTATCATGTATATATCAAAAGTTTTTTATACATTGGTAGAAGATTTTAATCTTATTGTAATATAGAAATAAGGAATTTCTGAAATGTAAAAAAAAATTTTAATATATATATATATATATTATTGGCTTTCGAGTCCAGGGTGGTGGCATTACAAAACACAAAGAATTTTTTAATTATTTGCGTGCTACTGTCTTAAAAGTGTGCCTCATTTGAAAATCGTACAGTGGAAAATAAGTCACGTGGGTATTGTGGGGTCTGTAGATGAACGTAGACACAACGCTGGGTTAGACAGAATAGACTTGCTACAATAAGAGCTACAGCTGTCCAGACAAACCTGGAATCTACCGGAAGTGAGATCGAATACAGTTCCGTGAGTAGATATATTCATATTGCAGCATATCGGGCACTGAAATTGCCGAATGGTAATATTCTTTGAGCTAATAGATGGACACTTGCAGAAAAAAACTTGAATATTTAAGGAATACTGATACTGAACATATTGAGAGTGGAAATGTTGCCTTTTCTCATGAGTTATCTCTTTTACTTTTTTTTTTTGGAAGCACGCGAGTGCATAAGTTATGAAGCACCAAACATCATTATTTGTACGCATGTACCAGCTTTCGAAGGCAGTGATTGGGGTATCTTTTCTTTCCATTCTGTAGGTCCACTTACGATTGTCACTTGGATGTATTTAAGTGTGCATCTATAAATTGCGGCGTACATCCATGCATATATTTTCCAGTGTATGATGCTGTTTTCCAGAACCAGAATTGGATGTTTGATACTGATGGAACGATATATAGGTAAATGGGATGACTATGGTATTTCAATCGATTTCGCTCCATGTTTCTCCTCGCACCCTGCAGCAGCTTTTGATTTTGTTTGTTTGTTTGTGGGATTACGAACGATTAGCTCCGAGTGGGCTCTAGGTCGAAGGGTGAGGTGCGCTCCGTCGGGGTCTTTCCAAGGCGTCCTAACCCATATTTACGCTAAGTTTCTGAGAAAACCACGGAAAACTCCAAACGGTTAGGTCGACGGCCGCGCGATGGGACCCGAACACGGGACCTTCACACTTCGCCCGTCTACCATTTCCAGACATATAACCACTGTGCCATGGTGAGGCCCAGCAGCTTTTGAATTGTAGACAACATGATTCAGTACTCCCTTGGCTTGAATACTTTACGCAATTAGAGGTGATTGCAAGACGAGAAACAGGACTGTTTTGTCTCTCAAAATCGCTATGTAGTAGTAAGAAACAGCCATGTCTGCTCTCATTTAGCAATTTCAAATCACTGTTCTCTCTCCTCTAGCAATAATTTTCATCTAGGAATTTTCAGTATATCCTAATTCTTCTGTGCCATCTGTAAGTTATTCTGAATATTAACAATGCATTCCATTTATATAAATAGAATCTTTATATAGGGAGAAACATTATTAGCATCACTCACATATGGATGAAATTAAAACCTTCTTGAATATCATTTTTTCTAATCAAAACGTCGCACAATACACGAAGTTTATGTTGCTCTTAAAATAATTTCTTTTTTTTAAACAGTTATTAACCTTGTAAAATGAACGACAACAACAAAAAATCTTAAAATAATAAATGTAAAATAACACGAGAAAGTTTACTTCAGCGGTTTTGGCCGTTGAAGTAAACTTTATGGTGTTATTTTACAAAGATTTTTATTATTTTATGTTTTAAACACCAGTTATTTTGAATGATTTTATTTAAAAAAATCTTATTGACAGCTATAAATAATGCTAGGATTCAAAATCAGTCTATTAAATATCTAAAAAAAAATCTCTCACTTCTCTTTAGAAATTTGATTTTATACTATGAATGAGAGATATATATACTTTGATCTTTCAATATACACAACTGTTTGCTGATTCTGAGTTAAATATACACGTAAAAGAAAATTTACTTGAATAAGAACAAAGGGGCATTATCGTTGATATACATGCTAAACTGGATTCCTGTCTTGGTAACAGTCTACATTGTGAGATTTCGAGCCGTCGAAAACAGGGAAACGGAAAAATGGCAGAGGGTCGTGCTCTGTGTAAACACTGCTGTGTAATTTAAATCTATGACGTTTCTAAAAATAATTTAAGTCCACAGTACTATTTTGTAAACAAAATTATGTAATTCTGAAAGCTTTATCAAGCTAACAAACATTTTCATGAAAATCTTGGATATATTAAAACTCGAATACATACTTCATTTATATATTTCATTTTGTTTCTATGGCTAGTATCCACATAATGTAATAAACAAAGCCCTTTCATTTAGCAAGACATAAAAGCCGATTCAAACATTAATCATGTAAACATGCTTTACTTTTATTATTACATATGTGCTATTTTCCATTTCCGTTAATTCACAATGCAATCTTTTAATTATTTTATTATTTTATTTACTTATACTGAATAACGTCTAAGTAAACAGTATTTCTTCTGGCATAATTAGTTTAATATATGTAAAGCTAACCAAAATAATAATTTATAAGCCTAAGGACGAGTATAATCATTGCGTACTGAAGGAAGATTGTGTTTTGTATGTATATATGTATATATATATATATGTATATATATATATATGTATATATATATATGCGAGATATGTCTTATTTGTAGTATGTTTTGTGTTTTACTTGTTAGTTATATATATATGTATATATATATATATATATATACATATATTTGTATTTTGTCTCGTTTTGATAACATTATCTCGGGGAACATATTGTCTTCTAAATCAGCGTTTCCCAACCGGTGGGACACGCTCCCCACAAGGGGGCTTAGAGCATTTGAAAGGGGGGGGGCAAGAAAAACAGGCAATGTCAAGTATGATGCATGCTTTCTTTTTAAATCATCTTATTTATTCTTATTTTTATTCCAAAACATATCTATTTTCGCTTAAAATGTTTACTCAAACTTTACCGATAGCATTGTTTTGAAGAAAAGGCGGCTAAATGTTCATTATTGAAGAATAAGAAAGTGAATATATGGTGAAAAATGAGAGGAAGAGGGGGGGGTCACCTTAAGTTAGTTTTTGTTTGGGGGGGGTGACGTTAAAAGGTTGGGAGCCACTGCTCTAAATAACCTAAAATGACAACGTGAAATCCAGCGTGTAGAGTTAGGGTGGGTTGTACTTATCACCCAGATTATGCGGAGAGATGGACAAAGTTCTCTCTGGGAAGAGATCAAGGGTGGATACAGAATTTTTTTCAGTTGGGGATACAATGCTTGAATATTTATTCAGAATTGTATTAAATAAGTCAACATTATGAGAAAGTCCATTTTATCTAGAGCAAATATTTTTATCTCAATGGTATTTTCTCCCCCTGAATCTGTCTTCTGGAAAGATTGACCATACAATCTCTAATTTTTGAATTTTCAGGATGACTAAGGTTGGAAGGAAAACAAATATATATGAGATGTGGCCAAAATTATGATAAGATAAGACAAAAAGTAGATATTGATACACCGTGTATCTAGTTTGCGTTGGATTCATGAAGGATGTTCACGGTTTGATGTAACATGCGATTATTGAGGGAAGAAATTAAATAAGAAGGAAGTTCTGCAAAACCATCTTAACTCATCATACATAAAAATATTTTCGTACATTCTTTGAATATATAAAGAATTCAAGAAACACATTTAACTATCATATGTTTGAAATTCATACATTTTTTAAAATTTAATGTAATTTATTAACGGCACTGTTCACAACAATATAAAGTAGTAAAATTTCAACAAATTATTTCCGTCTATTTATGACCTTTGCCAAAGTATAGTGGTTCTGATAATCTTGTTGTTTTTCTCATGCGCTTCTTTATGAGAAAGTTTTTGAATTTTTATACTTTGATTCGGCTATCTTTAGCAATCTCAGGTGGGCCAGTGATGAAAGAGAAGTAGTAGAGAGTACTAAGTCCAGCATCCACAGACAATAGTGACTCATTATACACAACAGCTATTAGTACCTCTAGCACATTGACATGCGAAACAATTGATCAAGTTTCACTCTTCCCGTTTTCCCCAGTTTTATCCGAATACAGGATAGTCACACCTCCGCCTTCATCAGTTATATTCTCAATAGTTCCACCAATGCTGTCATAATCAAATGTCGAACAATCACCTCCGCCCTCAACAGTATTACTATCTTTATCTTCTTCTCCATTCATACTGTGACGTACGTAAGCTGAAGTCAAGATTAAATTGTCCGGGTTCAATAAAAATAAGAACAGATTTCCTAAAAAATATATTTAATGAATTATATACAGGCTATGTACATGGATCAGGTATCGTAGGTATCGTATAATATAAATTCTCGTATAAAACTTACGTATGAGATCGTAGAATACACCGTACAACAGCTCTTTTCTGTTCTAGCGCGTAAACCATGACGTAAACACGGTGGGGTTGAGGTGTAGCTCGCTGCTGACTCCAAGGTGGGAGAAACCATAGAGTTGAAAAGGGGGTGCAGCTGCCACATCTTCCCACCTTTTGAGTAACACTCAAAACAAATTAATACTTACTTATGTACAAAATACTTACTTACTTACAAAAAATTCTTAGTTACTCAGTTAAAGTTAAACATAAAAATTGAAAAATGGAGAAATTAAAAGTTCAGCAGGTTAGTCATCAGAAGAATCATTAAGTTAAAGTTTATAAAGTTTCTGCACAGGTCGTAGAAGCTCAGCATTCTCAGTCTTCAACAGAACAAGGCGTACATGTCCGTCCCGGCCCGGGAACAGCTTCAACACTCGACCTAAGCTCCATGCTGTCCTCCCCTTGTTCGTCCCCTCCAACAAGACCACCTCTCCAACGTATATTGGAGTGACTTTTCCAGCTTTCTTTGATGTTTGCCGTAACAGTCCCAGATATTCTGATCTAAATCTGTGTCTCAGGACATCACGAATTTTCTGTAAATGCTTGGCTCTTTTGCTTAACTTTTCACAGTCTACAACATCCAGATCTGGAACACCTGATGAAGAAATTTCATGCAGGATAGCAGAAGTCAAAAGTGATGGATCTTCAATGTCTTGTGAAGCATACGTTAATGGCCTGGAATTAATTACTTGCTCGCAATCGCAAAGAACAGTTAGCAATTCCTCGTAGGTTAGGGAGGCGCGTCCCAAAATTTTTCTCAATATTCGCTTAACCATTTGGACAAGACGCTCCCACCATCCTACCCACCAGGCTGCGGATGGAGGATTTAGTTTCCATCGGATTCTTTGTTCTACGTCCTTCAATTGTATAATCTTCCAATCAATGTTACTTAGGACATTCTTCGTACCAACGAAATTTGTTCCATTATCGGAGTAATCTTTCGAAGGTCGTCCCCGTCTTGATATGAATCTTCTTAGTGACTGGACAAAAGCTTCTGTTGTTAATTGCGTGATGAGCTCCAGGTGGACCGCTCGATACACTGCACACGTAAAAAGTACAATGTACGCTTTCTGTTTATTCTTCAAATGGAGAGGTCCAGCCAGATCCACACCAACTATTTCAAATACCTTAGCATCGCGAACTCTGTGTTCTGGCAATGTGCCAGGTGTAACTTCGAAGTTTTTGGCGTTAAAGCGTTGACACTTCATACAACGCCGTATGCGATTGCGTATGGTCTTTCTGGATTTTAGTATCCAATAACTCTCTCTCAGTTGAGTCATCACTAGAGAGGTTCCCACGTGTAACAGTTCACAATGCACTTTCATTATTAAAAGATGTACTACAGGATGATTTGATGGTAAAATGGACGGATATTTGAAATATTCTGTGTCATCTCGGTAGATAACACTAGTTTGAGCTCTGATAACACCGTTTGTGTCAATTATTGGCCTTAAATTTCGAATTTTTTCATCTGTTAAACCCTTAAAAGATTCCTTCTGTATCAGACGTATGAGAGCTATTTCTGCCTTTTCAAATTCTGGAACTGATATATTAAGTAAAGTTTCGGTATTGGTCTTTTTCATTTTCCCGTAAAAGCGAAATATCCACGCAAGCATTCTAACAATTTTGTTATAAGAAGAAAAGTAATTATAATACCATTTAGAGTCATCTTCAGACTTATTAAGAGTAGTAACTACAGTTTTACGTTTCTCTGCATTTACTAGATCTTCATTTATTTTTCCTTCAGATTTAGGCCACGTCTCTTCTTTGTTATAGAGCCATGATGGTCCCTCCCACCACTGCAGACGTATTAGCTGTTCAGCAAAACATCCCCTGCTAACTAAATCGGCTGGATTGAATTTTCCAGGAATGTGTTGCCAATGTGTGGGAGAAGTTAGTGTTCGTATTTCCTTGACACGATTATTTACAAACGTAGCCCAGTTTTGCTCCCGTTGTATCCAGCATAAAGCTGTTGTAGAATCAGTCCAACAATAAATCTTAAACGTAGGGAACTGTAAATCTTTAAGAATGGAAAACAATAATCTAGCTCCGATCAGACATGCAAGCAATTCTAATCTGGGAATAGTTACATTTTTCAAGGGTGAGGGTGCTACCCTACTTCTTGCACTTATTAAACTGACAGTTACTTCATCGTCATGTTCTATTCTCAAGTATATGCAACTACCGTAGGCTGCTTGACTAGAATCACAGAAAACATGAAAGATGATCAGTTCATTGCTGTTCGTAAACTTGAACCATCTAGGAATTTCAATTTTGGAAAGCAACGGTAACTGCTGGAGCCATGAAAGAAGTTTCCTGTAAGACTAGTTTAGGTATTAACATAACAGGGCAAGTGTATCCTATCGGATCAAACACTTGGTGAGCTATTGCCAAAACACTGCGTTTCGTGACTTTGTCTACTTGAGAACGTATTTTATCAAAATTACAAGCTAATGTGTCACGTTGCGTATCCCAAATAAGTCCTAAAACAGAGACACATTTTTCCATAGATTGATCTTCTTCAATCATTCCATTAAGAAAATTTGATGGCCATCCACGTAAATTAAAATGTCCCGCCGACAAAATGACCCGTGATTCAAGGATAAATTTTTCAACTTCTTCTCCCGAACTTAGACTGGCCAAACAGTTGTCTACGTAAAATGACTTCTTGAGAATTTCGGCTGTCTGTTTCAAATTTTATGTCACCCTGCTTAAATGATAATCTAAAGTTGCAGCTAATAAAAATGGACTGGTTCTGATTCCAAATACAACCCTTCTATGTTGGTATATAAGACTTCGTTCGAAATTATCTCTATCAACCCAAAAGTATCTTAGAAAGTTTCTGTCCCTTTCCCTGATCGAAATCTGTAAAAATGCTTTCTCTATGTCTGAAGTAAACCCCACAGCATTTTTCCGAAATCTATTTAGAATGGGTGGGATAATCTCTATCAAATTTGGCCCTGTTGCTAAACAGTCATTAAGTGATGGTGAATTGCCCGTACGTGCTGAAGCATTAAATACGGGTCGCATTTTTGTCGTGCTTTCTTCTTTAAATACAGGCCTGTGTGGTAAATAATATCCTTCTTTAATTTCTTCCTCATTCGGGATTTCTATTATTTTAAGCGATAACCAGTTCATAAATACCTCATCATATGCACTGATGTTATTGGAAGCTGTTAATTTATCTTTTGTTTTCTTAAAACATCTTTCAGATAATCTGTAATTATCGGGCAAAATAGAACTGTCCTTAACCCAAGGAAGAGCTACCTCATATCTACCCTCTTGATCAATACATATGGTTTCATTAAAATAGTTCATCGTATCTGTCTCTCTTTTCTAGATTTATCTTACACAGGGTCAGTTATATTCAAAACATCTAATTTCCAGAGATCTGAAATGCAATTATTATTTACAAGCAACGACGAAATGCAAATAGATGCACAAGATTCATCTGCTGTACTAACCGGAACTTTCCCCATTAGGGTCCATCCCAGGGACGTTTCAACAGCTACAGGCCCAGATTTTAACTTTATAATTTTGCCTGAAAGTAATTTGGCAGCTGTGTCAGCTCCAAGAAGTAATTTAATTGCTTTATCAACTTTTACAGAATTTCCCTCAAAATCACTTAATTCAATACAGTAATTTCTTAATTCTTTAATCCAGGCACCACGGGGTATTTGTTTCATATCAGAACAAATATTCGGTTGACTTAATAATTTTACACTGCACTTAAATCTATCATCAAAACTACGTAATTCAACATTATACTCGTTGTGAACACTTTCTTCAGTTTCAATGCCACCAAACAAATTTTGTTTTAAGTTAACTCGTCGTAAAACATCGTACTGCATATCTTCAGCAACACTTTCACAGATATAACTTTTCATAGAACCTGTATCAACGATGGCTCGTACTAATTCTTCTCGACTGCCATTTCGTAATCGTACAATCAAAGTTTGCAGTAACACATCCGAGAAATGCGTTTGGTTGTTCAACGTGCTGGTTTTCGTAGGTAAATCAGGACATATAATAGCAAAATGTCTATTTCTGCATATTAAACACTTAATCTAGATTTACACTGGTTAGCTCTATGACTGTTACGTTTTAAACAAACAAAGCAAGCATTTTGTTTCTTAACTGCATCTTTTTTATCCAACAATGACATATTATCTACTTGGTCACAGTTCTCGGATGAATGCGTAAACTTTTTACTTAGTCTGATTTTTTATTACTTTGTGTATTCTCATTACGAATATTTTTATGAGAAATAAGCAATTAAGAAGCAGTCGGAACACAACTATCGTACTCAGGTTTCTTGTAGTGCTTCTTGTTTACCTTTTCAACACTGAATGTATTACGAGAAAACTTTATTTTTTGCTCACTTTCAACTTCTATTCTTAAAAAATCAATTAAAGAGTCTAGATTAGACTTACCTTCATTTTTCTCTTGCGTAAAACAGAGGTTTCTCTCCCACGTCAGGAGACATACATGATTCCACCAATGGAAACAGTATTTCGGCGTATTTATCCTTCGTTAGACCTAACGATTCTAACCCTCTTAATTTTGTTTGTAATTCATCGTAAAGTGTTGATAAATCAGGCTTTTTATCTTTTATAACAAGATGTAATAAATCCCTAACGTATACTTGAATCAAAATATTTTCTTTTCCGAAACGCTCCTTTAAATAATTCACAGCCTTAGGATAATTTTCTGTGGTGGGAGGGAAACTATCTAATATCTGACGCGGCTTTGTGTTAGGTACTGTGGTCTGAATTAAATACGCAAATTTATCACGAGCGTCTATTCTGTCATCATTATGAATTTTTTCGAATTGACTCCAGAAACCTAGCCACTCTCTCGGATTCCGAGTAAACTTCGGAAGTTCTAAAATCGGAAGAGCGTACTTAGCCGAAGCTCCTGCATTATTTACAAGCGGCGACTGATCATTCTCTTTCGTAGACGAAATGGAGCCGTTGACACTCCCGTTGTTTTGATTAACGCTAGCAGTGAGCAACTTTCGTTTTGTTTTTAAAAGTATAAATTTCTCTTGATATTGTTCACAAGAGTTATACTCTTCATCGAATTCTTTCTGCGTACATTTTTTATCTTCCAAACACTTAAAAATTGCATCATCATATTCTTTCAGTTGCGTCGCTTTACCAGTTAATTGTTCTAAATTTATTTCAATTTCATCAGTTAATGTAGCGGTCGACTTAAATAACTCTTCAAGCTTATTTGCCGTTTTATTAAAGGCAGTTCGTATTGAAGACCGTCGTATTTTAGCCTGATCCATATTAATATCGTAATATGAAATCTGTTTGAAAAGTAATTAAAATTTTCCATCCTAAGCAGGGATGCCAAACTGTGACGTACGTAAGCTGAAGTCAAGATTAAATTGTCCGGGTTCAATAAAAATAAGAACAGATTTCCTAAAAATTATATTTAATGAATTATATACAGGCTATGTACATGGATCAGATATCGTAGGTATCGTATAATATAAATTCTCGTATAAAACTTACGTATGAGATCGTAGAATACACCGTACAACAGCTCTTTTCTGTTCTAGCCACGGACTAAGAGGGTTCAGGACAATCATCCAAGCATTGCGAAAGAACTAAATGAAATTTGCCAAAAATGTGGCGCTGGGAGTCGTACTCATTAATTTTTGGCGCATGCGTCGTCTGCTAGTAGCTGAAACGTAAACAAATATCAACGGAAGCACCCTGCGGGAGATACTTACGCCGTGTGCCGTCAGAGGGCGCCCGTGCCGTTAATTATTAAAAGGGGGTCGCATATTTTCCTTTCAGAGGCTGACGCAGTTTCGCCCGTCTGCCGCTTCCCGATGACCGTCCTAAAGCCTCTTAGTCCGTGGTTCTAGCGCGTAAACCATGGCGTAAACACGGTGGGGTTGAGGTGTAGCTCGCTACTGACTCCAAGGTCGGAGAAACCATAGAGTCGAAAAGGGGGTGTAGCTGCCACACATACCATCAATAGTCACTCCAGCCAATACATACTCCCCCTGCTTTTCACCTTGTGTCCGTTCTCACCCATCTTTCCCAACATCCGAAAGAAAAAGGGTGTTCGTATAATTTTTACGCGCGATTGAAGTAAAACTCCTTTGACGTTTACGACATATATCACTGAAATGATTAAACTTTAACTTAAAATAAATATCATATTATAATTTAATTATATTTATTATTCATGTACTTTACAAAGATTATATAAATATTATATTCATATTATTCACTGGAAAAAGGTACTTGTATGTCATCATAATTTTTTATGTATGAAATTATAGGTTTGTGGTAACTATAATGTGAAATATAAATTTTACTCTCTAAATTTGCTAATTTTCTTGAAAATACAGCATCTATCGCTGTACCGAAACGCGTTGTTGATTGAAGTCGAGAAGTAGTCATAGTTAGATCAAATTTTTCTTTTAAAAAATCAACTGACGAGTGAGATTCTTGATAGCGAAAATTAACATTAAAATCTCCAGTAAGAATCATCGGTAATACATGATAATTATTTAGAATCCAGGAAGTGTCCATGTTTTAGTATTATTCTTTAACTGTTTTCTTATACCATTGTTCCGTCTGGAGTTTGGGTTTGAATGGGAGGGGGGATGTCCATAGTCTAGGATTATAGTTTAACTGTGTTCTTTAACTGATGTTTTCCTCTGTTAGTTGGGTTCGAATGCAGGTAGTGTAATTTTTTTTGTGTTTTTCTATAACAGTCTTCTTAAGCGTTGATTTCGTCTGCTGGTAGGTTTCGAATTATTATTCTGTATCCGTGTTTTTAAACTGCAGGTTCTGTCTATTGTTTGGGATTGATTGCAGTCAGGGTCCGTTTCTTTGTGGTGTTCCATCCCCGTGCTAAAGCGTTGCTACGTCTTGAGGTTGGGTTAGAATCCACGGAGTGTCCATTTGTTATTCTTTTATTTTGTTCTTAAACCCTTTGCAGCCAGTGTTTGTTTCTTTGTGGTGTTACATACCCGTGTTCTTAAACCGTTGTTCTGTCTGGATATCGAGTTAGCATACGTCACTTCCTTTACTGAGCGTTACTACCGTCAGATAAAAAATCTGAGTTACTCCCTAGTTGCGCCTAAAGAAGTTTTACTTCAAAAATTCAGACGTATACGTAAATTTTTCTCCTACTTCTTCTGCCTCCGGCCTGTCCCAGAATCACCCAAATTTTTCAGACCCGTCAGGGTCAAAGATTTAAAATATTTAAGAAATACATTTTAATGCTCAATAGTCACAGTTCATACACTGCACCAACTATCAACAACCAACATATCAAAAACTAAATCCATTTAGTAAACTTCCTCCTCAATATTCAAAATAACTTACCACCAAACTATAATAGTAGCTGTATGTGATATATTTTGTCAAGCCTATACGAAAGACTTTAAGAATCACCGAAACCGAGAAAGCAGCAGACTTTAAGAATTCTCGAAATCCAATCGAGCTCTGAAAGTCCTGACATACCATTCTGAGACATCAGTGTTTTTATCCAGCGGTCTTAACAAACGATTTAAGTCTTACGAATTACTGAAAAGTAAGCGTTATATATAAACATTTCTGATCATCAAGTTTCACAGCGAGGATGTTTTCAAGAATATCTACATTTTCAATGACCAATCTCTTAGAATTTAGGGAATCATCGTTTTTTTTTTAATAAGTGAGACAAGTCAACTGTAAATGGTAACAATTTGTATTAATAGAAGTGTCTTTTACGAACTATTTGTGAGTATCGGAAGGAAAAAGTATGATCATCGTCCCGTTTTTCATACCAAGGGAGAAACTATCTTCAATTTTAAACCTTTCTACTGAGAAGTCTTCAAGATGGATTTCTGCCCTATAAACTGATTGTAATTGAACTCCTGCTTTATATAAATATTCGTATGACCGTCTCCTCTTGATGCGAGATCGTTTTCTGAAACATCTACATTTAAAATGCTGTTAAGATTGCTTGAGGATTATCATCATCTTTGAAATAAGAGAGACAAACTGCAACAAGTCGCAGAAATATTATTTTAATCAATCCAAAAATGTCTGAAGCAATAACCATATATCCTCCCATTTCGACGTTCTTATTAAACAAGTGGATAACGGCGTAAAGTATTCGAGGTCTACTAAAGACTGTCATTCATTCAATTTCCTTTCTACTTCAGGGAGTCTTCAGTGAGTAATCTACAATGACTGAACTTGTTTCTAGGACTCAATTTTTTCACTACCAGAGAAATCGAATGTTCATTCTAAACACTGTACAACAGCTGTTCATTGAAAATAAAAATCTATATCACTATACAAATTATTTTGCTCGAGGTTTTTTTCTGCTTCTCTTTCTACTTTCTACCAGCTTTTTAACACTTTCCACGAAAGTTGGAAAGAGTTTATGATTTTCAGTTTATCTGTCTCTCCATCTGTCCCACTGTCTATTCTTGTTCTAACTGCAAAACGATACATAAAAATGTGATATGTATAATTTATGTATACAGTTGATATGAACTGAATGATGTACCTCAATGGAAATTAGTGCATCCCAGACACCACAGCAAATTTGCATAAACTTGATTTAAGCTTGAAAATTTCAAGCGTGTAAGCTTAATGCATTCTTGAATCAAGTGTTCTAGTTTACACTTGCCCAGCTTGCATTAAGCTTGACATTTCAAGCTTGAATCAAGCTTGACATAGCAAGCTTAATTTCAAGCTTAAAAAATTTTCATAAAAAAAATTCCTAAATACACGTGCGCCGGTCGGCGAACTCGCCCCACATATTTTATTTTGCCACGCATTTTCCCCCTCTACGCCGAAATTTCAATTTAATTTAATCTGTTTCCATCAAGCGTCCGCGGCTAGAATAGAACCCCGGACCTTTGGGTTGGGAGGCGAGCGTCCTAACCGTTGCGCCAATCTGAGTCGGGCTGATATGACTAAAGTTTGAAGTGACTTATCACGCCGTTTTCTGGCCAGATTGATAAGTGGCCGATGTGTTATTTGTTATTTTATTTTTCCATTGGATGCATCAAAATTAACATAATGTTATGTGTGATTTAGAGACTCTACTAATAGGGAAATAAACATAATATAAACTTAACAGCAGCACACGTTTTAAAACTTTCAATATCGCGACACTCATGTTGTTCAATACTGGCCAAAATCGAGACAAACGACTGATTTTGAAATCAATTTCGTAGTATAATTGTACTTTATTTTGAAGAATAATTGTACTTTATTTTGAAGAATTTCCATAATTGGAAATATAGAATCTTTTTTTTTAATTCTATGGTCAAGTACATTTATGACTGATGATAAATTATTTTGTAGCGGCCGGAAACCGCCTCATTCTACCACCCATAAAGTGAAGTATATTAACTAACTAAATTGTGTTAATTATATTAAAATTTATTTTTAGGGTTAATTAATTAGTTAATGGAATTACTAATGTTAATTAGATGTAAATAAAACTAAAACTCCCCTCGTGTTACACTTCAGAGGGGCTTATCCCATTCATTCCTTCCCCTTGCGTGTTCTAATGTCCAGGTTTTGGCGTATAATAAAATAAAACTCAACTTTTACGAACTTTTCTTTATTTAATATGACCAATTTGAGAAAACGCTAGACTTTTCAATGTTCATTCTCCTTCTCGCCTACAGCGACAGATGGCGCCATCAGCGCAATAGCAATAATCAAGCTAATGGATTGAACTGTCAAGCTTGTATTAATACGTCGAATTCAAAGAAATGTCAAGCTTGATTTAAGCTTATGTGCTGTCTGGGATGTTGCTTTTGTATATCGCAGAGGCACTTAAAAATAATTATTAAGGTGACTGGAAAGTAATATTGTTTTTCCATATGTCAATGTTTCTCCTATCTAAAACTACTGGAGTTATTAATGCAAAATTTGGGAGGTATGGGAGTTTTTTAACGTAGGTGCTGGATCGTTTTTCACATATCTTTCTTGAAATTAGAAAGTATTAATAAAATTCTTGCTGCAAAATGTGACATACATGAATTCTTTGTTTAGGCACCGCTTGTATGTCCCTATGTTGTACCCCGGAGTACTGCAAGAAAGGCAGTAGAAAGCGTTCGTGCTGATATCTATGCGCTCAGTGCTGTAATGGAAATCACGTCACCCGGATCAAATCTTAATTTTTGCGCTTCCTTCATTCTATTTTAACCTCGCTCTCAGCATGGGGAGGACGTACCCCGTATGCCCAACCTTTTGTTGCGGTCCTGTACGAGTATATAAATGTCTGAGACTTAATCCGTACTCATGCAGAAGCATCAGTCTTTTGCCAATGGAGTTGAGCGTCTGTTCTCTAAATTATATCATACTTTTGCTGAGCAAACAATGCGACAATCGCTACAAGTAACAAATGAGCAACTTCAAAAAGTCGTCTGCCTTACAAGCGTTCGAACCAAGCCTTTGCCATGACTTGGGAGCAGATTTCTAATCCAGGGAATCGTAATCGGTCCCACAACGATTATCCGGCTAAGTATCGCGAACGTACCACTCAGTGCGATTGGAATTATACGCGTATAACTCTGTATTAACTCGATCGGACGAAAGGGGGTGGATTAAAATTCCTATACAAATTTTGAAATAGAACTACATATTAACAAACAATCTACAAAAAATCTAGGTGAAGTAAAATGATATTCGCACAGTTTTTTATCAAAAAGAAAAAAATGTTTACAGAAATTATTTAAAGGATATGTATATAACTTTATTTTTCTCTTTGGAGTCATCCTTTCTACAGCGGAGCTTTTCAAATTCTGACTTGTAAACTCCAGAATTTCTATAATAAGAGCAAAATTCGGCCTTAAAATAACCCTGTTATGAACAGGAAGTAAAATTTAAACAACAAACGTATTAAGTATGTAAATAAAAAGAAAAAAAAATCTTTGTTGTGTATAGTTCCTTAGAGATGTTTTTTTTTTTCAATTCAAGAAAAGTTATTTTACTTTTTTGACAACTTTACCTATTATTACGATACTTTATAATTCTGATTACAGGATTTCTGCAATCCGGAAAATTCTGTCATACAAAATCAACTAATTCGCAGTTATTCTGGATTAAAGAGGTTCTAGTATACTGAGAGAGACATTGGTGTAATTCGTCGTATCTTAATTGGAGGTGTGGCTTCATACTAGTGTAAAAAGTAATTGAAATCAATAATTGACCATTCTTTTGAAAAACCACTAATAATGAAAATAAACTGAGCTAAGGAATCGAAAATGATTTCAATTTTTTCAGAATCGAAAGAACTTTCTGGTGA
This sequence comes from Cheiracanthium punctorium, assembly GCA_038373885.1. Taxonomy (NCBI): domain Eukaryota; kingdom Metazoa; phylum Arthropoda; class Arachnida; order Araneae; family Cheiracanthiidae; genus Cheiracanthium; species Cheiracanthium punctorium. The sequence goes on along the minus strand of JAWZYV010015947.1, from coordinate 696,847 downwards.
TGCAAGGATACAAAAATGTCAGATCAACATTTAGGAAGTTAGTACTTGATTTGTGCGAAAAAACACGATTTTTGACACAAGGTATTTAAAAACTTTTATTAAAATACAGTATCGAAAATTAAAAACAGCAGTATTTAGTGTCACCGAATTCAAACGAGCTTCAGCTGGATCGGGCGATAGGAAATGGATTAAAATTCGTGCACAAATTTTGAGCCAAAACGACATACACAGATCAAGCTAATAAAAAGCTTGAGGAAATAAAATGGTCTGTTCACTCTTTTAACAATCCTTGCTCTTGCAAGCACGTATTCAGTGGTGAATATTGAAAAGCAAAGTTTCACCGGAAATTAGGCATAACAGCATTCGTTAAAACCAACGCTACTAAATTACCTCCTTCCCAAACTGACTGAGACGAAAGGGGCAGCCTATTGGAAAAAATCGGCAAGAGCAGTTTTCTTTCAAGTTGTAAAAGAATTCGCCTTCCCTTATTTGACGCGCATACTAAAAACAGGAAGCGAGTATAAATGCCGGAAAAACACTCCTCTCTTATGCAGGTATACATTACGGGACATTTCTTTACAGCTTCCGTAATGGGCGCAGTACTTTCTATGATGCTGTGTAACACATTAAAGTCATGAGAGGCCTCCGAATTCGCCCTGCGGTCCGGAAAACTTTTTTTGAGGTTTGCCCAGTATATATTTATGAGTAGATTCCTTCTATTTTTTTCTACCCAGATACAGCCTGTTAAAAGTTTATCACACGAAGTTTATTAAACCCTAGGTAGCTGTAAAGGACTAAAATGTCTGATCTTTTAGCCTCCGTAAGTAATCATAAAAGCCGTCTGTATTGTTTTTGTTTTATGTGCAGCCTGCTTTTATGTACTTTTATAAGAAGGAAATGCAAGATATTCTGATATGGAGGAAAGTGTTCAAAAAATTGCCTTTGTTTTAGCTACTGACGCTTAGTTTAATTTCTATTTACATACTAAAAATATAAGGAAGGTATAAATTAGAATTCCATTTTATTGGCTTTGTTTATAGAAACTCATTTAAGTTAAACTTCATAAAATGAATTTAACAGTTCAAGGTATTGTATCGATATTAATAAGATGACCAATGTAATACACTGTGCTCTTTTTAAAACCTCTAATTTATTTTACTCCGTTGATCCTTTTGTAGTCCTAAAAATATAAAAGAGTAATTAATTATTTTATGAAACATTTAAGCATTCCAATGCATAAATCTACCAATGATGACTGGAGCATACGAAACTGTGTTCAGTGCTGTCAGAGTTAAAAATTTTTATTTAAAATCACCTTATTAAAAGAAATTTAATTCAAATGCTCTCTTAATAGGATGGCAAAGGATTGTATATATATATATATATATATTATATAATAACAGAGATTAAATTTGGTATGGAAAAATTAAATAAAATATCCTGATTATTAAATTTTCTAAAATGTACACTACCATTTTTAACTTAAAATTATCAGTAATTCCATGCGATTTAAAAATGCCTCAAATCTTTTGTCCTCAATTGTGAACGCGAGGTCTAAAAGTGTTAATTTTAAAGTGTCATTACTTTTTTTTAATCTACATATATACGAATAGTTTTTGTTTAATTTTAAGTTTGTTTAAGTTGGATTTATTTAAAGAAATGACTTATATGAAGAATTGAGAAACTTATTTGCTCTATTAATAAGAATATGGGAGTAATTTATTACACGAATCTAGGTAAAACGGTGCAGATTTACCCAGAATACAATGCAAAAGTTCGAGGATTAAATAATAAGGAAAATATATGTAGAGGCCACTCACTTCCATAAAAGAAAAGCTCATTCCTCTCTATATTTTATTCTAAATAAATGCTAGGAACCTCACCCACTTGGTCACTTGTTGGTCTCTCTCATCATTCATGTTATTTCTAAGTGACGTTTCCTCTCTTTTCCTTGGCAGAATCTAGGCCCGCGTTTCCAAGGCAACTGCTAGGTTATAACTTGGTGTCCCTTAGGCATTCGTTTGATTGGAAACTGTCATAGGCATGTTAAGTTCATATTCTCTTCAAATTTAGATGTAGAGGGAGGGTATTGTGCGTTTGACCTCCTATATTTCAGGGGTTTTTTGTTCTTTTTTTCCCCCTGTGTTTTACTTGATTGGATTACAATAAAACTGAAAGCTGCATCTACTGCAGTTTGTTCTAAATGTTAAGGAAGACGAATTAGTTCACTCTGATGCATATTTAATAATGATATCTAGATACAAAAACTAGTACGAGGAAAAAATGTTTTCTTAAATTTAACGAAATGTTCGCTTAGTTCAACAAAAGAGTTTTTATCATCAAAAACTTTCTTTGAAACAACACAAAATTTTGACGATTCACTAAAACATCAACAAAAATATTTGTTTAATAGCTCTACATTTTTTAAAATTTGAATGTTTTTCTTTACAGTGCAATAAAATGTTTCACGAAAATTGTTATAAGTAAAAATAATATAATACAATTCTAAATTTTACGCCCAATAATAACTACTAGTACATGAGAAGTACTCTTTTTTGGTGAAAGAAATTTTGGGTAGAGTTTTTTAGAAATATTAAGTCTAATGTTTGTTTTAGTTTAGAAATTCTTTTAGATCCCAATAAAGGGAATTTTTCAGAAATGTTAAAACCCAAGTACATTTCGTTGTATTACCAAACACTTAAGCAAATAAGTAACTTTATTAGAGACAGATAAATGCACAGAGGAAGGTTGCCTAAAATGATCCTAGCGGGTAAAACGAGCCACATACCTTTTTTAAAATTCATAACATAATCTAATTGTGCCAAGTGAAGAAGAAGCAATGACGGTATAAGAGTGATCGCAGTATTAGGCGTCTAAACAATATTCCCTGAAAAATTGGTTTTTGTAACATTTGTCATAAGATAAGCACTAACTTCCTTATTTATTTAGAAAAGTCTTTCAGGTACAGAAGTATGGCTTGTTGACTGAATGGAGTATACTTTTTAGATTATTATTTAGGTGAGATCCAATGTCACAAATGCTAAGTGGATGAATGATGGGATACCTGATTGGGATACCTGAGAACGGTGATCATGCGTACTTTTATGATATTTTCTCAAATATTCCGAGTTTTGTAGTAGCGGAAAAGACATTATTTAATTTATTTCTGCGTTTATTTTAGGACATATTTTTGAACTATAATTTTCAAATGTTCTATGTTATTGTTTGTGACACATTTTTACTCTAAAATTTTCATAAGTTAAATTATGTATGCTGTCTGATTGTAAAAATTACTTTACATAATGAAATAAAGTTGTACGAATTTATATATGGAGCTTTAGATAGATTAAATAGGACTTAGATTAGTTATGTTATTATTATTTTTTTGTTAATGAACTTAGCTTAAATTTGTTAATGAACTTAGCTTAAAATGTCTTATGAGCTAAAGAATTAGTCATAATTACATTTATGTCTTTTTATTTTGCCGATAAAAGTAATTTACAATTATTTTTAACGGAGAATCATTTTGCACTTTGTTTGAGGGTAAAATGATCCTTCGGGCAGTTTTTGAAACATTTGAAGTTTTAATTACTCAATGTGGGTGTGAAATATTATTGAAATGCGTTTATAATACAAAATGTAATGTAAAACGTACTAGCAAAATGCCAAAGTTTCATTTAAACATTTATGTTATTTAAACAAGTTTTCTCCTTAAGGGGATGTTTTAGGCCACCTTCTCCTATATTAATATATATTGAGTTTCAACTAGTGTGAAACTGCATAGTCATTAACAGTCTGAAAATACATTCTTATTTTTTCTATCAAATACATTACTTAAGGGATTACTCAATTTCTAATTTCTTATTATTTAATTTATAAAATTAAATTAATATCCAGTTATAGTAGTTTGAATGAATGCCATACAAACAACTTATCTTCCTAACAAGCATTAAGTAAGTCTATATTACGAATACCCACCGAATCAATATTTCGTTCATACAGGTTATACATTTTCTAAAAAAATATCTAAAATAACAAATTTCTGAATAGTAAGGGAAAATAACAAATTTGCTAAATAATGTATTCATAAAAATGATAGAGAAACTAATTTCATGTTTAATTCATTGAAAAATAATCCAAGACAATATTTTTAATTTACATTTTATGAAACAGGTGTGAATCTGGATATGTTTATGGTTCATTACAAGAATCGCCTTTAAAAATAAATTAAAATTTTAAACTTAGAAAAATTTGTTGGAAATACATAACTTTATAAAAATCTGCATTTATTTTAATTCTGTACCACATTATAAATCCGAAATGTTGATGATAGTGAATGTGGAAATGTGTTTGAACTGGAACAGAAATTTTAAAGAAGTTAGTAACATTACTAAAACTGCTTTAACCGAGCACAATACTTTTCTGTTTTCCAAGATGCCTTCAATAAATTCTCTTACCAAAATATATTACATGGTATCTACTCGAAATACACTCGCTGAAACTGTTATTATCATTTTTCCCCCTTCACTGCGCTGTTTCTTTTTTTTCCTTCATCTCCAGTAATTATCACAAAAAACTATCAAAAATTACGTTTCTTCAGCAAAGGCAACAAAAATATTTCTCTGGCACAAACTCGCTTCCAAATTATCGTTCCATCCTAAAACGATAACATAAAATATCATTTCCACCGCCTCGTAATCGATATGGGAGTGGCAAAAGCCGAAGCGCAGAGCCTGGAAAAATACAAGGAGTACTATTTGTCAGGGCGAAAATAGCCTGCTTCTGACATGAGACCAAGTTATCGATAAAGCGCGAACAACATTTATAATCGAAAATTTCAACCCTGCCAGTTTCGGGGGATATTGGAATGTTATACTATTGTCTTGTGTACATTCTTTTTTTCCCCGTCCGCCCCCCTCCCTCTTTTTCTGCTGCCTTCAAACTTTTTTTTAACATACATTTTTTAAGCTATAAAAACTAGATTTTTTTTTCTCCTGCCTTTTTCATATAGATTAAAAAGTTGAAAGCTAAAGTCGTGATTTGAGGAACTTGCTTTTTTATATTTGATATCCAGTTACAGTAAAAAATGCGATTGGGTGATTTTTTTAAAATCCAGGGCTGTGTTTGTGTAGTAAATCCTATAATTAATGCGACTATTGATACAAAAAAATTCGATAAACTACAACCAATCCTTTTTGTTAATTTCTTTCTCAGTCTTTTACCCTCATTTTTCAAATATTTTAGATAAACTTAAGTACGAAACGACAAATTATTTTCTGTTTTCTGAAGTTAGATTAAAGATAAAATTATTAATATTTTGATTTTAGATAACCACACATCTCTTTTATTCAATTTAGTTAAAAAAATACATTAAAGTGTTGTGAATCTGACGAATCAAGAAATTAAATACCTGAATGACGTTATACAACAATAAATGTAAAGTTTTAGTCTATTAATGTATGCTTCATCTATACGTTTCAAACATTTTTTTAAAGAATTAATCTTCTCTTTTTTTTAAAAACGGGCTTATTGTATTGTTAATGAACAATTTCAAGCAATACTAATTCAGTTTTGCATATCGATGCTATTAGCTGATATATAAAAATATATTAACATGCAAATAAAATGGTAAATACCATAAATTCTGTTTAATTTCACTGCAAAGAAAAAGGTCTGTTAAACTGACAGAAAAAACTCTCAGCCGGGACGCCAGTTCATTTCCGTATATTTTACAGAAGTCTTTCGTATGTTTTTCTGTACATGGAAGATTTCACTAAAATAAACTGAGAATCTGTAAAAGTTAAGGAAGCTTTCTGTTAAAAAAAAAAAAAAAAAAAAAAAAAAAAAAAAAAAAAAAAAAAAAAACGAAATAAACTGGTGTCCTGGCTGGCAGTTCGTTTTCTATAAATTTGACAGACTTTTGCACTGTACTAGACATTGTAATGTTACTTAATAGTTTGCTTATACATTTATATATAAATACATATATTTAGTTATATATACATACTGTATATATATATATACTAGCTGAAGTGCCCGTCGTTGACGGGTTAGTACTGAATGCAAATTTCCAAAAAGCAAGAACTTTCGTCAGCATTGTAGGAGTACACAGAATACTGCCAAAAGTAAAGAAAACGAAGTTATAATTTTTATGTATTGTTAAAATATTGCAGGTTAGAGAGTAACTAAGTAATATCATTTCATTCGCTTTAGTCGTAATTATGGGATGCGCGAACGAATATTTACACATATTGAAATAATTTTCGCAAAATCTCAAAATCTAATCAACATTTTTGAAAAATTGGAAGCCTAGAATTTAAGTTGAGTGACAACCTATCATGTCACCCAATTTCGTTTCATTCCCTGCAGTCTTTATTTCGTGATGCTGGAACAAAAATTTTAGCATTTTAAAACAATTTTCACAAAATCTCAAAATGTAATAAAAATATTTTAAAAATTCAACACCTATAAATTAAGATTAGCAACTACCTATCATATCACCAAATTTCGTATTAGTCGTTATTACGCGACGCTTGAAGAAATATAACCGCATTTTGGGAGAATTTTCACAAAATCTCAAAATCCAATAAAAATGTTTAAAATATTGGACACCTATACTTTATGTTATGCAACAACCTATCATGTGACCAAATTTCATATCATTCGCTTTAGTCGTTATTACGTAATGCGTGAACAAAAATTCACTCAGTGTGAAACGATTTTCGCAAAATCCCAAAATCTGATAGGTTTTTTTTTTTTAGATGCTTATAGTTTAATGTGACCAACTACCATTTCACCAAATACCATTTTTTTCACCTTTGCAGTTATTACGTGATGTGCGAACACAAATTTACGCAGTTTGAAACAATTTTGCAAAATCTCAAAATCTAATCAAGATTTTTTAAAAATTCGACGACAATGTTTTAAGTTGAGTGACCACCTATCACATGATACCAAATTTCATTTCATTCACTTCAGTCATTTTTACGTGATGCTCGAACACAATTTTAAAGAGTTTGGAACGATTTTCGCAAAATCTGAAAATCTAATCAAGATATTTTTTAAATACGCTTCCTAATGTTTAAGTTGAGTGACCACCAATGATGATACCAAATTTCATTTCAATCGCTTCAGTAGTTTTTACGTGATGCTCGAACACGAATTTACGCAGTTTGAAAGGATTTTCACAAAATCTGAAAATGTAATCAAGATTTTTTTAAAAATTCGACGCCTTTGTTTTTAGTTGAATGACCACCTATCATGACACCCAAATTCATTTTAATCGCTTCAATCGTTTTTACGTGATGCTCGAACACAAATTTACGCAGTTTGAACGATTTTCTCAAAATCTGAAAATCTAATCAAGGTGTTTTAAAAATTCGAAGCCTATGTTTTAAGTTGAGTGACCACCCATCGTGACACGCAATTTCATATCATTCGCTTCAGTCATTTTTACGTGATGCTTGAACAAAAAAAGCGTCACGGACAGAATGACAGAACGACAGAATGACAGACAGACAAACTATTTTTTGAGGGTCGCACCGGACTCCCAGGTGCTTGAAACGGATAGAAATCGCAAAATTTTTGAATTCCAAGAAATGTACAGACAAAAGTCTAATTTTATATATATATATATATATATATATATATATATATATATATATATATATATATATATATATATATATATATATATATATATGTATATATGAACTTTTTAATTTACTGGTTTTATATTTGGTAAATACGTATAATAGAAATTAAAAGTATACATCGAGTGATTTATTTGAATTTATAGACAAAAATTTGTTCTACATCAATCTAACTTTACAGCCTTCCTAAACATCGATTTGAAGAAAAAAAACTAGACTGTGTTGTTTAAACCAATATTCTGTGCCCTTTCCAATTTATCAAATTATTTTGAGCCTGACTTTGACATCAGTCAAAAAGTCACACAGCTAAAACAATGCCTGCTGAATATCCTCTCTGAAGATTTTTTTCCTTCCAGTTGAAAGGTTGCCATATCGACAAAACTTATATACGTCAAGGCATTTCAAATACGTATTTATTTTAAAGAATTCCCAGAGGTGCAAGTTCCATATTACTAGTCTGCTTTTTTAACAAAATCGATTTCTGAGTTAAATAAATGGTTTGTACTTTACTATTTGTTCTTTAGTTCAGCAATATTTGCTGTGGTAATGACAGTTTCTAGTAATTTATCATCTTGGGTATCTAAATTTAAGAGTATCTATTAATGGGTTTTACTTTGCTGTTTCCCGTTTCGTATTTTAGACGTAAAAATTAGACAGCGACCTCAAATATGGGTAGAGTAAGAAAATCATTAAAAGTTAGAGAATCATTAAAAATCGTCTTTTTTACTGTATTTAACTAGTCAAACTAAAAAAAGAGAATAAATGCTAAATTCAATGTATCCTCATTAAAATCAAATTTGAAAGGAGTATTTTTTCTCGAGTAACTGATGATGCATATAAAGCGATTCGGGCTAAATCAAAGTCGTTAATTTATATCTATATCACTGTTTATTCTTTCAGAATGAAGAAGTAAATCTACTGACTACACACTACTGTGCGTATAAATTTAAGTCTACACAAAAAGATCGAAAATTATAAACATAAATTTAATTTGAAGTGATCACGCATAAATTTAGGTCTTCATTAATTCCCCTTTAAACCAAATCAGTACTGAATGTTTACATCGTCATTTATTCAGGGGGGAATTACTTCATATTTTTTCAAGCATAGTATTGTTTTGCTACTGTATATGATTGTTTATCAAATTCAATAGCGCTATAGTTTCATGGTCGAAAATGGAATTTTTGTCTGTGATAGATAGTTTTGTGAAAGTAAAAAATTTCGACAAAAAGCATTTAACGAATATGAATTTCTTAACTGGCAAAATAAAATAGTAAGTAATAGAAATGGAGATTCTTGGAGAGTAGAAAAATAAACGAGGAAATAAACGAGAACCAGACAAAACCAAGATGGGAGGTGTAGCCAAATACACAAGAAAAAATATTAAGAGCTTGACACTAGCAGTAGACAGTTGTATGCGAGCAAAAAGAGACGAAGAATTTAGGCAGTTAAATTTAATAGAAGGAAGATGTTTATAATGCAGAAAATTTAAAATATGGCAGAGATACGGAATGGAGCAGGAGAGAACATTCAATCTGTAACCCTGATCACTCAGAAGAATTCAGAGAGGTTTATTTGAAAATTCCACTCAAATAATAATTCTAAGGGAAGAATAGCCTTTTTCTCAATTTGAATTAGATTAAGGAGCAGTGACACCAAAATAGCAGATGAGAAGTTGAGGTTAGGCAGTAGGTGATTCTAGAAAATTATTCAGTAGTAGAGAAACGGGATCCACCAGACGCAGTTGTTTATTGTGTTGATGCAGTTGTTCATGGTTGTCCCTTGTTAAAAGTTATGACCAATAAATGTATTCCAAACCTTAGACAATATCAAAACATATATTATATCTTTTAGGCATTTGCTAATTAAAGCTGAGATTTTTGAGTATTGTACTTTATATACTACATAAAAAGTCTGTTAAACTGACAAAAAACTCTCAGCCAGGACGCCAGTTTATTTCCGTATATTTTATAAAATTCTTCTGTATTTTTTTCCGTATAAGGAAAATTTCTGTAAAATAAACTAAGAATCTGTAAAATTTACGGAAGACTTCTATAAAAAATACGGAAATAAACAGGCGTCCTGGCTGACAGCTTTTTTTTCTGTAAATTTGACAGACTTTTTTGCAGCGTAGATACTTACACAGCAAAAAATAGTCTGTTAAACTGACGTAAAAAATACTCTCAGCCAGGACGCCAGTTTATTTCCGTATATTTTGCAAAAGTCTTCAGTATATTTTTCCGTATACGGAAGATTGCTGTAAAATAAACTGAGAATCTGTAAAATTTACGGAAGACTTCTGTAAAAAATGGAAATAAACTGGCCTCCTGGCTGACAGTGTTTTTCTGTAAATTAAACAGTTTTTTTTTTAAGTGTAGTGATTAGTCATCAGTATCCTTTGTAAATTCACGAACAAAGAATACTCATGGTTTGTTTTGGGTCTGAACAGCTACGTGCCTTGTGTTAATTGCTTTGCAGCATCACGAGATTTCACTGGTCATTTTTTTCAATTCTTACTCTTCTTTACTTTCTTTTGCACTTTTACTTCATTTCACTGAGAATTGTTTTTGAGAAACAATTTAGATCTTTTGTTCTAGAAGTAGCCCACATTTCCCCCATATTTTATTCGGCGTCATAGCCTAATTAATTAAGTCTTTGTGGTTTAAAATATACATAGACTTCGTGATAAACTAACTATATGTCTTAATGTTATTTTTATTTTCCTAATTTACTGTTATCGGATAGGATTACTCTCATTGAATGATAATCCATTAAATAGTATAATTTATACTTTTTTCAGAGATAAAATAATAAATGTTAACAGTATTATGTAGTATAATCATTATTTTAGCTTTTATGCATAAAGCAAAAGTTATATTTCAAACGGTTAAAAAAACCTTGTCACTAGAATAATATCATTAATATTTATTCCTATGGAACATCATAATCTATCTTATCGTGACTTGCGTTATGGGAGTTACAGTTAAAGTGTGCAGTCATAGGGAATAATATTCATTGATGTAGCATAAAGAAAATTTCTGTATCAAGAAAGAGCAAAAAAGATACAGAGAGAAAGGAAAAGAAAAAAAGAAAAAGAAACGGTTCAAGAGGCTAAGTGCTGAGATTCTTCAGAAAGAGGACCATTCGAGCAAAAATATCTCTTTTGATCATCTTTCGCTTTTGAACTTTCGGGGATATTTTTTAAATGCAGTAGAAGATTCCTTTTAATGCATAAAAATTGAAATCTTATTTAAACTTTTTTTAGGTAAAGGATGTACGAAAGGCAGTAGGGGCATGTTTGGCATATAAGCTGTTTTGCATTAGACTGGATCGGTTATGTTTTATGAAAAAGCGAAATAATAAACGTAAGAAAAGTGAATTTTTAGTTCTATTTAAAAAAAACGGGCAATTTATATTTCCCATTTTTATATTCTGTAAAATGTCACATAAGTGTAAAAAATAAATACTTTAAAAAGCAGTTACTTTGTTTCTTATAAACCTTTTAAGTACATAAAGATAGTTAAATAATTAACTAAGCAGATTTTAAAGCCATGAAGATATCATCCTAAAATTAGTAGTTTACATCTTTTATGTACCCTTTATAGTTCATCTACAGTGCAATTCTTAAACGGTGGCCAAAAAGCACATTGAAAAGGAAAACCTTAATAGACTAAACTCATCAGTAAGGAGAAAATCTCTGCAAAAGTACCAAGATTTTTTCTTAATAATTTCTAAGCAGACTTTGTACAAAGTCAAAAGTAAATCTTGATTAATTTTTGTTTCTTGTAGACCATAAACAACCAACCATTCTACTAATTTCCTCTCTCTTTAGGTCATGTGGGTTTATCAGTATCTCACGTAGTGGAAAGGAAATGAACTTTGAAGTTAGACACATTTCCGAAACTCCTTAAGACCATCCCTTCAATTCTGAGCAGACCTAAACTGCATGTCCGCAGTAATCTTGAACGAAATCTGGCTCTTGCTGGTGGTATTCATTGCTTTATTGGTTTGTCTAAGATGGCTCAAAATTTCTTTCGTACCTCTTCCCTTTCCCTGTTTCACAGCAAATTCACAGAAGGAACATTACTCTTCTTGAACGGAACTAGAACAAACATCTTATTTCATATTATTTTATCAACCAGGCGAGCATATGCTCTGTTTATAAGTGAAAGAGTTCGAAGACAAGGGCTCTTCGGAAATGTATCCAAAGAAAATGAAATTTTCCATTTCTTTGAAACTGTACATAACGTCACATGCAAATAATGGGTTAAAATAATTCTTTCCAAAACTCCTGTTCTAGACCAACCTAGTTATTTATTCAATTATGGCCATTTTTTGCCTGTAATTAGGTGCAACAATACTGTCTTGCAGTGCTAATATGTGCGATACTCGTCTTGCCAAGTATAAAAGATTCCGTGAAATTAAGGCACCTCTTGTATTCTTTTAAAACAGGAATCACAACAAATGACTTGACACTAAAAAAGGATCACGACTTCTTTTTAAGGATTTGAAAGTTAGGTTTAATGAATATTGATTAGTACAAGATAAAAACTTTTCAGTTGCTATTAAGTGTATGGCATTCGTTTAGAGTGAATTTTATTTAACAGTCAATGCACGCCGGTGGTTAGTAAGATTTATCTTCTCCGTTGCACTGTGTTTTCAACAGACTTTTTGCTCGGAAGTAATAAATATCCAATATCCCTTTTAATATTCTACATACTAACTCTCTGTCTACCCATCATATATTTTCTGCTTATTTGTCAGTTAGACGTAAAATATATATCCTACGAGGAAATCCATCTTGGGATTCTTAATAAAAATATCTCCAAAGTTGTTGATTGGCAGAACTTTTTTCTTAGAATTTTCTCGATATATTCTCCCAAGAGTGCCGGGAAATTTCCTTTCCCTCTTTTCGTCCCGTGTTAAGCCCGATATTGCCTTTAAGCTACGACCCGGATATTAAAGTACTTTGGCAAAAGATTTATTATACTTTTGTGTCGTAAAGTGGCATCGATATTTCGAGGAGAATTTGCTACACAAAAATTTTTACCTCCTCCCGAATGATTAAAATGACGCGTTTCAGGAAGAACGTTAAATTCCGAACGAAATCGCTCTAGTGAGTGATTACTCCGACTGTGTTATTTTCGGGAAAATCGAGCGCGGAAGGTTTTTAAGTGTCAAATGCGTTTCCAGAAATATCTTCATTATTTTAATGAGAAATCGTCAAGTTCAGTGAATTTTTCCCGATAAAGAATAGAGTTTCGCGATGAGCTGAGTTTAAAATAACGTCACTTTGAAAGAATGGTTATCTGCTTGTTTGAGAGTGACACTTACAAATACTTTGAGAAGAGTGATGATATAATACTGAAAATAAATAGTCTTTTTCGAATATGTAAGGGTTAGTGCTAGTAAAATTAATGAAAGTTGGATCCTTATAATAAAAGTAATTTCTGTGTATGCTATTAGCATTCGGATAATTTTAATTTTGGTGCACTCCCCCTTGCGGAGTATATTGAATGACTGTGTTAAAATTTCCATGCTGTCAGTACTTTAATTTTGCGCCACAGCACTGTATTTTTAAGTGAACATATAATGTTTTTTCATATTGTATACACTATAGTTTTGTTTTCTTTCAAACTTGAACCATTTGATTGAAGCCATAGAAATAAGCCCACCTCCAAAAATATGCACAACCAGCAAGCGGTGGAACACACAGCGATAGAGTAAAATTTCGTTCTGAAGTTTATTAAAAACCGAATACATAAATCGTTGTTGCCAACGGCAAAAGGGAAAAAATGTTATGCCAACAAAATGCTCGCGAAAAAACACTTGCTTACGTCATTGACTTCAGCATGATTTACTTATTGTTGTTTTTATTTTTATTTTATTTTATTATGTCCGAGGATACTATAGGATACTACCCTCAGGAACGGCCTACCTATTTGTTTTAAAGCCTGTTTTAGTTCCTGAAGTGTCCAACTGTCCTGCTGAACCCTAGCCCCAGGTTCAAGTCCAGCAAGCAGTCCGAGGAACAGAAAAAAAATCGTGCTACAGACGGCGAGTTTATTTCGTGACTTTGGTATCTATTCTGGCTTTTGTCATATACACAGACAGCTGCTTGCTAAAAATGAAATCAGGGTACATTCCTGTTGCTGGAAATCGGTATCGGTTTCTATAGGCACTGCTCTTTTCAACATGTTCGCCTTTTAAAGGCTCAAGATTATACTAATACATTTTTCAATGTTTTTGATTTTTTGGTCCACATTTTCTCTAATTTTTGGTTCGATAAACATTTTTTTTTTCAACCTGAGTACCAAATATAGGAACAAGATTTATGGAGCCAACTTTTCGAGTACCATGTTTAGATGAAATGATGTACCAAATTTATAGCAACGTATACCGTTCCTGATAGTTAATCATATTTCTCTGAAAGAATTGTAGTTGAAATATGTTAGAAATATAGAGACAAATCCATTTACAAAAGTGAATGTTAGTGAGATAAGATATGTTTAATTTTAGTGCTTTTAAAAAATTTTTTAATATTGTTGAGTATTTCCAAGAATATTTATATTGTATGTTATTCGAATGTATCTACCTGTTAAAATTATTTTACATAAAACTCAATACATAAGGCACTTTATACATTTTATCTTTCTGACATAACATGGATACTATTATACAGTTTCATTTGATAAAAAAATAATTTATACATTAATGAAGGTTACAATTTTTCTTATAATGGCTATTATAATTAGATTCCTGCATGTGTATTGCATAGTTTTTTTCTCTCTCTCTCTTACATCTGCTATTTAAGGAAGCAAAAATACGTAGTTTGATTAATTAATTATTATTATTTTAAGCATTATTTAATTTTAACTATTAATTAATTTTAAAAAATCCTACTGTTATCGAATAAATAGTTTCAATAATTGGATTTGATCACATTAGGAGATCTATACTCTAATCGTTCGTTTGCAATCGTTAGAAATGCATACTAAACGGTCTCACCTGCGGGTCACAGGTTCTTCCATGTGAAATCAGCATTGGTGTCTGTTGACATTTTTTAAAAAGTTCTTCAAAATACCTTTGAGTCCATTATCAAACCCCTAGCTTTATGCATTTTTGGAAAATAGGGGTTAAAACACCTAGCTTCAAAATCTTTGAAAACAAAACAAAACTACGTGGTAACTACGAATTAGAATTCTTTTTCATATTGCTTCATAATTTTCCAATCAACCCTAAAGCGACAAAAACTTCTTTCAAAATGTGGAGGGTGGTTTTTTTTTAGCCTGTGTTTAAGGTACACCGATAAAAAAAATCATGTATAATCAGTCATAATATTAATATAATGTATACCAATCACATTGAAGAGCGATGGGTGGAACGTACTTGAAATAAAAACAACTCTTTGTAACATAGCATATATTATTAAATCTAGCCGAAATCTGTTCAAATGGGCGACAACATTAATATTAAGTTAATGCATACTGGAGTAAATCAACAGATCCATGAGTTAAAGAAATGCATCCGCTTGCAAAGTGGCAATTTACGCTATTATACCGAAACTATTTTTTAAAGCTATGTTTCATCCATCACCCGTCTATTTCTAATAATAGTTGAAAAGTTGCTGATAATATGCGATTTTTTTTTGTTCTGTTCGGTGCAGTTCGATAATTAGCCACAAAAAATCACCCTGAATTTTATCAAGAAATTTTTTGTTGTCTTATTGTTAGTTGGAAAATCATTTTAAAAATATTTTAGCGGCGGTAGCGGAATTCTAATTAATAACTTATAGGCACAGTTTTCAATCAAGTATCTCTCATATTTCCGTAGAATTCGATTTTGAAGTTAATGGTTTCAACCCCTGTTTTCCAAAAACATATAAAGCTAGGAGTTTGAAAATGGGCGTAAAATTATTACCAACAAATATCAGTAAAAATATATGCACAGATGCCAGAAAAGACGGCAGTGCAGATTTCGTATGAAACCCGGTAAGATCTTTTCCATCTGCATCATATGGTGTGAGTGTATGTATCTGTATTTATCATTTTATATTATTAAATATCATGTATAACTTTCTATATTTTAAAATTTGGGAAACATTTAAAACTAAATGTAACATGCACATATTTTAAGGGTGTGGCATCAGTTAAATACATATAGAGTGCTGTTTAAAGAATATATTTTTTGCTTTGTTTCCGTTACTGATGTAGTACACATGTCTTTTTTTTTCACTCAATATTCATTACTTTATAATAGTTTTAGTAATTTAGATCACGACAGTTCTTTTGAAAATGCACATTTGATGTTAAATATGCTTTAGTATTATCCTGTGTGGTGGAAATATATTTTCCATAAATCTAAAATCATTAAGAAAAAATAAAAAATAAAACCCGACAAGTGATTTCCTAGATTCTTAAATTGTATCTCCATAGAAACGCATTTTGAGCATTTGCGAGATAAAATCTTTAGTTTCTAACTTATGTGGTTTGGAAACTTGGAATTGTCTTAAATTACTAGAAAATAACTGCTATGAAAATGTTATGATATGCTTTACAGTCGTATTATACTTTATAAAAAGATAAAAATAAACACGTCCACAAATTCTATAAAATGCAAAAATGTTTTATCAAGAAACATTTTATCGAAAATGGAACCTTAAATAGCTTTCTACATCAGCTATAATGATACAATAAATGATACAATAAGTAGAAAAAATGAAAATTTTACCTGCTTACTTGGAATATTTACAATTGAAGCAATAAGGGTTATTTGATTTATAATACAGAAAACCCGTTTTGTTACTTACGGGAATATTTTATTCAAGTACATTATTTAGGGCAAGTATAAAGCAAGAAAAGAGTATCTGGGCTTTTTGTGAGTATAATGGAATCCCATTAAGTCATTTACATGCAATCGAAATTTAAAGATACCTTTAAATGGAAAGCTGAGAAAAATAATGTTGCACTGTTATACACTTGGTGGAACATTTCACCAAAACATGGTCTGAAAAAGTCAGCTCTCCTAGTTGGCTAAACTTTATTCCAGCATTTAGTGCTCGAATTAAACCATGAAATCAGGTATGATGAGTGGTGAAGTGACAAAAAGTTAGACATAAAATTGAAAACATTTTCATATTAAGGTATGATCCTACCTTTGGGGCACATTTTTTTAAAAAGGAAAATCTTAAAGCAAAATCCTTGTTTCTAATTTAAATGGGAAATAAAACGAAAAATTTAATTATAGGATTTAGTCAGGTTGAATGTAAGCTTTGAAATATTGGTAAATTAAGGGAAATTTTGGTAAAAAATATGCATTTAGGCCACACCTCCAGTAAACAATTCTAAGAAACATTTTTAATAATATTTATGCAGTAAATAATTAGCATATTTACTTTTGTTATTAACCAAACGATTTGCAAAAGATTTAATATTTGTGAAAATATTTCAATCTTTAAACGAAAAGTTAGTATTTTTTCTAAAAGAGCATTCTTAAAGAAAACAAATGCTCATAAAATCCATTAACGAACACAGAAATATTATATTCCACTTCATAACACATTTAAAAATGATCAAAATATCCTGCCAAAGTTTTAAGACAACATATTAAACACGTTTTGAGATATGATATTTTTCATAAAGAAAATTTACGAAAATTATACTTTTTCAGAAAACACGTTACAAATTTTATACTGTACAAAATACTAACCTTTCTGTTTCTTATTTCTTGAACAACTTAGGTTTCAGTTATGATAGTAGCAAAAATAAAATGGTTTCGGAATTCTAATCGTGCGACCTGCAAAATAAACAAATAATTGAAAGTTTTTACGAAACAATGATTTTTTGGGCAGTCTCATACCATAAATCCATGGTATGAGACTGCCTCATCTCATGGATTACCATGCAATAAAAGCCCGAAAATATTGGCGATTTCATACAAATTTATTAACAATATTGCAGCAACGAATTTTTTTTGTAAATTTAGCACGGTGCTCAGGTATGAACGTAAATAATAATAATAAAAATAATAATAATTTTATGAGATATGAAGAATGCATTCAAAATCAAAGCAATACATCATGAAAAAGTGAACTTGGATTTTGTAATGTTCCGTTTGAAGTTTACATACTTCTACATGTTATAATCATTTTTGGTATGATAATGTTTGACATTACTTCTTGGTTGTATTCTAAATAATATGAAACCGTGTTTTACCTCGCCTCTACATATACTTACCAAAGTATCAGACAGTACGCACCTAATATCACAGGCACAGTCATAAAACAGTCACTGTGACGTTACAGCGGGTCACAGTCACAGAGTATCTCAAACAGTCGGATTACGACTGATAAGAGACGCTACTTCACTCTTCAGTCACACTGACACGTCATTGTGACTAGTGACCAAGTGACACCACATTGAAGTCACAAGTTGGCTATTCATGCTTGTAACTCTACAGTGAAGTCACAAGATGACTATTCATGCTTGAGACTCTACAGTGAAGTCACAGTGACCATTTTGTGACTCTTAAATCTAACTCGGTTGTTAGACATTTTAACTTGCAATTTCGGTAATAATAACGGGAAAATACGGAGAAATGTTGTATTAAAAAAAAATTTGAGACTTTTCTTTGAATTAAATTGAAAAAAATATATAAAGTATTGTACTTGTATGTGAAATGTATCAAACCACGTAAAAATATCACACTTTATAAGATTATTTCTAATAGCAGAAAAATATCCAATGAATAATTAGCAATTTTTATAAAAGTTTAAAAAAATGGCTCCTAGAAAATAATTTTTGAAAGAAAAAAAAATAATAATAGCAAAAATTTTTAAATGGGATACGAGGATGTTAAAAAATTAATTTATATCATAGCTAATTAAATTATTAAAATTAATGAATTTAAAAACATACATCTAAGTAATGACTCGATTTAAGGGGATATTTTACTTGCATAATATTTAGAATATTTTTAGAGAGCTCGAATAGCATGGAAACGGCCAAATTAGAAATATTTTCTGTAATGCTAATGAAAAGCTTGTTTTATTACTTACATCAAGTCTGTATGAACATGCCATTTGATAAGGCACCAGCATAATCTAATGCTGTCATGATTCATTTTTAAATGAAAATCATACTCTAGCAGTCATTTAAATTTCCACTATTATTTCGCTGCATCTCACAACAATGGAAATATATGATTAGTTTCATAATTGTCTCTATTTGCATTATAAAAATATAACTTAGCAAATGTTCAAGAAATTATTACCATTTATGCACGATATATTTACTGATTGACAATTGCTAAGGAACACGTGATTTATGCAAAATTGCGTCTCAGACAGCTCACCAATAACAGTAAGCTCAAGTTCATAGGGTGTGAAACCAGGACTCGTTATCTGTGTAAAAGACATTGCATACAAGCTATGATTCATAAGAAAAGTCATGCTGTTTGATGTTTGACAAAAATAGTGTTGGATGTTATAAAATGTTTTTCTCTGAAATTATGCTTGTTCTTGCAGTAATTAAGAGCAAAATGTCAGCAAGACATCATTTGAGTGACTACAATCGTGAACAAGCAGTTGGACGACTGGTAGAGGTCAGAGTGTCACTACTGTAGCTCCTACAATGGGTGGATCAAAGAGTGTGATCTCGAGAAAAATAAGGCAGCTGAAGGTGTAAGTGCTTTGCGAAAACATGCCGGGGGTCGTGGTAGGAACACCACACCTTTAGAGGATCGCTATGTAGCCGTCGCGCCAAAAAGGAACAGAAATTACACTCCTGGCCACATAGCTGCAAACATTACAACCGCTAGCGGTACGCATGTTTCAGCAAGAACCATCTCACGGTGATTAAATCGAGTTGGTTTGTATGCACGGAAGCCTGTTTTTTGCATTGCAATTCAACCACGCCATCGTCGAGAGAGATTACGCTGGTGTCTGGTGTAAGGAACATGTTGGTTGGGGTCACCAAAATTGATCTTGAGCAATGTTCTCCGATCTGGGACGAAGCCGTCCTGTTAGGATGAAGCACATGTCCCCAAACCAACCAACCAACCAACCAAATGTTCTCGTTTTAGTGTGACAAGTGATTCTGGCCACCAATTATCGCGGAGAGAGCCTGAAGCACGTTATGCAGAGCAGTTTGCTTGTAAACGTGATCGGTACGGTCCAGTCGTGATGGTGTGGGCAGAGGCATCATGCACAATGGCAGAACCCCGCTTCACATCTTTGAGCGAGGAAGTGTTACATCGCCTCGGTATTGCAGACAGATTATTCTGGATCATGTTCGTCTTTTTAGGCATGCTTTAGGCCCAGACTTTCTGTTTATGGACGATAATGCGAGGCCACACAGACGCGTTGAGGTATTGGACACACTGCAAAGCGAAAATACTCCCCGTATGCAATGGCCTGCTTACTCTCCCGACCTAAATCCTATTCAGCATGCCTGAATAACATTCTTTGTTATTTCTCTTCATTTTAGAAATAACATTCTTTCAAAATAACATTGGAAAAAACACTCTTGGCAAACGTGTTGCACAAAGAAATGCCTTGAGACAGGAGTGGGACAATATTCCGCAAGGACTCCTCGATAGTTTAGCGAAGAGCATGGAGAACAGATGCAAAATGTGCATTAGTGTCCGTGGTCAGCACACACCTTACTAAGGTACACATGTCTGCATCATTCTGAAGTGAAGATCAATTTTTTGGAGCTGTTTGGAAATCATCCATGGAGTATCTTTTTTATTTTAAATTTTTATTTCTTCGATGTGGCTATATCTGTACCATTTTGCACTATAATAAATGCACATCGTCCCTACTAAATATGTACTTAGTTTGATTTCTTCTGTCATTGTCAATTCTTAATTATTCCTAGAAACGTAACTGTTTCTTAGCAATTGTCAAGCAGTGTGTATATATATATGGAACAACACTCAGATTCTTTCAAAATAACATTGGAAAAAGGAAATAAAAAATTCCAAAATTTTTGTTTATATCTTAATTTAATAATAAATGTATTTATACTCTAATTATAAAGTACAAAACTCCAATTTCATTTGTAATTCATGTAATTAAAAGTTAAATAACCGTCTTATGTATTCTTATTTTTAGTCCAAATATGCATCCAATATCCAAACCGCCCCCTTATACCATATAAAAGCATTTTGGTGAAAAATGTGTTGTTTGGAATTACATTTCAGGTAAATTTGTAGGTGTAAAATCTACTAGGATTAACAGAAAAGAAATACCAAATTATAAAATAATATCTCCATGGAAACACATTTTAAACATTTACAAGATAAAATTCTGAACATTTTATTTCAGGAATTCGCCTATCTATGATTGCCTGAAATTACCACAAAACGACAGCGATAAAAATATTATGATATGCTTTTAAGTCATATTAGATTTTGTGAGAAGATAAAAACGCAAACATTATCGGACTCTACAAAATGCAAAAATGTTTTATAGAGAAACATTCCATCGGAACTGAAACCTTAAATAGCTTTTAAGAGCAGCCATAAAGATGGAAAAAGTTTTTAAAAAAATGAACAATTTAGTTTTATTTCGAGTGTTTACTACTGAGGCAATAGTGGATATTTAAATTTTGCGATTCCGAATATACCCATTTTGTTATTTAAGGGGATATTTTACTTGTTTAATGTTTAGAACATTTTTAGAGAGCTTGAATAGCATGGAAATGACAAAATTAGAAATATTTGCTGTGATGCAAGTAAAAAGCTAGTTCCATTATTTACATCAAGTCTGTATGAGCAGACGCCAATTGATAAGACATTAGCGTAATTTAATGCTGTCATGATTCTTTTTAAATGAAAATCATACTCAGTAGTTATTTAAATTTCCACTGTTATTTCGTTCCATATCTCATTGATTACCTTCATAATTGTCTCTATTTGCATTACTAAATATACTAAAAGCAAAAAAAAAAATATAAAGAATGTTTTTAAGCAATAAAATATAATAGAATAATGTAATAATTTTCGAATGTTTCGAGAAATGCAACAGTACTTGCATCATCAGGAACAAAGTGCAGACCACTTAACAGGAGACAGAATGGATATGAATAAAAGAGGAATATAGAGAGAAATTGTGTGAAGGTAAAAAATTGCCATTTTGAAAAGGAAAAAGGAAATAATGCAATAAAAACGGTATGAAGATTACTCTTGTCGCTGGAGTTTTGCTGAAAACTTCGTATAAAATAATTACTTATATGCCAGCCAGTTTAAAGTAAAATAAACTTCAATGGAAATTTATCAGATTGGCTCACTGTTATATAGATTTATAAAGCTATGTAACTCTTTTCTAGAGATTTATCATGATAAATAGTAATTATAACAATAATAATAATAATTAAATGCATGTTACTTACTTCCATTAACGAATTCTTCAACTACAGTAGAGCCCAATAACGGAATATCGGTTAAAAGAATATCCTACTTTATATAATAACTTTTCGATGCAATCAGCAGTAAATAGTCAGTTTGGTCCCGGATAATGGAATATCCCGTTTATTAGAATAGTTTTTCGAGGCAAATTGGCTATTCAGTTTCGCAATGTCCACTGTATACGTCCATGTAGATACTTTTCGAGTGTTTTATAATATAACCTTGCATTTTTTATTTTAGGAATTTGACGATATAATGTTGCTTTAAATTACCGGCAAATGATATTGATAAAAATACCACTGTATGAATTTGCAGTCGGGTTAGATTTTATGAAAAGGTAAAAACAACTACATACACGAACTCTATAAAATGACATAATGTTCTATTGACAAGAATTTTATCGAAGTGAAACCTTTAACTACTTTCGAGATCCATCATAAAGATACAATAACTAGAAAAAAGGGAACATTTTATGTATTTTTTCCTCCGAAATGCTTATTAGTAAAGCAATAGTGGATATTTAAATGGTGATTATGAATAACAGCTTTGTTGCTTAGCGACACATTTTTGAGTTTATAATGCTCAGAATATTTTTTGGACAGATGAAGAACAGAAAAAAAATCAAAATTATATTTATTTATAATTCAGTAAGTACTTAAAACATAATTCTATATATTTATTCGCATCAAATCAGTATGCACAGAAGATAATAAACAACAAAGGATATGAAGTAATATTACGAAGATTATTAAAGATATTCTATACTGTAAATCGTTCGTCACAGTAGTAATTTATTTGAATTTCCAATTTACATGATTAAATAGAACGCAAAAGAAATATATTTAATAAAGTATCATATCACTGAGTGTAATTTAATACCATATAAAAATTAAATTAACTTAGATAGTTTGGAGTAATTGCGATCCCCATTGGGTAATTATAAATACAAGATTTCTTTTTATACTCACGTTTACAACTTTTTTGGATCGATTGAGCAACGGTGTAAATTTAGTTCACTATTATATTCTTGTTTTTGTTACTGATTAAAGTTACCCTGATGCGGAAATAATTGATAGGATGAGTAACAAAGAGTAACAATGTTATAATATATTTTAATTCAATTATACCAGAGCCATATTTTCCACAGCAGACAAGTGAATATGCCAGAATATTAACAAAATGGAGCTGAATACTGTCCTTGAAATCAATCACAGATGTTGGTCTGGTATGGTAGATATTGTTTTTTTTTTTGGGAAACCACACAACCAAAAGTCACTTGGAGTGGTATCCGGCAAACGAGGACGCCATTTTGCTGCTGACTAATTACCTGCGTATCCGTGTTTTAGCAACTGCTTTACACGATGATTAATGTGAGCAGGCGTGAGTTCTTGTGGTCCTGGTAGAACTGTTTTATCAGTAGCGTTTTTTTCTTGCATGGTAAGCATGATACGCACAGAAGTAACTAATACTCGTGTGGAATCCACCTGCTTATTATTAAAAGAATAATGCTATACATCGAAACATGCACTATAACGCAGTGCTGTTTCGATGTTAAATATCTCTCAATTTCTACCATTTGAGTTATAATGCGCTCTATTTTTGAATTTGCGCATCGTTTGATATATCTGTAGTTTAACTTTTCTTGCCCATTTCTATAATGTATTCTAGACTCGTCAGAAGTGAAAAACTCTTTTCCTGCAAACCTTCTATTTATTTTAATTAATGACAGTTGAGGTTAATATGTTCTTATATAAGCCCTTGTAAAGGTATTAACATATATCTTTGCACATTTATTTGATTTTTGATATTTTCATTTCTAATATACATAAATTAACTCCTAGGTTTTAGGTAATAAAATAGTTTTGAGAATTTTAAATTTACGTATAGAAACTACAATTAGTCACAGTAATTGATGAAAATTGTCTTATGGTCTCAAATAATCGCAAGTTTTGTGTGAATCCCAGTTTGCATTACTTGCTAGAATAGCCACTGAAAGTAAAATAAACTTCAAAACTTGTTTAATATTTCAACTATAGCGTCAATACATAGCACCACTAAACTAAAATGCCTGTTCAAGAAATAATAAACATACATATCTCATTTATTTAGTTGATGCAATTTTCGAAAGCACATTTAAATTATTGTTGAAATGCACTATTCGGTATACCCACAGCTTTATTTAGTTCTAAATGAAATAAAAAATTCCCCATCTTTACTAAAAACGTGGATTAAAAAAACACAGATATAAAAGATTTGAATCACGTTGCATTCTGCATTGACGTGATTCGGTAGCACGTATATAACGTAATTTTATTATCTTGATTCGATCTTTTAAATGGATGGAATCGGAGAGAAAGCAGGAATGCGAAAAGAATTCAAATTACATTTTAAACATTATATGCACATATTGATTTATATTTTAATGTCAAAATCGACTGAAATATGAAAAAAAGAACTATATCTTAAAGAATTGACTTACATATCTTCAGCCAAAAAACAGATCTGCAGGAAATTCCCATCTGTGATATAAGAATAGTGTTTCCAGTTACATTTTTAAAAACCGAAATGAAAATGTAATCATAAATTTACTATGTGTGAAGAACCGTTCTACATTTTTATTAAAGTCTCATATAATTAATTTTCTTTTAATGTTTCAAAAGTCTTTTTATTTCTTATAACACCCTTATAGAGGAAGGTGACCCAAAATGATCCCCCTTAAGGAAAACTTGTATAAAATAACATAAATGTTAAATAAAACGTTGGTCTTTGGTCACAATAGTTTACACTATAGTTTGCATCATAAACATATTTTAATAATATTTTAAATCTAATCTGAGTAACGAAAAAAATAGACTTTCGAAAAAGAGCTCAAAGGATCATCTTCCCGCACCCAAGGAAAAAATTATCCATCATTTGGAAAAAATGTAAAGTTTTTTTTATCGGCAAAATTAAAAAAAAAATAAAGTAATTATGACTATACATTATGAAATAAAATAAGTTTTACTTTCATGTAAAATGTATAATTTATTTTATGAAAATTTTAAAATTAAAAAGTGTCACAAATAATAAAATGGAATATTTCAAAATAATAATTCAAAAATTATAGATTAAAATAAACACACAAAATATTAAATAATGTGAGGGTTTGTTTCACATTTTGAGAACTGTTGATGACCTGCTAAGATGTCTAGGACCCGGTATTGGAGTGTTTTCAATCACTGAATCATTTTACCCGACCTTATGGTGTCCAATATAGGTCATAATACTGGAACAAGCTGAGAAACCTAAAAAACTGTACAAGTGTCATTAATATCTATAAACATACTCTATTCAGTTAATCGAGTCATATTTATGTACATTAAAGACTGTATTTTTAAATAAATAGGAAAGTTAGTACTTGCCTAATAAGCGATATGATAAAACGTAGTTTTTTGAAGAACACTATTTAGAGATGTAATACACCGATTGCATAAATACTCCCATTGCTTCTTCTTGTGTTACACAACTAGTTTATGTGTTACCCGGTAGGTAGGCTACCTGTATCTAGGAAAACATATATGGATTGATTTGCCCTCTAGGATCATTTTGAGACACCTTCCCCTACTTTGAAACAGTTATTTGTCAAGTATAATATGAATAATACAATTCTATATCTTTATTGTGTACGTACATCAACGTAAAATTCTATCTGAACTAGATAAAAATTCTTTACATATAACAGACATAAAATAATTAAATGTAAAGTTGTTTTTATAATACTTATTGTTTCACAGTATTTCAATTTTAAACGATATAACTTCTACCCCTGAATAAAATACATTTGTTTTACAATAAAATACAAGCTATTTTTAAGTGGCAAACGTAAACAGATGTCTGAAAAGTAAGGCGATTTCCATTTTTCAGTTACACAAGATTATATATATATATATATATGATAGTAATACAATATACAAAATGCAGCGATGTTCGAATGAAACATTTATTTATTTATTTTGTAAAATACTGACATTTTTCTTTTTGAGATTTCATCTTTTAGTATGGAATAACGATGGACTTTTGAATGTATCGCAAATAAAAGAAAAACTTTACCAAAATATTCGAAAACTTGCTTCTTGAAAACGCATTGAAAAATTATCGATGCAACACAAAGTGCTTCCATTACAATAAACAACAACAACAATGTTTATGCTGAGTGCTCGAGGGCTAATATTCAATTAAAATTCTTATACGACTCAAGAATCCCGATGCTATCGACGGCTAAATGTAGATTACTTTTTAAATATTCGTTTGCTTTGTCCATAAATAATCTTTATATTAGATTTTTTTAATAAAAAAATTTAAATTCCGAAGATAAGTATTAAAAGGCTTCACGTATCCTCAGGCTACTTTTAAAAGTAAAGCATAAGAAACATATTTCAATGTTTTATCTCGAATATTAAATATTCTTTTTGGAACGCTATAAATTATCGGATGCATTTGCAGAGAATTCTTGATGCCTAGAATCTATGCGGAAGGGAAAAAAAAAACAGGACTTGAAGTATTGAACAAGATATTAAATATTTATTAAAAATTATTTTTAAGTATTAACGTATAACAGGAAAATAGTCAATAGAACACTGTTTATAAAAATCGTAGAATTAGAATCCCGCAAGGTTTAATCTGTAGTGGAAAAATATTATATGTTATGGTAAACATTTCTAGATGGCAGATCTTTCAGAAATAACCCACTATAATTTATTTTTCAAGTTAATAAAACAAATTTCGTACCTTAGTACTTTACAAGTTTGTAAGGCTTAACTAATTCAATCAGTCAATGAGCATAAACAATACCGCTTGATTCTTCAAATCAAAGGTTCTAAAAAGTATATCAATTCTTTCCCGATCACGTATGTAAGATTTGTGATTTTTGGAAATAATTTCAGCTTCGGTTCGTCTATCTATTTACCAAGAAGCAAGTTGCCCAAGAAATAAATATATTATGAATATTCACTATGTTTCCTATTAAAATGGGTAACTATGTTATTGATAACTAGTTTACTGGGACACACAAATTGGTCTCTACGCATTGCGGTATCTGCAAATTGACATTTATAACAGTATTTTCTACTTGGCATTTATAACAGCATAGGAATTTCCATTAAAATGCGGTCTGCGTTTTAAATGCTTTTTTAAAGATTTTCATATTTTACAACACAAGAAAATTACTATACGGTGGAACTTGCTAAAGTGAGCACCTTGGTCGAGAGACCACCTGTCTTTGAGAGCACTTTTGTACAATTTCTTTTTATAATCACCAAAATTTATCGCCTTTGTAAGGTGAGAACGTTTATGAGGTGACCAGCTGGGTCACATTAGACGGGTACCAATGTACTTTACTGATTCATTTTTTAGGATAGTTATTGAATTTGCGACTTACATTTATCAATGTCTTTCTGTCTGTAAGTCAGTTCGTGCTCTAACAACCGTTCAGAGTCGTTAACATTTGTTATACACTTTTTCTGTATTAAATATGCATAATAATAATGTGTTTTACATTATTAATTATATGTACAATATTAATTATATGTATATTTACAATAACAATTATATGTCTTTTATGGGGGTAAACAAAGAAACTATTATCGATAAGTCTTTAAGGTCTTTTATACTATTGATTTGCATTATCTCATTACTTGTTTTTCTACTTTATTGCCATAAACAAAACAGTTGAATTGGATAGCCTTCAATTATCAATACATCAGAATCATTAGTTTTTCATGTTCAGTATGACAAGTTTTGAGAACTTTTTTCTAGTCAGAAAAGTTATTTATTTCTTTTTTATAAATCCCATATATTGGTAGCTGATATCTCGCATTTAACATTAAATTTCATTCATTCGCATTAAATTTCATTTTTTAACTTTTATAAGTTACTGTCAATTTTAGCGTGTATTCAAAAACTGTGTTGTAAATTTTAAGACTCTTCTTTTTCCCATTTAATCGGCTATCAAAGAAAAATATTCAAGGAAATTTTGATGACTATTTTAATAGTAGTTTATTATTTCCATGAACTACAATTAAGCTATTTACATTCAATCACTAATAATGTATTAAATGTCAAATTTCAATAATTGCTTTACAGAATCTTCAAATAAAAAAAATGACTCAAAAAAATTGTATTTTATAGTTTCATCTAAACTATATTTAAACTGTTTCGATACTAGGTATGCACAGATTATATTTTGAAAAGAAGGTTTGATAGTCAAATGTATGTCCTTCGTATAAGCTAAACTTGTTTGTTTCTACCTACTATATTTTTAAAATGTACATTTTCCAGCACTGGGCCAGAAAAATTGTATTAATACAACGTATAAAAACACCGGAAAGAAAAATCAAACAAAAACTGCACTACTGGCTTTATAACCTTAATACCATAAAATTTAATCTTTATAACGCATTCCAAACTGATAACAATCTTTTATGGGGAAATGGGAACAGGTCTCATAATGGTAACAAAAGTTGTTTTAATATATGACGTGAAAAATTTTTACTGCTCTACCTATACGGCATATCGTATGCTTCCATTTTTTATAAGTAACATTAAACTAGATCCCAAACAGTAGATATAAAAATACCGCCAAAGATTTTTTTAAGTATTGAGAAAAGATCATGCATCAGAAAATTGTGTATAGAAATAGTTTGTTAGCGATATTTTTATTTAACATATTTTTATCTTGTAATTGAAATAAATGAAATGGACTTTCTTAAAACTTGGTTAATCGATGTTTTAAGCTCTATTTACTGAAAGTATTAAATTTCTTTCATTGGAGGTGCCGAAATTACTTCTACAAAATTGTTTCAAGTAATAAATAAAAGAAGCCCATATTTAGGCAAGATTTTAGTTTCAACTCAGCTGAAACTTCCTAGAATCGACTTTTAAATGTTTAGCTATCTTAAAATAAGCAGTTTCCTGCTTTTTTTTTTTTTTTTTTTTTACTGAAAACTTTTATTTTGCAGTACTTCAATTACACCCCCCCCCCAATTAGATATTACATCCTTTGAAAGTAGACTCACATAAATAATTTGCAAAAATATTAAATTCATAAATCTAAGGACATTTTTAATATCAAGTTAAAATAATTACAGTGATGTATGTACTTTTATGAGCTGTTTTGTACCTTTTCTGGTGAATCAGACTTTATATTTATGGTACATTTTTTTCTGTTTTTGTACCTAGATTAACAAATAAACACAACCTTCCATTTAAATAGTTAAGAATTTAAAAAAAAGCTACTATAAGAATAACTATAAGAATACTATAGCTGTCTCAGAGTTGAAACCATGTGTTTTTGAGGCAAAGATTTAAAATGAGAACTTTATAAATAACATTCATAATAATAAACAGTACGAACCGTTTCGGATGTTACGTAAAAAAGATCCACTATGTTGATATGAAGAAGTATCCTTCTTCAGCTGGGGAGAATATACATAAAAAAGTGATTGCTGAAAGTGAAAGTGTGTTTAAGAAGAAATTTTCACAGTCGAAAAAGGGAGGACTCTTCGTGCCAACCGAAACCCTATACTACTGTTTACACACTCACACACACATATTAATGATTAAAACTTTTTAAAGATTAAGTCTAAATACAAAATTTAAATTATTATATCACGACCGTACAAAAGATAGTAAAATATGCCCCATGCATTAGTTATGTGAACAAAATTCCAACCTTTTAACATGAAAAGGTTCAGATATCAAAATAAATGCATGATTTTCAATTGCTTTCGAAGGGAAACAAATAACGTGAAATGATAGCGCATTTAAGTGGCTCTACGCAAATTAAGAAAGAAAATACTGATTTCATAAATAAATAGCACCTTTTCTATTATTGGTATTACAAAGCTCCTTACCAACTTTGTTTAATCATATCTGTGAGCCTTTTATGAGGCTGAGATTTTGAACATCACCTAATTAATAAACTAGACGCATTTTCTAACTCGGAATTATTTTCTACCGGAATCGTATAAAAATGTAAATTTTGTATTGATTCAGATTTAATCTTGCGAATGCTTTAATCGATACCATGAAATTCTATACCTTCTTTTACATAACTTTGTAATTTTACTGTACATTTCATCATCAATATTTAAGGAAGTACAATTTAGGTCAGTGTGTTTGGGACTCCCTGTAAACTATGTAAGTACGAAAGTGCGTTCTTTAGAAAGTTTTTTATTGCTTTAACCATTGAACACGGTTTAAAGTTTTAGTTCCTTTATTAGTATTTTTTAAGATCAAATAAAGTGCTTGTTCAGCTCAGATGTTACTAGGTATAATGAATATTGGGCTATAGCTAGACAAAGAAAAAAAAATCAAAATTAATATTAAGAAATATGATCTATTAATTGATACCTAATAAATCACAAATCTAAGATTTAAAAAATTCAATATGTCTAATAGTTAAAATACCAAGCACATACTCAGAAAAAGAAAAAACCAAGCTAATCCCACAGTTCGTAAATGTCTGATTTTATCTTAAAAGCTCTTAATTATTGTAATTTTTCCGTAAAATATATATTACTAGCTGAAGTACCCGTTCTTCGCACGGGAATGAATGGACTTTTTGATATTACGATTTGTGGTGATTACTATTCATTGTAATAAACAGATATAGCAAAATGTATATCGCGTTATATTGCGTCCAATAATCATGCATACCGAATTTCAATGCAATCGTTTGTACGGTGCAGAAGGCCATGCTGCGTAGCGCAATCTAGTGCCAAGTTTTAGCAAAACGGATACGGCGAAAATATTCTTCGCATTCAGATATCGATGTATACGAATTTTCATGACGATCGGCTGGACAATCCTGAAGTTCATGTGTTGACGCGACATCTAGTGGCAAGTTATAGGAAAATGGATAGCGCCAAACTCTTCCCCGTGTTCAAATATCTATGTATACCTATTTTCATAGCGATCATTTGCACAGTCAAGAAGTGATACACTGCAGGGCCATCTAGTGGTTAATTAAAGTAATGATTTGCTACAGTTCCGTCAAGTGGCGAGTTATAGCAAAATGGATAACGCCAAAATATTCTCATTGTTCAAATAGCTATGTATACTGATTTTCATAATAGCGACCGTTTGAATGGTCAAGAATTTGGCCTGCTACAGCGTCATCTAGTGGCGAGTTAAAATAATAATCCATTGCAGTGTCATCTAGTGGTGAGTAACATCAAAAGGTACGCAGTTAGAAGAAATTCTTCGTGCTCAAATGTGTAAGTATAAAAAATTTTATGCCGAGCAGTCGAACGGTATAGAAGTTGATGCGTTGCAGCGCCATTTAGCGGCAATTTACAGCAAAATGGATAGTGAAAAATATTCTTCGTGTTCTAATATCCGTGTGTACCAAATTTCATCGAAATCGGTTGGACGATATTCGCATAGCAAACGGCTAAACGGAATAGAATTCGACGTTGTGCTGCGGCACCTAGTGGCAAGTTAGAGGAAAACGGATAGCGTAAAAACCTTCTCCATGATAAAAGACTTAGGTGAACCAAATTTCATTGTGATTGGTCAAACGGTGCTGGAGTTTTTCAACCTCATACACGCGTACCAACATTTATTTTTATCTATAACCAGTGTCATTATATATACCAGTCTCAAATAAAATCCAGTTTCAAAAAGCCTCGCCAAAGTGCCAACATACGCCATTTTGCAAGAGTTTTTTCAGGGAATCATTCGAAGCATTCAGTTAGCAGCAATCAATATGGGAAATGGTTTGACCGCCAAAAAGAAAAGCACGCATTTATTTGAAAAGTAGAATCCCTTAATACAGCCGAATTTTTTAAAATTATCAACTATATAACGTGTTTTATTCATCGTTACTCCGATGTACTAAATGAGAAGATTTAAATTTTCTGAAAGTTGTCGGAATTCCCCCAACTTAAATCAATGTACTCAATTGGCGAGAATGCTGAAGTTAGATCGCTTGAAATCCCTTAATAACTGCATTATTTCCGCACGGATCATTAAAATTTAACGCTGTATTCTAATAAAACCTTTGTACTTGTTTTCAAAAATCCATTTCCTTAAGCTCTCAATAAATTGCGCCAAGCCGAAAACTGTGCAAACCGCTAGAACTCACTTTCTGGGCATTTGAGCCATTTTATTTTTTCGCCAAACTAAAAACTTTTACACATTAGCCTCGGAAATCTTCAATTCTTATTGTTTTGCCTATAAACCATTTCATTCCTGCTCTGATTTCCCATGCACACGATATTATAATTTAAAAAAAAATAACCTTACGAATATAAACTAACAAAAAAAAAAATCATTATTATTCTTTTATTTTTACTTTGAGAATTTAAAACATTTTATTCGGCAAAATCACCACATATAGCAACCACGATGCTTATTTCACACTTTTTTCACTACAGGGGTTACAATTACGGAAAGATTTTTGCGTGAAGAGCATAAAAAATCTCTTAAATTCCGGGAACGGGTGGACTTTCAAAGTTTTAAAGTGGACTATGATTTATTCTATATTATTTTACATATCTGTGCAAAATTGCAGGCTGATAGGTCCATTTTTGTGGATTTGTATACGAATCAAATCCACAAACAAACAGAATTTCATTTTTATTTATAAGGATAATAAACAATCAAAATACAAAATATATAAAATTTTGGTTATCCCTCACTTTTTCAAAATACTACAAATCATATACTGTAGTTAAATCTAATATTTAAAAAATATCAGGTAATTGAATGATATCATTCGAAGCGATTTCACAAAAAATAGTACCTATGCACCTGTTTTTGGAACTTTCTCTTTTTGTCACAAGCCACTTTTATTATTTGATTGAAAAAGGAATAAATATTGCATGTAAAACCTGAAAAAAAGGCAAAACTGTTCTAACTTTATGACCTTAATACCATAAAATTTAATCTTTATAACACATTCCAAACTGATAAAAATCTTTTACGAGTGTATGGAAACAGTTCTCATGGTATTAATAACAAAAGTTGTTTAATATATGACGTGAAACATACTTAATGCTACATGCTATCTCATGGCTGTACTCTTTTTATGTGGGACATTAAATCAGAAGCATTGATTCTCCATAGAAAGTCTGATGCATATATATCTAGCATTACACTCATCTAATATATTTACATATATAAATATACAATTTATCAACTATATAGCTAACCTTAAAATGTCTTAACAAAATAATACTTTTTATACATGACAGAATTGAGAATTTTATTCTAAATTCTTTTGTTTCTTTACTCTTGCGAACTTAAAAAGAAACTTTGAATGTTACAAAAATTTAGATAGTATGCTTTGACTTAGGTAGCATGCTGTTTTATGCAAATGCAATTCACCTGCTGACAGCGCCATTTATGCATTCCGCGTAGTTCACGTCTCTTCGCGTCTATTTCACTAACTTTTTCTGTCCCATCATGTATATTTTCGTTATGAGAGCCATTGTATCAGTCTTTTCTGTACGACCCTATAATATTATAGGTCATCGTCACCCAACATGTATGGATTTTGATGCGTGTAGGGCTTTTATAGTTTCTCTACAGGGATTCAAAAAAATTCTTATATATTCTTATACCGCAAATTCTTGAAAGTGCGGTAGCGTCTACATTGTGAATTCCATTCAGCATACCACAAATTAGCTATGCATATGATATAGGTCAAATTCTTGTAGACTTTGTATGTGTAGGAGTAACAGTTTTTACAGGATCACAAAAAAGTATTTTCACACACTGCGGCATTACACACAAATTAGCTGAAGCGCACTAGCATCTGAACACTGCATTCGATTGAGTTTAATCAAATTTTTAAACGCTTTATAAAAATCAAGTGTTCGGAAATTTGAGTGGAGTCAGTGCAGAATATTTAAATTTATGTAGAGAAACAAAGGATTTTGAGAAATTATTAAGTTGTGCATATTTATTTCGGACATTATTTTAATGATTCATTATTTTAATGATGTTTAAATCCAAAGTAAACTAAATAATATATTAAGACTACTTTCTTTTCAAAATCTTTGATCTAAAGATGTAACAAAAAAACAATATAAAGCAAGGGGCATCATTTTCAAAATTTTTTTAGAACGAACCATTAATGTTTTATACTTAGCAAAAGTCTTGTTATGAAAAATAACTTTTAGTTACTGAAATAATCATTAACGCAATATTACGCATTAAATAATTCCAGGAAAAAGAAATAGGATAAAAAGAATTATTTTGCTTGGGCTGGAATTTTTGTGTTACATTTTTTAAAAAGCTAACACTTCATCGAAGTTTTAAAATGATGTAAAATGACTTCCATTTCATTTTCAGTACAGAAAAGATGAGTTGAGAGGATCCCAAGTACAAAGTTAGAATATCTGAAAGTGGTCTAGCTAGGTCTAGCATCTGCATCTGCTGCTAGCATCTGCAATGGTCTAGCATCTGCTAGTTGAAAAAGTTAAGTATTAGGAGATTTCGGGTGTGCGATCTGTGAGCAGTTTAAAACAAACTTTTCTGAAACTCTGTATATGTAAATATAAAAGTATTCTTTAATCTAAGGCGATTCCATTGATGGGCTCACAATATCAAAATACTTATTTAAGGAACTATACACGCACACTTAATTGTTAACGCAATATTGGAGCACTGTGTTAGTTTACTCCCGTAGTAAAAGTAGTATTTAACACGGAATTTTAAATCAAGTGGTGTTTGTATTTTTTTACAGTACATATCATTTTTTCCGAGAAGCAATATGGGGAAATACTTTCTCAGTAACAAACAATATTTTATCTTGACATTCAAACACCGCTGCAAATAATTACCAACTATTCCTAATGGATTGGAAATAATTCCACTGTAAAATCGATCCTGATGAGATGTCAATTTTATACTGTAAGTACTCTCAACGTATCTATAATATTATACTTATGATTACTTTTTTATAGTCACTGTAAATCGTCAATGCTTCAAACATGTTTTAAAAGTACCAACATATCAATACTTTCGCATTTTATCAATTTCAATCATATAATACTAATTTGATATTAAAACTCTTAATCAATTTGAAAAAAATGCAAGCCTTGACTTGACAAATAGATCGACATATTTAGTAGCATCTGCAAATTTCCAGATTCACATTAAAAAATAGTACCATATCTCAGTTAATTTGAAATTGAAATAATTTGCATCTGACAAAGCACAATTATCTCAGTTTCACTCAGTTAGTTTACATATATTTATACTAAACTATATTTATCTTCCTTTTCTTATTTTTTTTACCTTTTCATGACCACAGAAAATTCTTTCTAAAATATGTTTTCGAATATTTAAATCTGTGTTTGAGAAAGAGATTATGTTTTAAGTTATTCCCCTTAAAGTGAAAACACTTACCTCAAGAAAAACGTAAGTGTCACTCTATGGCTGAGGCATAAATAAAATGTAAAATATTTAACACAAAATCTACTCCATCTTCGTTTCCCCAAATGCAAAGAAAATAAACCGAAGTTCCTCCCATCGCTGCCTAATCACTTTAAGTTGGAAAAAAAATACTAACAATTTTAATTTCAAAACGATTGCTTTTATTTTTTGGGAAACTATTATTAAGGATTTTTTTTAAACTTTTTTTGTTTCAAATGTAATATCTGTTATTATAAAAATATGCATAAATATCTCTTCGAGAGAAATGATTTAATGAAGTCTGAAAGTGCTAAAGTACACTGGTGTGCAAAACTTGAGCAACAATGTAAATTTTAATCAGATAGCCTTGAAATTGCAGAATAGGAGTTCTTGTGATCAGTACAATTAACACGCAATTCAGTAGAAAGTTCATGTGTATGCAAATGTGAAGAACAAAACGTCACTGGCGACATGAGCGTACGCAAGGTCGTGAGGTTGGCGCTCGCAACTCAAGCCTACAACAAAAGGAAGGACGAAGACGCAATTAAAGAGATTCGCTGCAAGTGCAAGTGAGTTCTTTCGTGAAATATGGTTAGAAGAAATCACCTGGACGACTTAACACGTGGAAAAATGATCGGAAAGCTGGATGAGGGGCGTAGTGTGACCAGTGTAGCTAAAGAGTTCGGAATCAACAAAAGTGTCGTTTCGCGCACTTGGAAGGCCTTCTAAACCACAGATACAGCTGTTGGTGGTAGATGCCTCAGGAAAAAAACTGAAGTGGATGATCGATATATCGTCCTGCAGGCGGAAAGAGCCCGAAACCAGTCAGCAAGCGCCATTTCTCAGGAACTGTGTACATCAACGAGGCGACAAGGGACGTGGTTTACTGTGTCCAGATGTCTTCGCAAATGTAGCTTATTCGCCCGCCGTCCTGAACGCTGCATCTCTTAGAAAGTTGGCCACCGGTGCGTCCGTTTAGAGTGGGGCAAAGAGCACAAAAACTGGACATATCATCTATGCAGTCGCCCTCTTTACGGATGAGAGTTGTTTCAGTGCCACAAGCGGTTCTCTGTTCAAAAAGTTGATTGCGACACGTTAATTTGGAGAGAGGTCTTAACACGATTTCATACCAGTAGCATCATGAAAAGAGACCGCTATGGTGGTCCTGGAATTCTTGTATAGGGAGGCACTATGCTGAATGGGCAGACTGAGCTCCACGTTTTTGACAGAGGCTCTGTAACTGGAGATCGCTGCTATCACGAGGTGATCCTTCCCCATGTGCGTCTGTTTCGAGGTGCCATTGGAGCAAATTTCGTTTTTATGGATGACAACGCACATCCACACCGGACTCCTGCTGTTCTGGAGCTACTGGAATGTGAAGATATCACTCGATGGATTGGCCAGCTTACTCCCCTGATTCAAATCCCATAGAAAATGTGTGGGATGCTTCTGGGAGACACCTTGTGGCACGATTACACATGCCGGGGAGCACCCAACAACTGAAAAAGATGCTGATAGAGGAATGGGCACTCTTAAGAACTGTTGAACAATCTGGTGCTGAGTAGAAAAGATGGTGCGAAGCAACCATTGCAGTAAGGTGAAGGCATATCCCTTACTAAAGAACGTCTGCTTTTTGTTCTTTCTTGTACAGTAAAGGAATAGTAACGATATTATGAGTTGAATAAAGTCGTTTTTGTTTTATTCCATACTGTATGCATTGTATTCATTTTTTCAACTGTGCTTCCGTCATCGTTTAAATACAAAATGCTGTCTCTCATTTCTTAATTTTATGTCTCGCAGATGATTTCTCGTGGAGATACGGCAAAAAGAACGCCTGTTGCTTAAGTTTTACACACCAGTGCATATTCTGAACGCCAAAAACACATTATAACACTCAGCTACATAAATAGCATCTAACTTGCAATTAAAAAAAAACCCATTTTTTTTAATCTTACATATCCCGTTATTTTCTATGGATCCGTTTGATGAAATGGTTTATCCATAAACTTATATTCGATGCCAACCTTATGTCGATATTACTGTGAGATACTTGTAAAAAATATACCCAGTGTTTAAAACACTTTAATATTACTTTGTTTCCCTGTGGAATCAATTCTGTATTTGAAATACTTCCAGTACAGTTGAAGTAGGAATATTTAGGAGGATGCCTTAATTGTTAACATTTATATCTAAAAAATCATCATTCTAAAAATAGCAGCATAAAGCGTGCTAATATTATCTTGCTACTAGAGTGTTGTAGCGGAATTCGACACGTTAAGACGAAATTATATAAATTTTGTAAATGTGTACTTGGAAAGGACTGTACTTTTTAAATATTTGTATTCTTCAACTCTAAATGTAATTTATACTATGCACTTTCAATGAACATACATTTCTTATATTAATAAATTTACATTTGTACCATCGCTTTAAGGACAAATTTAGAGTGCAAGGAAAATAATTCCTAAACCCCGCATTTATGTATGTATATAGTTATTTACAGGTTTTAAAATTATAAATTTGTAAACAACATACTGTTATCTTTTCCTGAACTTTCTAGTTAATTTTTTATCTTAGAAATACACTTCGGAGTATTTTATCTCTAAATTGTGCCAGAGGAAAAGATTAATATTGAGGTATTCCAAAAAGTGCAGGTACTTACCTTAAAGAAAATTTAAATATCATTCCATTTGCAGAAGAGCGCATAGCGTCTATATAAAATGCAAAATATTTAACCGGAGAATTTACTCCGAGTGCGCTACCGAAAATGCAAAGCAAATAAACCAAAATCTCTGTCGATGGTGTCTCCTAGAGGTTGATTCTAAACGCGGAAAATACATTAGCTCCCCTGCTGCATAAATAGCGTTTAACATACAATTTGCAAATAAATAATATTTGTTTTTTTGTCCTGTAAAAGCCAATATTTTGTCAATCAACCAATATCCCGAAACATTTTGTTGGAAAGTAAAAAGTACTGTCTCTCCACTTGTGCTCTTAAGTGAGAAATCAAAGTATTTGGTTAGCTGTATAATTCCCGGAAAGCGAAATACACTTCAATCATCATGATAACTAACACATATCTGAAGTGCTTAAAATTTTATGCTGCAGTGCTAGGGCATTATCAGTTAAATTTTTGATTAGTTTTTTTATCCTTTCTCCATAGTCTGTCCAATTTGATTAAATTATGATTACCGTTGTTTTACATTAGATCCGATAGATTTATTTCTGTGTAGTATGCATTGTATTCCTTTTTTTTATAATGTCAGATATTTAGATTTATTTGTATTCGTTTTCGTGTTTTAGTGTAGCTGTTAGTGTTACTTAAGGTTTTCCTATTTGTACACAGCAATGTGAATAATATTCCATTACCAAAGGACTGTCAATAGCGGACTTCCTAGCTGTGTTACGATAGTGCAATTTATGCAAACTATTACGGCACTGTTAAATTTGCTATGTATGTGGTACAAATGTCTGCCTAATCATTTCTGCAACAGTCATATATGAGTAAGATCTTGGCTTAGTACACTTTTTTATTTAACCATTCTTCTATCATCCTCCTGTGATGTTATGTACCATAATAAAGGAGACACCCTGTGTCAAGATATGTAATCAACTGATCTAGCGGATCGTATCAATAAAATTTCTATGAGTAAAACATGAACCTGCAGCATGACATCATGCAGCAAAGTGTAAAAAGCATGGGAAATTAATTTCATCCAAGCAAGTGTGAATATCACTTAATTGAATAATTTTCAATTCTGTTTTGAAGAAGTTATTACTCAATTACAACCCAATTATTCAACAATTAAATTCCTAAAATTATTTTAATACATCCAATTAAAGTCATTTATAAGATTATTTCATTTCCTGTAATATCTAAACTGGTACTGATCGCACATTCGGTAGAAGCGTTAAATCTAAAAGTGGTTAGAATTATCGTATCCTGAGTGATTCCCATTACGATCGATGAAATTTGCATTTGTGCCTTCATTCCAACAGACTCGTGAGCGTTCCAGCCTGCCTTGAGAAAGATATCTGATTGTAAAGTCAATTTGGGACAGATAATAGATTCATTAACCTCTCATCTAGTAAACAGTGCCCTTATATATACTTTTAAATTCAACTCTTTAGATAGCTTTTACAATGCAAGATGCTTAGCATAGTTACGATCGCTTTGCTTACTTATTCAAACTTTTATAGTTGATTTCATAGAAGGTTCATCGCTATTAAATGTTTTAGTTTTCAACCAAAAATAACTTAATCTGTCATTTTAAACTACTTTAAGCAAAAATATCAGTGGGTGAAATCACGTCACATATGTAACTTTAAAATTCTTTTTAGGTATATAGCTGTGTTTAACATTTACACGCATTTAACTGATTTATAACATTCTATAAAATATAAATAACACTATAAGATGATTCTAAACTGATTTGTAATAGATAATTGAAAAGTTTCAGTCAAGTCTTATAAAAAAAAGTATTTCACTATAGTCTGTGCATAAATTTACGGTTTTTGTTGGCAAATACGTACATCATTTGCTCTAAAACTCATAGTTTACAATTTCATTTTGAAAACTCAAGATATGTTCAATTATGTATTGATTAAACTGATTATTTATTAACTCATTGAAATAACGCTTGAGACCTCTTCTGCTTCGGCGATGCGCTGCGTAATTCAAAATTATGCTGTTGAACTTTAGAGTTTGTGGTTTTAAGACTGTGTATGTAAGTTTACAGTCA
Source organism: Cheiracanthium punctorium (assembly GCA_038373885.1). NCBI lineage: Eukaryota > Metazoa > Arthropoda > Arachnida > Araneae > Cheiracanthiidae > Cheiracanthium > Cheiracanthium punctorium. The sequence goes on along the minus strand of JAWZYV010015947.1, from coordinate 656,643 downwards.
CACAAATATACATTTTTCTGCTTACATGTAGCAAATTTATTTTTTCACTATATGTAGATGAATGTGTGTACAAATGAAATCGAAACTCTTTATAGTAGTTTATTTGTCTAGTATATGAGTTATATCCGTTAAGTTCTATCTGTATCCATTTATCTACTGACGGTTTAATGTTTTTCAATTAGTAGAGTTGGGGAGACCAGAGCACATTTTTCACAGTGGCAAGCTTTAAAACTTGTTTTAGTTTTGAAATAAGCCGCTAGATGAGGCCAGTGAGCAAACTATCTGAAGTAGAGACACACAACACATCATATACGAAAGTATCAGTTCAGTAACTGCTGTTAAATTTTCGAAAAACGCTACTTTCTGCATTTTTTCATAATGAGTACATTTTTAGATTGTTATTCAAAATTAAAGTAAACGTACTCGTATTAAACTTAGTGTTTAGATGTTGATTGAACTAAAAAGGGGTTTCTTTTTTCACGTGACTCTATATATGTTTTCTTTTCAAGTAACTTATACAGCTATTCACAGAGGTAGTGTCAAAGTTTCAATATATTGACAGCACATATTTTCATACAGGATTGTGGGTCATATTCCAACACGTGTCGCGTTGGAAAACGTGTAATCATCCATCCTACGAAGAAAGTGCGATGTGGAAAGAAAAATGAAAGAAATCAGCTGTATGAAATGATTTTTCCGTTAAAAATCGGCTGAAAATCTATCTGAAGAAGCACGATACTGCAAAAGGAATCAAATAAAAAGAGAGAGAAAAAACCAATACCGTTTAATAATCTGTTTAAACCTTCACATGAAAAGGCATTAAAACATGAAACTAAAAATGAAACGCAGCTTAGACAACATACAAGGTATGTTGTCTAAGATAAAAGAAATGTAGGTGAGATGCACGAAATGCAACATATATACGCATGAAGACTGCACCCATGGAAATGTTACATTTTTTTCACTGTATTCACACTATGACGTCCTTTGTTAAAACAAGTTGTTATTGTAAAACTGTAACGTGACAGTTACTGTAAAATAATTGTTTCCATATCGCATTGCAGCATTTATTTCGATATCCAATTACTTTCTATAATCCTCTATCACTATGTCTTCTTCTTTTACAACAAAAAATACATATTAAAAACAATCATATTAAATATTGGAAAGACTTATTACTTGCGTTATTACCATTTAAAGATTAGTTAGAAAATTTGTCCCTGCACACCTGGTGTAGGAAAGCCTATACCAGGTCCAAAGACCCCGTCGCATTAGAGCATCAAAACCCTCCCTCTGCTAAATCAACAGCTGCCTCCAGGAGGCGCTTAAACATGCAAGGAGGCAGATAGAAATAAAAAATAAAATTTGAAGAAGTTGGAAAATGCGATACTGTCACTACTATTTGTTACATAAAACAATTTCAATTCTGACCGTTCTCATCTTAAAGATATAGAACTTCATTCGTTTATGAGAAAGATACCGAATATCTTTGAAAATAGCGTACAGCATCCTGAGAAATTTATTTTTCGCTTGTTTAAAAGACTTATATCCTGCAAACATCTTACATAAATTCTAAAATGTGCTATGATTGCAGCGTTTTTTATTTCGAGAGACTAGTGACTGCACAAATTCCTTTGCAGCTACAGTCCAAGAAGATACCAATCGATTTCAAAACAAAGATACATTATTAAACATCCTACACAGTAATTTAGAAGTTTTAGTTTTATGTGGAGTTTTTAAAGAGTTCATTAACATTCCGTACCCGTTGCTATGGGATGTGATTAGTCAAATGCAACTTTACATAGAAATTATCCGTTCATATTTGGTATTATTTTGAGATTCCATATGGAATTAGATTTTCTTTCTTTTTACAACTGTAAATATGAAAAAATGTGTTTAAAAATGAACAAACATAATAATTCAAAGAATTATGTATGGAATTTATGCAGTTTATTTTGAACAGATTGTCTATTTCCATCAAAATTTTATTGATAATTAATCAATCTGTATTACATTCAGTTTATTTTTACGAAATTTAGAATATTCGCTCCAAGAACAAAAAATAACTTTATTCGCAAACAATAAGATGCAAATGCATTACACGTTGATATTCAAGAGACAAGGAATAGTTTTATCTCTCCACGTCCCCCATCATGGCTAGGTCTTCCTTGTGGAAAGAAAAAAAATGTAAAATGTGAGATGTTTTAGACTTGGCAGATTTTTTCTGAGAATGTGAGTTTGAAATGCATGGTATTTTGAAATTCTCTGTCGGCCTGTTTCGGATCGCATTTTCATGTTTATTTTACAGGCATCTCGAGCGGGATATATTTTCAGTTGAGTACATATTCTGATTCCTTGTCTTAAGGGGGAAAATATGTATTGCACAAGGCGAAATCGTAACAAATGCGTTGTGTTTGTAAATGGTAGTTTTACTACTGATATCGGAATTTGGTGGTACAGATTATTTTTTCTGACTTTTGTATACGGGAAAAATGCGAATTTCTCGTGAAAATACTCGCCCAGTTATTGAAGATGGATTAAATTTAGAAATGTAACTCTAAAGGGATTTTTTTCTTACAATATCTGAGTAACAAAACAATGAAGCCCTATCCTTGCTAGAACATCAAATTCTCAGTTGCTAAATTTCTTTCAATGAAGGTTAATAACACTGGTCAACACGGTTTTTGGGTCTGACTTCTACATGGTAAATTTTAGTTTCTCCTGCGCCAAAACTAAGGAAAATAATTTTATTTTAAATAAAAGTTTGCTTTTGTAGAAATTAAAGAAATTTTTCAATTTTTTGGCAAAAATCACTGATTTTTATATTTTTTTAATAATTCCACTCGAAATTATGATCAGAAAAGTTTTTGCTGGATATAAAAATCTTTTTTATTCAAGATTTGTGATAAACAATAACATATAAATGTAGAATAATAAGAGATTAATGTCTAAAAGTGAATATTTTTCGTTTTTCTTTTATGTTCGTATGAACAAATAATAATATTACAAATAATACTACAAATAATACTACAAGATATACTACAGAGTTAGAAATAAGAATACAGTTTACTTTCGGGTTAATCAAAGTGCTGCCTTCTTTCGTTTATGAAATAAATTAAAAGTATACTTATCGACGTGAATCAGACAAAAGTAAACTTTAAGAACTAAAAATGAAAATTTAAGTGTTTTTCAATGTCTAGAATCAGAATCTAAGCATGAGAACAACCCCCCCCCCCCAAAAAAAAAAAATATGTATATATTATTGACCGGTGTAATTCGTATCCCAGCGCTTAAATATAATAAAGATAATCATTAAAGTTTCCTAACATATAATACAATTTAGCATGCATGTACGACACGCTAATAGCATATATAAGCCATACTAGAAATCAATATGATAAAAACGACACACAGGAACTTACACAGTGAAGTTACCCATGCTTCACTGTAGAGTGTACAGAGCACTGATTTATGATGTGAACGAAAAGTGACGATTGTTCAGAAATTTGATAGTGTGCCTCGTATTACTGTGGGTCGAAACGTTCAACTGCCCTGTTTCTGATAGTTAAACTGAGCGATGGCTAGAGGCTTAATATTTTCAGCGTTTGAAACAGTCTAACCAGTGTGGGTTAGACTGTTTCAAACGCTGTAATCTAAACCATTCCTACTCTGCTGCCTTTTTGTTCAGATATTTATTGTAATGTGTATTACTTTATCAATATAAATTAAAATTAAATAAATGATTTATTTCCAAATAATATTCATTTACGTTTCAGATTTACTTTTTTCTTTTACTATCAAAAATCTACAATTATCTCCCGAAAGGTTAAGATTTGCATAAAAGTCATCACAGAGTCACATAATCAACACAGAGTGACAGTTACGCATGAATTAAGTTGTCCTAGAGGAGTTTAGAAAAAAAAAACTGAAATATTTTGAAAGAATTTAATTTCTTGCATTTCTCATACGTACAAGTTATAAATATCTTTATTAAAAAATGAAAGATTGTTCTTAAAGTTTATTGTATGTCCTTGAGGCTATTTGCAGCATGCAAGAGTTATAGCCAAAACTTTGCTGAATTAAGATACGTCAGGAAGATATGTTTAATAAATGTTCGTTTGGAAAAAGTATTAGAGTCTTACCCTGTTTTGTTTATGCTCTATACGAGCAAATATCATTATTTTTTCTAACTGAAGCAAAATTTTGCCTTGGGATAAGAGTTAAATGTTAAGTTGTAGTTTCTATCAAAAAGTAATAAATAACAGTATTTGAAAAAGATAAGACATTCTAAACAATTTTTAAAAATTTATTTACTTTCTATTTATTCTTTCAAACAAAATGTTTAACTTAAAAAAAGACATATTTATTTGAAAATGCATTTTCTTTTGTTATTATTATGACTGCACTAGTATTTTTCAATAGGTTCAAAACCTAACTCCTAGATGTTGAATAAAATTTTTTGTTGTATAAAAGTTTAAACATTTCAGAAAAATAAATAATTTAAAAACATCAGTTTTAATTTATTATAAGTTGGTCTAGTAAAGCTATTTAAAAAATAAATGACATGCTCATTGTATAGATTTTTAAATAATTTTAATCCAACAGTCTATTCGAAATCATCAAATTAAATCTGAATTAGTATAAATTCAGCCTGTCAATTTATACAAATTTGTGTCTTTAAGAGCCGTTGCAAGAGCAAATCGGGCAGGTCAATAGAAAAACGTTCCCATCACCATCTCAGAATTTCATGATTTTTTTTTCTTGTGTTGCCTTACCCAAGGAAAGATCAAATCTGAAATATTTTTGATTTACCTCTTTTAGTTTTGGAGTTATGGGGGGTCAAAGTACCCCAGACGAGTGACGTAGAATTAATTTAGGGCCATTTTTGCCACTTTATTGTCTCGACTGCGACTGGCACAGAGGTACTTTAGAGAATTTTTTCATTTTATACTATAATATACCTTCTATATTAACATCTAAAATTGAAAACTCATCCGAAAATTGTCAGAGCCCCAAATAAGGGCCCCCCAAAATACGCCCAATTTCATAAAAAGTACAGTTTTAAGAATGCTTTAAATCTTGGCTCTGACGTGATACTGAAAAAAGTTTGGTACAGTGCAGTTATATATCTTCATATAAAATGACTCCAATGTTAAAAAATTTTGAAGGTCCCCCAGGGCCCCCCCCCCGGTAGGGAGCGCCAAACATGGTCCTTAACGCTAATTTACGATATTTCAAAGCATTGGTACAGCTGAAGCCGACTTCCCACAGGAGAACTATTGTCATGGAGATGTAGTATCAACATAGTAATTTGATATTATGAAAAAACATTTCTTGAAGGTACAACTGTTTCCAAGAAAAATCCCAAAAAGTACCTCCCTATTTGGAACATTTCACTGGCCCGCATGGGGGCATTTCGGCATTACTTTTAGAAGTTTAATCGACTGTAGCAGTATTGAAAATTAACCTCTATTCTGCATATATCACAAACATATCCGCCATATATCACGAATAGTTCTTTTACTGGGGCACTCATAAGAATGACATTACGCTGAATGGGGATCTCTGCAATTACTGAACCGATTCAAAAAAAATTTCACTTATAAAAAGCTACACTATTCCTGAGTATTATAAGCAATCTTTCAGCATGTAGCATAACTAGTTCTTTTACAGGGACACTCAAAGGATTTCTAGCACATGGCGCTATATGGACATCGCTGTAACTACTGAACCGGCTTATTTGAGGGCTCTGCCTATTTTCAAATGAATTTACAGTTTTAGATGTTAATATTCAAGGTATATTATCAGATTTTAAAAAAATCTCTGAAGCATCTCAGAGCGAATCACAGATGAGAGAGTAAAATGGCAAAAATGGCCCTAAATTCGTCACTAGTCTGGAGTACTTTGACCCCCACAACTCCAAAACTAAAAGAGCTAAATCAAAAATATTTCAGATGTGTTCTTTCCAGCGGGTAAGGCAACACAAGAAAAGTAAAATCCATGACATTCTGAGATGGTGATTGAAACTTTCTTCTTTTTTTTAACCTGATTTGCTCTTGCAATGCCTCTTAAAATGACTTTAAGGTAGAGGCCGCAATGCTGGGGGGCTTTCAAAAATTTTTAACATTGGATTCACTTTATACGAAGATACATAGCTGCACTGTTCAAAAATTTGAATGGAGTTTTAATAAAATTTGAATAAATTTGAGTGGCGAATGGAGACAGTTACTACAATGTTTACGAATTATTGTGAGTGTTCCTGTAAATGATGCTACAAGCGTGAATTTTAGCCTATATTACTCAGGAATAGTGTAGCTTTCAGTGAAAACATCTTTAGAATCACTGTTCAAAATTTTGAATGGAGTTTAAGAAAATTGGAATAAATTTGAGTGGCGAATGGAGACAATTACGACAATGTTTACGAATCATTTTGAGTGTTCCTGTAAATTATGCTACATGCATGAATTTTAGCCTATGTTACGCAGGAATAGTGTAGCTTTCAGTGAAAAGATCTTTAGAATCGGTTCAGTAGTTACAGGGATGTCCATATAGCGCCATGTGCTAGAATTCTTTTGAGTGTCCCTGTGAAAGAACTAGTTATGCTACATACTGAAAGGTAGCTCATAATACTCAGTAATAGTATAGCTTTCTATCAGTGAAATTTTTTTTCGAATCGGTTCAGTAATTGCAGAGATCCCCATTCAGCGTAATGTCATTTTTATGAGTGCCCCAGTAAAAGAACTATTCGTGATATATGGAGGATATGTTTGTGATATATGCAGAATAGAGGTTAATTTTCAATACTGCTACAGTCGATTAAACTTCTAAAAGTAGCGCCGAAATGCCCCCATGCGTGCCAGTGAAATGTTCCAATTAGGGAGGTACTTTTTGGGATTTTTCTTGGAAACAGTTGTACCTTCAAGAAATATTTTTTCATAATATCAAACTACAATGTTGATACTACATCTCCATGTCAATACTTATCCTGTGTCAAGTCGGCTTCAGCTGTACCAATGCTTTGAAATTGCGTAAATTAGCGTTAAGGACCAATTTTGGGGCTCCGTACCGGGGGGCACTGGGGGGGGGGGCTTCAAAATTTTTTAACATTGGAGTCACTTTATATGAAGATATATAACTGCACTGTGCCAAACTTTTTTCTGTATCACGTCAGAGCCAAGATTTAAAGCATTCTTAAAACTGTACTTTTAATGAAATTGGGGGTATTTTGGGCGGACCCTTATTTGGGGCTCTGACAACTTTCGAATGAATTTTCAATTTGAGATGTTCATATACAAGGTATATTATAGGCTAAAATTAAAAAAAAATTCTCTGAAGCAAACTTTAGCCTGTCGCAGTCGAGACATTAAAGTGGCAAAAATGGCCCTAAATTAATTCTACGTCACTTGTCTGGGGTACTTTGACCCCCTCATAACTCGAAACCTAGAAGAGGTAAATCAAAAATATTTCAGATTTGTTCTTTCCTTGGTTAAGGCAACACAAGAAAAAAAAAATTCATGAAATTCTGAGATGGTGATGGGAACGCCCTGCCCGATTTGCCCCTGCAATGCCTCTTAATTACAAAGGATGTGACTTTACCTCTACATTGTGTGTTTTCTTATTTTTTCTATCTAAAATTACCTTTTAAAAATCTTTAGAGGAATTTTTAGTACGCTAAATATACCATCCATACTTTAGTACAATCAAACGCAGAGAAATAAATAATTCATAGAAATTACTCTATAATTTTCAAGAATAATTTTTATTACCTACCTACATATGACTTTGAGAGGCCACCTACCTCTTTCAAAAATAATATATGTTTTGGAATGCCGTAGGCTATCTAGAAGATGTGAGTTGATATGTAATCTAACAATTTTTACTCATAAAAATATTTAAGGTCTTTTTCGTACCCAGTACGATGTCTTTTATAAAACATCTACATAAATGCATTTTGTGAAAATGTCATTTATTTCCTGTTTCTGCATACATTTTTCTACTTTTCGTCCTAGTAACATTGTTTAAGCATTAATCACAAGAATTTAGGTTTTTGAAAAGTTAAAATAGCGAGGATCTGGGCATCATTGTGCTTCGAGTTATCCTGAAGATGCAAAATTCCCTTCTGCAATATGCTGCGTATTCTGTTTTGGATGGCTTGGTTAAGTTTGCACCATAGGATCGAACGTTGATGATTCTTAAGTCTTTAGATAAAAATTCCTCACACACATTTCTTTGAACAGAGTGTTTGAAAACGTTAGTTTTAATATATAAAAGAATTTTTAAATCAGCAAGATGATTATGTGGAAAAGGCAGAAGAATCAGAAAATAAGTTCTCGCAAAATTGCTGTTTTTCTCTAAAAGAAAACCCTTACTTAAGAAAAAGTTCTTAGTAATTAGTAGGCAGAATTTTTGTATTCACTTAAATGTTCTACGATCTGAATAAATGTTTTTTAAGTTTTAATGCTTTTCCGCATTGATTAATGCAGGTTTGATTGTAATGAGAGCATGTTGCTACCATAATCTTCAGCAAACAATAAAAAATCCGCACTTTCCAGGAAAGCAAATGCACATTATAATGTGTATTCTATTTAAATATGCATTCTACAGATGAGATTCCCTTAAGAGTTCATTTGGCTTTAATAATAAATGTCGAGAAGCACTTGCTACATGTATAACAGAAGGCATTTGTATAACAGAAAACATTATACAAATCAAATACGGATTAAAATGAACAGAAAGGAGTTGACTGACTCACTACTCGAATGTTCTTGTAAGAATTCCCTACATACTAGGCCTATTATTTACTCCAATATGCATATGAAACCTTGTCATGTGTTTTTGAATCTTTTCTTGAGTCCCCTTACTTGTAAGCTTTAATTTGCTGCTAGTCAAGTACAATAAGAAATTCTTGAGATGTAAAAACATACTAGACTGAAGGGCTAAATAAGATTAAAGTTATATGATACTCCGAAACCATGGCAAATCGGTGAATATATGAGAAAGTCGGGGCACGCAATTAAGACCAATCAAAATGTAAGAAAAAGTCCACATAAGAATTAACCATCCGTATTGAAAACGAAAAGTCCTCACAAAGATGTATTGAGACAGATCGACACAGTCGACGAAGTCGATCTCTGTTACCTCAATTCTTGTAAAGAAGTGCAAAATCCCTTCCAGTCCGATGAGATCCCAATATAAAATCAAGAAATCCATCAACAAACATTAGAAATTAATCTTGAAGACCCAGTCCGCTACGAACGTATGTCTTAAAAATAGGGAAGAGAACAGACACACGGTAAAAGCTCCTAGTTTGTCTTCACTCAAGTAGTTTGTCCGAGACTCTTTTGGAAAAGAAAAACAGAGCAATTCTTCTTTCAACTGTATTTCAGAATGCATTACATTCCGGTGGATGCGTGTTCTCCACTCAAACTGTATGCCGAACTGCTTTAATAAGTGCATAAAGTCACCTTAACTCTTGTAATCACATAGTAAGGTCTGTATGTCACATAGATCACAGTCAATTTCTGGATAGTACTTGACGTCAACTAGAAGTCACAGTGTGACTTGTATGTGACTGTATGCTTCTGACATCGCTGAAACTTCACCGTGATGGATCGTGCGTGACGTTGTAATCACAGTGTTACCAGGAAGTCACCACTGATTCACATTGAAAATATAGGACGCTATCAAGTTGCAACTTTGCTGTAGAACGACTATTGAATATCAACGTATCGTCATAGTGAATGGCATGTACAGTCATATTACTATTAGGGATTTCAAAAAAGGTAAACAGAATCACTGTGAATTAGTCTACTGCTGAAACCCTAATGATTGGGTTACGAAATATTTCTAAAATGACAAAGAATATCTCCGAGGAAATGAAGTTGACTTGAGCGGATCACTAGGAAACAGTTATAACCCTGATGAGATAATGTAGCTCAGAATTATTCGTTTTCTAAATAATTAATAAGCCAGTGCCTTTTTTAAATTTCGCATTTATGTTCAAAAGGCACTCAAATGTTCTGAGACTTCTTCGAGAGGCCTTTGGTATATATCATTGCATATTTGTCACAGCTGAGCGAATGGTGTATCCTATATCCTTCAACAAATAATTAAGAAATCCGTTCTTTTCAGTGGAGCAATGCATCTTCAATTTATTGAAGCTTCATTTCATCCGAGAGATCCCCTAATAAGTTAATCTTCCTCCAACAGCATGTGCGACTATCCATTAATTTGATGCAGAGGAAAATCTCTGCAAAAGATTTAATCGTCTTTACAGAAAGCAGATTAAAAAGAATGGAAATTTCATTAATTATATATCTGTAACCCTCTTGATAGCTTATTAAGACACTAATCCTCCATTCTTAAGTAGACAATTGCAAAAATAATGTTCCATGTGAAAGTAGCGAAAAAAGCTAGATGGTACTCATTGTTTTAATAAGGCAAAGTGGTTTATTCGTAATACAGAGGAGATATTCGTTCGAACTTGAAGAAGTGCAAGATATTATTTATTCCTGAGGTACGTATATTTAGACATTTATTATATATATATATATATATATATATATATATGCAAGGCTTGGATTTTCCTAAATTACAATGTTTAATAGATTGATCTAAGTGACAAGAAAACAAATACACGCTCGCATAAAGTTTATGCGAGTATGGATTAAAAATTAAAAAAAAAATCATTAAATTACGTACCATTATTAAATATTTAAAGAGGTGGCATAAAAGATGTTTTGACGCAAACAACTGCTTTTAAAATGCTTCAGCAGTATTCAAACGATGACTGCATTAAAAAGCGTTAAAACAATGCTAAAACTATGACATATTATGGTATAAAATGCTTGTAAATATTTCTTTAAATGTAATGCTATTTAATATACCTTTTAATTAATGAAATATTTTCAGTTTTTTCCATTTTCCTTATTTTAAATACTAGTGTTTTTATTTATTTGTTTCAGGAGATTTTAGTATTGTAAATTTATAGGCTTAAGTAATTGCACTTAAAAAAAATTAAAATATTATGACTTCGATTTAAAAATACTGAATACTTTAAAAGTTTGGCGATACAAGAAATAACTAAATTACTTGTGGTGTGACTAAAATAGTTAGTTAAAATAAAGAATAATATTTTAAAACATCATACTAACTTTTTATAAAGCATAAAATATTTCCCTTTTCCGTTTCTTTAAATTTCCGGAAAGAAAAAAAAAAGAAAAACCGCCTTGTTTCGAAACCCTTTACAAGCTTTCCTCATCTCAAGGGATCTAAACTTTCTAAAACACCAGCGTATCCTTTCTAATTTCCGGCATTTCACCTTGGGATCCTAATAACTCGTTAGAGAAATTAACGACATCCTATAATAAAGCCGTGAAATGCGAGAGAGTTTTGAAATGCGAGGTCCCCCCTTTTCTGCTGGAGCAGACTCCGGGGAAAATTGCGTCTTTTAACGATCCGTGTTCTGAAGATTGAAAAGTTTAAACTTTTGTAGCACACTGCGAGTACTTCATGCCACACTAATGGTTGCGGCGCCGTGTAAATGCTAAAATGGACAAATATTAATCTGAATAAATTTTAATATTTTAAATATTGATAGAATAAGGAGTTTGGAGGAAGAGAAAGAAAGAGAGAGGGAGGGAGTTAAAAATTTTCAACTCCGCGTGAGCAGTCGTACGAGAATTTTAAAATGGGTCTTTCTGGTTAAATAGCAGATTACGGTATGAGAAGATTCGTTTTGGGATTTTCTTTGTTTTAGTGCGCGTTTTAATGATTTAGAATGGCGATTAAACTTAATTCGCCATCGCTGAAGATTAAACTATGAGCAACGATATGCGAGAAATAAATCGTTACATTTTACATGCATTACTTTTTATTATATTCATACGTACGTGCTTCTGTAAGTATATACGTATTTCTATATAAGAAATACTCGAGAAATTGAGGGAGATTTAATATATTAAATTAAACGTTTATTCCTATTCGGTTTATCACAGTTATTATTTCGCATCAGGAAAAACTTGCATCGCGAGCAGTATCAGTTGTGTTGGATGCTTAGAGACAATTCAAGTTTTAAGTTTTTATCCTTCAAGAAGATCATTTGAAACACATAAACACAAACAAGCTACATATGTATTCAATATATTCTTCTTACAGACTTTGCATTAATTTCTAAACAATGATATCTGCACCGGTTCCAAATACTTCCAAGTATGTTTCTCCATCCAATTTGATATTATCTTTATTGACAAGTATTTGCAATAAAAATTCCATAAAAAAGTTGTTCGAGATGTCCCTTTGATGAACCTGATATGGATTGCTCTAATATCGGAATACGTTTTCTTTAGGGAGCAGAAACTTGTCAGGCAGCATAAATAAAAATGAGCCGCAAAGCATTTTGGGAGAAGCGTGGCCACCACCGAGGAAATATATTCTTAGGGAATCGAAGACTTATGGAATGTTTTGATTAAGGAGCTTAAGATTGATGTATTTGTAGTTTTGTAGTATGAGCTCACAGAAATATTATTGTGACGAAATTGATGGATTATTTAATATTTGCTGATGTTAGGGAATCTTTGAAGCTTTTTTTGAAGTTTTAAATGCTTGAATCGAAGAAAATAGACTTTTTTATGTTGTCAGTTTTCATTAAAGTACAACTCTCTTTGTTGTTGAAATACTTTCTTCTGGCTTTCAGAAAACCATCTTTAAGATAAATATAAACTGATGGCTATCAAAAGAGAAAAAAACGATCAAGCTACCAGAGTAGAACGAACTTGTTTCATTTTCTAAAGAGTGATCCTTGAAACGCAGATGAATTTGTGTTTCAAATTGAGTGTTAGGCATCAAATAGTTTGTTAAATATGCAAAAAAATGAAAAGGGAAAAAGCAGGATGAAATGCATTTGTAGGGAAAATGTCTGTTTTTCATATGAATTATTGTTATAATTCAAATGAATCATCAATTAGTATTTTCAAAACTTAAAAAATAAACCAAAAGTATTAAAACAAAGTGATTCTAAGGGTTCTATGGAGGGAAGCCCTTAGAAGATTTTATATAAATTTTCAAAGTAAATAACACTTATGTCCACATTTTCGAGATGAATAAAGTGAATAGAATTAATTGCTTGTTTTTTCATGAAGTTAATTTCCCGTTCAGAAGGTTCAATCTCTTTTTTTTTCTATCTCTAGAAAATGATATGTTATTTATCTTCCTCGAAATCCCACAATAGCACAGTCATTTAAATCAATAGGCAAATTTCGTAGATCTTCAGGTATTTCATCAGAATAACCATCAAATGCTTTTGGTTTTGTTGAATTATGAAAGCCTTAACTAGTCTCTCTTCCTGATGATTTGGTGTTTGTTTCTTTTATGTTCTTATTTTTCATGATTTACCATGATCAACATTGCCAAACATTTTGTCCACTTTGTGATATTATTGAACACTTTATGAAGATTCTCTCTTCACAATTCAGATAAAAGACCCTGAACGGAAATTGTTGATAGATTTTTTCGAAAAAGAAGATAACGTGAAGGCACCCAGTTATTACAATTCCCAGTTTAAAAAACTCAGCTGTATATTACGTTTGGTTTCATACATAGGGATTACATATTCCAAAAGATTGAGTTTCCCCAATTGTATAGCTTGATTGATTGAATCGCCGGCCAATCTGTTAGCCTATCTGTAGTTAGTTTGTGTTATTTGACGTAATAGTCAATGTGCATTATGGTATTTCAGCCCAGTAAGATCAGATAAATAAAGTAAATTTAATACAATTCTAGAAAAAATTTACTCTCCATACTTAGAAGAAATTAGTTCAAGCTTATGAGAGTACTCTTTTAAAATTTGAGCTATGACATCTACAGTTAGTCTTTACTTCGGATTCGTAGAACACAAGTAGTAATGCCACTTGTAAAATGGTACTGTAGTTTATTTTTATTCCTTTACTATATCTAAGACTGAACACTCTGAAACTGTGCACTACAAAAAAAGTCAAATTTACAGAAAAAACTGTCAGGCTGGACGCCAGTTTATTTCCGTTTTCTTTACAGAAGTGTTCCATAAATTTTACAGATTCTCAGTTTATTTTACAGAAGTCTTCCATATAGGGAAAAAAATACTGAAGACTTCTGTAAAATTTAGGGAAATAAACTGGCGTCCTGGCAGACAATTTTTTTTCTGTCAGTTTAACAGACTTTTTTTTTCGTGTGTGTAAGAAATGAGCTCACATTCTTTTTTTTCTAATGGCTGGCCTCTGCCTTGAAGGCTTAGGCCATAACAGGCCGGAATTGTTGGTCTCTTTATTAAGGGAGCACCTAGTAGGTGGACCAACGTCGCCTCCTATGAAGGGAGGAACATGACAACCCCGTCCAGTCGGGGATCGAACACCGGCCGCCGGGAGTTCAACCCGAAACTGGGAAACCGGAGTACGGTGTGACGAAGTTCACATATTTTTCGTGTCTTAAAATAATGTTCCTATGTTTCGCCTTTTAAATCAAAATTTCATATTCCGTATTAATTTCTCTCTCCACTTTGCTTTTCTGCTTGATATGTGCGCGTTTGTTTTTTGTTCGCGTTTGCGGTTTTTATTCTAAATTAATTTCGCTTTAGCATTTGCTATGTAACTTCTTGGTGCCTGTCGGTCGTCCGTCTTTGCATTCTCACGGGGTTGCGCGCTTTTGTATTGGCATTCGCCAAATTCTGGCACTTCTGTCTTGGCAATAATCATTTAATCCGTTTGTTTCAAATTTTTATATTTATAACGCCTACCGGACAGTTGTTGTCACGTGTACTGTAACTTATGAGTGCTCATATTTTACTCGCCAACCTGTAAAGAACTGGCAGTTTTGTAAGAAGTTTTCAGGAGACTTCTTGATAGCTCTCCGTCAGAGGAGGTCGTGTTCGTTTTTTTATGGAACTCCGGCATGCCGTGTGGCCGGAACGATTAGATATGTTCCTGGTGTTATTTTTATAAGGCAATGTACTGTACGTAATTGAAGTTGTTTCCTTTAAGACTGTTTTGCTGATACCTCCAATAAATGTAGCTTTTCTGAATTCGAGTCGTCTCCCTTATTTCTAAGTCCTCAGCGTACTTCATGGATACACTATGACTATACGTCAATTAATACACTATACGTCATGTAAGCAGCCAAGGGAAAGTTTCGTGATCGGCCTTCGACAACTCCCTCATAAAAACTTGGTGCCGTGACCAGGATTCGAACCTGGGTTATTGCGGACACAACGCAATGTACTAACCACTGTACTATCACGGCCTCCTCTGACGGAGAGCTATCAAGAAGTCTCCTGAAAACTTCTTACAAAACTGCCAGCTCTTTACAGGTTGGCGAGTAAAATATGAGCACTCACAAGTTAGAGTACACATTATAACTGTCCGGTAGGCGTTATAAATATAAAAATTTGAAACAAACGGATTAAATGATTATCGCCAAGACAGAAGTGCCAGAATTTGGCGAATGCCAATACAAAAGCCCACAACCCCGTGAGAAAGCAAAGACGGACGATCGACAGGCACCAAGAAGTTACATAGCAAATGCTAAAGCGAAATTAATTTAGAATAAAAACCGCGAACGCGAACAAAAAAAAACGCGCACAAATCAAGCAGAAAAGCAAAGTGGAGAGAGAAATTAATACGGATTATGAAATTTTGATTTAAAAGGCGAAACATAGGAACATTATTTTAAGACACGAAAAATATGTGAATTTCGTCACATACGGTGCTTTACCCACCATACAAGTCGGTCGGCGAACACACATTCTTAGTTGTCTTTTTATTGTACGGTACATAACGCCACAAATCAATCGTCTCCGCTTGAATGAGATCCTCCAATATTGACTCTAACACTCAAGATGGTAAGTTATGCATGGCCGAGACAGGTCTTCGATTCACAAAATTTCGCTAATGCTTGTATTCTTTTCTGGCACAAAGCTATAAAGCTGACAGTGTATGTGTTCTGATTACAAATCCGAGTTTTCTAAGTGTTTGCATTTATTCTGAAAACATGTTCATGAATTTATGTTTCTTTGATATTTTTAATCCATAGACAGTATATTTTCTAGATATGTAAAAGAGAACACTTGGAAGTCGAAGCAACAGTACTCATCTAAATTTTATAGGCTTTATACATCGTCATGAAACTCAACTGCAGCAGATAATAGCCACGCACAAACAAATACACAGTGTTATATAATTAACTCCTAACATTTATTTTATAGTGATAAAAAGGAGGCAGAAGAAGAACCGTTTATCAATATGTGATGCTGAGTCTATTCATGTGTCACTTGAAAGAAAAGACATTGACAGCAGAAGATAAAGAAATAAATGGGAAATCTTCTCATGGGAAATATTTTTCGCAATTTTTTCCACACACTGTGTTGCGAATGCAGTAAATAATGGATAGAAGCAAACAGTAATCGTAACATATGAATTTTATCAGCTTTATAACTGAACAAAAAAAAGAAATCTTGAATTTGGATTTTTTTTTTAATTTAAAGAATATAAATGTCTTTCAGAAAATTTTTACATATGAACCCCTTAAAGATCAATTAGAGTAATTATGTTTTTCTGTGATTTGTAAGGTTTTCTTAGGGTTATAGTCATTAGGGTTATAGGGTTAAGGTTCAGAATTACACAGCAAACTAGTGCTGCTACTTGCGATTTACAACTTAAAACATCTGGGTTTTTAATAAAATGGCCTCACGTATGTGATCCTAACCCAATAAAACCAAAAAATAGAGCTACACCAAGGGTTTTGATGGGCTGAATATCGCTTGCATTGGATGGACGATGAAACGATGCAAATAACTGAAACACAAAAACTAAGTATTTCATGAGTTCTTTTCAGTTTCAGAAATTGAAATTTTTACACCAATTAGAAATTTAAACTTTGTTGGGCGTCGAACCTGAGTACAGCACAAACCATCGAATGTAATGAAAAGTCGTCCAAAACCAAATAGGCGGATAAAATCGAAAATCTTTTTCTATTAAACTGCTCCTGAAATCTTTGGAAAAATATATGGAGTTAGTAACAGAAAGCTCTCAGATTAATTTGTATCTTATGAGAAACGGGGAAAGTTTTTGTTTTCCTACACCGATGGCTTGAAAAATTCGATAAGAAAAGTTATAACTTTTAATACATTTATTTTACCCTATAATTTTTATTTGCTAAAAATTTTATTTTACTAAAACACAAAGTAAGTTCAATATCTGATAACGACTCTTTTAGTTATTATTTTAATTCACTAAACCAGGTTCTGAATCCCGTTTTACATATGTTATGTTAATTATGTTAAACCAGTACCTTCACAATATGCCAAAACCGGATAGCTTGTGTTTTTTATAACAGTATCTATTCCAAGTCAAATATCCTGGAAGTTTGGATAAAGCGTTATTGCTATAATCACAAGTCTGTAGAAATTATGACGAATATGGACAAAGTTTTCTTCGGAATTTTTCATTTAAATTTTTTTTTTTCAAATTAAATGAAATGTCTTATTATTTTACGTCTTGAAGTACTAAATTCAAAATTGTTGTATTCTATGATTCTCAAACCTATTGATATTTTTCTATATAGATGGGTAACTGTACTAATTTATTGCTATAAATAAACATTTTAGTAGCAAAACGTATATTTTTTTCCGTTATTCCTGCCTACGAGGATGGTTCAAAATGTAAGGTAAGTAGCCCTTTAACCAAAAAGTTTATTCACAAAATCCAAAAGGTATACAAATATAGCAACGCATTTCGTGCAGATTATTTTTCAACAAAACCATCAAAGTATTTATCCCGCGTTTGTATTAATCCATCGAAAGCAGCGTCAAAAAAATTATGACCCCGGTAACTGAACCAATTAACGGCGGCGTTCTAAGCTACCGGCGACGGTTTGAAAATTTTGTCCTGCCAGATGATTCTTCAAGGACCCGAAGAGAAGAAAATTACTGGGTGCGAGACCCGGGCTGTAGGGAGGATGTCCATTAGATTCTATCGGAAGCACCGTAGCCAACTTAGCTATAGCTTGTGGCATTTGATTGCTGTGATCATCTGTTGTAACTAAACATGGAATTCCATTCGCTCGTGGAATATATGCATCCGTAAGAGCTGTTGTCATTTTATATTTTGAAGCCCTACGTGTATTCAGTATTATCGGACCTGGTTGAATAAAACCGAGTATTTTGCATATTTCCAAAACAATATTTAATTTATCCTCTAACATACAGCTCTACGTTAAAATAATTAATTATTTAAATGAGAAAGGAAACTTTTTTTTTCAATGAACTACACAGTGTGGTGTGATGGAGATCACATATCTAATTTATTAATCATTTACTTTGGCTTTCTTTAATGTAATCTATCCAAATACAAGAATTCTAAATCACTTCTGTTTTCATTTTTCTGCCATTTCGGCTTTTAAATCTGTATATTTGCTTTTCCCGTATTCACTATTCTTTTTGTTTATTCTAAGGCGACCATATTTCTAAACGGTAATTTGGGGACAAATCAAGCATTGTCCTCGAATCTAAACAAAACTTGGGGACACTAGAAAATATTTTCGAGGATTTATTCGAGGACATAACATATCATGTACACCCTCCAAAAAAAGTATTCGAGGGCAAGAAAATTTTCGTACGTCAATTTCATATTTAAAGCATGGTTCTTCATGAAAAGTGATTAATCATTAACAAAACTGAAAGGGGAAATTTGGCTCATAGTCGGATACTTTATTGAATGTCTGTACACGCTACATACACTATGACAACAAACGTTTTCAGAGATCGAATTTCATTGTTTCTCTGAGTAAATGGCGTTTTTAGTTGGTTTATTTTTCTTATGTCTTCAGTTTTTTCTGAAAGAAATAAACTAAACGGAAACTTTCAGGGGAAAAAAATACAAATCTTTAAATTTGGGGACATTTGGGGACAAAGTATTTTTGGGGACAAAATGAAAAAAAAAATCTATATTTGGGGACTGTCCTCGAATTTCGAGGACGTATGGTCACCTTAGTTTATTCGTCTCTTCGGACTGCTGTGCTAAAAATAGATTTTAATTGCGTCCGTTTGCAATGTCAACGGCTTTTGATTTCCCCTGCTTTGGCTTGGTGTTGGCGTTTTTATTATTTGTTCCCCTGCGACGTCTTTAAAATTATTTGCTCGCGATTACGTCATTGTAATTTTATTGGATTAACTTTTAGGGTTGCTCTGGAATTGGCGCTATTAATCTCAGCGAGGTGTTTGTTCTCGCCAATGTGTAATTCTGTGCTGGCGTAATTTTTAAGTCATTCCATCTTAATTGCACGGTCCATATAGGACGTAATTTTATTTCGCTGAGCCACCACCGCCCGTTGTAATAATGTTCAATAGTATCTTTTAAATAAATAGTTTTAAACATTCAATGTCTTTTTTTTACTGCAACTAAGTGCATTCGAACCTGGAGTTTCAGGTCACAACGCAACTTAATAATTTAAAACAGCCTAACTAATTAACTTCTTTACATGTGGTATAAATAATTTTTGACACGGTTTATGAGGACTTCCCTCTACTAACCATCTATTCGAAAATTATGAATGTAATGCCCTTTCAATAAAAAACAAAAGTTAAAAGGGAGATAAGAAGTAGAGATCCAATTTATTTAAATAACAAAATTAAAATCAATAAAGACCCAAACTAAGAAATAATAAGGATTTGTTAAAGATGAAAAGTAAGACAGAAACGTTTAATGCAGCTTTTATTACTATTTTGTGCATAACGTTTTACATTCCTTGTTTGGGCATAATTTAGGCAATGCCATTTTCTTGAGAGAAACTTTATTCCCCGAGAAACATCTGTTGAATGTATTTTGTTACTTGCTTATTAAACAAACTATGTTTTAAATGCAATCAAATATTAGATTGAATAACCTCGCAAACAATTTGAACTAGAAAGATCCTGTATTTAACATATCTCAGAAGCATTTATCATTATAGTTCTGTGTAAACAAAGATTAAATATTTTAAATTCCATCTTATTGTTGAACGCATTCAGATTCTTCCTTCAGATTTTGTTAATGGGGTGTAATTCAGAACCTTAAAGAATTAGTATTGAGCAGATTTTCTAAAGAGGTTATTTATATAAGTAGAATTTCTCCCCATAAATTGATTAAGCCGAGGGAACTCGATTTCCCAAGCAAGATACTTAAAATAAAACCGTACAACTGAAAACACCCAGCGAACAAAAGATATTTAATATACAAGGCAACATTAAAACGAGAAAGCTTTTTATTCATAAAAGAGGCTAATTTAAACTCAGCGAGCAAAAACAAATTCCGTTGCTACAACAGCTTATCTGGAAATGGGAGGGTGGGTGGTAGTTTACAACGCCTCCCACGCACCCCACCATCTTCTCTGCCTCCAAATCGCATTTTGTAATCTCGTTTATTTTCTTAGTAATGATACAGAATGGAATGCGTTCGATTTGAATCCAAACTAAAACTCAATTTAAAACAAGAAACTCATTATGAGCTTCAGGAAGCGATTTCACCATTAAACACGCTCTGCTGATAATTGAAAATGCAAAGCTACAGGAATCAATTAAATCGAGCGTTAGATGTAATAAGTTGTTCCATTAAAACCCTGGAAATAACTCGAGTTTCATGCGAATGGATTTTGTTTGCGTATTTTAAAGACAACTCGCCGAGCTGACTAATATCTTGCAAATATTTTCCTTAAGCTGGAATTCGTTCTATTAATTAAAGACATCAGCTGATAGGGAGCGAAATAAAAGTCACGAACTACGTTTCGCTCTGCAATTTAACTAACTGCTGGCAGTTAATATCCTGATATAGAATCGGACCTTATTTGACTTTTTAAATTGTTTTACTGTATGGCTATTTCTATACCATTACGCTCTCTGATATATGGCTAGTCTCGTACACAATATTATTATTTCAAGCAAAGATTGTTGCAGTTGTTACAGTTTGACTGTAAGGGGCTACAAGGTTAAGGTATGGTTATGCGGCCTCACATTTCAGTTGAACTACTTATTTTATTCAGTTGATTCAGTTGTACACTTATTGAGCTAAAGTTTCATCCACTTGAAAGAACTACATTTATTCTTACCATTAAAAGAAAGAACACTTAAATAGATGAGCTATTCGAAAATTTCTAAATATTTTTGAGAAGATTTCAATTTTTATAGTTAGCGTGTAATACTTATATAAAAAATATATTAGCAATACAACAATAAAGTTGACGTTATTGTATAAAGAATTGTTACAAGTTTTGTTTCATAAATGTTCAATATGTGAACCTTTCGTGATGCGGCAGATATCAAGTATCGGTAAATCAAATTCTTCCTTTCCTATACTCGCTTTATCAGGTCGCGATCAATGATAGCGAATGCGGTTGTGATCCTTTGGCGTAAATCTTTTGAACCATGAGGCATAGAGGGCAGGAACACGCAATCTTCTATGTAATCCAATAAAAAAAAATCGCATGGAGTTAGGTCCGGAGAGCGAGGTGGCCATGGAAGAAGGCAATTGTCGTCGTCAGATCCTCGACCAATTCAACGACGAGGAAACTCGTTATTTTTGAAACAAAACTTGTAATGTTTCTTTCTCCAGTAAAGTCAACTTTGTTGTTGTGTTGGAAATATAATATTTTTTACAAGCCTTCTAAGCACAAGGGAAATGCGACACATCCTGTATATATATATATGTATGTACAGGAAGCTCGTTATTTGTGATACACCCTGTATATGTTTAAAAAAATAGAAATAGGCCACCCACCCTCCTTGAACGACGAATTTTAAAATGCATTGAAAATTGAAACTAATTTTTAATTATTTGTATGCGTTACATTTTAAACAAAAATTTTATGTATATTTCTTTTATTCTTTGTGATAGAAGGACATGAGTGAAAGAACGTTTTAGCCCCCCCCCCCCAAAATTCCCTATCTCCGCTTAAGTTACAGTTTGGTAAATCTTCTCTCATAGAGCACCTACTTTACAAACTTCACTAAACCCCACTAAGACACCTAGGCCTAGACTTGTTGGGGGCCCCTATACCGTCATACCTTGTTGACTTTTATAGTCTGTTATAGACATAGACTTTTATAGTCACAGTCGAAGCCACTTAATGGAATATCGGTTAAAAGAATATCCCGTAAACTGTAATAAATTTTCAATGTACCAAACCATAGAAATTTGAAAATATGATCCCGGTTAATGGAATATGCCGCGGATTACAATAATTTTTCGGCGCAAATTGAATATTCCATTAACCGAGCTTGACTTTGTTTGCTGTGGCATACATATGAGGGGGGGGGGGGTTGTTCAAACTTTCCTCCTCTTGAACATAATTTTTTTTTAACTTATAGTCCGTACATTTTTAATTAGTTGAAGTTATGCTTCAAATGACGACATATCGATAAACACTCCACAGTGGAATGCTTTGGACCTTGGCATGATGATATTTGTTGCATCTCTGTATACAATGTAAAGAAATATTTTTGCACAGCGGCACGAATTGTAAAAGTGCATCTGTGTTTATTGTCATTACTATTTTTTATGCAATTTTTTTAAAAATAGAACCTAAACAATTTTAATCAGTTTGTGCCCCTAGGCCCTAGGGTATGGTCTAAGTTTGCCTGTTCGATAACGAAGCCCTGCATCACACACATGCCAAATTTGGAACTTAGTAAATTCTCCTAGGTGTAATATTGTGATATGAAAAACGACATTACTTTTAAGGCCCATCTGATGAATTACTTAAAATGCATTTGATAATCACAAAAAAGGGGTCTACACGTTTTAATTCTTTATGTGTTAGAGATAATGTAAAGTAAGGCCAATGTAAATTGGAAAAAAAAAAAAAAACTTTCAAAATGGTAGGAAAAACCACGCTGTTAAGAAAAATCTCCTCTCGTAATTTTTTAAAGAGTTACACTTTTTATATTTGTATGCGACCACAGTAAAAAAAAAAATTCCCAATCAGTAAAATGTGTCCCCATACATTAATGAGGTGATATCCAAAATTTGAGAATTATACTATCAAAAGTACCAGAAATATGAAGATAAATATATTCTGACTTAAACCACTTTTCAACAGCTGTCCAATAGGAAAAATATCACGTCGGATGATTGTGTGTCAGGGGTCCTGCAGAAATTACAATGGAACATCATTTTTTGTCCTGTAGCATTAAACGTTTGCATTCAAATTCGTGTATAGCCCCTGATTATATTTGCTTAAAGATACCTCTGAGATGTTTTATGATGAAAGGCTGAAATTTTGCATTTCACGATATTACTGTATGGAGAATATTTTATTAACTGAGATATTTTTTGTGTGAGGACTCTGTACAAATTTAAAAAGTATAACTTTAAAACAGTTAACGAGAAGAACTTTTTACTAACGTACTCTTTTTTCCTAGTTTATTTTGAACATTTTTTTTCAATTTAAATTGTCCACTTATCTATAAGAGATAAAAAATCAAATCGTCTCATCAGCTTGTATGGACACCCCGTAGAAAGTAATATCATTAAAAAACAAAAATACTGATAATGCTTGTTTGAAAAACATAAATTATGCAATAAACAATGA
Source organism: Cheiracanthium punctorium (assembly GCA_038373885.1). NCBI lineage: Eukaryota > Metazoa > Arthropoda > Arachnida > Araneae > Cheiracanthiidae > Cheiracanthium > Cheiracanthium punctorium. The sequence goes on along the minus strand of JAWZYV010015947.1, from coordinate 633,057 downwards.
TAATGTGTGCGAGAAGAGCACAAATTAAACAACTAAGCAAATTTAATAACTTTATAAACCAAACATAAAATGATAGCGGAAATATTTAAGATTTATGTGGAAATATTTAAGATGCATGCGCTTAATATATTATTGTACGAGTGATTATGATTAAAGTTCCACTTTAAAACGATCAGAAAAGGAAAACTATTGGACCAAACGTTATCAAACTTGGTAATTGTGTAAAGGTGGTCAGAGAATTTAGTATCCGCAAAAACAAGATCAAAATTTCAACAACAGGGGCAAGGATGTATTTAAGGGGAGAAGGTTAGGGGTCGACTCCCCCCCCCCTCCCATGGAGAATATTTTGGAGGGGGTTCAGAAATTTCGGAAGGGGTCCAAACGGTAAAAAAAGCATCATTTTTCTCAAAAGGACACTATATCATTATCATTTAAGTAACAAAAATGAAAACTTCGTGGGGAAGGAGGTTCAGACCTTTTGGACCCCAAAAGAAAAAAAAAGACGTGGACCTCACTGAAACTTATCTTATTAATAAAATAAAATAACTCAAAAATACATTAGAACCTGTAAATTTGTTAATTGAAAATATTAGAAAAGGCGATCACGATATTTATCAGGAATCAAATCAGCTATATCAACTATATCTGCTTTATCACTGACAGAACATTTTTTTCTAACTTAACCAAAAATATCATGAAGCCTTAATCTATAGAACAGCTGTAGGCATCCTTTGCGTCTTATCAGTAATTACACCGGGAAAGTATTACACCCATGAATTCGCGAGGCTGTCCTAAATTAGGTAACGGGACTGACGTTTAATTTCTTATTGACAGATTTAGAGCACTACCGTTGACAATGAAACTTGTTATCTTTGCACAACACATCTGAGAAAAATACTTGTGACGACTATGTTGAAGAGGCTTACGTTGAAACTGAAAGTAAAAGTAAAGTGAAAAAGAGGAAAATATTTATTGAAGGGAGAAAAAAAAAATGATTCTTTTTTTATAAAGTAAACGAATTAAAATAGAAAATAACGGAAAATCAGAACTTAACCCATTTATGCCTAGCGTCCCTTTTTTGGGACGGCATTATCGCTATCAGTCGAAAACGTTATTTATTTTTCCTAGCCTTTATTCACTAGTATTGAACCTCAACTCCACAAAATATTTTAACATGACCTAGTAGGATGTTGACACTTCAATTTTTATACATAAAGATTTTAAAAGAAATCATCCCTTGTTCAAGAAGTTGACATCAGAAATTTATCTATTACTGCTGATATTAGCAAAAATCGAAGAAAGTCGCAAAAATATCTAGGCACAAATGGGTTAAAGTATAGGAATTTTTGCGATAGCTGAAACAATGGTTAAATTACTTGAAATATTTGCAACAAAAACCGTATATAAAAAGACGTACATTTAAACGCTTTTTCATCTGTAGAAGAACACTTTTGACGAAACTTTACAATCCTAAAATTTTCTCATAGATTCACGTTGCAAAAGCAAATGATCACGATAACAATTCTGAAATCATTCTGCATAAAAAGACAACGAAGCAATAATTGTAGAATACCGCTCGCTGCACAGTAATCGATGTTTTGTTCAGACGTTAATAACTTTAAAAATCCTTCTGCGTTATTGTATTTTAAAATGAAATATTAGATTTTACAAATTTTGTTAAAACCTGCACGCAAAGCCCGTGTCAATATAGTGTTACCATTATCAGTTTGACTTTCGTTCCCAATCACGCATTAGCAACATTAAATATTTATTTCCATTTTTAATGCATTTGCTTTATGAAAACGGGAGCCATTCATGCATTTTCGGTTCGTTTAAAGTTGTTGGCAGTAGCCTGCAGCCACTCGCTTGTTTGTCATATCCATTATTGTAGATTGGATATGCATTCTATTGGAATTTCCATTAGCATTTCAAACCTTTTTTCGCAAATTTTTTATTATTGCAAATACGCATATTTTCTGAAGGGGGGAAAGCTACTTTTTTAAGTCTCTAGCGAGTGCAATTGCATAAATTGTAAGACAAAAATAATATTCCAAAATCATTCTAGAAACAAAAATTATGAGAAATGCGACTTTTTCTTAATTCTTTTTTTTTAAACATATATTGAAAATAATGAAAAATTTAACATTTGTAACCGATGCATAATCTATTGTCTAATTTATTGTTCTCATAAATTATTATTGTCGTTCGGATACATGACTGAACCATACGAAAAAGAGAAACCAGAAAGATAAATGTTTTTGAACACATTGATTTTATAGCGAATTTCCTTACAAATATCTTTTTTTTCTTTTTCATGCATAACTCCATTAGTCAAATTCGAAAATAATCTCTGACCCGTTCTTTTCAAATACCATCATTAAAGCATAATCTGTAACTACATTACTGATGATTGATCTAACATTTCTTTGTTTTATTTTTTAAGATAACGATATTAGTGTATGTGAAAAATTGCTAATATTAACATCTTATTGCATGAGAAGCGGAGTTTTGAAGACTTGTTCTGGTGCAGAATATGACCATACATTGCTGATAACTGCCAAAAATGTCGACCATTCATGGGGAATTTGAAAGTAATCTCTAAAACTCTGAGACCCTGCAAGCAGCCTAAAGTGAAATTCCGCCCATATGGTCAGCGAGTTGGGCAGGCGTGCAAAGCATTTAAAGAAGTAGATAATGAATCTTGCCTGGAAAGAGCAGTCTGTCGTACGTGAAGGTTTAGGGAGTTTTCTTGGAGTGTTTTTGTCTATATAACACCAATTTTACGTTTTCTTCGTACTTTTTTTTTTTTTTTTTTTTTTTTTTTTTACCGTGGTCCCCGGGACGGATTTAGGGTAGTATACCAACCGGGATTGGGCCTCTAGAAAAGAATGTGTCCCCCTCAATAGACAATTTAAAGTAAAATTTCACGCTAAACAACGAATAATTAAAATATAACATCACTGCTTTGATCCTCAATCGAGTCAGATGGAATCCAACTGCTTCTTTACACGCATTTAGCTTACAACTGGTACGCAACTTGATCGAGTTAAATTTGAACCCACTTCGCCACGCAGGTCGTCGAGCAGATTATTGCACTTGTTTGAAAAATAGTTCCTCCATTCCCCACTTCTTGTTTTTGCCCGAGGGCCTCTACATGTCTAAATCTGGTACTGCCTGGTCCCGTGATAAACGTAAAATCGGGGTTCTAGGGTATAAGTGTGATTCAGCCGGTTTATAAAGCCGTTCAAATTTGCTTGATTACCGTATTTATTATTTTGTTAAATTCTCGTTGTGAACATGCATGTCGGATTTGTGAGCTTGGTTCGAAACTCGCTTATAAATTCTCGTCAGAAAGACAACACAAGCCGCCCTCCAGATACGCCTTCGTCGCCAGAGGAGTACATGGAAAATCTCAGGGCACGGTTTGAAGACGCGCATCATTTTGCTCGAGAGAGGATCAACCTGAACAGAGAGAAGATGAACATTCGCTACGACACGAAGGCTACGGGACACGAGTTCCACGTAGGTGACAAGGTTTGGCTATGGAATCCTACTCGACGGAAAGGCCTGTCTCCCAAGCTGCAATCGCCGTGTGACGGTCCTTACATAGTCCTTAACAGACTGAATGACGTCATCGTACGGATTCGTAAGTCACTTGATTTGAAACCAAGAGTTATACATTACGATCGGCTAGCCTTTTACCGCGGCTGCAATTAGTTATCTGAATATTAGACCATGGTCACTATAGCGTAGTTCTTCCTTTCTTTCATCTCTCACTTCTTTCCTGTCTTTTTCTTCTTTTCCTTTTCCTTCAACTCTCTTTTACTCAGTACTTACGCCATGTTTAGTGTACATATTTGTAATATATTAGTTTTCATTAATGTGTATTTGTTTATGATGTTTATTATTTATTAGTGTGTAATAATTTATTATTTTTATTATTTATTAGTGTGTAATTATTTATTATTTTTATTATTTATTAGTGTGTATTTACTTATTGTGTTTCTTGATTGATTGCTTAGATTATGTTGTTAAGGTCTTGTTAAATGCTATGCACTACATATATTTGTATGACCTCCTAACTGGGGATTGTACTGCCCGGGACGTGCAGTCCTTGGGAAGGGGGTAATGTTACGAATTTTCGGAACAACCGCTGTTCTGGGGCTTAAAATAGTTTAAAATTCGTATTCTACGATTCAAATAGATAAATTTTGCTTTTTGTTGCATCCAAATCGGCCAACTAGAACCGGAGATACGGAGGTTTTGGTTTCCCGTATGCTTTTCTATGGCGTTTCTAAAAATCTCGAGAAATATTGGTCCTAGCGCCTCGTTCTCTTCACTTTTGGGGACTTATTTTTGGCTCCAAATTTGGCGATATTTCGCCAAAAGTCGCTAAGCTTGGCGATATTTTGGTCATTTGGCGCGATTTTCCCTATGGGGCCTGTAAAGCTGTTTTTGCTGCATTAAAAACACATAATAACCTAACATTTCTCTTCTATGACGTAATCAAAATTCCTGCTTTATGTAGAACATCCGAGAAATAGACCTTTCTGGAAGCTGCTCGCAGCTTCTGCCTCCTCTATAAATACCACCAGCGCGCTGCTCCGAGAGTTCAGTGTGAGCTAGCACCCGCAGTGTGTGGATCAAGCTGCGAGCGAGTACGCTTGCTTTGCGATGGAAGTCGTGTTTTGGCTTGCTTTTTCGAAGCTGTTTTCTAAGTGATGTGTGCAAATTCTTCACTGCTGAGTCTTGAGGGGCTGTTAGTGCTATCCCTCGAATATTTCCACTGAAGTTTTACCTGTGGATGTGTTTTATTTTATGTGAGAATTACAGTATTTGTGAAAGCTTCAGATCTAAGCGGACTGTCAAAAGCACATTACTGTATAATTGTGCTTGTGAATTTTCTACAGCTGATTGTTCTACGAAGCTCTAGAAGCATTAAACTTGTATTCCATCCTGACCAGTGGACTTTTTACTAGAAATTTCTACGCCAACTGGACTTTTGAACGACGAACCCGGAAGCAGGCAGAGTATTTCTGCAACAATAACTAATTTAAATCTTTATTAATAATGTTCTCTGAGTCCTTTTAATAGAAAAAATATTGCTTTAAACTGCAAAATATTTGTGTCGGAATGTTTTCAGATTTTAGCAAGGCTGTACCACATACGTAATCGCTTCCCAGCAAACACACACCTTCTGGCGGAGTACCTTTCCAGCGCCTTTCTGCCTTTACGTCCAGAACTGCCCGGCACTGCAAAAAGTAACTGAATCGTACCAAAAGTGGTCGCCCGAGAAGTACCTTACCAGAAGTCCGGGAAGGCAACGGCACTCTGCTGGCATACTGCATGTGCCGGCCGTTACTCACAAAAAGGCACTGGCCCATTAAGTTTATAATGCCCAAAATGAAAAAGCCGGGTGCCGGCTATTGTTAAAAATAAAGGCAATGGCCTTGTATCTTAACAGTGACTACAATGTAATGGCACGGTACCGGATTAGTGCCTATTTACAGTAATGCTGCCATAACTAAAATACGAGCCAGTGCGGATTCGGGGTAGGGGACTTATTCATCAATCAACCCCCACCCCCACCCCGCAATAAATCCGTTGGTCAATCGTTTGCAAATTATGTGCGCCTATCATTAGTGAATTGTGTGCAGTTTTCATAAACTGCAATTTTCTTACAAATTTGTAGTCGCAAAAAAAAATTTTATGAGAAAGGAGGTAGCACATTTCAGAACCAACATAAAATCACCTATAAACAGTTTAATTTCAATATTTCAGAGTTAGAGATTTTATAAATGAGTTATAATACTTTATGGTTGATATATATATGTGTGTATGTACTAAACAAAATCTTACAGGAAGTAATAATAAATAAAATTGTACTATGGGAACACATATCTTTGGGGTAACATTTTGCTTTATTGTACATTTTGTTTAGATAAAATTATTTTTTAAATGTTAGCTCCTCTGAAAAGAAATTTTCTGTATCTATACCTGTTGTATACTACATGATTCAAATTTTATGGAGGAAAGTACTTTTATACATTAAAATAAATATCATCAGTAACCTCACCGACTTAAAAAATGTCACCAGTTTAGTAGCCATTTTCTCAATTTTAATTCCCAAAATAGTAACATTTTAACGTTTTTAAAATTTTTTAATGATTTTGTAGTTAAGAAATAAACATGCTTAATTTAGCTCCATTTAAGAAGGATTGGATAAAATGAAAAATTTAAAAACTTCATGCGTTTTATATATATATCAGAACGTATAATGCATTTATTTTTATAGCACGATTAAAAAAAAAACAGATTAGAATGTTATCTGAAAGCTCAATAGCAACTTTAAAAAAAAGGGAGTTGACAAAAACCAACACCAGATTTTCAAATTAGTCGCCTGGAGTAAGGTACAAGTAGCCAAAACTTGAAAACAGTACGAAAATGACGTTTTTTTGTACAAAAAGTCGCGTAATCTTTAAATTAGTTGCAAAAGTTAACGGTGTACAAAATGTGTACATTAAAAACAGTGGAAGTAAAAATTTACCTGTAATATTTTCCCGACTGTTCAAAAACTAGAAAATTGTAAATCCACTTGCTGTATATCCTTAACTAACGAGACTTCACTGTCGAAGCAATTATAATTATTATCGCTCCTAACAGAGAAATCTCACTAGTCTAACAATAATAAACCTTCTCGAAAGTTCTAAAATTACGACCGGAAAAACGTTGTATCCTAAAACGCGTATACTTCATTCGTATTTCCAGATGTAAACTGGCCTCCCGCTCAACGGTTCAAGATTTGCGAAACGAAATGAAACATCAAAAGAAAAGAGGGTTACTATATACTTATTTGACACGAAAACTCGCCACTTCCGCTTTAATGAAACTCGCCAATTTAGCTAGCAGACCACCCTCCCCCCCCCCCCCCACGCACTAATATTAACTAGCGTTTTAGAAATATGTTATGTGCATTATACACACACACACACACACACATATATATATGCTATCTTGCACATCTCAGATTAAAATAGACAAGCAAGTTTTTATTTTCTTTCTTCAAATGCATAAAAAATTTATTTGTACTTCGTATAAATAATCTGAATGAATATAGCCGAATCCACGATGAACAGTTGGATTCTTGGTGCCTTATCCGTGGGAAATAAGTTGACTTAGCATCCCTTCGTAGACATATGGAGAGGCCCGTAAAAGGGTTAATAAAACATTTGATTCCAGAGCAATGGAAGAAACCGCATAAGGAAAATAAAATTCCTAAATGAATCCCCATTCCGTATTTTTGACTATTACATGAAAATACTGGTTCATTATTGCTTAATAATTGCAGAATAACTGCAGGAGCTCTAATTTCTTTTACTGTAAATTTAAGCATTAATTACCTAATTTATATTAAAAATTAAGTAATATCTTGTTTTATCACTGCTATATTTAATATAATAAAAAAAATATCAATAGAAGCAACAGATAGTTAAACGTTACATCGAAATGCTATATCACAGTTGCAACATGTACGGAATACAACCACTTTTTTGTAAATAGTCATTTTTGTAAATATTTCTTAAAATAACAAATAATTCAAAAATTTTGCAATTTTTTAACATTAAAAATACTTTTTACAAAATGTGGTTTGCTATTTTCCTATTGGTATGCTATATCGACTATAGAGCATTTCAAAGAATTAAAAATAACTTTAAATTAATTTGTACAAATGTAAATTTGAATTATTTTCATTGTTCACACTTTATAATTAAAAAATCATTTAAGTTTTGAAATTTCTTATCCTTTGTAATTTTATTGTAAAATTATAAAAGTGTAAGATGTAAGATTTTTGGGCCCTAGAATGTGTGGGCCCTGGGCAGTTGCCCCGTTTGCCCTGCCGGTAATATGGCACTGCATAGTGGGGGTTATATACTGTTATATACAGAGTGGGGGTTTCACTGTCGATGTAGTAAACATTTTTATAGCATACTGAACTCGCTTGTATTATTTTAGTTTTTAGTACTAAAATATTTGAAGGCACAATATGAACTTCTCCGCTTACACCCTCCCCGCCCTTAAAAAAAAAAAAAAAAAAAAAAAAAAATCTTAACAGTGACCCTGCTTTCGGGTGCCCGGAACTTATATCCCCTGACACTTCTACACAGTATGAATGTGAAACAATATTGTTTAATTAAAATAACGAAATTTTATGCCAACACTACGAAATATATACAGGCCCATTACTGCCAAATAGTGCTGGCCCGGTACATTTTAAGCAGTGCCACGCCGTTAACTTTTCTGTGCATGTCATAGACACACGGCAGTTCGCCGTTGCTAGTTATGTACTGGCGCATATGCACTTTTCAGACACTGTTACTCCAGTGACTTCCAGACGATGGCAATCTACCTTGTTCCCGGTATACGGCACTTTGCTAGCACGACGGGTACCCGGCCGTCATTTTGCGGGCAGTAGTGTGTTTGCTGGGTAGTGGCGATAAATGTATCGTTTTTGGTACTATGTCTCTATGGAACTACATTTGGCAGAACCGTCTGCAGTGCTTAGTGACTTGGAACTATGATGTTTGATAGATTAAAATATCCTAATTGTCCAAATATAATACAGAAAACTGTATATTTCTATCAACATTCTATTTTTCGTTGTTCTGAAATGCTTCAATCATTTTTAATCTTTGTTACAGTGTACTATTGTGTACTACCCTTAGTTATGTGTCCTCAGAAATACAACACATAGCTACTGTTTTCAATACTTTACATAGCGTCAGTTAAAGTGTAAAGGGATACAGGATTTTGAAAATACCTCTTTTTGAATGAACAATAAATATACGCTATGAAAACCTTCGCACAGAAAAAAAAGAACAAAAAACCACTATTTTTTCGGTCTTTAGCACTTAATAGAAAAGAAGCTATTTTAGAAGGGCAATTCGAACATACAGAAAGGAAATTGGAAGTTCCATAATCGGAAATTTGAAATGAAGGATAACAATGGCACAACGAATAAAATGAAAGGCTGAAGCAAGATAATTAGAATAAGTGATTGTTGTTAACGAGAAATACATGACGCCGTTTCTGAGAAATGTTAACACTACTATATCTTAAAAATAGAATAAGTTCATTTTAACGGAAATTTGTTCATTTTTGTTGCTGAAAAAGAAATGAATGAAAAAAATTTATTTTCGGGATATAAAAAATAAGCAATATAATCGGAATGCATTATACTTAGGTCGAAGGCATCTTAAAATTAATTTTTGTTCAGATGTCATTAATTTGATATCGATTCCAAAGAAGATATGATTTTAAAAGTATCCACATTTTTACGATAAAGGTGTTAAGATAATTCTCTATTATGTTGATTTAAACAAATGTTGAAATATGATAATAATTCACAAGATGAAGAGACAGCCTTTAAATAATTGGAATATTGACAAAGATGTGTCAGAAGAGTGTTTCATACATCAATAGTATTTATTGGTTTGAATACTTAACTCGTTTCGCAGAGATTCATCTCTTAACTGTTGCAATGGCGTGGTCGCGGAGATTCTTTCTGTGGACACAGCTTTCTTTTCTTTTTCTTTCCTTAAAGAAAAATGTTTTTTTCATCCTTATTCAAATTGCATATTTCTTAAAGGAGAAAAAAAAGAAAAACGGAAAGAAAGCTGTGCCCACAAGAAGGATTCTCCGCGACCACGCCATTACAACTTTTAAGAGATGAATCTCTGAAACTACTTAAGAATAAGAATTTATTAACAAATACAAAGCACATAAAAGGCAAATGATCATATCAAACCAACTACATAAAAAAATGAATTGAGCATTCATATATATAATTATATGTTTGGATATGAGATCCCAGAAATATACAGAATTATGCAATGAAATGTAATCTTTAATATGTTGAATCTGCAAGCAGCCAATACAAAATTTAATAACTTACGCCCTGGTAGTAGGCCATTTATAACAAGTTAGTTCTTTAGAGGATTTCTTAGGGCCCTACTGGACTATTTAGGGTTAATAGAAGAAACTGTGATCGCATCATATTTAGAGTTATTATAGAGAACCTGCAAGTACATTACAACCAACACCTGCCATAATCGCACACATATTATATACGTAACATTTATTTACACTCACAGTTCTAAGGTTACATAAATTCCTCAATTTAGATAATTTGAGGTTGATGAGAGCTGTTAGCATATCTGAAGTTTCAACATGAGATGAAATATAATCTATTTTAACATTATCATTGCTAACAGAATTTGTAAAAATTTCAACTTCTATTAACCTACCAAAATTATTTTCATTTGTTATGCACTTCAAACAAGATTTATTATCTTAAAGTGACTTCCGACATCGGCTAACTCATTTAATCCACAACATCAAAATTAGGAGCTAATAATGTGAAACCCGGATTTGAAATTTAAAATAAATGAATCCGCCTGTTGGGAAAAATTTTACACACACTTCTTGGGTCAGGCAGCTACAGATTTTACAAGATAAAATGCGATTAATTTTTATAAAGAGTAACTACAGTTAGTGAAAATTAGGTTTGAATACTACTTTGAGGGTTTAATTCCTTGCTTTTTTGTCCCATTAAAATCCCGGTGTGTGACGTCTGGACATCCATTTCTCGTGCCCTTGATATTTTCTGGCTGGGGTGTTCAAAAGAGTAGTTCCAGTAAGCTATTTTTGATATCTGAAAAAGTTTTATGTCTTATTTAACATACTAAATGCATTTACCATACTATTTATAATGCAAGTTGTGGTAGTTGATTTATTTAACCAGATAGCAACACTGCAGTTATTTTACGCAACTTTCGTGAATAACAATAAAGATAAATCGTGGCAAACGCATCCATTATAAAACACTTTCCAACACAAGAGTATTTTTACGCCAAATTTGGCGATTTGGTGTCCTTAAAACTAGCAAGATTTTGGAGATACTGTTATAAACATTTTTTATACCTATTATACTGAGCTTGAAATAGATTAATGTCCCTCAACTGCTATTAGATCGTAATGTATTGGGATTCTTTTGAGTGCTCTTATACAAGAACTGTTAATAACAGACACTATCTTCAATGTATAACATTATTTTATTAGCTTTAATAACAAATATAAATCAACTTTGATTTCGTTGAATAAAACCAAATATCTCTAAAATACGCTTTCAAGAATGACTGACAATAGACCGTGATGTATTGGATTTTTTTTTTCTTTTGGCTCTTGTAAAAGAACTACAAATGCTACAGACATCGGACTTTCCAACTTCCCATTAAAATAGCCATAGCTTAATATTATCACATTAGGTATATTTTTGATTTCTCGCCAATAAATGAAAATATCGCCAAGTTAGGGTTCATTTTCCGAAAAAAAAGGTTTCCGCACCATATTTGGCAATTTATTGCAAAAGTCGCCTGTATATATTGAGAATGCGGTTATCAACTGCATTCTCTTATATAATCAGAGGTACGAAAATTAATTTTAAAAGTTCGGACGGGAGCAATAATTTGAAGCCGTTCATCCATTAGTTTCATTTTAAAGTTCAGAGTGTGCTGTTCGATAAAATATGCATTCGCAGTGGCCTCTCTTTTCCATCGTGATGTGTGTAACAGGTGTCTTGACATCCCCCCTCTTTCACAATTAACGATTGGAGTTGAAAGTTTTCGCGACACGTTCTTTCGGCGCAGAAGTTTCCCGAAAATATTGAGGAAATCTTTCCGTGTCGCTTTATGGTGTGCCACTTTCAGCAGTTCTTCGAAAACTACTATTTCTATGCAGGGATAATGCTTACCAGTTAGGTTAGGATGGGCATAACGTTTTGTACAAATGAAAGGAATTATAGTGCGTTTACAGTGTTTCCTTGAATATTGTGAAAGGGTGAAGTTTCAGAAGGAAGCAAATTTCGCCAGAACGCGGGAAGTATGGAGAATATCTTTCCTGAAGCTCCCTTATACACTTTTATAAGCATATGGAGCGTACGCGTACACTAACAGGCTGTATGTAAACCTATTAGAATTAGTGTGTTTCGTGTACATCTGAATTACATTATATTTTGCTATCTATTAAGGTACGGTGGGGTAAAATAGGTGGGTATATATTTTTGATCAAGCATATAAATAGTTTGCTTTTAAATATATTTCTTTTTGACCTATATTTTTAAACTTTAGCTGAGAACATTTATATTCAATAAATTGTTTATTAGCTGCTGATGTTGTTGTCATATACGGATAAAACAGAACCAATTCATAAACATCTCAACACTCGTATAAACATTAAAAATACAGATACAAATATACAAAATACAGACATTTAAAGTAGATCATCATTAAAGAAGGAGTATATTCAAACACTAGGACATCTACAAAATTAAGTACAGTAAAATCTTTAAAGAACACTTTAAAAGTCTAGAAGGGGAGGATTTAATTGTTCAGAAGATGCAATCCCTAGCGATCCAAGAGAAAAGGCAAACTCTTAATTGTAACGCTAGGTCAAGGCCCGGGCAGACGAGTAAGTTTTATCCATTCGTATTGTCAATTTTAAGGATAGAACATAGACTATTGATTCATATGCCTACTCTATATAGATGTTCAGCTAAGCAATCATGTCCGGTTTTCAATCTAAAATTGGCCACAACCTCTTAACATTTTTAATATTTTCCCATGGTTTACCTCTGTGTTTATTACACAAATCCGTGTTATAGTTCAGAGTGATTTTCTCTCGTATAGTAGATCTTTTGAGGTAATCCTGTGGAATAGCAGCCTCTTCAATATATGACATACGAAAACCCTTAACTGATTAAAAGTTAGATGAAGCAGCATTTTACTTCATAGCTATGAATTTTAAACATGGGGCTTAAAAATAATGATATCCATTTTGAGTGACGCCGTGGTGTGACTTTATGAGATTTGTTTTAAATTCCATTATATTTACTTTGTTTTATTTCCTAAGAAGATTTATACATTCATGTGATGTTTTTAATTATCAATTACACTGTCAAATATATCACACTTTTTCTGAGTCTATATTATGCATTCAAATGGAGTTATTTCAATAATTTATCTTTTGGGTCAAGCTATCCAAAAGGGCAAGTAAAATATACGTAAATGTTTACTGTGTGTCATAGTATCCAAACAAAGTGAAATGTAATCGAATACATACTGTGTTACAAAGTGCCCTTAATTATAGAGACACCTAATAGGTGAGTCAGCGTTTTCTCCAATGAAGAGGACGAAATGGCCCTCGAGCCCATGCAGGCATCGAACCCGTACCAGTTTTGTGGTAGAATGGTTCCCTAACTACTACACAACCTTTTCATGAGTTATATGTCATAGGAACTTGGTTCTATTATTATTTTTAGTTTAAAACATAATTTATCTGCTCTTCTAAAAAAACTGTTAATGACATTCACGTCACTTTAGATGGAATGCATGCAACTACAGAACTTTTCTTTAAAAAAAAGTAATAACCCTTTCTTTTCAGTTAATTATGATGCATTCTAAGACACTTGAGTCTAGCATGCACTAATAAATAAATTATAAATAAAACAGTTTATATAAATATTATGAATCCATATACATTTGTGTAGCAATGGTAAGATAACGTGATACGAACACTTCCTTGCATAAGCACTTCTCTCTGTAAGTTTAGACAGTCTAATTAAAGAAAAAGTAGTTTTAATGCTTTTAATATAAACTCTAACATTATGTTCATATGTTTTGAATAAAACAGGTTGTGTCACTATTCCCTCCTGGATTTGAAATGATGCGGTAGCTATCAAGACTAAATTCAAATTCTTCCCACACTCAGACACTCGTTTTAGCATGGTAAAAAATGCAGTTGTGATTCTTCGGGGTAAATTTCGTCTTTGGCACGAACACTCGATCTTTTATGTAACCCCATAAAAAAATCACCTGGAATTAAGTCCGGAGAACGAAGTGGCCCAAAATTGCCTTAATCCGTCGCTGTCACGAAAGTTTCACAAATTGGAGACTTTCCTAAAATAAAACTTGTAACATTTCTTTCTCCAATAAAATAAACTTTGTTTCTGTATTGGTAATATATATTTTTTATGAGGCTTCCAAACCCAGGAGGGAAACACCCTGTACTATGTCGAAGTTCTCTCGTCTCTGTGATTTTAGACTTTTCTCTCTACTGAGATAAAATATTTTAAATAATAGTAATATACAGGGTAATTCATAATTATTTTGACAAAATTTTATTGGAGGTAGGCCACGTAATAAGGAATCAGAATCACAATGTGGGGTCAAAAACGCCGTTTTCACTTACTTGCTAATAATCACTTTGGGAAAAGTGTTAAAGTGTTTGTCTAATTTTTTAACCAAGTTTAATAAGCAATGGGCTTGTTTCCGAAACTCTCATCCATGAAAACCAATAGAATTTTTAAATTATGAATTTTAATCACATGTTTTCTTTAAAAAAAAAAAGTTAATTTTTGACAAACAATGGTCGGAAAGTTCGCTGTTGTTTCAGCACCTGTTTCAAAGTGATTATCGAAAGCTACGTTTCGACCCCACATTGCTTTGTAATTCTGATTCCTTATTATGTGCCCTATCTCTTCTTAAATTTTGCAAAAATTATTATGAATCACCCTATATATGCGTACTTCTGTAAATAAATTGATACAAGACATTGTTCAATAGAGAAATTTGTAAACAAAGAATGAAAATACGCACAATACATTAAATAGGTGTACACGAAAAACGCTGAATGCAGTAGGAGGCAAAATTATTGAAGACATACAACACTACTAAAATTCTTATATCATCTAGTGTGAAGAAACTTCGAGCACATAAGTCTGTTCTCATTAAGTTTGTTAGTTGCTTTTTGTTGCTGGTATCATTATTGTTATTTTTGATAAGTGTCAACGATGTGCCTTCGTGTACCTATTAGTGTGTGAGTACCCGGGGAGATTTCCCCCATAGAGGCTTCTGGGAGCTCACCAAGTAGGAGATCGTCACAAACCTAGACATCACCATACGACAGTTGAAATTCTAATCAGAGAAATGTATCGTAATACCGAACTCCAATAGCTTGCAAAATACGTGAATATGCCCCGAATAAAGGTTGTGATTGCGTCCAATAGTGGAATTGAGATTATTTTAATTGAATGGAAATATAATTTTTACCCAAAAAATGAGATAGAGTGGAATTGTGCACACCGCCATCGATCTTACGCGAATAGAACATTAGAGTTTTCATGAGTACCATAGATCAAATCTAATGTAGAGTTTTCGTCTGCAATATGAGATTTTCCGCCAAAAATAAGAAACGTAAGCAAAAGTTGATGGTGGGAAGGGTAAGTTTATTCTTCGTGATTTGTTACTGTGAAAGCGAACAAGGGTATTTCATCTCTTGAAGCATCATCGAAAGCGGCAGTACTCAAACCGTCCAAGACATAACGGGATATTATTGATTACTTTATGTAGGAAATGGTAACATGAAGTTTGGGAATTGTTTAAAATGGTTTGAGGGGCATTTATAAGCATCTTTAGTAGCTGTGCTTGTGTTTCAAAAAGTCGTATATACCTACTTCACAGCTCGAAATTTTCGCTTGCGCTAGAGGTCTTGGAATACATCCCACGACTAAGTTAAGACTCTACTGTACATATGGTACATAACTAGCATATGAGATATTTCTATTATAAGATACACAAAATGTTGTTTTTAAGATATATCTTATAAATAAAAATGAAATTCTGTTTGTTTGTTTGTTTGTTTGTTTGTTTGTTTGTGGATTTGAGTTGTATACAAATCCACAAAAATGGACCTATCAGCCTGAAATTTTGCACAGATATGTAAAATAATATAGAATAAATCATAGTCCACTTTAAAACTTTGAAAGTCCACCCGTTCCCGGAATTTAAGAGATTTTTTATGTTCTCAACGCAAAAAGCTTTCCGTAATTGTAACCCCTGTAGTGAAAAAAGTGTGAAATAAGGATCGTGGCTGCCATGTGTGGCGATTTTGCAGAATAAGATGTTTTAAATTCTCAAAGTAAAAATAAAAGAATAATAATGATTTTTTTTTGTTAGTTTATATTCGTAAGGTTATATTTTTTAAATTATAATATCGTGTGCATGGGAAATCGGAGCAGGAATGAAATGTTTTATACGCAAAACAATAAGAATTGAAGATTTCCGAGGCTAATATGTTAAAATTTTTTAGTTTGGCGAAAAAATAAAATGGCTCAAATGCCGAGAAAGTGAGTTCTAGCGGTTTGCACAGTTTCCGGCTTGGCGAATTTACTGAGAGCTTAAGGAAACGGATTTTTGAAAACCAGTACAAAGGTTTTATTAGAATACAGCGTTAAATTTTAATGATCCCTGCGAAAATAATGCAGTTATTAAGGGATTTCAAGCGATCTATCTTCAGCATTCTCGCGATTTTGAGGAGGATTCTAACGCTTGGCGCTATTTATCGTAATTTAATCGTCTGCTATTTGGGTTATGAATACACCTGCGTATAAGTTTTTGAAATTTTCATTCAGTTGGAATTGTGCATTTTTCAGAGCAGCTTTGCTGCATCTAATGTATTACATCCAGAAAAAAGGATGTTAGAAATATCAATTTTAATTTTGTTTCATCACACTCATAAATAATGATACACTTTCCAACTTAATGAAAGAAGGAACGAAAATAGGGAAGACCCATGGATTATAACTCTTTTTATATATAGCACTTTAGTGCGTATTTAAAAATCTGAAAGTGTGTCAGATTTTCTATGATTCAAGCGCTTGACGCAATTTAATGAGAGGGTATTTTTAAAAACAAGCGTAGGTTATCTTATAAATAAAAATGAAATTCTGTTTGTCAATTTGTTGATTTGGGTAGTATACAATTCCACAAAAATGGACCTGTCAGCCTGAAATTTTACACAGATATGTAAAATAATATAGAATAAATGATAGTCCACTTTAAAACTTTGAAACTCCACTTAAAAACGTTTTCTTCCTGAAGGGTTCCCTTAATTTCCGTTCCCGGAATTTAAGAGATTTTTTATGTTCTCCACGCAGAAAGCTTTACGTAATATTAACCCCTGTAGTGAAAAAAGTGTGTGAAATAAGCATCTTGGTTGCCATGTGTGGCGATTTTGCCGAATAAAATGTTTTAAATTCTTAAAGTAAAAATAAAAGAATAATAATGATTTTTTTAGTTTATTTTTTTAGGTTATTTTTTTAATTATAATATCGTGTGCGCATAAGAAATGAGAGCAGGAATGAAATGTTTTATACGCAAAACAATGAGGATCGAAGATATCCGAGACTAATATGTAATTTTTTTTTAGTTTGGCGAAAAATAAAATGGCTGATAGGCCGATTTTTAGAGTGTGAGTTCTAGCGGTTTGCACAGTTTTAGGCTTTTTGGCTCAATTTACTGAGAGCTTAAGGGAATAGCATTTTTGAAAACAAGTGTATAGGTTTTCTTAGAATACAGCATTAAATTTTAACTATCCGTGCAGAAATAATGCAGTTATTAGGGCATTTCAAGCGATGTAGCTTCAAAATTCTCGCCAATTGAGTACATTGATTTAACTTGGGGGAAATCCGCCAAATTTCAGAAAATTGAAATCTTCGCATTTAGTACATCGAGGTAACGATGAATAAAACATGTTATAGTTGATAATTTAAAAAATGCGGCTGTATTAAGGGATTCCACTTTTCAAATAAATGCCTGGCGGTCGAACCATTTCCCATTTTGATTGCTGCTAAGTCAATGCTTCGAATGATTCCCTGAAAAAACTCTAGCAAAATGGCGTATGCTGGCACTTTGGCGAGGCTTAGATTTGAAACTGGATTTTACTTGAGACTGGTATATACGTATAATAAGACTGGTTATAGATAAAAATGAATGTTGGTATGTGTGTAGGAGGTTGAAAAACTCCAGCACCGTTTCACCGATCACCATGAAATTTGGTTCACCTAAGTCTTTTATCATGGAGAAGGTTTTTATGCTATCCGTTTTCCTCTAACTTTTCACTAGGTGGCGCAGCAGAACGTCGAATTCTATTCCGTTTAGCCGTTTGCTATGCGAATATCGTCCAACAAATTTCGATGAAATTTGGTACACGCGAATATTAGAACACGGAGAATATTTTTCACTATCCATTTGCTGTAACTTACCGCTAAATAGCGCTGCAACGCATCAACTTCTGTACCGTTCGACTGATCGGCATAAAATTTTTTATACTTACACATTTGAGAACGAAGAATATATTCTAACTGCGTTACTTTTGATGTTACTCACCACTAGATGGCACTGCAATGCATTATTATTTTAACTCGCCACTAGATGACGCTGCAGCAGGCCAAATTTTTGACCATTCAAACGGTGGCTATGAAAATCAGTATACATAGCTATTTGAACAATGAGAATATTTTGGCGTTATCCATTTTGCTATAACTCGCCACATGACGGCGCTGTAGCAAATCATTACTTTAATTAACCACTAGATGGCCCTGCAGTGAATCACTTCTTGACTGTGCGAATAATCGCTATGAAAATAGGTATACATAGATATTTGAACACGGGGAAGAGTTTGGCACGATCCATTTTCCTATAACTTGACACTAGATGTCGCGTCAACACATGAACTTCAAGACTATTCAGCCGATCGTCATGAAAATTCGTATACATCGATATCTGAATGCGAAAAATATTTTTGCCGTATCCGTTTTGCTAAAACTCGCCACTAGATTGTGCTACGCCGCATCGCCTTCTGCACCGTAAAAACGATTGCCTTGAAATTCAGTATGCATGATTATTGAACACAATACAACGCGATATTCATTTTGCTATATCTCTTTATTACAATAAATAGTAATCACAACAAATATTAATATCAAAAAGTCCATTCATTCCCGTGCGAAGAACGGGTACTTCAGCTAGTCTAATATAAAACAGCTAAACTTAAGTAATATGGATATCTTATTAATCCTTCGAGCAAGTATAAGCACAAAACATAAATAGCATTTAAAAAATCTGGAACCAAGAATAATAATGGAGACACAGGCCTTAAATATTTGTACACAAACCTGCAAAGAATGTAGCAATAGAAAATAGAGCTATGAAAGGTAAGATTTATATACCAAGTGAGATCTCGTGGGTCTAAGTCTAACTACAAGAATCCAAAAAGTGGAAGTGAACTGAAAACTAGATTAGTCAAGCTTTATCTTCAGGTACCACAGAAAAAAAAACTCTTATAGCAAAAAATACTTACAAAACCTACAACCAGATTTGTAAATGCAAAAATGTGAGTACTATCCCTGATAGTTTGGCCTCTTACTGTACATATAAATCCCTTTATTTTAAAATATTACACATTTTTATGAGCTCTTGCATATTTTTCCTGTCTTGTATTTTGTACGACCCGCTTTCTCTTCAGTCTTCCTCACCTTTCCTGTCATGCCTTATTAAGTCAGACTTTCTCAAACTAGTGTAATGAGGCACTTTTAATTTCCCCCATAAGCCACAGGGTCTCCTGTGAGACACGGGAAATTAATGCATTGCAACGTACCTTTTACCTTTTGGTAGCCTTAAGACATGGCTGATAATTTCTAAAATGTAAATAAAAGAAGGTTTTATAATTTAAGAAAATTATATAGGGTGTCCTTAAGAGTGATGAAAAGAAATGAGACATTTTTTAAAATGTGTATGTGCAGAGGTTTACAGCATGAAATTATTGAGATCGGAAAATCATATAAAACGTTAGGTTTTGAGGTTTTTACAAGAATAAGCTTAATTGTATGGAATTGTTATAAAACAAAATTTTTCTTGATTTAAAATATTTGTATAATTGGTTCATATTGATCATTCATCAGTTGAAAAAAAAAGGCTGGATAAAGAAGTTTGAGACAACCTGCACAGGTGAATTTTTAAAACCGTTTACTTGTTTGTTTAACTAAATATTATGATAAAGGTATTCCAGCCTGTAAAGTTATAAGTAATATCATCTACTATAAATTTCTTCTTGATAAATTTACATTTTAACTGCAGTTGTCAGCCAGGATATCTGTTACATATTTTTCTAATACGGAGTGTTTCCTGAAGAACCCCTAAATTTGAAAACAAATAACTCAAAAGCGGTGATTGATAGAAACGTGAAACAAGTGGCATGTTTATAAAAACGTTAGAATTTAAAGTACAAATCAAAAAACTTTAGTTACAAAGTGCACCGATAGATGGTGTTTTACACTGAAATACAAATACGAGAAAGAGACCTCAGATTCTGAGAACAATCACGTCAAAACCGATTCAATATGCGCGCCTTTCACTGTACACACATGTCGCAAACAAAAAAATATTTTCGGTAATTCTCTGTAGTGTTACAGGAAATGGACACACAAATTTGAAAAATAGACTCTTCTTGTTCGTCGATTGTTGATTTTAAACTGTTATAATACATAGTTCTGGGTGTTATTCCACCTACATTCACAGATAATGGCATGAACGTGGACCTTTTAAGCTGTTTGGTTTTTGCTGCCTTTAAAAATCGATTAATTTCACAACTTTCTCACATTTAATAAACATCAGTGGATAGACTGAGCCATGGTTTTCAAGGTAGATATTGCAATACATTTCCATCCTTGAGTTTTCCTTTTAATTCATTAAGTATTCTCGGAAAAAGGATAAAAATTTAAAAACTATTTTCACTCACATGGTCTCAAGCTGTATGGATGCTCAGATAGTGTCATACGTAAGAAATAATCATAGGTGTTCATGAAAATGATCCTAAAATAATTCCGGAAATGCCATGAAACGCACATACAAAAAAATAGTTCTTAAATATCTCGAGAAATACCATTATTATATTTTCATGCTCAGCTTTCTTTGCCGCATTGTTTTCCTGTTTAATTTTCCTATTCCTAAGTCCATTGTCGTAACAACGGAAGCGAACGAATTAAAACAAATTGTGAACACTTTCATTATTTTATGTATCTTATTTTACGATTGCATTAAAAGCATTTGCGGTATATGCTGGCGCAGACCAACATATTTTGGTTTTAGTTTTTTTTTTTATATATATATATACAGAGACAGCACGAATACTTTCATTCAAAAATTTTTGAGTTTGTATTCGTGGTAATAATTCTAAACCACATGCATTAAGTAATTGAATGTTATTTTATTCAACTTCAAGTCGGAAAAAAATATTAACCATATTTTCTTCTTTTCAAACAGGAAATAAAAAAAGGGAATATTTTTTTTCTTCTTTTCACTAAAATATTAACAAAGTACATCATTCAAAACCGAAAGTTGACAGGATTTTGCCTCAAATCTCATTAATTTCTCATATTTCCCTTGGAGAGGAGAGAAAAGTACGGCTTCCAAGATAAAATATCTCCTGCTTCCACACGAGGAGAAATAACTCCAAAAATATTAAATTTGGGGAAAGCTCATTCAAGACGGGGAAAAGTCTTTTCGTTACAAATAAAGCGGATTAAGTGTATTTCTTTTCAAGATATACTTTAACAAATTTGAAGGTGGCTACACCAGCAAGGGATAATGGCTGCCGAGAAAATGTTTTGAAATATATTAAACTTCTAGCGAGGGAGATTCCTGAATGTTTTGAGAAAGACAGGGGGTCTTAGCAGCATGCGAAAGCACATACCTATAGAAGGCTTGTTTTTGAAAGTTCTGCAACAAAAATTCATTGCTACGCATTGTTTGTGCTACCTAAATCGACGGGAGCAGAAGAGTAAGTACATGAAACGTATTAAAACAGCAGTTCTATTAATTTCACTACTGCAAAATTCTTATTCCTTTTAGTTAGAAGATTTTGAATAGCATTTATTAAAATTACGTCTACAGGGTGTCCCAAAAGGTCTTTTAATATTTTTATGACTACTAAAATGTTTTAAAATCTTAGAGTCGCATTTCATTGTACTGGGTAATCAGAAAAGGAGTATACGTTTGAAAAATTAATAATTTACGAAATAATTCAGGTGGTGAGGTAAGGAGACTATTTCAATATGTGCACCCGCTCTATGTTGAGCATTACACGATTGGTAGCCCTCCTAAAAGGACCCCAATAGGCCGCCGCTTTGACGGCAAACCCTCTCGAGGAGTCTCAAAGAGGCCCTCATCAGGTTGCGCGGGGCTTGCCTAGCGGGTGGTAAACGGTAACCCTTGCCCGTCTCCCCACATTAGAGGAGGCAGTGCTGGCACCCAGACCAGCGGGGCAGGACTAGCCCGGCCCACTGTCCACCCGTCATCACTACAACGACCGTCGCACCAATAGGAGAACTCAGGACACCAGAGAGCACGATACTCGTGCAGCATAGACACCAAAGGTTTCCTCTGTCCATTGACAGGAAGGAGGTCACAACCACGGTCGGAGGGGCCCGCCCTCCGTTCAACGTGGTTCACCTGTTAGTTCTTTGCTCCATGCTCGTGCATGGCCTGCAAGAACCCTTTTGCGGGGTGGAATACCGCGAGAACCGCGGTTTTCCTGAAATACATGCACCACCAGTATTTCTTTATAAGCACCTAGTACTTGATGCCGGCCTTTTGGCCGGGCATCTTCGGGGGATACATGCACCACCAGTATTCCCTAACAAATTCGAGAAGCAAACACATGCACCACCAGCATTTACTTTGTTAGATACATGCACCACCAAGTATCTATCCCCCACCAGCTATCTCTGGTTTGGGGAAGCGCTCACTCTTTTCTCTAAGTTGCCCGTTAACTTAGTGAGTCTCCTAGCGCATCGAGGAAGCGGGACAGGGCTTCGCGCCCTTTTTCGCTCCGCACGTAGTTATTGAATGTCGAGGCATCCAATTTCGGGCAGAACCGATTTCTCAGTTCCTGTAGCCCAGGGCACTGGGCTACGATGTGCAGACTGTCGGCTGGACTTGTCAGGGGGCAGAAGTTGCAATTCCTTGTCTCCTTAACGGAGAACCGTCGAAAATAGGCCGGGAAGGGACCATGGTCCGTCACGACCCAGTTCACCTTCCTACTTTTCCAAGTTCTCTTTTCGCTCACCGTTGGAAAGATCGTACGTGTAAAACGTCCGACTTCTGCTTCTTCCCACCTTTTCTGCCACAGTTTCCTGGCTTCAGTCCTCATGGAGTACTTCACGCTCCTTATCGAACTCTTCACTTTCTCGTCTACTGCTGGTTTCTGTGTTCCACTCTTCGCCAGAGCATCGGCTTCCTCGTTTCCCCAGGTTCCGACATGTGCCTTCACCCAGTGGAAGCTGATCCGCCTGTCTCCGATCTCGGAGTGGATAGCTGCGACCATTGCATTTCTGCAATTCAGCCTTGAGAGAGCTTGGAGCGAGGACTGGCTGTCCGTATAGACGTCCAGGGTTTCTGTGCTACGACAGAGTGGGTCCTGCAGACCTTTCAGGATCGCGACGAGTTCGGCCTGGAATACACTTCCGTTGTCCGACAACCTGTAGTGGCCGTCTGAGATTCTCTTCTGACCACTGTACAGGACGTATCCTGATCCCACTTTGCCATTGAGCCTGGACCCATCCGTGAAGAGCTCTAGTCCCTTCCTCCGTGGGCCCAGGGTATCCCAGCTGATGAACGGGCTCCTACTCGGGTGTGTCCCCCATCGCGGAAGTTCGCCCTCTACTTCGGAGGGTTCTATTCTCGTATCTCCGAACTGGATCGATTGACCCTGCTTTCGGAGTCTCGAGATGAGCTTCTCCACCTGTAGGTCTAGTGGTAGGAGGCCGGCAAGGACACAGAGCGCGGCACTGCTTGTTGTGTGGTAACACTTTGTTATCGCCAGCAGTATAATCCTCTGCACCTGCATTAGGTGCGTCCGCATTCGCTCTGTTCCTCCATCCCACCAGGCTCCGCAGGCATAAAGAGCTACACGCTCCATTCCACGTTTATAGAGGTTCTTCAACACAGTCCCGCTAAGTCCGTTGCCGGGCCTTGTTAGGCTGTGGAGTCTCACTACGTATCTCGCCATCAGTTGCTTGAGATGTGCGACGTGTGCCATGGAATTCATCTTCTGATTAAGCACCACACCCAGCACCTTCAGCTCTGACTGAAATTTTACTATACTACCCCCGAAACGGATTACCGGGGCAGTGCGGGGAGGCCGCACTCGCCCCATTCGACGCAGGGGTCGTACGTGAAGCCCGACCGTTTTGGCTGGGCTGAACTCCAATTTGTGGAGTTCGCTAAATTTCTGAAGGATAGCGAGGGCTTCAGTCGCCTTGCGGCTGCACTGATGCGCGTTGGGAGCATCAATTACCACAACGAAGTCGTCTGCATAAGCCTGCAGATAGACTCCAACAGGAAGCTTGAGCTTAAGAGCCGAGTTCGCTACGATGTTCCACAGCAGGGGTCCAGAGTTGGATCCCTGCGGACATCCTCTATTGTAGCTATGGACAACCTCCGTTCCTCCTGAACGGTAGACTACCTCCCTCATTGTTAGGAAACTACTCACCATCCTATACAGATTCTTCGGGCACCCTGTCTGACCCAACAGGTATAGTATGGAAGGCCACCATACATTATTGAAGGCACTTTTAACGTCTAAGGAAATCAGACATGTGTCGTTCCCCAGAGCTGCGTTGACCTCGACTGACTTATAAATGGCAGAGATGGCTTCCTCCGCACCCGTCCCCGGCGTGAACCCGTATTGGGTCTTCGCCAGGTGACCACCTGTATGGAGGTGGTGCTGGAGGCGTTCTACCACAAGCCTGTCTAGAATTTTGCTCCATGCCGACAGGAGACAAATCGGTCGATAGCTCGATGGGTCCGAACTGTCTTTTCCTTCCTTGTTAAAAAGAACCAAACTTGCCCTTTTCCATACTGGAGGGAATGTGCCTAATTCGAGGCACTTATTAAATATTTCCAAGAATAGTTCCTTGTTGGTCTCAATGGCCAACTGAACAATTTCTAGAGGTATTCCGTCCAGTCCCGGAGCTTTGCCCTTATTAAGGGCGCTCAGAGCTGCTTCGAGTTCCTTCATGGTGAACGGTGGATCGTCGTCTCCGAGATCCGGCTTCGACGCTCTTATTTCCCTCTGTTCCGGAGTATCGTCTTCCGGCACATCCTGCGGGAAGTGGTGTCTGAGTAGCTTACCCACGGCTTCTGCGTGCGTGTTCGTGGTACCATCCCCTGTGATGGCACCTAAGAGGAAAGGAGAATTTCGTTTCCCCTTTATCCAACCGTAGTGGGCTCCGAAGGGTTGCCTAGGATCGATGGCATCGAGATACTGTTTCCAGTAGTCCCATTTTGCTCGTCTTACAGCTCTATTAAATTGAGCTTTTTCCTTCCTATAGGCCACCTCCAGGACCTTTCTACAGTCGGGGTCATCAGTGCAGCGTTGGAACCTCCTCCTTTTCGCTGTCACCTTCCTCCGGTGGATCGCTAGCTCGAGCGTCCACCACGAATTCGCACGTCTGGGCCGGTGGACTTCGCTGCCATTGGGCCGGCTCCTCGGAGCACAACTCGCCCACATGGCCTCTGTCACCTTTTCCACGCAGTAGTCGACTCTGTTCTCTCGAACCCAGTCAACAGAATATTCAGAGAGCTTGCGGTCAAGCAGCTGTCTTACTTTGGGAATGTAGAGCTTATTGAGCCTTATTCTCTTTGACTGCTCTAACCTTTCTTCACCTATGTGAAGGGTTGTGACAATTCTGAGATGGTCTGTACCTGACTCGAGGTCGACCAATTCCCATTTCTCTACTTGGAGTTCACCCTGTAGGCGTTCTACTGACAGGTCTATCCAACTGGAGCCTCGTACGCTCTGGAACGTCGGGTCCGATTCTGGATCATTTAGCAAGTTCAAGTCATTTGCCAGAAGGAACTCAAAGATGGTGTCACCCCGGGTGTCCTCAGTGTTACATGGGTTACCCCATGCTGTATGTTTCGCATTGAAATCGCCCAGTAGGATCAGAGAAGGGTTAGCATTGACCAAAGCTTGCAGACAAGCCATCTGCTCGGTAACATCCTCGTTGGGAGACAGATAGCATGTTGCTACCGTTAATGAGCCGCTGTCCGTGTCTAGTCCTATTGCTACTATGTCCTTGGTTAGCAGCTTTACGATAAATTGCAATCTGGGGTTGCTTACGATTATCGCTGCTCGTCCATTTGGACTATGAACCACCGGACGTGAGTTGGGCATCCCGCCCACTCTTCCCCCGTCTTTCAGGAGGTAGGGTTCTTGGACACAGACTAGATCGTATTGATCTAGGTCTCCTTGGAGGATGGCAGAAGCCGCGAGACTTCTCCCGACATTCTGTTGCGCAATGGTGAGACTACCCATAGTTAGTCTTCTTTTTAAGCATCGACACTTCATAGATCCTTGTTGGGCAATTCTCTGCTTTTGCAGAGTGGTCTACACTCACTACGTTTCTCCCGGCATTCCGCTTGTTCCGAGCCTCGCAGATATGGCATCTAGAGCAGGCTATACAGTCCTTGCTCACGTGCCCTTTAGCTCCGCAGTTCAGACAGCGTTTCCGGGCTTTACAAGTAGTGCTTAAGTGACCGTACTCTCCACAACGGAAACACTGAGTAGCCCTTAGGTTTTCCACCACCTTTACCTTACACCAGTCCATGGTTATGCGTTCCTGACTCAATGTTGCATGGAAGACTTTAGGGGGTACCTCCACTATAACGTGGCGTGGTATCCCTCTTTTTGATGGAGTACCTGATGGTAATCTCATCACTTGCCGAGCCCTCCTCTTGGCCCCGAATGGCATCGACAACGGCTCGGTCGTCAAGTTCCCACGGAACATCTACCAAGCAAAGTTGGGGGTTTCTGCGGACAGGTTTCCTTACGGTAACCTTATCTTTCAGCTTATCGCTGGCCGAGATCTGCCTGATTAAGATATCTAGGTCTTCCTCGGTCTCAGTCCGTATTTTCATACCCCCATTCTTCGCCTTACGGGTCCACAGGACTTTGGCGCCCAGTTTCACTGGGTTCACCTCCCTGCATACTAAGTCCCTTACGCACACACCTTCCTTGGCTGCGTCGACGAACATTACGTGTTCGGACGCGGTGCTATTCCTAGGCGGGGTCGCTATTGTGACATGTGATGTACAACCACTGGCGCCTGTCACCTGCGCATCTGTGGAGGGTTGAGTTGGGGCGTCTGAGATTGTTCCATCCACGTCCGCCTCTGACGTTTGGATGGGGGGATCTGTGGCATTCTGACTACACCCACTAGCGCTTGCCACTTGCGCTTCTGTGGGTGGTGAGGTGATGGCAACTGAAATGGGCGGCCCCACAACGCTCGCCACCTGAGCGTACGTGGGTTTCTCGGCACGGAGAGCCGCAATCTGATCCCGCAGTTTCGCCTGTGTAAGGCTATTCCTAACGAACAGCTCATACATGTCCATGACCCGCCTCATGACGGCTTTTCGGTCAACGGACTTCAGGGGTCCCTGCAGGTCTATTGCTACAAGTAGCAATAACTCTCTGGCCCTTAGCCTCTCAATCTCCTCCTTTACATACCGCGCGGGCATGCCGGGGAGACTGTCGCAGAAGTTTTCCACTTCCGCTACGGCACTACCAAGAGACATATTCACCAATCAAAAGCAATGTGAGCGCAAATAGTGCACACTACAGTCGGTACACTAGCGTCGTATCTACCAGGTCTCAAATCCCTCTTTTAGAATCGCTCTGCTTAGCCACCACTCGGGTGCCCGACCGGAACGACGAGGACGTGAGAGCAGTCAGAAATTGGTAATGTGACGGATAGACTCTGGGCCGTTGTCCGCCACAAAAAACAAGCAAATATCGCACTTGTACGAGCCAATCTCTATGACCTCCCGGTCGGTGGTGAGGTAAAAATTGACACACATGCTTGGAATGACATGGGGTTTTATTGCAACTACAAATAAAGTTAAAAAAAATGGCCGACGATGGCGCTCCATAATATAAGAAAAAGTAATAATTAACATAAAAAAAATTGTGACAAAGCAAAGACCTTTTTTTTTTTTTTTTTTTTTTTTTCAAAACAAATGCTCAACATGTCGACAGTCATTTCTCAACAAAACTTACTAGTAGTCGAGGGATACTAGTAGTCGAGGTCTTCTAGTGTCCCTCGACTCTTCGAGGTCTTCTTCTTACTAGTAGTCGAGGGACAATTTTGTGAACAGCACTGCACAGCATGTCTGTAGTTATGGTGAGACATTGGCGTCGGATGTTGTCTTTTGGCATCCCTATTCATGTCGTTTGATTGCGGTAGACTTACGACTTCAGACAACCCCAAAGCCAATAATCACATGGTGTGAGATCTGGGGACTTGGGAGGCAAAGCATGACGAAAATGGAAGTTTAGCACGCGATCATCACCAAAACGACGTGAGCAAGAGAATTTTCAGACGTCGAGCAATACAGAGTAGAGCTCCATCCTTCATAAAAATCGTACGTTTCAACAGGTGTTTATCAGCCAGGCTAGAGAAGATTCCATTCTGTAACATATCGGTGCAGCTCTCACCCGTCACGCTAATAGTTACAAAACCAGAATCACGGATTTCCCCGAAGACGGCAGAATATCGCTTCCCGAAGAATAAAGATAGATGTGGTAAAACCGCACTACATCGTGACTTTCTCGTTGTGCAGTGGAGCTTGTATTACAGTTCTAGGGTTTCGGTAGCCCCAATTCTGCAACTGTGGAAGTTGACAGTCTTTTGGACTGTGAAATAGACTTCGTCGATCCGCAACACGTTAGGCGACCAATTGTCATCTACCGCCATCCTTTGAAACTCCCACACCGCAAATGCTCTGCGCTTCACAGAATTGTCAGGTGACAGTTCATGATGACGCTGTATTTTATACGGATAGCATCGGAATGTAATGCTTATACCCAAAACAGTAGTGTATGGAATGCCAGTGCCATGTGTGACTTCATGCTCGAGAGCTGACTTCCCCAAGCGTAGACGAACCAGCTAACAATCTCCATTTCTTCCTGAACTGTCTAATCAGCATTAGCATTTGCGTTCGGTTGGCTACTACAACGCTCGTCATCTAAACAACCACCGGCTTTGAGCTTCAAATTCATTCTCTTCACAACTCAACTTGTTATAGGACCTTTATCCGTTCAAATACCCTTCCTACGGCTATAGGATTGTTACATTCTGATAGTGCAGCTTTACTAACAATGACTATTCAGGTAACATGAACATGCAACGATTGCTGGTGCATCTGATTCCCTTTCTCATTACAGCTCCCTTAATACACGATGTAGCGTCACTGACGTTTTGCTGTCCAGCGCCATCTGTTGGCCATGTTTTGAACTGTTTCATTTTTGAGGTTGTAATAGAACCCCATGTCATTTCAAGCCTGTGTGTCAGTTTTTACCTCGCTACCTACATTATTCTGTGAATTTCTAATTTTTAAAATATATACTCATTTTCTGATCACCCTGTAGAATAGCAAGCGATGTCATCAATTTCAATTAATAATGACATAATAAAAATAAGCTCTGTCAATGTCAGTCTAATATTTTACCTATTCTTGAAAACTTGCCTTCAAAACAAAAGCAATTTATGATTACTAGTTGCCATTCAGGGTTCTCTAAAAAATAAATTAATTTTAGTGAAACACAGATGAAAAGTAAACAGATATTTTAAAATGTTTTATAACTATTAACTGGACTGTGAAAAAACACATTAACAACCAGAAAATTAATCTCGTCTTGGTGAACGCGCCTCTTCGCAGTAATTATTTTGAGACAACCTGAATTTCGGTATTTGCCGAAAGCCAAAACACTACTTCAGATTAGTTCTTAGAATCATTTAAAATTTAGTTTCTGCATTCACTAATTCTGAGACTATATCACATAATAGACTAAACTTTGTATTTTGAGTCATGTTTTGTTTTCCAATCATTTTAAAACTGAGTTACGATGACGAATCATTTTTAAGTAAAATTCAATAGTGATACATTTTTAACTGAAATCCCATCCGTACTAATGAGTTATAGCGGTCTATAAAATTCATTTTCCAAACAACCGAGATATTTCGCCAAGATAGTAGTGGTGAAATGTCTCTAAAACGTTTGCACTCCTTTACAGTTCAAAAGCATAGATGTCACCTTTGGGCAAACTCAATGGTCGTTATAACCCACAAGTACTATCAAGCCGTTTGCGTAGCATCCATAGCGGTACATCCACAACTAGTGATAAATTTTCCACTTCCTGGAAACTTGATGAAAATGCCAACTATCCCCCAATTGTTACGTCACTTTAACTCTTGTTAATGCATTTCACCCTTTCTAAAAGATTTTTACACTATCTTGAAACAACTACAATATTGCTATTTAAGGTCTATGTTCTAATGATATAACGATATAATGAATTGTTGTTGTTGCTATTGGCATGGTCTGGTGTTCTTAGCAGCATTCAGGCGAGTGGATTTGCACCCACAAACATTGGTATGAATTTAATATTTAAAACCGTTTTTATTTGTTTATTTTCTAGTGACGGCCACTTTCCATCCAGTTCCTAGCCGGTACTAAGGTCGGAATTTTTAGCTATTTCATTATGGGAGCCCCTAGTAAGGGGCCAAAGTTACTCCCTATGAAGGGACGAACAATTTAACAACTATGTCCAAGCCTTTTGGGTCGTGCGATAAGCACCATACAATTTGAATATTTTCAAGATGACATTTATGTTGCACAAGAAGAAAAAAAGGGGGAACACAAGACATTTACGAAGAACATTTAACTTAACGTCCAAATATTTTTAAAAGGTAAACCCAGAAGATTTATTTGCTTCTGTTTTTCGTTTAAGGTATTTCAAGCTACGTATAATAACTGAACATTACTTCTTTCCTCACACACACTCAACTATTCACAGCTGAAGAAATGAGAAGGTCAAAACAGCCACCTGTGTTTTCTTTATCAATCGCTCTTTGAAAACTGCCATTAGCGTTCTAAATTGAAACGAAAGAATTATTTAAATTCTAAGAATTTCTTGGCTCATGTATCTTTCATGCAATGCTTCGAAACTTACGGAAGACTCTTTACAGACCATTAATTTTCATTCAGAAAGTTATCTAGAGGGCCTCTACTCACTCTCTCTCCAGGGTGGGGGTGGGGTGGGGGGTAGAAACGCAGTTTTCCTAATGGCATTCCGTAAATCAGAATATTTAATATATGAGGCTTTTTAGCAAACAAAATAGACACCTGTTGAAGATTTTTGAGAAACAGTGTTTGTGTTTTGCATGACTAAAATTTAAAAGTACTATGGATAAATATAAAGTATAGCTGAAACTTCTTCTTTTTAGAGTTAAAATATAAAGTAATAATTAAGAGGTATGTAAAATTGTTTCTAGTATTTCAAAATGATTACAGTTTATTTCTGAATAGACAGGCAGAACTGGCGTGGACTAGATGCTTCATTTTAGGTTTCTCTGAATTTCAATAATGCTAAAAAAGAAATATACCTGTATTAAAGATCTTCTTGTTCAATGTATTTTGCGGTATGTGGTACATATCCTAAGGAAACGTGAACGTTTATCTGAATTTTTCCTTAATTCTAAATACTTTATTTTTATTCTTATAGCGGGTCTCATGTATTGTTTGTTCTTTCTCTTTTTTGTATGCTGAGCTTTTTAGATGTATCCAATATGCATTAACAGCACATCCAAAGCAAGGCATAAACTTCTAATTGATATGCGATGTTCCTGTAAATAGTGCATTGTTTGTTTTAAAAAACAAAAACGAAAAAAAATCATGAAGGAATTTTGACCACAAGTTTCCTAAAAAACTGCATAGTACATTCTATAACCAGTACTTTAAATAACTCCATCTAGATATTTTTAAAAAATAATTTTTAACCTTTTGAAAGTGTTTGATAAGTATCAAGGATACCTTAACGAACGTTTAAAAAATAAACTTTGTCCATCTAAAAGTAAATAGTTTGAATATTTTTGTTACAAGAGTCTTGGACGATAATGGAATCTTTAGGATTTCATTACTTCTACATTTTTTAAATAAACACTTAACTTTTTCTTTTCTCCCGAGATGACGAGGTAGGCAAAAGCAATAGGTACGCCCTCTTCAAAAATGAAAGAGGATGCTTTAATACTACATCACTGTTCCATTCAGAAATGGGAGAATTATTTAAGTTCCAAGATTTTCCTGCTTTATCCTTAATTATAACGTTTCATGCCATGCTTCGAAACTTATGGAAGACTCTTTACAAACCATTAATTTTCTCGGTTTCTCTGTGTCTCTCCCTCCTTACCCCGTCCTCTTCAATACTTTGTAGAGGGGAAGGGAAGCGGCATTAGAGCATTTTTCCTAATGATGTTACAGAAAACAGAATCTTTAATATATGAGGCTTGTTAGCTAGAAAACAGACACCTGTTGACGATTGCTGTGTAAAGGTACTTGCTCTACACCAACATAAGTAGGCCTTTATGAAAGTACAAAATGTAGATTGAATGGCTTTTGACGCTGAGACGAATTTCGACAGGAATATAGCAAATTTATGTGCCTTTTTTGGTAAATTTTAAATTAAATACGATTTTTTTTTCAAATAAATCACGAAGAAAATTGCCTTTACTTTTGGATATTTGAAATTTCCAAACATAAAGAATTTGTCATTTTCCTGAATTTCAGTGCTTCTCAAGAAAGGGAAATGTGTTGTTTTTAAATATAAAAATAGTGTTATTTTACAGGTTCGAATTTTTCTGATGCATTTGTTTCTATATTAAATACATAATAAATCAGTGAAAGGGTTTATATGTATTTATTTTCCAATTTTATCTATGTGGCTTATTTTCTAGAACGCTTGGAACATGTTGTTTGAAACATGATTCACATTTGAAAAAATTTTACTTTTGGAGGGTACTGTGAGGTAAAAATTCATTTTGTATTGACCATTTTTAACTAGTACTACATCAACTAATATTAAAAATAAAAAATATTTCTAACTTTCTTTAAGTAGAATTTTCTTTAGTGTCGCTATAAATAATTTTCTGTCTAGTGAATGAAGTACGTCTAAACTACCAAGAACATCTCAGTGAGTTCCTAACGCTCTCAACAATGACTGTATATTACTTCAGATATAAAACATTTGAAATGACTCAGACTACTCATCATATCCCGCTTTCAAAATTCTTTTTCTTTTATTTTTTTCTCTCTTATTCTTCCTTCAAGAGCGGCAATTTGCTCATCAAGCATTCGCCAGTACTGGTATAAAGAGTTGGCCATTTTATTATAGAGGTGGCCAAAGTTACCCCCATGAAGGGAATGGACATGCTAATATCCAAGCTCAAGCCGAGAATCGATCTCGGATCCAAGGTGTGATAGAATTTTTCTTTACCCACTGCACTACATGGGCTGCCTTCCTTTCGTTATATAAACACTTAATTTTTTTCCTTGGGAGAAATGCAAAAATGAGATGTACTCTAGGCAGCACAACAAGTTTTCTGTACGTCCATTAACGTTCAGAGAACATTTCTGTGCTGCCTAGAAAACGAACGAGAAAAGAGATCTTTCTGAACTACACAAGCGTTCTATGTAGGAATAAGGGAATTATTTAATTTCCAAAACTGTTCTTCTTTGACCTTAATTGCATGTTTAATGCCATACTTCGAAACTTATGGAAGACTTTTTACAAGCCATCAATTGTCTGGTATCCCGAAGCCAGCCCCCATTTTCCTCTACTCAAGGCCGGAGCATCAGTACTCCTAGCGATATTCTCGAAAGCAGATCTTACATTATAAGAGCTGCTTAGCGGTGAAGCGAGAACCTGTAAACGATAGTTCAAGATCAGTACTAACTGTGCACGAATAAAATTAAAAAATTTATCCTAAATGCATGAAAAATGTTTCTCGAATTGCTGTTTTAGAATTTAACAAGCAGCCACAGTTAAACTCATAAAACGTTCTTAATTACATGCTCATTTGCTATGTCTAAAAGTTAATATACAGGGTAGCTATAATTAAACTTCCCCTATGAACAGTGCTCTGTAGCTAAAACTGCCGAATGGATTGCAACCAAAATTGGTATATAGGCTATACATGATATGCAGTCAAGGAATTTCGAAAAAAAAAGTTTTAAAATGTCCACTGGGTGGCGTTTTGAATGAAAAACGGCACATTTAATGATGGAAATGGCTAATTCGAAATATATAAACAATTAAAACATTTATTCAATAGTTTTTGGGCAAATATTCAAACATTTGGGTAATTTCACCATGCAAAGTGCTATCTAGTGGACATTTTTTAACTAAACTTTCTGAAAAATTTTCTTGCATCCCTTCGCATCTCGTGTACAGTCCATATGCCACATTTGGTAGTAATCTGCTCACCGGTTACAGATGCAGAATGCTGTTAGTAGGGGAAGTTTAATTATAAACACCCTGCACATGCATTGACTTAATATGTAAACGTTTTCACACCGCCATAATTTTTTTTAGGCAAAGAATGGAATATTCTCGCATACCAATTAAGTTATCATACATTGCTTTTCATGTGCTGTTAATACATATTGGATACTTTAAGGCTCCACCAATAAAATTTCAAATATAAGGATTCGGAAAAAAAGATCTTTAATATGCATCTTTTAGTAATACAATATTCTTTACTTCTGGATAGTGTGTAAAACTTAAAATAATGATAATGCCATTTATATCAAACGAAACGCAAAAGATAAAATATTTACTGCATTTAAAACATTTTTGTTCACTGTAAAACATTGTTTTTTTAATGGTCTGTAATCTGCATGATTTCTGAGCAAATGCAAACGTAGTGTAAATGTTTATATACACTTCTTTACTTGTTCTTAATATTTATTGACATTTTTTGTTAGATTTTTGACAAAAAGGTACTGTTGACATAAAAAGATAAAGGTTTTTTGTTGAACGACGATAAAGTACAGGAACAAAATACCTTGATGAGCAAAATTGTTTCAGTAGAGGTGAACTTTCTTAGTGTCTGTTACTTTCAAAACGGAATTTGGTTACAGGATAGGATGCCTTACTGGTGCAGCATTTGTAGATCTTCCATGGCACATTAATGCTCTATCAGCAAACGTCAACAACTATTTCAGTATTATCTGCGGAGCGCATGGCAATCTTGGCACTATATTAAAGTAGAATTACTTTGCAGCCTGATTTTTATACCTCTAACCAGTATTTAAATTATACTACTTTTTCGTTTTGAAAACGCTATTAGAAATTCCCTAATTTAACATACCCTTTATCGTCCAAAAAGAAAAAATAATAATACTTGTAAACTACCAAAAACATCATAATTAACGTCTTCAAAATAGTTTTCAAAATAGTCTATTTCAGAACGTATATGCAAATGATTAGTTTGCATGTTCATACATTATAAGCTGCTCAGACTATCTCACATATTCAAAACGCCAAGCCACTTTGCATTTTTACTTGATAAACACTTAACTTCCCCCCCCCCCCCCCATGAGGAAATGAGGATCGCAAAAGAGGGATCTACGTTCTATTCGCAATCGAAAAAGAGCTTCCAGACTACATACAATCAGAGTTTCTAAGTAAAAAAAAAAAGGGAGAATTATTTAAGTTTCTGGGTCTTCCTCCCTTATCCTTCATTATAGGTTTCATGCCTTGCTTCGAAACTTATGGAAGACACTTTACGAACCATTAATTTTCTCAGTTTCTCTAACTCCCCCTCCCTTCCACTATGAAAACTGACTGGGGAGGTGGGTGGGTGGGTGAGACATTAGCATTTTTCCTAATGATGCTCCGGAAAGCAGGATCTTTAATATATGAGCCTCGTTAACGAAGAAACAGACACCTGTTGACGATTACAGGGGAAAGGTATATCTGTGTGTGTGTTAGAAATAAGAAGCAAACCTTGAAGAAAACGCAAAGTACAGCTGTAATTACCATTTTACGTTTAGTAAATTATAGCTGTAATTGAATCAGTATATATGTTGGTTTGCTAAATTTGTAAGTGAATATGATTCCCTTTAAGAAGACAGTTGAAGAAACGTGCCCTAACGAGATGCTGCATATTTTCAGACAGTGAGAATCTAGAAGTTAGTTAAAATAGCAATAGTCACGTTTTTCTGAGCGTCATTGTAAAGCAAGAGCGTAAATAATGACTCTCTGAACAGTTATGTGATACCTATTAATAATATTGAATTTTTATTACATATGATTTTTGTATTCTAGGCGTATATCTGGATGCATACTAATATACGAGGGTAAGTCATCGAATTTTGTGACATATAGTAAATCTTTATAAGAGAGCCCTTTAGCTTCATTAATGAAGGAAACTAAGTTAATAAAAAATAATGACTTTCATTAAATATTTTACATAACAAGTTATATCACTTCCCTAATGACTTCCTCGTAAAGCGTTTCTTTGTATTTCTGATGCCCATAGAATATTGTAGAAGACCAGTGTGGTAATGGTTAGCACATGTCAGCGACTTTTATCTCTTGAGCGGGTCAATAGAACCAAGCTTGCCTGCGTTCTCATTTTAAGCGCTGGTGATTTTTCATCAGAGTGACCACCTGGTCAGGGCGAATGCTTCTACACACCAGAATCCACAGTCGTGAAGGCGTGGATGGGGAGTACAGGCCTTGGTCCAACGAGAACTGTTGGGCAAATGTTTAGTTTAGTTACAGAATATTGTAATTTTTTAGATCCTTTAATATGAAAATTTCCTATGCTTCTTGAATGTGAATTAGTTAGTAAAGTAATATATTGATGCGAACAAATATATTAGCGAAAAAAAAAAAAACAGATTCCAGTATTTCGCCATCGGAAGAGGCATTTTGATAATGGACTTTTTAAGATCGAGTTTTCGTAATTTTACAGGAAGCGGAATAGGAATTGAGATGAATTCCTATAGTTCTACTAATGGTTAACTAGATAATTTTTTTAAGGTCATATAAAAAATGTTAAAATAGTTGTTAAGGGGACAGTGTACCTTTTCAGTATTTTTTAAAAAATATATAGTACAAATAATGAACTGAATGCATTTCAAAGTTCAACACTAAAAGTAGATTTTTTTAAAAAATAAATCTCTTTAAACTGCACCCTTAAGTAAAACTTAAAACAAAAAAACTAATAAAATAATTTTAACTGTATTATTTTTTAAAAATAATGATTTTCGTCCAATTAAAAAAAATATTAAAAAAAATATGTATTACACAAGACTGCACATGGATTTTTAGATACATCTAATATTACGTCTAATCTAGTTTTTCTACTGATATATAAAGTGTAAAACAATAAAATGTAACACATCTTCATATGATTTCTGCAAAGAAAAAAAAAAAACCAGAAGGCTAATTCTATGCACAGATTTATCAGATACATAATAAAGAGCAGAGCATGTACAAAAAAAAAAAAATTAAATTTTTATGTCAAAGCAAAAAAAAAAAAAAAGCCTTGGAATTTTTAAAACATGAAATTGAAGAAACTATGAACATGGAGAAAAAGCCATCTAAAGAGTATGCAAATGAAATTGCGCTGAGTGTATGTACTAAAGTTGCAATATCTCGTGATATTATTGGCGTATGATTAAAAATGAGGTGTGAAATTTTTCATAATTTAACAGGCTTTCAGATAATTAAAAAATAAAATTGATTTTTTGACCAAATTTGGGATAAACTGTCCCCTTAAAAAATTGCCGAATTGCTTTAGTGGCTTCGCGTATACTGTTTAGGTAATAACAGTGTATTATGCAATTATAAATTTGGTATAAACTTGCTGATACTTGATATACCGTATTTTCAACTAAAACATCAAGGATCTATCGGTAATTGTGTGAAAATATGTCTTCTTGGAAAGTACAGCAATTTTGACTTAAAGAGAAGAGGAGGATATTTTGGAATACCATTTACATTTCTAAATATAACTTTACGGGTTTTTTGATAAAATCCCTAAAATCGTCATGAGTACGTACTATAATGAATGCCACTTCTGAAAAAATACCCGATTATTAAATTTCTTTTAGGAAAATACGCTTTTCTTTCTCTTTTCCTTTCATATTTTTCTTTTTCTTTTTTTTCGGGCTAATCATAGCTCAAGTTATAGCCAAAAATTATTTCAGAGGCGACAATTAGACCGAAATAAATTTATAAATTTGCTACTGAAAAATTAAATTTCTGGATGTTTCATGAAGTCACAGAAATATGATTTCATTGTAAATTAGTACTGTGATAAAATACAAAATTAACAGTCGTTAATTATTTTTTATGAATTGTAACTTTCGAAATTTGTTTATTAATTTTCAAAATATTTTTAAGATGTTGATTTTTTTTAAATAGTGATCTAAAAGATCATCTGTGATTAAATACTTTATTATTTTAGATCTAATTTTAATTGAAATTAAAAGTTGAAATTAGACTAAAAACAGATTGAAATAGAAGTAATAACGATTTATATGCAAATTTTTAAATGTATCATCAATCATAAACAAAACCTATTCTACAAATATTATAGCATAATTATGTTATTGGGTATGTACGCATCTATTCTTCACAAAAACTAGGCTGAAAACTCGGAAAATAGCCAAATTTCACTAAGACGGATATTATTATAATTCCTGTTTTACTCTTTGGTTGTCGCATTTTAAAACCCACATATTTCAATTTAAGGAAATTCCATTAAGTTCTTACTTTCAAAAACTGAAATAATGAAAATTCGTCTGCTAAAAAACAATTTCTTTTGCTAAACTAACTGTTGCCTTTCACATGCATATATTTATAATATTTATATTTAAATTTTAAAACGCTAAAAAATAATGTGACTAAACTAAAAGCGAAATAAAAAATAAAGTAAAACAAATTAAAAAGGGGAGAGACTGTTCACTAACAGGGTCGGGCAAAGTTGGTAGGTGTATCGGTTACCTAGGTTACGGCTGATAAATTGTCTGAAACTTCAGAAAAAGCTGCTCCGTTTTAAGCACCTCGATACACTAAGCTGATGTAAATAAAGTGGATGAAAAAAAATAAAGGTAAAACTTCTGGCTATTAGTAACATTTGGAAAACATCTTCTTGATTGTGTTTACCCAGAGTTCTCCGCGGTAAAAGAATCTCAAACTAATTTCATTTGTGTGGGGCTGTTTGCATTGACGTTGGATCCACTCTATACCGGATATGAGGAAGAGAAAGAAATAACATAATACTACTTTGCTTCATTTTTTTAAATGTAATTTTTAAACCATTTTATTTATTTAGTTTGTAGGAACACTATTCGGAAAAGAAAAGACGAAAGGTTTTTTGATGCTTTGATTTTTATTTTTTTAGGGGGAAGAAAGGGGTGAGGAAAAGGAGAAGGACGAAGAAGAAAATACGTAAATTTATTTTGATGAATTATTTAACGTTAGGGTTGTGCTTTGGTCTTGAGTAAAGATTTTAAATTCTTAATAATGTTGATGTGTGTTAGCATTTTTGAAGTCAAAATATAGAATATGTAAATCAGAACACTGTAAGGCAAATGATTATCATTGAAGAACACTGAATTTTAAAGAATTCGAAACTTCCAAAATTGATAATACAATTCTTTGTTTGCTACATAACAAATTGTACCTCAAGATATAATGTAAGGTATAATTTTTAATTAAATCTAGACTCCTGAATATATGAATCGAGTAGTACTTTA
Source organism: Cheiracanthium punctorium (assembly GCA_038373885.1). Lineage (NCBI taxonomy): Eukaryota > Metazoa > Arthropoda > Arachnida > Araneae > Cheiracanthiidae > Cheiracanthium > Cheiracanthium punctorium. The sequence continues at coordinate 593,491 of JAWZYV010015947.1, read as the reverse complement.
TAGTTTTTTGAGTTTGAATCAATCAAAAGTGTAATATTCTTTCCCCAAAACGGAGGCTAGTTTAGCTTCTGAACATGTACCTTAATTTTGCTTATTTAAACAGCGTTGGTTTTAAGTGGAATAGCATTCCATCAATAATTAAGCATAAACTTAATGTCACATTTTGCTTATTCATAAAACTTTATGATTTAGGCCGGAGTTATATATAATCATGTTATTTTACTTCATCATTACTTTCATATCGTTAAAACTAAAAAAACTGCAATATTAATTCTGCTGGATTAAATGTGTATGAAATTAGCCTTAACAAACTTGAGAGATTTAATTAATCCGAGCATAGTTGCTACCATCAGCTGACCCCTTGGAATTTCTCGACATTCCGCTTCACTTAGACCTCAATCACCCAGTTCTATAAAACTTTTTCACTTCTGCTAACGCGTGTGTTTGTTAAATTGCTAATACTATGAAATTATACCGAAGTGACTTAGGAGGCTATTCCATCGTACAATATTTGAAGCTTTTATATGAATGCCTCCTTTTAATATTGAAATAACTTTTATCAGAACACCCTTTAGTAATCGACAACTCATGGTCTGTCAGTATTATTATATAGTTTTTAGAGAAAATTATGTTTCTTTTTTGTATTTTTGTATATATAAAATTTGTAGATGCGGTTTACACGTTATAAAGTGCACCTTTGGGAACAGCATAATTAAGAAAGTTATCTTCTTATGTGTACGGCATATTAAAATGTTATTATTAAACACGCAATTAATGTAGAAATGAATTTACTTGGCAACGTTGGTTCTATTAGTTATCTGAACCATTCTGTAAGATAAACTTTTATATTCAAGTTGAGGATACACTGCACAAAATTCGCAGAAATAATATTAATTATAATTATTTACTTTTTAATAAGTGATGATTATGTTCTGTGCTTTACGTATGGTAAACAGCATTCACAGGTTACTACAAATGAAATAATATGATTAATAATATGATTAAATAAGAACTTAATGATAAAGTAAATAAAAAACTTTGATAAAAACACACATAAGAAGTTATAGGTAAGAAGATGCGCACGTTTTGTTCAAAAAATGTTTTGACCTTCATCAGTCCAAGCCCTTCGTCGCAAGGAACACAGAGAACTGAAAATTTTTCTGTTCCCTGTGTTCCTTACAACGAAGGGCTTGGACTGATGAAGGTCAAAACAATTTTTGACCGAAACGTGCGTATCTTCTTACCTATAACTTTTTATGTGTGTTTTATACAAAGATTTTTATTTACTTTATCGTTTAACACCAGTAATTTGAGTGTTTTTTACGGAAGAACTTAATGGATTTAAAATAATAAGACTATATTGAATAACAACAAAATATTTGAATTGCTTCGATATCATCCCTTTTGTCAGAGCATCAAATTAATGTTCCCATTTATTCTAAAATACCACATGCATTTTTTTTAGACCGGGGTGTATAACTTTGTTCACACACCAAATCTATAGATTTGCAGGGATTTGTGTTCTCCAAACTTTCTTTCAAAAATGTAAACTTTGGAAATGGAGTGATCTACAGCGATTCTAGTGTTCAAAGAGAATATTTTTCTCACTAATTACCAGCCAGTTTTGCAGATTTTAGTAGTTATCAGAAACTGCATCTTTATTTGCCCAATCTAACACGTGAACGATGTTATGAAAGAGCCCGAGAACTTTTATTTTTATTTATTTATGCATTTCGTAGTTGCTTTGCAACAAATGAGTTGAAAAATTGAAAAAGGTGTTCCATCTTGAGATTATTAAAAAAATGAGTTTATATTTGTTGGGAGTGTGTAGATTTATATCAGAGAACGGCTTTGACTGTAATGGCTTTGAATTACTGAAATTTTTATCGAATGTGAGTTTAATATTTTAATATGAGTTTTGGGGCTTCGCTAAAAGTTTGAGATTAGTGTGAATTTAAAACTGTGTTAAAATTTATTGACGCATAAAATAAATGTTAACAGTGTTTGTTTTGTATCATCGTCATTGTAAATAAACATTTTTTGAATATTGCCGTCTATCCGATGGCTACACTGTTGCCGGATAGCAGTTACCGACTCACGTGTTGCGCCATCTGTATGCATGACTGGCATTATTCAACTTTGTAAAGGAAGTGTAACATCCTAAAGATCTATATTCATATTCTTTAACCTAATGTTGACAAATTTCATTTCAGCTATAAAGCCAAATTTTGCTCGCACGTTTCGGTTTTTAAGTACTGAGATTATAACTAGAGTTTTTGGCAATTTGCTACTTTATTTCAAATATCTAACAGTTACTTTTATGCTTTAATACTTAGCAATTAATTTTATTCTTCTTTCAATAAATAATTGCTAAAATAATGAGTTACTTTTAACAATTAACAAATTTTACATGCTTTCAAATATGAACTCACATTTTTTACTATGGTTTCGACTCTTGTAGAATCTTAAGATACTCTGAATCTAGTGAAACCCGTAGTTTTTAGTTTTTGTAATGCTTGATATAGCAGAAAAAGGACAGGATAATTGAATATTGTATCATGATGAAACTTTTTAACTTTGTCGTCTGAAGAAGATCTAATTTGAATCGCTTACAAGCAAGAGTAATTGGACAGAAGATTGGAAACGAATGAAGTGGCGGAGAATATCAAGCAAATATTACACTTGTTTTCAAAAACATTTTTAAGCTAATGGATTGCGGAGTTACAGTACATATTAATATACTACTTTCTTGTACAAAATTAAGAAAGTATTGTTATCGCGAAAAATTTTGGCCTTAAGAATTTCGCCGTTATAAAAATTGGCGACTTTTGGGAAGCTATGGCCAGATTTAGTACAAAACAATTTTCAAAAATGAATCCAGTATGGTGATTCCATCCTCTTATGTTTAGCGAAAAACTGTTTAATCTAAATGTTATTTTAGTATCGTATCTCAGTTTCAAATTTGTTTAAATTAAGTGAATCAAAAATACATACAATAATTTGGGGAAGTTCCTGCATTTAAAGATTTTTTTTGTTCATTAGAGACAAATTTGAAACGATAAGATAATGAAAACATTTACCATGCTCTTCCATCTTTAATTAGTTACTTAGTTATTGTACTTATTAATTGTTTTTTCAGTATATATATGACTGAAAATCTTAATGAAAAAAAAAAAAAAAAACCTCAAGTGAATTGTGGCATTTTCCTCCATATAGATGGAAGATGCCGCTAGTTATTATGTAAGAAAAATAATACAAACTTTTGAAAATCTCCCATGAATTAATAACAGCTACAGAGAAACAAACAAATCTAAAAAATGATTTTTTAATTGTTTAACTAAAACTAATAAGAATATAGGTTTTAATATTACCTTGCGCAACATTTCATTCAGAACAAATGATCACTATCGCAATCTTCGTAGTTATATATTCAATAAATTTCTCATATATTCAATAAATTTGAGAATCATGCCACATGAGAGTCAGTCACATGAACATAGTCATATATTCAATAAATTTGAGAGTCTGTGATCAGCCTAACTATGTATTACTATTTAATTTAAATTAATAGACCTAAGAGGAAGTGAAGCGTTATCCACTTCAGATTTTTTAAAATTATTACTATCATAATATTGCATAAGATTGGAATTATTTTTATAAATTAAAAGAAAAGTGAAATGTAGAATATAACGAATGAATGGGCTTCGTATGGCGCCAAAAGTTATTCAGCCAATAAAAAGGTACAAAATGTTATTCCCTGAAAATATTTATTACAAAAGATACAACAATATTTCAGATACTTCACAACCTAAGAATCATCGGAGTTGTAAACTTTATCATGCCGTGGGATAATTTTTTTTTATTCTAGTGTCAAAGAAATATGCTGCTTGAGAATGGAGCCAGCATGTGACAGCTATTTGCAGTCTTCGTCCTTGGGAAAGTGATAACCAGACATGAATTTCTTCAGGTACAAGTCGGTGGGAGCGAAATCGGAACTGTAGGGTGGATGATCAAACACATCATAGAACTTTCCCTGGGAGGAAAATGTTCCTAGACCCCCCCCCAAGAAGTTTCGCTGAGAGGTGTTTGAAATCTGCCATATAGTACAGATCTTGCTTCTACTGATATACATACGCAGAAATTCTTGTTCTGGAATCGATTTTCCACAGACGAAGACTGCAAACAGCTGTGACGCGTTGGCCCCATTCTCAGGAGGCAGACTTCTATGACACTGCACTATAGAAACATATGCTACGGTATGACAAATGTGTCCGGGTTTCCTATTTTGAGAAGTTGTTGAAATATTTTTATCTGTATCATTTGAGATAAATCTTTCCAGTTAATAATGTACAGTTCCTTTTCATTGGCCGTGGGAAACTTATTTTCCAGATGATTCTCGTATTTACACTGATTAGCATTTTTATACAACTTTGGAAAATATTTAATAGTAATATGAGTTTTTAAAATTTTAGTTTAACTGCTCAATTTTTGAAAACTTTGCTATCCAATTATTTTGTATGCCAAAATTTATTGAATGATGTGTTCATGTTTCCCCGCATGCAGAAAAATGGATCCTAAATATGACTAGACAATGTAAACAATGTTATGAAAACTTTATTCATAAAAAGGAAATTATAAACTTTCAAATGCATTTTGAATCTATGAAAACACTTTAAACTTTTAATAAATAAACAGGTTAACCATGCATCTCTTTATTCTGTGGTGTTAAATATTTGTATTATGTATGTTTTTATGGGATTGTTTATCATTAGTAAAAGTGTAGAATTTTTTCAGAAATTCTTTAAATACACGCGCAAGTGACAAAAGCACACCCTTTCAATCATTAGCATTCCTTTTAACCTTTTAACGCTCAGTGTTCCCGCTCTGGGAGCACCAAACTCGGACGTTTTGACTGTTGCCAGTCACGAAGAATAGATTTGATTTCTATAAAAATAGTTGCGGGTGACATTGCTCCACGAGAATCCTTTACTTTCTAGCACGTCATTTCCCGTCAAAAAATTATCACGATTATTTTTAACAGCACTAACATCTGCTGAAAAATGGAAGAATGCGAGAACAGCTGGATAGATCGCCCAATGCTGAAAGAAGGGCAGCCGTTGGCGTCTCTAGATCTGTGGCACGCGATGAACGTTTCTATCGTCCGTCATCTTGCTGGTGGTTACGTCGAGCGATGGCAACGGCTGCCCTTTTTTTCAGCATTGAGAAAGGGTTGCGCCTCAAAGGGTTAACCTTATTTCCTATTCAGGATAAATTTTTATTTTTTTAAAATACCTTCATGCATTATTTAACTTCATACATATTTGATCGTTTTTGATGTAGAAGTGATTCTTCTATACTTCAAACGGTAATCAATTCTCTGGTCGACTCATCGGACATTAGTACACTACTGCTTAGCCTAAGGTGAAGCTAATACATTGTATTAATATTATTTTTTTTTTTTAAATTTAATGAATAATTAGGTTAAGTTCGTCACAAGAAAAATTGGGTATTTTATCAGCCATGCTGTTTATTTCTATAAAAAGCACATTTATTTTTTATTTTTGTAGTTTTTCCTACATGTATTGGAAAGTGCTAAAAACATAGTGAATATGAGCATGTTTTGTGCTTTATATTATTATTATTCCGAAAAAATTATCCACTATGCAAAACAAATCAAAGCTGTTTTCTAAGTCATTCTAGCTCAGTTATCATGATCATCTCTTTATACACTAGTACACTACCGCTTATCCTAAGTAAATCTAATACATTGTATTGATAGGGTTTTGAAAAATTTAATGAAAAATTAGTTTTAAGTCTTTTATTTCAAAAAATGGATACTTTATCTGACATGTAATTAGTTCCTATAAAAATCACTTTAATTTTATTTCTGTAGTTTTACTGAAATATGTAATGGAAAGTGCTAAACACATATTGAATGTTAGGACATTTTATGTTTTATATTAACATTATTCAGCAGAAACTATCAACTGTGTAAAACGAATCACACCTGCTTTCGAATAAGTCATTCCAACACAGTTATAAGGGAGAAAAAAGTTTCAAGAGGAATCAATATTTGCAAGCATTCCACTTTTAATAAGGACATCAAAGTTTAATTTTCTAAAATTTCTTAAATAAACACAAAGTAATTTGAAATATCCTTCAGCTTTCTTTTCCCTTTTTTGAGTAAAAACATGCGATTGTAGAATTAAAAAGACGTTTCAGTAAAATTTTTAATTTTTAATTCTTTTTTCTTCTTCCGCTGGCATTGTCATATTCAAACACTCCCCCCCCCCTCCCCCTTCCCTTCACGTTCTCTTCCCATCTAGAACAAGAAATAATTTCAATATCATTTGCACGGTGCACGGAGTAGGTGTGTGGGTGATGAGGAGTCTTTTAAGGTGGGGGGGGGGGACGAAAGTGAACCAACTTCTGGTCAACATTTTTCCTCCTTTGGTTTCGGAGATGCAGGGAATTTTAATTACTGTTTTACTAATGGATTTTTTTAATCTATATGGTAATTTATAATATGATGTATAATCAGATTGAAATGCTTTTTCTCCCCTCCGGTTTTATTTAATCAGAGCTGTTTTTAATTTGTTCCGCTGTTTAATTAAATTAGTCTTTTTATTTACATTTAACTCTGTTCTTGTCTGTGCGGTTTGCCAGAAATTATCGAGAAAAATTTAAATTACATAAATAACTAATTTATACACATTTTTTTTCTTATAAAATATTAGGCAATTTATTTTCAGTTTTAATTGGAAATGCGTGGTTTAAAATATATCATTCCCTTTTTTAATATTCTCTATAATAATGAGTTTAATCATTCACTATAAATGTATTTTTACTTATGTTTAGGAAGCAAAATTGTGTTTATTTAAATGATTTTACTAACTTTAAAGTAAGGTAAGTTTTTACTCATAAATAATTGTACATTTTTAACATATAAACAAGCATGCATTTATTATTTCAAATCTCCCCCAAAATTGTGTTTCATTAATTAATTTTAATATTAACTTTATATCAACTATATTTTTCTTTTTTCTATTTTTCAAAGCATCTTGGTATTTATAAAGTTAATCACCCTAGACATTTTAATGCCTGAGTAAAATTATAAATATATTGGCTTAACTCTTAAGAGTACTTACTGTTGTTCTTTAGAAAAATAAAACTACGTTAGAAGCCCCTTCCCCCAAAAAAACCCTCATAATGTTCCTTGAAAACTAATTCTATAATACCCTTACAAACGATAAAATTGTTATAGTTTTAGCACCTACGAAGATATTAGTTTTATACAATAATTTATAAAAACAAGAAGAGTTAAAAATTAGAAAAAGAACATTTTTACTAACTGCATGGGTTTTTTCGCTACAAAAGCGTGAAATTAGCAATTTTGGTGACTTCCAGAAATAACATTTTCATTTTTGATATGTCATGCGTGATTCTAGTCTAACTATTTTTAAATAATAGCTAGTAAAAATCAATGTCAATTAATGTTTTTAAGGAAATATATTATGTTCTATTTAAAAAGAAAATGCTATTCCATCTAGTTTTCTTTAAGATATTTTTGGACTGAAGACCAACGCGATTTAAAATATTGTAAATATTGAACAGTAATCTTTGAGATAAGTTAACATTTTCAAAATACTAAGAATGTCCGAATACTCAATTCTTAAATATTAGAACACAGAAAATCTATGAAGAACTATTTTCACCAAAGGAGAATCAGATGTGTTTATTTTTAGAGGGCTAATTTTGTACAGTCTTTATTGTTTAATGGTTCTCTAATAATAAACTTGAGATCCTTTCGCTCATAAATATGCATTATTTTGTTTTCGATATTTTTAATGATTATTGTTAAAGTAATTTTCTATTAAATCAAACAATAAAAAATTTATCTCAGATTCACTTCATAAACAGATCATATAGTGAGTGCACTTTACGACCTCTACAAAACAGGAGCTTGATCTAAACTATTGTAATTGCATTTCCCGTGATTTTATAAAGACCAGTCGATTATTGCTTTTAAACTTAACAGGCGTTTTAATTTTAAATCACTTTCCCAAAGATATTTCGTATATTCAAATTACCACACTCCATGTAAAGTAGATTAAATAAATTGAAACTATTGAAATAATTATTAATATCGATACGTCGTCGGTGGGGTACAGCCTTCCGCTGTGTTAATTTTTTGTCGTGGAATATTTAGTAGCGGATCGAAAGGGAACTCGGAAAAATTAACTATCGCCAGCTAATATTACTCCCTTTAGTTGTGAAAAGATACAGAAATGAACTTAACATAACTTACAGGAAAAGCTTTGACATATTCTCGATTTGTTTATTAGATATTTTTACAACCTGTAAGGATGTTTTACCTACTTACGCATACTAGAAAATGTTGTTTGGAATTTTTATTGTTTCTTTTTTGTATCATAACCTTAGGCAGATAAAAAAACAATTCTTCTTATTTGTGTTAAATATGCAAGATCAGGCAGTCCATAAAAAAATTCTGTCGGTCCTTGAACATTGCATTGCAGCCGCTCGTATTAGACATTTTTTTTTTTCCAATGACAGTTTTGGTCATCCAGGCAATGACCACTATTAAGGCCGGAAGCGTTGACCATATCATTATGGGAACTCCTAATTGGAATCCTGCTCTTATCAGTGTTACCCCCTATAAAAAAAATGGCCAATTCTAGAGCGCAAGATGGACCAGTCTGTGTCGGGGCCATGATCGTGGAAAGTACCACAGTAACTAGTCATGTACGAAAAATTGCAGTACGTTTTCCTTTAATCTCATTTTTATGAAATTACACAAGTGTTGCCAGCATTTGCAAATTCTAACTGTACAAATTGCTCCCCCGATTTTTTGTGCTGCTATATTTAGTTAATTCTTAAAAAACTATGCAAAGCGAAAATTGACTAAAACTTAATCTAAATCTTCAAGCAAATTTGTTAGTTCTAACGCATTTCATGGCCTATGAATGATACTTCACAGAACATTTTAAATAAGTTTGTGATGTCGAACATTGTTTTTTAATTGGTGAATTAAAACGATTTATAATGAAGATAATTTTTACCGCTTCCTTGTCTACATGTCCGTAGAAAAGGAATTAATATCCTAAAAATGTTAGTAGTTGTGCCTTTTTCTCTTAGATTAAGGCAGTGAGTTTTAGATATGCTCTACATTTAAGTATAAAAACTTCATTGAACGTCAAACTATCCTAAAAAAGAGCGAGGATGTGTAATCTATACATACTTTTAACAATATTTTCCAGTTTGATTTCTAATATATATGCTAGAATTTAGAGACTGTAAATAATTTTTATCAATGCATTTCAAACAATTAACAGAAGTAACATTTTTACATTACGAATTACGCATGAAAACGATAAAACTTATCTTGCATTTTAACAGAGAAAACCAAATTTTTGAGCTAGACATGACATTTTAGAAGAGACATGAATATTTCTGCTAAAAGAGACCCACATTTTTGAGAGATGAATTGATGTGCAAGACGAGACTGGAACATTTCTGAAACAAGATTGTCAAAGTTAAGCCAAACCTAAACAATTGCAGTCAACAAATTTCATAACCAGCCAGGTAACTCAGAAGTGCGGGTTGGCTTTCAGAGAACTTTGAAGTAACTCACTCAGCTATGTTAAGTCAGTTGTTTAAAGTTTGGTGAATGCGATAATAAGACTGCAGGTGAGACCAAATCTTGATGCACGAGAAATGACTTCAGTTGCTTCATTTTTTGTCTCAGATTATTTCATGTCAAGCCTAAGTAAAATCTGTCCTAAGCATAATTCTTTTCAAAAATTAAAAGCTGTATATATGCTGAGAATATAATTAGTTTCTAAAATGTTTGATATTTTCCTAATTTGATGTTAGGAATTATACAAAGTTCTATATTTTTTATTAACTTATCAGTGATGAAAGGCTAGTTTAACCGATTACTTAAACAACAATAAAAGCGTGCAAAGAAAACAGTAATTTTAACAATATTTCAAATCTTGGAAATTCCAAGTTTTGATACTCTAAAAAAGCGATTTATTTTCGTAAATATAATTTCTCTTTTACAAACAGACTCTAACGGAAATGAATATTTTACATTCAAATAGCATTAATTTAATTCTGTTCTCTAAGATAAATCTTTTCCTATGTTAAAAAGGAAATTTCGTTTCCTGGCTTAAAAAAAAGACGTTGCTTAATAATTTATGACACACGGAAAAAAAATACCTGCATACTGAATGCACAAGTACTGTATTTTTCATACGGTTCACTACTGAATTAGGTAATTTCATTTTCCAGCCATTGCGTTAAAGGTACATACATGAATATATTCCACTTACCAGGCGGTGTGGGATAATTTATGCAAAAAACCTGGAGAAAAAACATTTGAAGCAGGATTTCTTTTGTTCTGGTGGAGGACTTTTATTATGTGATCTCCTAACCACTGGGATGAAAATACACATATCTACAGAGTTAATATCTCTCGTTTAATATATATGGAAATAAAGACAGTAAGAGTTAGATAAAAAAAAAATGTTCTTATGCTGATTGCTTTATAGCTGCATTTTTAAAGGAAAACTTCCATATACCTTTTTTTAGGAAGGTTTTACTTTTTATTTGTTTTTAACTTATATAATCATACAAAAAGATAACTTTTAGTATATTATTTTTCTATTTCTATTAAAGTTAAAACTCAGCAAATAAAAAATGACAGCAACAAAAAATAAATAAGTAAATAAGCATATTGTTTGTTTCTAAAACGTCAACAAAATGCTTTTTTAGAGTTGAATATATTTTTTAATTCATACAACCACTGATACGCACTCAAGTTCACCAAAAAATTTAAAATCTTACCTCTATAGTATGAATATTTTTCTTTCAATGCTTTACTAACATTTTAAACCAAAAACATCTTGATATCAAATTATGCTCTTTGTCATAAAATTTTACTGTTTCTTTAGCAGACATATCAAAAGAAAACCAGACTATACTTTTGGCCCATAGAACAAGCGAACAGTGGATTTTTCTCATTACCTTCTTTGCTAAAATTGTCGTTTTACCACCTCCCTACAAATCCTCTCCAGTATGCGGGTATTTAAATATTGACTGAGCTGTTTAAAGGGACGTTGGATCTTATCGTTTGAGATTTCATGTGTGTTACATGCCTTTAAATGAGTCGATAAGTAATTTAGAAGTGTAACGGAGAATATAGACTTTTTATGAAAATGCATTACAGTCCTTTTTTATGGGTTTGCAGAAAGAAGCTCATGTGGGTTGAATCAATATCTTAGAAGTTTAAGAGAAATGAAGATGCGTGCTTGAAAATGTAAATACTGTTAAAATGATTCTCGTTTCTGTATAAACATTTTTTTAGAATAACATGGTACTGAATGTTTTTAAAAGTGTATATTTTTTTCTAGCTTAAATATTTTCTGGAAGTAAATGGTTTTTTTTGAAAATAACCTTTTTTATCAAAAGTTGAAAGGTTTTCTTATGCTCTGTCTTCTTAAATATGAGTTCGTTTTTTACATCAGACTAAAGGCAGCAGAGAACTTGAAAGTTGTGAGGAGTTTAAATTTTCGTTCCGTAAAAATAGAGGATGGACTTTTCACTTTTCATCCAGTCGGGCCAAGTCACCTTTTTGGTTCTAAGCTTTGTATATGACCCGGCAGGATCAGTTGTTATAAAATGTACCTTATACATTAAAAAAATTTGGAAATGAAATTACATAAATAAATTAGAAGAACACGTGAACTATTATAGTAGAAATTTGATAATACAAAACTAGAATAAATGGAAGGAATGCACTCGAATATATGGTAGTCTTCAGGAGGTTTCTCATGCTGAACTGCGAGGTATCTGGCTACTGTATGAGTGGAAATAAGCAAACTTCTCAGCCCCTCAACCAGTCAGTAACGAGTTTCATGCAGTCGTCATCGGATTTACACAATTTTTTAAAGACAATGACTACAATGATCTACAAAATTCAACAGTTTGTTGGTTTAAATTATTTAAAACAGCTTTTTGTTATGGAATATTTTGCTCTACTTTCAAATTTGCATACTTATTTCTTACGGGTTTTTTATACAATACGAAATTAAAAAGCTCATACTGTTGTAAGTCAGTTCCATTTAATGCACTTACATGCATTAATTTAAATAAAAAAGTGGGATTTAACGATCTTCTACCATATTGTTCTTGTAGAACATGTATTTTTAGTGTTCATTAATAGTCTGTAAGCATATTTAGATAACAAAGGCTCTAACAAAGTTCATTTATTCAACATACAAGTGAAGTATTTGCTATCTTTAGTGGTATCTATAAAAATCATCATCGTTGATGATCACCTTTTTTAAATAAAACTGCAAGCAATGTTACAGTATGCCAAAATGACTCAGAAAAGTGTAGCAATGTCAGGTCTCTGGCGACTTACACATTTTTCAATGTATTTTGTAAAGGCTGAAATATTTTTATCACTAACCGGTGTACGAAGACAGTGTTTGCATCTTTACATTTCTATGTGTTTCCAACTTGTTTTAGTATACTTTACCGATCCTAAAAAATTGTAAAAAATCTAATGAGTAGAATGAATCGAAAGACAGTCAAATTTATATTTTTGAGTAGTTATAGCTCGGGAAGTTGTGATTATGGCATACTTAAGCTGAAAAAATATTCAAATAGGCAAGCTTTCGATCGTGCAAAGTGTCAATTTTTTTAAATAAAAATTCCCTTGTTTTATTAATTTTTAAAGATTTTGCTTCGTATTTTGTAACGCTATAGTGCAAAAATAAGGCAACAGGCAACAGGAACTGCTAAATAAGAAAAAAAACATCCATATATTTAGAGACTTCCTTAAAAATTACAAAAAAAATGCAATATTTTGACAATTTTTGCTAGCTTTAAAAGCGTACAGATTTGAATTTATTTTAATGCAACATAGTTTTATTTTGATTTAAGTGCAATCGAAAAAGATTGTATAAAGGAAGTTCTAGCATAATTATAGAATATGTTTAATAAATTGTGTAAAATTTATCTCAAAAGTCTTAATGTTTTAAAATACACTTGCGGAAGCGACCTTAAAATTAGATTTCTTTGAAAAGTCAGTAATAATAGATCGGGATTTCAATATTTCAATGTTGTTTTAATGCAGCGACCATTTTTTGATCGGTCTCAACACATTTTAACCCAGGAGAAGTCACGCGTGGCACAGAGTCCCCCCATGCATGGAAAATTAATTATCAGGGTAGGAAATGTGTATTTGAAAACATTCAAATGTATATTTGAAAATAGCCATTCTTCCTGTATCCTCCTGCCTGCCTGAATTCCCTTGGGATATGTACAGCTATTCCGATTTGTCTTTTTTGTTTCTCTGCTTGATACAATTATTTCATAGAATCTTGAGTGTCTCAGTACCCCAAGCGACCATTATTGCTTCGAAACTTTCCATTATGGAAAATAGTCTTGTTTCATTACTGGGGTGTTTTCCTTGTTTTTTTCTGGCTGATTATTTATCAAATTATGATGTTAAATTGTTTTATTATAATAATTACTATTATAATTATTACTCAGAATTTTGAAACAGAACTGATTGGGGTGACCTAGTTAGCCCGCGCGACTATCAACGTCGTGTTTGGCTCGCGCATTTTCTGACAAATAAAAATAAGTAAATAAAACTCTTGAGTGAAGAAAAGGTTTTTTAATTAGTTATTGCGAACTTTGTTTGTAATTAAATGATTTTTTAAACTATAACATGCTTTTCAGTTAAAATGATTGTAGTGACTTTATCATCCCACTCGACTTCAGTTTTGGACGCGCGACTTCCGCTAAGCGACAGCTTGCGTATGGCACAGGAACTTCTTTAAATCAAGTACTAATAAGAACCATAATGTATTGTCTTTATTTTTTACTTTTTGGGAAATTTTTATGTAAGCCAGTGACCAAACCCAATCTCTCCAACCAAGAATTCCCAAGAGGGCATATGTTTATAGTATTTCTAATTATAACTAGGAAATAAAATAGATTTTAGAAATCTGCTTTGGAAATTATATCTTGTATTGCAGTATTATACAAAGAAATATATATTATCTGATAATTACTGGTACAAAGATACTTTATATAGATAATTAGCTATAATATTTCTAAATACAGGTATATGCATACGTGATGTAAAATCAGTGAAACTACATTAAAAGTTAATTCATCTCTCTTATTGTACATATTGAAGTTGAGATGTCTATCATCATTTATTAATATTTGTAAATCAAGAAAATTAGTACTGTTATTTGGTAGAGGATTTTTAGCTTAACTTTTAATTCTAAATTATCAGGATAGGTAATGTGCAATATATATCTGTGTTATGATAATTATCAGTAGCTTTAATAATAATATCATCTATATTCCTATATAATATAGGTGAGGAGTTATCATAATGTTTCTTATAATTAAATAGATAGAGGCCAGCTAAATAATTAGAAGTAGATCCACCTTGTGGTATACTTAAGACTTATAAAGTTTATAAAGTTTTATTATTGCGCAGTATATAGTTATTAGACAAAGGGCTGTCGTGCCAATGTTGATGATGATGATATTATAAACTTAAGTAGACTTTTGAATGAAAGTTGTGATGGTAAATTTATTGTATTAGGTTGTAACGAAAGTTTCCCGCCACCGCAAACTTCGTCAGCACACAGTTCTCGTTGGCGTATTTGCTCATATTTTGTCAAACGATTTTTGGCATTTGAAAGAAAGAGGTTTACTTTATAACACTGTGTTGTGAAATCTGTAAAAAATATAGTTATCATTAAGTATAAGGTGTCTCAAACGGAACTATCACTCTAGAGGATTAGAACCATCATTTCTTCCAGTTGTGTTGCAAAAAGTCAGCTACAGAATATCAACGAATTATGAGTACAGCTTTAAGTACTATTGTTGTATCATGTGACACTGTGCAGGTTTGGTACCGAAAGTTCAAAAACAGTTATCTAAGGAGTTAGAAGTTAGTTTTTCAGGCAGATATGGCGGAAAACTTTCGTTACAACCTTATATTTATGCTATTATTAAATAGATCAAGTATTGTATTGTACAGATCATCTAGCCGTGTGTTATTAAATAGATCTTTAAAGTCATGTGTAGAGATAGAACAGATAGTTAGTAAATCTTTTTATTTTATTTTTTCGATCATAGCTGTTACTAATAGATATGGAGTTGCAGTTGGCCTTTAATATATAAATTATGCATAGAAGTTAGTATTTTAAGTAATGTTTTACTAGCTATATTATTGAAAGTATTACATCCAATAGTTTACACACACACACACATATATATATATATATATATATACTAGCTGCGTGCCCGTTCTTCGCACGGTAGGAAACGAAAATTTTCCTTACATGTGTAATTCGAAATTATTCGTGATGTGGAATTAAAAAAAAAAGAGCAAAATTATTTGACTCTTAATGTAAAGTTTGTGTCATGAGTACTAACCTGATCATTGCAGTATAATGACTCAAAAAACTACGTCAGTGTCATTCACTATCAAAAAAGTGGAAAGCTTAATGGTTTGCAGAGAACTCCTGGATTTCAAAATGTCTTATTTCTACATCATACTGTTTTTTAGGCTCAAGTTGTAGCATTAAATACCTAAGACACTACATGAAATGGAGCACCATTTATTTCTTTCCGAAAATGTACCACATAAGGAAAGTATTGCAATCATGAAAAAAATTCGACTTCGAGATTTTGGTGTATTTACACGTTTTGAGGTCTTCTGAATTCATTTATGCTATTTTCAAGAGATGTTTTTAAAATAGCTGCGCACCGGCTCTTCATACGGGAAGAAGGGAATATTTTACTACTAAAATCATATCTGCATGTGACAAAACAGAATTTCATTTTTAAAAAAGTTCAAGTAATCTCTACTGTTGAAATTACTGCGGGATATATTAACGCTAATTAGAATTACTTTTCGTTTAGTTGGTTGTAAGACAACCGTTGAAAAAGGATAAACACTTTTAATTTCATGAAATATTTATTAACGTGGTACATTGCGATTTATTCATACTATCTTTACAAATCTAATAATACTACCTATTACGTACATTAATACTATCTATACTCGCTTCTCCCTCTTCAAGGCTCCCTTAAAAGAAACAGCTTCGATTATTTGGCCTCAATGGGATCTTTTGATTCTGTGGCGATTCTTTGCAATTTACGCATTAGCATAAATAATAATCATTTCACATAATGGTTGCCATTAAGGAAACTCTCCATATATATTTAATTTATACATAGTTTTATAAGATTGGCATATTTAGCGCCGTAAACCATTTCATCTTACTGTGGGGAGAAAATATCCAAGGGGTGCCATTTTAAATATCCAATAGCGATCTTGATTTACAAATATTAATAAATGATGATAGACATCTCAACTTCAATATGTACAATAAGAGAGATGAATTAACTTTTAATGTAGTTTCACTGATTTTACATCACGTATGCATATACCTGTATTTAGAAATATTATAGCTAATTATCTATATAAAGTATCTTTGTACCAGTAATTATCAGATAATATATATTTCTTTGTATAATACTGCAATACAAGATATAATTTCCAAAGCAGATTTCTAAAATCTATTTTATTTCCTAGTTATAATTAGAAATACTATAAACATATGCCCTCTTGGGAATTCTTGGTTGGAGAGATTGGGTTTGGTCACTGGCTTACATAAAAATTTCCCAAAAAGTAAAAAATAAAGACAATACATTATGGTTCTTATTAGTACTTGATTTAAAGAAGTTCCTGTGCCATACGCAAGCTGTCGCTTAGCGGAAGTCGCGCGTCCAAAACTGAAGTCGAGTGGGATGATAAAGTCACTACAATCATTTTAACTGAAAAGCATGTTATAGTTTAAAAAATCATTTAATTACAAACAAAGTTCGCAATAACTAATTAAAAAACCTTTTCTTCACTCAAGAGTTTTATTTACTTATTTTTATTTGTCAGAAAATGCGCGAGCCAAACACGACGTTGATAGTCGCGCGGGCTAACTAGGTCACCCCAATCAGTTCTGTTTCAAAATTCTGAGTAATAATGAAGTGTGAAAATTTTCTTTATTTTTTATATCCTCCATAGTCCTGTCTCCTGAAAAACATCAAACTGTGTAATCTCGAGGAGCTACTTATTCCCATTTTAATTGTGACAGGGCGTTAGAGTTGCAGAGTTTACAAATTTCACACATTTTTTTTTTAATTTATGACGTCACTGTTTGACTGCCGTAAAGGATACCCCGGTAGATTAATTTCGGAGTTACTTTCGATATTTCGCATAATTGTTTTCAAACGGTATCATTAAAACTTTGCGTGACCTTTATGGAGGAACGTAATTCAACGTTAAAATAAAACTATACTCGCAACCTGCATGCGTATGTTAGGCAACGCCTGCGCTAAATTAAATGCCAAAAATAAAAATAATAAATAGAAAAATTTTAATATATCGCGCTTTGAAACGAACTTTGTAACTTTTAAAATGAACATTTTCAGCGCCGTGAAAACATTTCAATTTTTAAATAAGCACCGGATTAAAATACCACTTCTAATAATAATAATCGTGAATTTCTTAGTTTATTTCTACAGTAAATTTTAATCAAAATATCGTCTCCCTGTGTTGAAAATAGAGCTGGAATAAATGAGTTAAAATTATGGCGTAATTTTTAGGTATCTTAAAGCATTTGACGTCATAGATCCTCACTTGCGAATTGAAATTCTGATATCCCATTTAAAAACTCGATTGGTTGAAAAAACCCTTTTTTCTAATCCTTTCTGTGGCAACAACCGAACATAAATTCTCGTGCCGTGATCGCAATGTAATGAATGGCGTAAGATCGCGTTGATGCTATTAAATTCTAAACATTAGGCTGCATTAAAATTCGTAAAAAATCATCTAATTTACATAATTTTTTCGTTTTTATTTTAAAAGAGGGAGAAAAGAATGTTTCACGATTTGTCAAAATATCTAAAAGTTATGACGGATAGAATTCAAGATGCGACAGTTTTAAAATTATTTTACCAAAAAAAATCGTGAAGCAGATGTTTAGTAAAAAAATTCCTAAAAATCGGTAAATCAGGTTAAGTATTCAGAACAAACTGTTTTTAAAAGAAAATTTTCTCCTCTATCCGATGATACAAATGCCGTTTTGCTGCGAGCGTAATTTCCGCCGTTATTACGAATTAGGTGAGAAAAAATGCCAAAAATCGCATAAAACATAAAATAAAAAAAAATCTAGGTCGAATTTTGAAAAAATCGCTTCGAGGTGCACAACTACATATTTACATCTTCCCGAATACCAAATTTGGTGTTTCTAGGTGTAGCCGTTTGTCCGTAACGCTGCAGA
Organism: Cheiracanthium punctorium; assembly: GCA_038373885.1. Classification (NCBI taxonomy): domain Eukaryota; kingdom Metazoa; phylum Arthropoda; class Arachnida; order Araneae; family Cheiracanthiidae; genus Cheiracanthium; species Cheiracanthium punctorium. Next base: position 575,084 of record JAWZYV010015947.1, on the reverse strand, counting down.
CAGACACACACACACACACACAGACACCTTCTTTTATAATAAGTAGATAATATATATATATATTGATTGATTGATTGATTGATTGTTGCAGAAAACTCTGCTTAATTCCTGGGTTCTTCATGCTAAAGTCCAATGTATGATGTAGTTTTAGTAAAAAGTTAATTTTTCAGGATGAAACACAAACTTTATTGCTCCTAAAACTTCGCCGAACAATTTGCTCTACAAAATCCACATGCACTAATAGCCAGTAACTTGCTTATAACAGTCCGCTTAGTACAGAAGCTTTCACAGAGGCTATATTTCTCACAAAAAGTAAAACATTTCCACAGGCAAAAATTCAATGGTAACTTACGAGGCAAATTATAAACAGTCTCTCAGGACTCAGCAATGAAGAATTTGCGCAGAGCACTCAAAAATAAGCTTCTAAAAGCAAGCGAAATATCGCTTCTAGAAGCATAATTCTCAGCGTAATGCGAACTCAACGAGTGTTCGGTGAAAACTAACTCTGCCGGCCCGTTCTGCCCCTATTTATAGATGTCGCCGAAGTTAGTAGAAACTTCTCGAGGAATCTATTTCTCGAAGTGTGAAAGATCCCTTGAAGTGTGAATTTTGATTACGTCATGGAAATGGAAATGAGTAATACTACGCTACAGCGCAATATTGATGCAAGGAAATAAACATTACAGGCCCCATTAGCAAAATCGTGCCAAATGACCGAAATGTCTGACTGAAATGACCGAAACTTTTTGGCAAAATATCGCCAAAATAAGTCCCCAAAATTGAGGCCAACTAAACCCTAGCACCAATATTTCTCGAGATTTCTAGAAAACCCTCTGCTAACCTATGGGGAAACCCAAAACTCCGTATCTCCCATTCTAGTTAACCGATTTCGATGCAACAAACTGCAGAATTTAATTATTTGACGTATATAATACGAATTTTAAACTATTTTTAACCTCAGAAAGGTAAAATAAACCAAAAATTCGTAGCAATATATCTTTGTTTAAGTATATATGTATTTTTTGTATATGTACGCATTTCTATACATACATATATATATATATATATATATATATATATATATATATATATATTTATTTATTTAAGTATCTATAGACACTCAAAAATGTAAGTTTCTCTTTTTCCGATCCACCACTAAAAATGAAGGAGCCTGTAACGCACTGTATAATGGAGTTAATTGTGACAGTCATCTTCATTCTAGAAGCAAAAACATGTATTCAGCCATTATTGTTTTAAATAAAAAGAAACAGAATTTTTACATTAATGTAATAAAATTATCTGGTGTTTTATTTACAATCTCTGATTTAGCTCACAATTCCCCAATACCATGGCATTCGCTACATAGATGTTACAGTAAATGCTTAAAATTAGTAGAATGCTAAATAAAAATCTAAGCGACAAAAACGGTAATGAGATACATACCCAGAAATTAATTTGCTGAGGTACATGCATGTTTTTTTGTATGTATATACCACACGATATCGACGAAACATTGTCCCATCTCCGCTATTCAATATCTCTCCTTATTATCATATAAATTAAAAATGAATTCGAAAAAAAAGATATTTTTAAAAAAATAAGCGATCTGCAGATAACTAGAATAAAATGAATGGTGAACCAAATGAATTCCCTTTCCTCCTTTTCTGCGTTTGCTATTGTATTTGGAGAAAAATGTAATAATCAGAATCCTCGTATACTAAATAATTCATGAGAAAGAGAGAGATTGTGTCAACCCACGAAATCTAATTAAAGATATTATTCTACATTGATTAAAAGTGAAATGTATATTAATTGTATTGCGTTTACAGATTTGTCGAAAATGTCTTTCTGAATTGGAGCGATCTGCGCTATCGTTATGTTCGAAGAATAGACGGATTTTTTGTATTTTAATTGCTGAACTATTCTTGTCTTTAAAATGTGCATCGTTTGTTTACAATATTATTGTGAAAACTGAAAGAAGTTCATTGTAAGTTTAAAATGTTAATGCTACAGTATTATAATTTAAAACTTCATTATTTTGATTTGTATTTAAAAAAAATTAGTGGTTGCTATGCAGTAGTATTGTTTCATTCACGAAATAGAAATATACGTCGGCGAAAATGTCTTAAATTTAAAAAAAAAATCATCGTCATTAAAAATTAAAGATATTTTTGAATGAAATGTTCTTCTTATAAAGTTACATACGTTTAGAATTTTAAAAATGTTTACATTTTATTAAACATATTTTTAGAATTTAAAAAAAATCTCATAACAATGCATACTAATGATTTCATGCAATAAAGATTTTTCGATAACTAAATTTCTTGGAACTTCCTCTTGTTCAATATTAAAAATCATTTTATTTTGCATTATTTTCAGTTTAATGAAAAATAAAATTCTGGAATGAGACTCCACTCGACTTTCCGAACGCTGCATCTTTACCTAAATAAATTTCATTCAACTCAATATGATCCAGTGTTTAGGCACTAGTGCACTTTCAGTTACTTAAGTGTAAATTCCGCTTTGCATACGAATACTTTTTTGTAACCCTGTAAAAAACTGTAAGCCGTACACTCGCCGAAACTTATTCTGTATGTAAGGCAGTGACTTATAATATGCGTACCTAATTTGAGGTCAACCGATTGAATCATTTAGACACTAGCTCACTTTAAAGTATTTGCATCCTTAGGCCGTAATGCATAAAAATTACTTTTTGAAAAACTGTGAACAAACCATCAGCTCTACAAACAACAAAATCTATGCAAGACCGTGACCTATAATATACAAACCCAATTTGATCTCAATCGAATGCACCATACAGACACTAGCGCACTTTCAAAAATTTCCCGTCCATAGACCATAATGTAAGAGAACATTCATTTGTTTCCCTGTCAAAAAACTATGTCCTGTGCATATCAAACTCTATACAGGCTGTGTGACGGTGGCCTATAATATACATATTCACTTTGAACTTATTCGAATGCAGCATTTAGACATTAGCTCACTTTAAATGATTTGCATCGGTAGGCCGTAATGTATAAGAATTATATTTTGCAATACCGTGAAGAAACTATCGACTATATACACACACCAAAACCTATGCAGATCACATGACCGCGACCTATGTTATATAAATACCCAACATGGGCTCAATCGAATGCCCCGTTTAGAAGATAGCTCTTTTGAAGAATTTTCGTGCGTTCCCCATAATATCTTATATAATAAAATCCGAGCATAAAGAAAGTTTGTAGCGGACTATGTATTGTTGCAGAATATTCTGCTAGTTTCTAGGTTCCTCGTTCTAAAGTCCAGTAGGTGTAGAAAGTTCTAGTAAAGAGTTCACTTGTCAGGATGGAATACGAACTTCTAGAACTTTGTCGAACAATCAGCTGTACGAAATTCCCAAGCACAATCCGACAGTAATGTGCTTTTAACAGTCCGAATTATACAGCAGCTTTCACAGATGCTGTATTTCTCACACAGAAAAAAAAACACTCCCACAGTCAAAAAAATTCAGTGGAAATATACGAGGAATTTTGTAACAGTTCCTCAAGATTCAGCAGTGAAGAGTTTGCACACAGCACAAGCCTTCAAAAAGGCAAGCGAAAATACCGCTTCTATAGCACAACACAATTCACAGCGTAATACAGCCAACACACTCTTTGAATGCTCGGTGAGAAACTGACTTGAATTATCCGGCCTGTCTGCCTATTTATACCCTCTGACGTAGTTTCTAGAAAACTCGAGATGTGTAGAAAGACCCAGTACAATTGCGTTTTGATTACGTCCTAGAAGAGAAATACAGTAATATTAGGCTGTTATGTGATGTTAATTCACTAAAACTAACTTTACAAGCCCCATTGGGAAAATCGTGCCAAATGACCAACATGTCGCTAAACTTGGCAACTTTTGTCAAAATATCGCCAAATTTGACGCCAAAAATAAGTCCCAAAAGTGAGGTTAGCGAAGGCCTAGGACCAATATTTCTCGAGATTTCTAGAAATGCTATTCTAATCAATGGGAAAACCCAAACTCCGTATCTCCGGTTCTAGTTGATTCCCTAGTTGTCTCTAGTTCCGGTTCTACCGATTTTGATGCAAAAAATGCAAAATTTACCTATTTGGCGACGATAATTATACTCGCAGTAAATCTGATGTTTGGATTATCAGACAGAGGAGAAAAGTTTCTTTAAAAACAGTTTGTTTTGACTATGTAGCATAATTTACATATTTTTAGGAGTTTTTTAAATGAAGATAACTTTTTTTGAAATTTGTAAGATAATTATAAAACTGTTTCATTTTTAATTCTATCCGTCATAACTTCTAACCCTCTTTTGAAAGAAAAACGGGAGGTGGGACATAGATTAGGAGATTTTTTACGAATTTTTAAGTAAAGAAGGATTTTCAATTCAATAACAGCTGCTTAAAAATTTCTCTATCATACCTTGCGGTATGGCTGTCTTGGAAATTGCAACAATGAATAAAATTGCTCTTTGAAAAAAATAAATAAAATTGCTTTTAAATAAGATTCCGAGTTTTCGTAAGTGAGATAGATCTGCATCATTTTGATGTAACGAATTTCAAACCCCTTTCGAATCTCAATCAGAATAACAGGCTATCCCAAGCAAAAAATACGCCGCACATGGAATAATTCCGCAAATTCTCTCATTTTCGATCAATTGAGGAGTATAGCTATTTATTAAAATTTAAGATTTCATATCATTTTCGGATTTCATTCTCGCATCCTGAAATCTATTTGTCAGAATTATTCAGTTTTTTAAAAATTTTGTCAAGTAATAAAATGCACATTAAGGCCTTCATTCAAAGAAAAACAACAAAAAATATTAATTAGGGGATTTTAAACAACATTTTGAATTTTATGCTCGCAGGTTTCATAACAACGACAGGATTGAATAGTTTTGCTGTAAAAGAAAGCATAAATTAAAATTAAAGGACAAGTATTATGCAAGAGGTCAAAAGTTCGTTGCATTTGCTATGGGTAAGAGCCTAGTGCGCATGTGCAGCTTCGGGTGAATTGAAAAGTTTGTTGCCAGACATACGAAGGAATAACTGCAAAATAGCTGCAGTAACATTAAGAATCTAATAATTTTTTTTTAATCCGAAAAATAATTGTTTTTTTTTTTCATAATATGTATTTTCATTTTCCTAAACTCTGAACATTAACTTAGCTTTCATTTCATTGTTGAATTTGGCAGCTTAAATGGTAGCAATGGACGGGGTCGTACTTAGAAAAATATTTTGGGAGGGATGGGGGTCCAAACGTTGGAAAGGTAGAATTTTTCAAATAGACTTTATTTTGTGAGTAAAAATTGAAATTTTGGGAGGGGGAGGCAGACCGTAACCCCCCTTTCCTAAAAATGTCCTTGGTAATGGATTCTGTTACTATAGTAACAATTGTGATAAATATGAAAATAGTTTTTTATGTTAAATTCTAATCGTAAAGGAATTTGACATCATTTTTGTGCCACTAATTTCAAACTGCATAAAAAACTTAGTGAGGATAACGCGCCTTACGGAAAAATTGCTTCACTAAGGTAGCGGTTACCAACCTTTCAACGCCCCCACCCTCCGACAAAGGCTAACTAACGGTGGCGCCCCCTCACTTTTCCTTTTTCAGCATACATTCAGTTTTTTGTTCCTGAATAATGAAGACCAAGTTGCCTTTTCTGCAAAATAATGCAGGAGAGGAGGGTATAATGGAATAGTCGCGAAATATGGAATACCGAGTTTTTGGCTCTTTAAGGTGCTGTTGTCACGTGGGAACACCATGAACTACTCAACAAAGATTCCCGAGAATGCTACAGTGCAATGAGAGATGACCGCTTATTTTTGTTATACCACTCGTTACACATCAAACTGTGTTTTGTGATTTTCAAGAGTTTTCCACATAACTTTTCAAACTTTTTAACCTACTAGTATGCACGTGACTTGAACACTGTTCTTGCGCATAGTGTGCACTAAATGAATTGAAGTTTGCTATACTGTGGCGGTTTCGAGCTGACAGTGTTTTCCCCATCCGTTTAATTTTCCTAGATGACGAGTCTGGTATTATTGAATACTATGTAATATTTTAATGCATTTCATGCCATCAATCAAAATCCAGAAAACAAAGACGAGAAATGTATCTTCTGTATCAGAAAATTCTCCGAAGATGAACCAGGAGAAATTTGGATTTTTAAAAGAAATATTTTCGTAGCGTTGTAAAAAAGCTATTATTCCTATGCACACCAAAATCAAAACTGGTCGGTTGATGGTGATCTATAATATATATTCCAAATTTTAGCTCAATGGAAAGCACAGCTTAGGAGCTATCGTGTTCATTTAACCCTTTAAGGCGCAGTGATCCCGCTCTGGGAACACCCAACTCTAACGTTTTGACTGTTGCCAGTCACGAAGAATAGATTGGATTTCTATAAAAATAGTTGCAGTGACATAGCTCCACGAGAATTTTTTACTTTTTAGCACGTCATTTCCCGTAAAAGAATGGTCACGATTATTTTTAACAGCACTGACATCTGCTGAAAAATGGAAGAATGCGAGAGCAGCTGGATAGATTGCCCAATGTTGGAAAAAGGGCAGCCTTGCCATCGCTCGACTTAACTACCAGCAAGATGGTGGATGATCGAAACGTTCATCGCGTTCCACAGATCTAGAGACCTTTTTTGACGCAGCTGGCTGTGCGCGAGCACAGCCGGCTATCGTCAAAAAAGGGTCTCTAGATCTGTGGCACGCGATGAACGTTTCGATCGTCCGCCATTTTGCATGTAGTCAAGTCAAGCGATGGCAATGGCTGCCCTTTTTCCAGCATTGGGAAAGGGTTGCGCCTCAAAGGGTTAAAAATTCACACACACACACACCTCTCATACACACATACATACACACGCACATACATACATATATCTCGTAAAAATAGCATCAATGAATTGAGAAGACCTCAAAACGTGTAAATACTACATCAAAATTGAATGTCAAATTTTTCATGATTACAATACTTCCCTTACGTGGTACATGTTCGGAAAGTAATAAAATATATGTGGACGGATAGTTAAGAAGTAATTTCGGTACGATGTTTCAATACCATTCAGTGTATAAGGCATTATTCACAGCATTAGCTAAATGTGTTTTGAAAACAAAAAATTGTTTGAACTAGATAATGAGCTTTTCATCTTTTAAACCGCTTATTCAGCTAAGTGATTATCAAATTAAGTTATACCAAGGATCCAGAACCGTCTTGAGCTTTATAACAGTTCATCTTTCAAGCTCAAATAGTGGCAATTGCTGTACTTCTAAACCGAAGAACTACCTTAACAACGCTCGCTCTGTTGTTAGCTATGCTTCGTACTAGACATATGTTTCATTTTCTGATATTCTTAGTTGGAGTTCCTGAAATCATTTAGTATACACTCTCATTTACACGGTATTCTATCACATTTTGAAGCAGCAAGTTTGATGTAACAGTATGATTATCGAACTCGGTAATGTGTAATGTAACGTAATAAAATAAAATAAAATAAATAAAAAGTAAAATGAAATAAAATAAGCGACCTTTTTTCATTCTTACTGACTTACAAGTAATATTATTTTCCACGATAGTAAATTTTCTCTTTTAAAGAATTATAGTACGTTTTGGCTTGTGTGAATCACTGCATTTTAACTTAAATTTTAGATTTGAACTTTCAGTATAAAGCTCATCTTTTTGTCGGATATTTGAGTTAAGCATGTCATCATAAACGCCAGAAAAAAAAGGTCATTTTCAAAAAATATAGAATGAATTACCATGCACATGAAAAAAAGTTAAATAAATATTAAGAAAAATACTATGAAATTTATAAGACATTTATTATAAAATAATCAACTATGCCACTAGACTTTGGTACAAAATTATTAAAGCGAAAAAAAATAAAGAAAATAAAATAAAAAGTCGTTTCGATTGTCTCTTCTTCACATTTAATATGAATTATTAAATAATAATAACAATAAATACTAAAATGAAGATTTAAGGAAATTTTATAAGTACACTTAAAAACACACCAAAATACATTTGGTTTCGTTGCAACAAACAGTCTTGAAAGTATAACTAAGTATCGATACAATCTAATATTTCACTCGTTAAGCAGGATTGTAAACTATGGAAATATTGTATTTCAAATAATTATTTTAACATCTATATTTTAAATTGAGAATTACTTCTCCCTGTACAAGAAAAACACAGTAATATTTTTAATTAGCTCTCTACTGTTATTATGATTAAAATCCTCCCCATGCGAGACCCATAACTCTAACTCACATTACTGTAGAATGTGAATTTTTTTGTTTACTTATGATTAATTACCTTCATTGTTTCAATCTTATCGCGTTCATAATATTACAAGCATCACACACTTTTTTCCAAAGTAAAAGCTCTTTTTTATAAATTAATTTTTATGCTGATAGAAAGACTCGAGATAATATGATGCGGTATTACGAAAAAAAAATGTTGTTTAATTGATTTCTTTAAATGTCATAGAACAATATTAGTATTTCTTTTATTGTAAAATCAACATGTTAATTGCTTTCAAAAACAATAAGACTATGTATTTATTTGCTAATAATAATAACTGTAATGGATCATATTTCTTTTGTAATGCAGAATGTAGTTAGAAAAAAGTGTGCGTTCCTGGAAGCTTGTGGATAATTTGTTCTAGGTTCAGTCAGATGTTTCAACGTTTTAAATTTTAAAATTAATAGTATTTATTTTTATTTTTTTATTTTTTGAATTTGTTTGAAAAATACAAGTAGCATCAAATATAATTGAAAGCAACTAGGAACATCGTCCTTCAAAAAGCAAACACAATTCTATTTCCACGGTAATTAAAAACTAAATATGTGTTTATTAAGAGTTATTGGTTTGTTTTACTATTATTTTTTCTTTATTGTATTAAATTTTGTGAAGTAATGAATGCTTAGGACATAGTGTATATTTAATATTTGACATTTATTATTGAATACAGTGCATGTAAATAAACTTAAGAGTCACAGTAAAATATTTGCATTCAAGTAATAAATATATTAAAATATTTTTAAGCTGCAAGCAATTATTTGAAAGGAGCATTCAAATGCATAGCAAATTTTTTCTACTTTCATAAATTGTCTTACAAATGTATATAAGTATTTATCGTATACAAATGAAATTTACTTTAATGTTCAACTATCAAAAATCAGTAAGAAGATACCGCTGTTAAACTAACGTAAATATATCTGCATCTTTCAAGATTCCTATTAAATTTTTCTGTGTCCTTCTAGTTTAGAATCTGTGTACAAATTTTAATCAACTTCCTATCGTCCGATCGAGTTGAAACTATGATTATACCGATAACTCCGATGGCACTCAGTACTATGAATTTTTTTCAATATTCCAAATAGTTTTTTTAACTATTAAATGTTTTGCTTAAAATAGCTTTTTCCTTCACAAATCAGCCGGTTTTCACCGAAATATTAATCGAACTCTTTTATCACCGCACCAGTGTGTGATCGCAGTTGACTGGTTTAGGCGAATGACTTGGAATTCATTGTATATTTTGCCGGTGTAGATTAGAGATCCTGTCTACTGCGTGTAAAATTCTTTTGCTCTATATAATTTAAATCCTAACTATATTCCTGCAAAACTGATTTTTTCTTATTTCGCTCTTTTCCGAGCATTTTATGAGCTTGTTTTGTTACTATTTTGTTCAAGTTCATAATTCGTTAACGAATTTTAACTCAATTCGTATGGTTCGTCTAAGCGGAGACATTGCTTAGACGTTTTTCTCCAATAACACTGAATAAGCGTTTCATTTTTGGATAGTTTTAACAGTTTTTTTCATCTATTTAATGACTTTTCTCTTTTTTCAAGAATCTTATTTTCAGCACATATCAGCTTGTATCAATTATACTATTGATCAGAATCTTTCGAAATTTGGATCAATAGAAAGTTTTCTCGATTCTGCATTGGCTAAATCCGTTTCGAGATTCTAAAACTCTATATTTTTAATTTATTGAAAATTTTCGGAGTAATTAAATTTAACTACTACTTTAAGCTTCGATTTATGAAAACATTTGTAGAAAACTTTTACAACAGCCCATGTTTTCTAGGGTTCCTGTTGCTCACCGAGGCTGCTTGGATTCAATACCTCTTACAGGAAGTTAAACTGTATGTGATGGCGTAAAAAAGGAAGACGTGGTAATTTTCTTAAAAAAAAGGAAATTTTCCAAATTGTTTTAATGTTTTTCCCATTGTAAAAGGACCACACGTATTGTGCATAAATTAGAGTACACGCCAGATCGTCTACAAAAGTGACAGTTTAAACACAAAAGAATGACGTCAAGTATATATATGACACTCAAGGTAAATAGACGTGTGAGAAACGAAGCCCCTGAATGATGATTCGGCTTAGGGCTGAAACTGATCATCTAAGCCAACCAACGGAAATCACTAACCTATGAGAAAAAAGACATATGATTAGAAGCCCTTGTGCAAGTTTGTGTGTGGGGAGGGGGCACGGAATAACTAAAAAAGGAAGGAGGGCATATTCAACCTGGTCAAGGAGAAAATCAGACGTATGGCAACAACGCGCTGGAGCCCTAAAATTAAAAAACCCACTGAGTTCCGGTTACTGATGACGATTACCTTGATATTCCCCAACTCCTGACTGATGGCTATGAGATATCTGAAGATTGTCAACTCCTGACTGATGGCGATGAAATACCTAAGAATTAATCACGTCAAACAACAGAAGGGTGTGCAACCCCTGCGACTTGGTGAACATTCTCTTTTTAATTTATTGTGAATAGTGACCCTCTCTTTACTGGCCAATAAATGTTTATACGGAATGTTATATCTTCCCAGGAAATATCTTATTATGCTTTCATATTAAGCTTTCAACTGTAAGTCGAATTGCGCCCCATAGATGATGAACATGATCTAAAATCCCCTGATAAAAGTCATATTAATTTCGAATTCAAATATGTTAATTTTAATGTTAGTGTATTGTGCATTTTAATTTAGATAATTTATAAGACTACTTAACAAATAGGTTATTAGAGGCACATTTTCGTGGACTATCACTTTCAGCCACCTCAGTTTAATAAGAACACACCTACCCCTGACTAACCTCCACATTTTACATCCAATATCTTTTTAATGTATGCATTCGACTCATTATGCAAAATGAGATTCTTCCAGTGTCAACTCTCAGAGACAGCAATCATTTATCGAATTTCAATCTCACTATGCTAACCATAAAACTATGGAGAGAAAAAAACTCCTGTTGTCGTGGCCGAGTGATTGAGACGATCCTCTAGAATTTCATTGAATTTTTAAACAGGATATTGCAATTTACGTAAATAACCGTATATGTTTTTGAATTCGTTTTTCTTAAAAAAATGAAGTTGAGATTTAACACTAATATCTTGAGGCTTTAACATTTATTTTGATTTTATGTATGAGCAAGCAGTTAAGCGTCTCAAGCTTCCATAGGCTGTGTTCTTTTTTTTTATTTATAAAAAGGTGTTGATTAATGACTTTTTCAAGCACCTCCCACACTAATTGATGAGCTGGGACAAGTTCGCTTACTGAAATAAGGGTTTGAACTTAAAGAATGAAGTCTTCGAAAATTATCTTTAAAATCATTTGGTACTCTTTTCTGCATCTTGAAATAAAAAACTTGAATTTTTATTTATTCATTTTTTAACTTGCTAAAAGGTTTTCATAATTATGCGTTTATAAAAAACGTTACAATGCCATAATACTGATTATTTACTGCAGTAAATTATATTTCCCTTTACATACTGTAGTTAATTTTCAATCCTAACCAATTTCTTATATTTAAAAAGAAAATGCATTATCTAAAGCAATTCCTTTTTGTTATCCTCTATATATCCATTTCTAAAAGACTTTAAGCAATCATTATTTAATAGCATTCTTAAGAATAACATTAAAAAATTGTTTTTATGAATTGAACTCCGTAATTTCAATTAAAATAATGCTTGCATTGAAAATAATCTTCAGACTACAAGTTCGTAATGAATTCCATTAGAAAAGAGCGAATATCATATTGCGCACAGTTGAAACGATAAAGCTTATGATTGAAATTTTTATTTTTATTTTCATGTAATCATGCAGAGAGGTATTTTTATGTATGTATTAATTAGCAAAAAATAAAGAACAGGAAGGAAGAAAGAGTGGGACACAATTCTCTTTCGTATTTTTTGTTTTATTGCATCCTGCTGGAGAAAGATCGACTACTGTTCCTGAAATTAGCTTCCCGTAAAACTAAAACGCAAAAAAAATAATCATTCTATGAAAAAATTTATTTTTTAGTGAAAATATAAATAGGTTGGGTGTAAGCAACTAGAGATATTGCTATTTTCTATCATATAATTCATCGATTACTTCAAGTACAATGTTTATCCCAACAGAATCATGGTTTTTAACCCTCTGACTGATTATCCCGCGATTTCCACACTGTAAAAAAAGTCTGTAAAACGTACAGAAATTACTCGTATTATTTACAGAATAAGTCTGTTCGTAAGAAAAAACAGTTTTTTTCTGTTTTACCTTCACCCGCGCATGCGTACTAGACGAAGACGTTATTGCTCAACCTTGAGGCTAATTTTGCCTCCGGCGCAATTAAAACGGCAAGACATTGTACTACGTGTCGTTAGCTGGAGCTGGAGAAAAGGGCCGGTATATTTAGTTACAACTGCATACGTAGGTTCAGGTGAGTGTTTACTCTTATTGTAAGCAACAATATCGGCCTCCTTTGGTAAAAAAGTGGCATGTAACATTGAGGGGAGGGGGAAAATGGTTTCTTTTGTAGAAAATATTTCCAAAAAGGTTGAATTCTTTTTTTTGGGGGGGGCAGTTACCCCTCCGTTTTCCCTTTTAATCCGTCCTTGGCGTTGAATGATGGGAAATAGAACAGTTTTGGAACTTGATTGTGAATTCGAGACTTTTTACCTACAAAAAGAAACGAAAAAAATCACCTGTGAATTTTATATATTTATTTTAGACTTACGGGTGAGGGGAGGGGGGGGGACTTATTTGTGTAAAACTACGCATCGAAACCAATGGACCAACCAGACAAATCGGCATAATGATTTTAAGCAGTGCAAGGCATCACTTGATCTGACGTCATACTATGACGTCACTTTAGCGACTCTTTCTTCAGCTACTTGCGATTTATGTGCAAAAGTTTCTGGCAACACTGATTGGAGGTGACGCTCTGGGTCGGCTAACGAACGATACGTACCGTTCACCTCACCATGGCACAACGTTTATATCACTGGAAATGGTATACGGTCGAAGTGTGAAAGTCCCGGGTGCAGGTCCCATCGCTCGTCCGTCGACCGTTAACCGTTCAGAGTTTTCCATGGTTTTCTCCGGAAGTTAGCGTAAATACGGATTAGGACCCCTTCGAAAGACCCCCACGGAGGGTTCCCTTCTTTCAAGGAAACCTCCCCAAAGCTCACTCACCAAATGGAACGAATTTCACACAATCTCAAGTACACACTAAAAGGAACGTACTGTGTGAAAATTAGCTGCTATCTCTTCATAGAATTTGAGAAATTAAAGGTTAAAAATTAGTTAAAATCTCGCCAATTGTAACCCTTTAGCTAGCATTTGGTGACAGGGATAATTGTTCGAAAAGTTGAAACGCTCACGCGAGTACGTACTCGAAATATTTATAAATCAGTGTTTACTATACCGTGTTATATTTCAACGTACTGGGTTTTTAAGTAGCTTAATCTCGTTTTCTACTAGTTAAACTGAAGTCCTATAATCTTTTTATTTTAGTTCTGAAAGTCCCTGAAGAAAGTAATTTCTTTTATTTGTATTAACACATTGCAAGCTGCAAATTCAGTTTACGCATAGGTGAGGCATTTATTTTAATTCTATTCTTTTTATCCACATGATGATACTATGGAGCAAATATACTGAATGTTGTTTTTATGCTTTACGCGGAATTTTCTTCGAAAAATATGACATTGTCTCCATGCACAGACGAAGAAAAAGTCTGCAAAATCAAATTGTTGAAAGCTTGCAAGATTATCAGAAAGTAAATGCAACACATTTGGTAGCAAATGAGCAATGCTTATTACTCGATACCCCTGAAGATCCTATATTTTCTAGTTTAGAAAACGAAAGCATTGACTTCATGTCCAGTGAGGACATCATGCAAATAAGCAATTTATTTCTTGAAAAGATAAGGAGACTGCGGTAAAATACTGGTGGGATACAATAGTGACAAAATCCCGCAGTTTACAGAGTGTTCAAAATTATTTCAAATTTGTTACAAATAAAAGGCAGTTATATCTGTGGGAAAAGCAAATTCAGAAGAATGGCGATTATAAATATAAACTGAAACAAATTAAAAAATATACGTTTTAACACTTCTAACACGCAAGAAAATTACAGAAAAATGTACATGATTGTGATTTACAAACTTGGGCTTCAGAAAAGGCATTCGAATTAGGACTGAAATTCCGCGCATCTAAAGGATGGCAGTACAGATTTTAAAAAAAGATTAAGATTGTGAGCAGGAAAGTTTCAAAATTTGTTTTGCTGAAAAACTCTCGGTCAATGGAAATTAAAAAATTAACGCAGGCGTTCGTAAATAATGTAAATGTCTTTATAAAGGATTCGTTGTTAAAACTGACTGATCAAATTTTTATGCTGATCAGTCAGGTTTTAATTTAGAAATCCTTCTAGACGAACCCTGGAAAATTGAGGATCGAAGCAAGTAGAAAGTGAGATTCAATTAAAAAATTCAGTGACACATTCTTACACTGCAATGCCGATTTTAAGTAAAAACAATAGATTGTTATAGCTATTACATGTTGAACATCTCGAAAAAACTGGTGAATTCGGAAAAAATTAAGTGCAGCAGTTTTCTGACATTGTGTTAATGAAACAACTTAATAATATATTTCTTTCAGGGTCAAATCAAAGGGGTGGAGGAGGGAATTATAGGGTGAAACCCTCCCCTCCAAAAAAAAAAAATACCTTACAATTTTTTAAAATTATTTTTTTAATACCATTGTTTATTTCAATTCTTATTTCGCTAAAGAGCTAAGCTTCTTGTAAAAAGCTACGTTTAACCTCCTATGCATGCATAGATTTTATGTTTAAAAAATATTTTTGGCCAATTTCCTCCACCACCCACCCCCCTCTCCAAAACGGAACCAGTTACCGGCCTGAATTTTTTCCCACCATATGTTCTGCGGGGTATCCAGTGAATCATTGCTGTAGATGAATCCTGACCTGTGCTTACTTAAAATGCTTATTAAATAAGCATATTTTTGTAAACGCATTTATAAAAGAAAATAGAAAGCGCCAAGTAGCGATAGAGGTTCTATTCAGTCGGCTCATACTCATTTTTTATTAATTAATTTTAGCTTTAATTTAGGAGATAGCAACTAATTTTTACCCATTAGGTTTCTTTAAGTGTGTACTTATGACTGGATTAAATTCGTTACGTTTGGTGAGTGAGCTTCGGGGAGGTTTCCTTGTTTGTGTTGTCCTTCTGACGAGGATTTATAAGCGGATTTCGAGTGAAGCACACAAATCCGATATACTTGTTCACAACAACTACGTACCGCAATTGTTCTTGGTTTTGGGGGAAATGAACAATAGCAACTACCAATGTGTGGCACAGTGGTTAAAGCCACTGACATTGGGAGATGGCTCAAGTGGAGGAACAGGGTTCTGTCCTCTCGCGGGGCCGTCGGTCTAGCGGTCTGGAGTTTTGGGCGGTTTTCTCCAGATGTAACGTGAATACGCGCTAGATACCCAGAAAAGTCCTCCCCCAAGGCATTTGACCCCCCCTTGTGTTTGTCCTTTCTTTGACGTGGATTTATAAGCGGTTCCTCGTGAACAAGCACACAAATCCGAATACATGTTCCAACAACAACAACAACAACAATAGCAACTTCATGTAACAAGTTAAGTACTACTCATAAACTGTTTCTCATAAGTTATTTCCTTATTATAGTGTTTGTTTATATTCATTGTACTTGCTAATTGGTCCTAGAACTGTAGTCAGCATTTCTTATTGTATAGTTATCGATATGTTAAATATTTTGGAATGAGTGTTTTTGTTCGCAATAAATTTGTTTGCAGTGCTCCAGTAAGTGAAAGAATATCGCTGAACTTAAACATCGTGGCACTGTGATAAATTTATTGTTTATTTTCAGTGTTTGTACTTGAATAGTCGTCTAACACCGAACAATTTAGGATGTTTTTAGTGTGTATGTGTGCAGGCGCGTAGCCAGGAAAATTTTTCGGGGTGGGGGATATATCCCGATATCCCCCCCCCTGGCTACGCCCCTGCATGTGTGCTCTGGGGGACTTCCCATCAAATATAATATATACACTTTCCAGACTTATAAATTTCTATCTTCTATACTTACAATAAGAATTCTGGTTTTCTAGGAGTATCTTAAAGTTTCCTGACGCGTAAGTGCCGTCAATAATTTAAATCAATGGATATATCTCAATCAAGTTTATGACGTAAACCAAATTAAAGAAATGATATATTTCACCTTTTAACGTATAAAAGAACAGAAGAATTGTATCTACAAATTATTTATAATTTCCTTGAAATATTTGTTATGTAGTTTTAAATTTGTACACACTTTGCAATTCTTTTTGCATATTGCATACTATTATTTCTTAATCCTAGTAAAAATGAATCAAAGAAGCATAGTTATACGCTTTTTTTTCAAAGTTAATGAAACACTTTTAACTACAATTTTCTAAACATATAAATAAATCAAACCACATAGCAATATTTTAAAAAGTGTGAAATTTATATGTATATAGCATATAACTGTTTTCTTTGTTTTATTAATACACAACTGGTAATTAAAATAGCAACACCAAGAAGGTGACACTCTACACACAGTGCAGCAATTTTAATGTGTAGTAGTATATCTTATCAAAGAAATATTTCTAGCTTCATAACATTGTGATTTTCTTTTTTCTACAAATTATGTCATTATCAAAAACAATAATCATTTTCTTCAGTTTTAAAAGTAATTTTTCATTTGTACAGCTAGATGAACAGCTAGATTTTGATTTGAAGTAATTTTACAGTGGGGATTTTCTTGTTTTTTGTATATTCAGGGGTGACTTGGAATTCAGGGATTTGGGAAATTTTATGTCTAGAAAAGTCAGGGAATTCTGCAAAAAATCTCTTCTAAATCAGGGAGATTTAAAATTTTTTACAATATTTATCGTCATTTGATGCAGAATACCGTGTTTACTCGCGTAATAGTCGCACCCCCGTTTTGAAGCAGAAAAAATAGCTCTTTAGAGTTACAGTATTATATAGTAGATTTTACCCGCATAATAGTCGCACCTGGACTTTCAACATGAAAAATTGACAAAAAAGTGCGACTATTACGTGAGTAAACATGGTAGTTTTGGCTTCTGGTGATCGGAACAACTTTAGTATTGGTCATTATTGGCAGTCTTTGTCATAACTTTGTGAAATTTTCAATGGCATTAATATTTTATTTAAATATTATGTATTCATTTTTTAAATTCTTAAACAGGGATGTATAGATTTTTTTATAATTCTTATTCACTATATTTTAAGTTAAAATTTACTCTGTGAGAGGGGTTCCACCCCCTCAAAAGCCGTTTCTTTCTTTTAAATAAATAGAATGTCAGTTTACTAACAACCATAGTCAGATAAAAGAAAAAGCTATCAGCGCACATAATCCAAAACTATCTGCAAACTCATATGACTTATTTAACGAGGTGGGGTCCTGGGAGTTCGGACACTCCCCCCCCCCCTCCCTGAAATTTTGATTTTTGTCACTATAATGATAGTCTTTTTGTGAAAAGTTCTGCCTTTTTTACGGTTTGGACTCCTCTCCCCCTCTCCCAAAATGTTTCCTGAATACGTGCCTGCTCGTGATAACTGAATACATATTGCGTATATGAACTTGTGTATATGCATTCAAAGCATACATCTGTGCAACCCGCTTGCGCTGTAGTGACTAGCTGCTGCTGTTGTGAACATGTATATCGGATTTGTGTGCTTGGCTCGAAGTCCACTTTTAAATCCTCGTCCGAATGACAAAACAAGGGAGTTACCCTCTGTGGGGTCTTTGTAAGGGGTCCTAACCCATATTTACCCTAAGTTTCGGAGAAAATCACGAAAAATACCGACCGGTTAGGTTGACGGATGTGCGATGGAACCCGAACCCGGGACCTTCACATTTCGGCCGTCTACCAATTTCAGTGATGTAACCACTGTGCCATGGTGAGGCTTTGTGCAAGATAAATTGTTTATTTATTTTAATGCATAAATTTTAAAACCATTTCATATCAGTGCCTAGTTATAAAAGTATTTTTTTAATATTTTGCTTATTATACAGTCTGATCATCAACGTTTTAAATTTCAAAATCTCGAATCATAAGTGTAGTCAGTGGCCAATATCCTGAATCAAGAACCCTAAACATAAATAGAAATGTTTTATTGAATACTTTTTGTAAGAATACAATGAAATATGTAAGAAAGTAATTAAAAATTAGTGCAGATCTGATCGCTCTGTAAGCAGTTCTTTATAAAATTTTACATTTAAAAAGAGAGGAATGCTTAAAAATTTGCGCTTTCCCCTTTTAAAAAGTTGAAAATTTGATTCTTTTTTCTTATTCATTATTTTTTCAAAAAGATTTGTCGAAAATTAAGCATATTGTTAAATGTAGTAAAATATTTTATCATGTAAATTTATTTCGAATGTTCAATAGCAATGATGCATACAGTCTTCTATTTTAAAACAAGATGGTAATTTTGACATTTTAATTTGGCAGGGCAGACCCATGGTCAGGATTTTTATTCGGGGAGGCTCAAATATTCAAATACCATAACTTAAACATAGGTATCATGGGGTCCTATGAAAGGTGCAAGAAAGAGCCCCCGACCCCCCGACATAGTCGCGGCATAGTGATCATTTTTAAAATACACTGGAACTTTTTGTATTTTAGTACTGAAGTGCCTGAAATACTGAAATAAGCCTTCTCTAGAATAAGGGTCTTCCCTAGAATATAAGCCTTCCGTAGAATACTGGGTGGATTGTGGTAATGGGGCCCCTTTGGTGCCCCTCTCTTGTGGAGGACGCGGGGCTGCAGAGCCTGTTTCCCTAAATCCGCCCCTGTATATAAACATACATATTTGAGCTTTCGAGGGGGGTATGTAGCTCCTCAAGCCTCCCCTTCCCTGGCTACGTGCTTTTCGAGGGGGAATTACAACAAGTGCTGCTGAAAAATAAAATTATTATGCTCCTCGCTTGTGCTAACAAATTTCAGTTTATAGATGAGTCAAAAGTAAAATGTGATTTTTTAAATGTGTTTAATTCACTGAAGTAAATTATTTTGTCTCTAGGTGTTTGCTTGGAATAAATCTTAACAGAGGATGCAAGAAAAATCCTGATGTGAAAAAACGTGAGGCCGTTAATATGAAAATTCTCAATTTACTTAATAAAATGTCGGCATATGAGCTAATTGACCACTAATTATATATTAAGAAATATCCATGAATACTGGAGAACAAATCTATAAAATTATAAACAATAAACTTTGTAAATATTCCTTTTTTTGTACTTTGTAAATACTTTATAAATACTGTATTTTTTTTCTTAAAATAAATCTAATTTTTCACAATTTTTCTTGACGTATTTCTTAGATTATTAATGGATATTACAAAAATCTAAGCATAGATATATCATGCAAGAGTAATTTTAAACTCCTAAAAACTATTTCTGAAAAATAAGATGCATATATGTATATACATTAAAACCTCTACTAACGGTCACCTCCGAAGACTGGTCATCTCTTAAAACAGACACTGTTAGAAGTTTACAGAATTGAATTGAAACTATTGAATTAACATTATTGTGAACCTCCAAAGAACGTTTGTCTCATAAAATGGTCATTATTTTATGGGACCAAACGTAGCTGTTTTTCAGAGGTTTCACTCTATATATGTAGTATTTACTTGAACGACGCCATCACTACATTAATCAATAGTTTAGAAGCAAACATATATATTATTTTAACTACAATGACGCGTTACAATCACCTAAAAAATAAACCTTACAGTAAATACTTCCACTAACTTCATTTACTACAAATACCCCAACCATTTATTTAGGGACAATTGGCATGACAAACCGATACGCTTCCCTCCCCATGAACATAGAAATTGATGGATACTTGATGGATAATATCAAGAAATAATTTTGAAAGCATTAAAAAATAAACTTTAAATTTTATGCTTGGAACATCTACACTCCCACACCTGATCCATTGATTTGTGTATACATTTTCGTGCTTTGAAATGCATTGATTCATTAGAAATCAGCATCTTTGATTACTGTTTTACTTGATTGATAGCAATCGTTCTTATAAATCTTTCTTTTTTCAACACTAATATTTTATTTTCTACAGTTACTTAATTTTAAAGTATGCCCTTGGATGGAATTGATTGAAAATAATTAATGTCACCTATGATTTCAAAACATACTCAAGAATTTATTTTCATTAACATTTCGTAGCAGAATTTTTTTTACCACTTAACAGGGCCGAGGTCGTCGAAAGAAGCTAGTATATCATAAAATTACTGAATTTTTTAAGTAATTGTAAGTAAGTAAAATTTTTAAGTAATTTTAAGTAAGGTATTGAATTATTAAAAACAAAAGAAAGTTGTTATAAATACGAAATATATTTCATAAATAAACTGGTTTTTTCTGTAAATTCCCAAATCAAGCTGTAAAAAAATGTTTAAAGTCTGCTTCATTGACAGAAATATAACGTCGACAAAATACGGGGAATCTGGAAAAATTACAGATTTCTTGAGTATCTAAAAATAAATACAAAACATTTCTATAAAATAAACGGAGAATCTGTAAAAAATTTTAAAAATACAGAAGAAATCAATAAAACGCATAGAAGATTTCTGTAAAAGAAACAGAGACTCTGTAAAAAATTACGGAACACTTCTGTAAAACACACAGAAGATTTCTGTAAGATAGATGGAGAATCTGTAAAAAATTGCGGAAGACTTCTGTAAAACATACAGAAGATTTATGTAAAGCATACAGAAGATTTATGTAAAATAAACAGAGAATCTGTAAAAAA
Organism: Cheiracanthium punctorium; assembly: GCA_038373885.1. Classification (NCBI taxonomy): domain Eukaryota; kingdom Metazoa; phylum Arthropoda; class Arachnida; order Araneae; family Cheiracanthiidae; genus Cheiracanthium; species Cheiracanthium punctorium. The sequence continues at coordinate 553,898 of JAWZYV010015947.1, read as the reverse complement.
TTACGGATTTCTGTAAAACATACAGAAGATTTCTGTAAAATAAACGGAGAATCTGTAAAAAACTACAGAAGACTTCTGTAAAATACACAGACGTTTTCTGTAAAATAAACAGAGAATCTGTAAAAATTACGGAAGACTTCTGTAAAACACACAGAGGTTTTCTGTAAAATAAACAGAGAATCTGTAAAAATTATGGAAGACTTCTGCAAAACACACAGAAAATTTCTGTAAAATAAACGGAGAATCTGTAAAAAATTACAGAACATTTCTGTTAAATATACGGAAATAAACTGGCGTCCTGGCTGACAGTTTTTTTCTGTAAATTTGACAGACTTTTTTTTTGCAGTGCACGGGCAACTCGTAGCAAAATTTGCTCATTCCCTTCCCCGATTTTCGTTGGCAGGTCTTTTTCTTCCTGTATTGAGGAGAGCATCCCGTTCTCATGATAAAAATCTATATAAAAAATATTTTCTATAAAAAAAAGCGCAACTAAATTCTCCAATGTATATAGATTCGAAATATGAAAAAAAAAATTAAACAATTTTTGAAGCGATTTTGGTCCACAAATTGAACACTGAGAGGGTTTTAATAATCTAACTGTCGTATAAATGTATCGATTTATATATTTTTATCTGTATATTATGTATTCATTTGCAAGAACAACAAAGCATTTCAAATGATTTTAGGTTAATAGAATCTGCATGTAATAAACCTAAACTATTTTTCTTTAGCCAAAAAGAAAGTTTTCAGTCTTGGTCTATTAGGCGGATTTTTAGTTCTAAGAAATATGAATGAAGGATTAAGCTATCAAATCATTTTCATTTAGGATTTATTAAGAAATAAGCGCATTTTTGATGTCTAGACGAGACTGGATGCCAGTTTTATTTACATATGAACATAAATTCTCTGTAGAAATTGTTTGTGAAAGTTAAAATTTATAAGCCATCAAGTATATTTGTCTGATTAAAAAAAAGTAACATTTTGCCGTAGTTGTACACATTATTTTTATTTGTGTCAAATATTTTATATACTTTTACATGGAAATACATATTCTTGCAAAGTCCAATGCATGCTGGTAAGCAAAAGGCATCTTTGTCTTAGAACGTAACAGTATTGTTTGTGAGAATGTTTAAGAAAACACCGATTATGCTTTTCCCAAATATGGTTTTAAATGTCAAAAAAGAACGTTTTCTTTAAACTTAAATTTGCGATATTTTACAGGGCTTTCATTTGCTAGTAAATATTCTGTGCCTAGTACTTTTTTCTTTAAAAATATTTTATGAAGGTTTCTTTACTTCAGGTTTTTCTCTAAATATAGTTTTAAATGTCCGAGAAATGTTTTTTAAACTTAAATTTCTACTCTTTTATAGGTCTTTCCTTTTCTAATAAAAGTTCCTTACCTAGTATGCTTTTTTTAATATTTCAAAATATTTTATAAATTTTTTATGTTTCAAAATATCTTAAAATTGTATAGTAAAGTATATGTTTACATTATTAAGATTTTCTGGAATAAGTAAAAATGCCACAGCTTTGAAACTAAGAATACTTCATCTCACAATGCTCAGTGTTACATGAAATCCGCAAAAATGCAACAAAATGCTGCCTCGTTTAAATATCTGAAAATCACAACAATGTTTGTTTTCATAAGCAAAAAGTATAACGAAGTCGATTAAATATGATATTTGCTCGTTTAAAATCTGTAATCAATTGGAAAATATGGTAATGTACATACTGCGTGCGTGACGTCATTTGTTTATCTATGAATAAGCGTTTTCTAAAACTATAGTTTGTAAACGTTAAAGTTAAAGTTTTTTGCCGTAGTTGGATATATTAGAGTGATTTGTGTAAAAAAAAATTGTGTAAAGGAGAAATAAAATTTATGACGAAGAGATTTTATAATCCAAATACTTACATTTCATCCTGATAAATGTATGTCTATTCTGCGAAACAAAGTAGCTCACGCAAAATATCGTAAGACATTCTTCAATAAATCAGAATTGGAGGTAAAAGCCAATATATGAAAATGCACAAGTAAATACAAAGTAAGCGGTTGTTTTGGTAGCAGAAGCATCGATATAAAAGCATAACGTTTATAGTTGACTCTAAATTCTGACCAGTAAAGCAAACAGTATTATTCTTAAGCATGAAAAACACGCGTGCTTCTTTATTACCTTTCTGACATCTTTATGTGTTTACTTTTACTTTTATTTTAGAAGACAATTGATGAATTGGTAAAAAATTAATATTTGTACCGCGATTAAAATCTTAAAATTGCGGAAATGCATGTAGATACTTAGACGTATTGTAAAGTAATATCTCTTTTTGCATACAGTCACACAAAAGATTTTTAGTAAGTTTCTAATTACACACCAGCCGCGCCTAAAAATATATTCATATTTGTTACATTTTTAACAAAGAATATTTTATAGAACTCATTTTTGTTTCTTTGAGAAATATATGTGATAAAAGGGAATGCTAGCCATCCACCTTATTTGGAGGGCGAATTCCAAAATGATCTACAATTGATTATCGTATTAACCCGAATATAGCGCGCCTTCGAAATTTTTCATTAAGATAATTAGAAAAATTCTATATTTAGACCTCCAGTTTAGTGCCAGTCAGGTTTTTAACGGAAAATAGGATCCGTCAACAAACATCACGTTATATTCGAGCCAATATGGCACTAAGCATTCATGTCTGTTAGATTTTACAGCAAAAATGTTGTCGCTCTTATTTTTATAGAGAGAGATGTGTGAAAAGAAAGTTTTGACCCTCTAATTCTCCATGGGTTACGAATTTGAAAAAGTCCGCATTCCGTTACGTTGCAAGCCTCACATGTGGGTCATATTTTACATAGTTAATTTCTGCAGTTTCTCCTAGTTGAAACATAACATATTCCAAAACAACATTATTTTTGGTCCACCCTAATTTTTTGTTCTTATTATATGTATACAGAAAAGAAAGATTACAAATAAATTCTAAAATCAATTTTCATAAATTTATTCAAATATCCATAACTTTGTGCAAAAAATTAAATCTAAAAATTATCCAATGCAATCGTGCAAATACAACTATGGTGTTATGGAGAATCAAACATTTTGCAAAGGAAAAACAGGATAACATTGAGTGAGTTTTAATATAATGCAATCGAATCTAAGAAAAAAATAATCTTTCTTCGTTGCCTTCTAAATTAATTAGAAAAAATTACGAAGACGGGCACAACTTTGTGCATCTTCGTATAGAAATAAATCCGCTTTTTTTGTAAGTGATGTTTTCCACCGAAATCGATATCTGGCAGACAAATGAAATTCAAAGAAGAAATAATTGGATTGTATTATCAAATGTGACATTTTTAAAGCGCATTTGTTATTTCTAAATTTAGGAAAGGTATTTTGACGATGAACGTATTGTCATTTGTATGATTTTTTTTTAATTCCATTCTTATAAGCAAAACTGAGATGTTGGAGCATAAAAAATGTATTTGACGAGTTTAATTGAGATATGTAGCCAAAAAAACACATATTTTTTACAAAAAGGAATACATGTAGCTTACACATGTATTTAATGTACTTTTACAATGCCTTTTAAAGAATATCGACTTCATTGAAAAATATATATTCTAATTTCAAATTTTTGCCAAAGCTCATAAAAGTTCATTACAATGCTAACTGTCGATGAACAATAGATATATTACGCAACAGTATTTATTTTTACTGTTGATGATGTGAATGAGAATAAATAAAATATGATAAGCTTATTATCTTTTGTTTATGCTTTCAGTGGATCATTTGCTGAAGCTTAATTTAAATTTGTCGATGGATAAAAACCTTCTCTAAAAATTTATTAGATAATATTTTATGTTCATTTAAAATATTTTAGGAGTTTGAAACTCATAAAATAGTTAAGCAATCAAATAAAACAGTATTAGATTCCATATATTTTTTAACATTCACTAATCAATTAATGAAAAGAAAATCATACGGGAAACTATAGTTAACAAAAATAAAATAAAATATTCTGCCCAGTAAATACAATTACGAAAAAATAATTTAACATACCGAAAAGAAAATTCTCTTTTTGATAAATTTATGTAAATACAACCTTGTATACAAAAAAGTAATCCTACAACGTTAAGACTTTTTTTCTGTTTAAGCAAAACATTTTATCAACAATATTAAGTAAAATACTATTGATTTTTTCAACGCATTTAAAGAGCTTTACTTTCGAAAACATTAGACAGAAAAGAATTTCTTTTGCATTCAGACGTTTATATTTTCCATTTGCAAGTCTTTTCTCCATTGACGAAGTCTGGGAACAGCCAGTAACCCACAGGTGGCCAATCGAAAGGGATCAACAAGTTGTTTTGTTGATTACTTTGCATTTGCGTGCTTTCCCTCATTTTTGACCTAAGTGGTCATCGATCGTTAATGCTGAGGGGGGGGGACTGTCTCTAAATCAGATTTGATGCAGAGGAAACAAAACAAGATCAACGTTTGTTCTGCGAGTGTATATTATTTTGTGAATTTGATCTTTTGTTCAGTCAGTTTAGTCAGTCTCTATATGCTCCATGCAGTATTGAGATAAAGTTAATCAGGGTTAACAGTTGTAAACTAACAATTAGTGTTTATTCAGTCTTAACGAGGTATGTTTGATTTACGATAACGATTCACGATTGTATACTAAAAACTTTCAAATGTCAATTGCTAATTGTGGTTAAATAATGATAGAGTTTTCAATTGTTAATCTTGATTAATTTTTTTACTCACCATTCTCTTACTGCCTGAAGAATTCCTAACTTCATTTATGTTAATAACCGGTATTCCAATTATTGACCTATAGCGCTCACTGCAACTTACCTACACCTTTTCGTGAATAAAATCCAATTAGCATCATACATCATTTTTCGCCCAATCTCTATTGTATGGCGCCCTTTGACGTTTACGATTTTGATACCTTGTTATCCGTTTCCCTGAATCCACCGAAGTTTTTTTTAAGTTAAAAACGAAACACTGGTAGTGGTTTTTTGAGCAGCTACGCATAGGAAACAGGGCACAGGTATAAAAGGAATTACCGATTTCTCAAATATAAAGCTTGAAATTAATAGTTAGAACAGATCGTTTCAATATTTCTGTTTCCCATTCATTTCTCGCATTATTAATATTGTCGGAACTAGTTGTCAGGCCCACCTTATTAAGTTTTAATTGGGTGTGAGTGGAAGGTAAACTTGATTACAATATATCTCACTAGAGAATGAAAATGTCTTGAACTTGATGTGGAGTGAAAACATCTTAAGCGTTCTGCTTTTTTCAATACTCTCTAAGGTATAAATTGGATATTAGTTTCGGAATTTCAGTAAATATATATCTGGAACGTGTCCAAATGCCTTTTTCACTTGGCTATCTTATGTTAAGGTATGAGTAGCATATTTGGAACTAACTTTAAAAGAACATGCACTTCCTTAGAAAAATGAATCATATTAATGCTACAAAGAGTGTAACAGAATGAAAAGGTTTACTAATTAACTACATATTTATTTCACAGTGTTATTTTTAAATGTAAAATTACGTTCCTCTATAACGGCCCTATGTAACGAAAATCTATGTCACCGTCATTGTAAAGTTTCAACATTAGTACGTTAGACAGCTAACCAAAACTAACTAACAAAACTACCGGTATTTACAGCAGTCGAAGAAGTCAAAAATTAAAAATTTCTTGGAATTTATAAACTCTTTGGCAAAATTTCCTTCACATTCGCTATTGCTATTCAAAATGAATCAGTTGATTTTTAAAATTGGGCTTCTAGTATTTTCAATTTTGTACAGGAAAGGAGTAAAACGTAATAGAAAAAGCATAATTCTAATGTGATAGGTAAACTTTGTCGTTTATTGCCTGCAAACTGTGAATTATTACCTGTGAATGGCAGAAGTCTCGTTTTAACACCAAGCCATGCGTCTATTATTATTTAACTGAAAGATTATGCAAAACAATCGCCAAGAGTATAGAAATCTCTTTTTAAATTCAACGGATTCAAAAGGATCCTCGAGATTACAAAGTTTGACATTTTAAGGTATGAGCCTACGTTTGGGGCACTTTTTTTAAAAGAAAAATTTTAATAAACAGTCCATTATTTTAGTTAAAATAGGATATAAGACTAAAAATTTAAATGCAGTTTGAATAAAATTCTCTCAAAACTTTGAAATCTTAGAAAATCTTAGTGAAATTTCGATAAAAATAGCATTTAAGCCGCACCTCCTATAAAACACAATTCTAATAAATATTTTCCATAATATTTAAATAGTACATTCCGAGTAATATTCATACAGTACGTAGCTAATGTATCTACCTGTGTTACGAACCAAAATATTTGCAAATGTTCAAATAGTTATGAAAATATTTCAATTTTTAAATGAAAACTCAGTATTTTTCTAAGTAAAACCTTTTTCTAAGAAAAAATTGATGGTAAAACGAATAAATAAACACAGCACTATTATAGTCTGCTTCATAACACAGCTAGTAATCATCAAAATATCCTCCCGAAATTTGAAGTTAATATCTGGAACACGTTATGAGATACGACATTTATCGTGCAGAAAAATTATGAAAAACACACTTCTTCAGAAAACGCATTAAAAGATTTTAACACTGTACAAATAATATTCTTCTAGTTCCTTATTTCTTGAATAATTTAGCTTCTAGTTATTGTAAAAAAAAAAAAAACGGTTTTGGAATCCTAATAGTGTGACCTATGTAATAAGCAAAGATATTTTTTTTTTCGAAGATCTCACAAAACAAATAATTTTTGGGTAGTCTCATACCTTAAACCCTTTATCGGGAGACTTTTTACGATCATATAACTAAAGCACAATATATCGCGTTAATAAATATTTCGTGAATGCTTGAATTAAAAGTGTTTGTTATAGTAACTTTAAGAACTATCCATCATTTTTCAACAGGTGCATTACAGTTAACTGAACCATAAGTAATCCTAGGTTAATGTATGTGCCACGGTAGTTTCAACAAAAGAGAATAAATACCAAGACGTTTTCCTCATCAGGGTGAGAGAGGGATTCCAGTCCTTATTTTTCATAGGAAACTGCCAGCTTATTCTATATAAAATGGAAGAAAGCCAGACAAACTTCTACTAGATTGCCATCAAAATATGTGAGACAAATTGTCATAATATTGGACATTTCTCGAAGACGGGAGAAGAAATGCTTGAAAGACGAAGATTGAAAGCTTGTTTCATAAAGTAGCATCAACTCTAGATTCGCTAGAATGCTTCTTTTTTAAAGTATACTTCAATTCATAAAGCAGACAATTTACAAAATGAAATCCTCGAAAATATGTTTCTGCTTATGATAAGTGTACAACATTTTTGTATTTCAAAATAGAATGTGAGGGAGAGTTTAGTACGCAAAGTAAATATAAACTTCCGGTGCTTCATTCTTTAATGACTAGTGATTATCAGAATCTATCATCTGTGAAAACAACTGAATGCTTTTTTTTTAATTTCAAGTAGTCTTCTCTGTTGAAACTACAGCAGGATACATTAACTTAGGATTACTTACTGTTCAGTTATTTGTAAGGCGCTCTCTGAAAAATTATGAATATTACAAAATTTTAATTCAATTTATGGGAAAACGTGTGCGTGTGTGTGTGCGGGGGGGGTATGAGTAAAAAAGGCTTTTTTTTCTGTTGCCAAGAAGAAGGGAGTGCGATTATAACAGCAAGAGTGTTTTCAGCCCTCTCAAGAGACTGCAATTATTTTTTTCAGCTTTCTAGTCCTTTGCTTATCAGGTAGATCTAACTCTTGTTTTCAAATTAAATATCGTTATGATGTCTGCTCTTTTTCAAACAATGTGCGTACGCTAGGATTTGCCTGCTCTGAGCACTACTCAATCCATGGGTCAATTTAGAGGAGCAATATTTCGACAGCTAAGAATAAGAACAGACCTGATATGCGCATTAGATAAGGCAGAGTCAGAGGAAACAACAGCCAATCAAATACTTAAGAGAAATAAAAATAGGAGAGGAACTAAAAAAGAAAAAACTCTAGGGCAAAGAGAAACTCGTTTTTTTAATTCATTCGAAAATTCAGTTCCTTCAACAAGTTCAGCAACTAATGAGGGAACAATATGCTCAGGTTGCGAACAATCATGTGATGTAGATTGCATCTAGTGTGGATTAAGCAAAGAGTGGTGGAATCAGGAATGTTCCAGTTATGAAGGTACTTAAGTATTTGCATGTGACTTCTGCTAAATCTTTAGAATGGATATTCTTATCTCAAGTCCTCCGTACTCTTACCTGAACGTTGGGTAAGAGTGCGCATTCCGCATTTTTTTTCCCTTGCATTTAGTAATAGATATATTTTTAAGACACTATTATCATGATTTCATACACTTCCTTCTAAGTAATAAAATTTATTTAGTATATTTTAGAGGATCTGCCTTTTCAATTTTCCTTTTTATAACGAAACATCCATTCTTAACGTACTTTAGTCTAAAAATAAAAACAATTCAATTGTCATGCTAAATTTTAAATCTAAATCCTCCATGGTTTAACAGTAGGAAATCAAGTTTATTTATTTTCACTGGTTTCCAAAAATTAAAAAAACAACATCAAAATAGCGATAACTCGCTCAAAAATAAGCCAATCTGTATGAAATTTGAATATGTTGTCAAATAAATGTTACTGAGTAAAGCTGCAATATGCAAATTACTCGCGTTGCAGCCAGAATAAATTAATTACTAGTAGCATAAAACTGCATCTTTGAGATCAAGTCTGCAACTTTTGCTGTGACTGTAAGGTAAGAAATCGGGGATAGCCAATTCGTGGTAATGACCTCCTGGCATCATTTGCCGGAAGAACTGCTGTGGAGAGCTATTGGGAAACTAGAGACAGGACAAAGTCAGACACAATTAGCAAGATGTCACTCCATTAGTGGTTCATAGACTTTGGCAACTAATTTTAACGACAGATTTGGCTTAAGTTCAACCAAGGACGACCAACTGTTACGACCAGCGCCGATGACAGATATTTGTCGTTATGTGCACGAAGGAATAGAACCGCAACTTCGGCTCAACTCAGATCCTCCCTTGCTGTAGCCCCCGGAAGACTGGTGCCAACTTCAGTCGTGCGTCGGAGGCTTCATGTACGCGAGGCGACCAGCTATTTGCGTGTCCCTCTCGCTACGCCACAATAGGGAACGTTTGAGGTGGGCACATCAACATGTCCATTGGACGGCTGATCAATGAAAGGCTCTTCTGTTTACGGATGAGTCCAGATTCAGCCTCCAAAGTGATAGTAGGCATTGTTTGATCTGGAGAAAACCTGGAGCCCGTTACCACCCATCAAACATCTGTGAAAGAGATGCATACGCAGGAGGCAGTGTCTGTGTTTGGGATGGAATCTCTTTCGGTGGCCGCACAAACCTAGACCTATAGAGATGACATCCTTGATGCTTATGTGCCCCCTTATGCCGAGTCAGTAGGCTAGGATTTCCTGCTGCAGGACGACATTGCTAGACCGCACAGGTATGGATCGTGGATGATTATCTTCAGCAATAAACAATTCAGCGCAGGGAGCAACCAGCTCGATCACCGGACCTAAATCCTATCGAACATGTCTGAGATGTTTTAGGAAGACGGATAGCGACCCTTGCCACGATTGCAACTGCCTTGCAAGATCAATGGCTCTCCCTTCCAACAGAAGTCACAGACCGCATAATTGACAGCATGTTGCAGGTTGTTGGTCCTGTATAGTTTCAAGGGGGGGGGGGGGTTATAATCCATATTGAAGGTACTTTTCCAATACCAAACGGACATCATGCAATTTGTTGATTTTATACATATGCTAATTTCTACAATACCGCAAGTGTCTGGTAATTTCTTTTCATGTTACTATCTGTTAGAAACCATGGGTGAATTTCATTAAATTCTACATGTAAGTAACTTTTTGACTGATCGTAATTTTTGTGATTTTTCCTTAATTAATGATAACCAGTGTATTTTAATTTCGTGAAAAATATGCACCCGAAAGGAGTTATTTAGAATCGTACAAATTAAAAATCTACCTTGACTTGGTGTAGAGTTTGTGTCAATCCCATACAATTTTTAATTTAAGATGTCTCGTTTTTGAATGCCGTAAATGAAACACCATGTAGCTAACTTAGTGCATCCTGATTTGCTCGCTGAATTTGTTTTATAACGGAGTAATACCGAAACTTATGACGACGTTGAATAAAACTTTTATTTTTTCTTTACAAATATCTGCCATGTAAAAACGTAATCCTACGTTAAAACAATGATGTGCAGTTTTTAGAAGCCAAAATGTAATTACTGGAATTCATATATAAAATGCAATGACAAAGCAAACAATAGCATGTTGTAAAAGCTTTAAAAAGCTATGGAATTCATAAAATAACCTATTAAATAAAGTTATAGCTACTTTCAATTATGTACATTTATATATAAATTAACTTTACAATACAAATATTTTAAAACTTTAATCCTCTAATTAAAAACTTTTTAAATTTATCTCGTCGTCCGTTGATTTTATGTGCCCTATAAATTATTTAAAGCAGAATACGTACGGAAATTAAACAAAGAAAGAAAAACTTTTCATTTTTACTTTCTAGATGAATACTTTAATTCAATAAAAATAATGTAAGAAATTCAAATTTTTACCCCATTAATAAAAATTGCATCAAGTAAGTATCAAGTGTTGAAAATATATCATTCTCTCATTAAACCTTCAATTTTTTTAAATTTTCTGTGTGAAAATATTTACCTTTTACGCAGTGACGAATAATTAAATTAAACAAAAATGAGAGCTTTGCAAATATTGCATAATGTTTATTACATCAAGAAAAAAGAGCCTGCGATATTTTATCAAAATACTCCCTGAATAATATTTTGGAAGTACAATGATTCGTAACAGAATTTAAGTTTTATAAATAAATTATTCAAAAGCGTCACAGAATATCATGCATACTTAATTTTTCTTAGACTATAACAACATTCCCCTAATTATTTACTCACTAGAAACGTTTTACTTTTTTATTTTTCGAAAATTATTTCGGTCTTAAAATATTAAATGAGCTCCAAGCTCTTTAAAACTGGTTCTTTGCATAATGTATAAAGATGAAAAAAATGAAGCTTTAAATCTGCAAATATTTTGTATTTGTTTTCAATTTAATCGTCTGCAAATGACATAAATTTGTTTGAAGTGGCTCTAATGGTAGGTCTTTTTTCTTTTCTTTTCTTTTTCTTTTTTTCTTGGCATGATGTTCAACGAGAGGTAAAGAGGAGTTTAAAGTTGTGTATAAACGTATAAATTTCCTCAAACCTCCTTGGAAATTTATCCAAGCTTTGCTGAAAATGAAATGATTGAGTAAAGATAAAGTAATTAAGAAGATGAAATGATTAAAGCTAATAAGATGAAAAAAAAATTTAAAGGCTGTTATATAACTAGTAAAGTGAAGTCACAAAATTATAATGATATTTGTTTAAAAAAATGCGAGACAGCCCTAAAATTCGTCATCTTAAAACCTTTATGAGATTTTTGTACAAAAATTGCATAACCTAGAGTTTTTATACATTTACTTTTTGTTATCATTTAAAAAAATTTGATGTAACTAAATATAATAAAAGATTTCATCGTACGCTTTTTTTTTATTTTGTAAAATTTTATTGTTTAAGCATGCTTATCTTCCTTTAAAGAAGATATTGCTTAAACTAAATTATTTTCTTTTAATTTGGGATTAATTCCTACACAGCACAAAGTTATCCATTGATCATCTATAAGAAACCAGAGTTGGATAAAGTTGGGTATATCTATTAGAAGTCCAAGATCCTCCGATAACATAACATTAACCTCTATAAGAGATTTTAGGTTTGGTCTCTCTAAGGACTAGACAACGTCTATAATATCAAGTATCTAAGAGATCCCTATCCAAGAAACATAGATATTACTTAGACATACAAAATATCCAAGACTTCTCAAACAGCTAAGAAATGTATATCTATTTCATGTCTAAAATATCCAAGTGATACAAAATAGCCCCAAAATGGCTATCCATTCAATATACAGAATATTGGAGTCATCTGAAATAGCCCATAAATGGATATCAATAGCATATGCAGAATATCCGAGAAATCTGCAACGGCCCTATTTTGGGATGGGGAAAAAGTGGATTGTGACGTCATAGCTACACCATCTGTTGCCTACTGAGATTTCTTCCTACGTTCTTTGAATTTTGGTGCTGCCATCTGCCATCATATGTAAGAGCTTCAAGTTAGTTTCAAACTGCCTCCTTCTAGATTCCGTGACTGGTATCCAACTGAGAACCCAAGGCATGGTAGGCGAGCTACCAAGGCATGGTAAGCGTACACTACTCGGTATTAAAAAAAAATTGCGATCTCTATCCGTTTTATCCTCAAAATCTAATGAATTTTTTTTATTGAATTTTTTTAATTAATTGAATCTATTGAATTTTTTAAAAATTACGTTTCTTTTTTTTCGCACATCCAGTAATTAAGAACTAAAGCGAAAGAAATGATAGAAATGAAAGAAATTTGGTGACATGATAGATGGTCACTTAACTTAAACTATGGGCGTCAAATTTTTAAAAAATTCATTAGATTTAGAGGTTTTCCGAAAATTCTTTCAAACTGCGTACGTTTTTTCCCCCGTATATCCAGTAATTAAGAACTAAAGCAAAAGAAATGAAATTAGGTGACATGATAGGTGATCACTCAACTTAAGCTATAGGCGTCGGATTTTTAAAAAACGTTCATTAGATTTTCAGATTTTTCTTAAAATCGTTTCAAACTACGTAAATTTTAGTTTTAGTATGCATAAAAGTTAATATAACATACACAACAAGTGTTTACTTTCAAAATATTCAAAAATATCCACTTTTTATGTACAAATAGTGTACAATCTATATGTTTTTTCAAAAAAAGTGCAGACTTTTTCTAACTGGATCGGTGCTATAATTTTCGATTATTTACTTAATAAACTGTACTTAATTTGGATAGCTATATAGTTATTGTGCAGTAAAGTTAATTTGATAATGTGGAGAGTGTTAATAATTATATATTGTCCATTATATGAATTAGAAGTGTTATACTACAGCGCATTTGAATTGAATTATAAATCCATTATTCATTACAAATAAGTAGGATAATTGTTTATTACAACGTAAGTGCATAATTATTGATAATTAATAAATTCACGTATATAATTATTGATAAATCAAACAAAATCCAACACGTTGAGAAAAATGTGTATCGCTGATGTATACCGTACGCATATACCAGCTGTGTCACGTTGCGGCCTGTGCACGTACTCCCTCTCTCTTTTTAAATTTTAAATGTGCACACAAATCGAGCACGAAAGCTGAAATGTAATTAAATTGAAAAATCAAAAATTGCCAATGCTAGCCCAGTGAAATTGCGTTAAAATGCTTACAAACGTACAAAAATATGTGAAATTATGGGGGAAAAATGTGTGGAAAAAAATGTGAAATTATGGGAAAGAAAAACAAAAAACATTAACAATTTTTTTACGAAGAATTTCAAGTGTCTAAAAATGTGAGTAAACGTTCATAAATATTTATTTTTTGTAAACAAAAATACAATAATATGTGAAAACCTGTTTAACTACATAAATATAAATTTTAGAATTCTCGTCAAGAAATTTTCACTTCTGACGTGCTCAGCAGCACTGTAACTGAGAGTATGACGTCATTGAGATCAGCCGCGGTCTAGATGCAGTTATTTCAATTCTGCTGAAGTTATCCAATCTTCTACGTAAACAAGACGCCAACAAATGCATGTCTTATGGGTGTTATAAATGCACATCCAATAGATTTGTAGCTTTTCAGGGCAATTAAACATTTATGGGACATCTATTTCATTAGCTACATAAGATGTCTACTGATGGATTTCTAACAGATGTCATAAATACATTTCCAATAGATATTTGGTTTCGGGTGATTTTTAGATATCATTAAGCCCTCTAAGGATATCCTATAGAAGTAGCAATTTAGATGTCCTATAGATATATAGTTTTCTTGTATATAAGTATCCCTTAAATGTCCTTGATGTCATAGATCAGATATATTAGACGTGATTTGGACATAGTGTACTGTGTGGATTAACGTTTTAACAATAACACATGATCGTGAGCCACATTAGTTGCGTGAATAAAACATAGACGATAGTCAAGACAGACGTCTATTTAAAACAGTTTAAGACAATTATAAATCGTGATCTGGTGATAGCCCGTATATTTTAATGCATGTATCATCAGTAAAATGAAGTAGAGGTGAAGTTCTGAAAGAAACGCAAAAGCTCACATACCTAATAGAGTTGGCGATAAATAGAGGTGGGCGAAGAAAACGGCCACCATTTAAAACGCCAGGAACGTTTTGCTTTACGGTGGATAGAAAGTAAAACAATTAATAAAAAATATTACTAACTTTAAAAATCAGATAACTGAAATGACAAGGGAAGAACTATTTAATGCCAGAAGGTTTGCTTTAGAGCAAATCGTTGAAAGATGTGAGATATCTATTTTTAGAACAGGTATCGCCAATTAGTCTCAAAATGGATCACTGAATGAAAAGGCTATTGCATACAGATAACAGAAAGGTGAATTTTGAAAATTTAAGGGGGAAATGAGAACAGAAACAAAAGTTAAAATTCTTGATTTTAAATAGCTTCAATTTTAAAAAAATTGAATATGGGATCTAGATCATATCTCCATTTTAGCTACCAGGTAATTATTTTTACCACAGCCGTTGCGAGGATAGATACAATGGACATTATCAGCCACAACAGACTTATATCCATTCAATTCTACTGCATAATTCATTAATGAGCTATTTTAGAACATTTTAGATCCATGATTTAATGATAAAGTAAAATTATCATAATAATGAAGAATGGCATGTCATTGGGAGTTATACCATGACAAAAGAATTTCACGATTTTAACTTCATATTTTATCTCATTAGTGCTAAATTAGGCCATTGTGGAAATGTATATAATGGCAGTAATTCACTCTTTGCTTTTGGCGTGCTACCCATAGTTAGAAGACAAACACAAGAAAAGCACATTAAAAACAAAATAGTATACTGTTTAAAATTTTTGTGGGTATCTGCTCTTCTTAAGTTTTGTTCAGTCTAATGTCAATGTTTTGAGCTTTTGTTCCTTCAAGTTTGGTCTGTTGTTGTCAGGGCCTCCGAGAGAAATTTTATAAGGCGGGACAGAACTGTTCCCGGGCCCCCTCCCCTCTTCCTCAAATTGCTTTTGCCTCAAAAAATATATTTTAAATTCTGCCCAATTTTACTTTAAAAGTAGTTATTAAAAATAAAAAAGTTAATATGTGGGGTCATTTTTATTCTTATCTAAATTATAATTTTAATAATATTATTTACAATCTGTAATAATTTATTATAAAAAAATATAAAAAAATGAAGTATCATTAAGGTATTTTTATAACCAGATTCCAAAATCTTATCTGCCTTACCACCCTCGCTGTCTAACATGTGTTGCAAATCACCATCACCTACAGTGTGTTATTTATCTGTAAATGCATCAGTTCATATTTTGCTATAGTTAAACTCACAGTTTCGAAAATTAATTATTTTCTTTTAGTGATTTTTATATAGAATGCTAAAAGAAAAGAAGGAGTAAGGAAATCTTCATATTTAGCGATTTTTTATTCGTGCTTGAAGGTTAAAAATGTATATAAATGGTAGAATTAGCATATTTATTATTTAATTTTAATAATGGCTTTTCGTGCCTTTTTACTTGCAAAATTTCATATAACATCATTAAAATTAATAGTTCTGGCAATGTCAGATTCAATGCTTAGTCTACAAGTCGTTCTTGAGACATGGTCGATCTTAATAAATTTTTTATGAGTTTCAATTTGCTGAATGATCGTTCAGCAGAAGCTATCGTTGCTGGAATGGTTAAAAACACCCTAAGGGCAATGCAAACATTTGGAAATAGATCGTTCAGTTTATATTCTGTTAGTATGTTCAATAAATCCAGAGGCTTTAATTGATTAATTCCAAAATTAGCTTTGTGGACGGATGGTAAGTGAATTATTTCTGAAAGAAAATCCTCACTATTCAGATCATTTTAGTTCTGTTCCGATAGAAATAATGCCTTTTCTTTAAAACTGCTTTCAGGTATTGGTAAATACTGCCTTAATATTTCAAATTTACTTGACAAGTTTTTGACAGCATCAAATCGTACAGTAGGTCCCCCTATGACACTATCTACCAAAGAATAAAATATATAAATTTTAAAATATTTTTTTTCATTATCTAATTAATTGTTTATCAGTTTCTTCACTATCCAGATGATGCATCTTTTGTTTTTTGCGTCTCTCATATCCACGGAAAAATATTTTCTCGATCTCCATATTTAAAGCTACAGTTTTAGCTTCAGACCAGACTGAATTCCAATCATTTCAAGTGTTTTCAGATCGGAGAGCAATGCTCCTATATGTTCAGCTTCGACATCAATTGCTGCATTTCTGGCTTAGATGACTTTATTGCCCATATCGATTCGAAGCAATATTTTGAACCACACAGCTGACATTAACACACACACGAAAGATGACATATACCATAGAACTCCGTTAATTTCATTTTTAGTTTTTGGAGTTAAATTTAAATTTTTCAATTCTTGCAGTGCTAACTTGATGCCAGGAAGGTGATTTGCAAATGGTTTGACACTGTGAATTCGATCTGACCATCTAGTATCTGACATGCTGGGAACTGCGCAGTCGATATGCTTCAGTAAAATTTCCCAGCGCTTCGAACTAAAGCTAAATAAATTATAGGTGGTTTGTATTGTACCAAAAATAGTTATTGCTTCTGGTATGCACCCAGCCGCATCATTTCCACATAAATTAAGCGTGTGGCATCCGCAAGGTGAAAATATTGCTTTTGGATTCTGTTCTAGTATTTTCGCTTGGGCACCATTATATTTCCTATACATGTTTGCACCTTTATCGTAAGACTGAGCCCTATAGTCACTGAGTGGAATTGAGTTAGCTTTCAAGGTAGAAATTATTAATTTAGAAATTTCTGCTCCTTTTTTGTTGCTGCAATCCGAAAATGTGAGAAATCGTTCTTGAACATCATAATTCTTGAACTTCTGAAAAATTCACGGACCCCCCTCTAGTTCGACGGGCCCCGGGGCAGTGCCCCGGCTGCCCTCCCCCCCGTCTCGCTGGGCCTGGTTGTCGTATGTAAACTGGTTACTTAGTTTGAATTATAAATCTTTAAAGTTTCCTTTTGGGTCATTTGCAAGGTAACTGTCAGCACGAACATTTCGACAATGTTTGTAGGTGCATGGGCTGTCAGATCAGAAGCCATGGCTTCGATTTAACTTGACGCTCCATCGCAGATGAGGGCGCCTTCAATGATGTGATCATTGGCGAACGTGGACACAACAGTAGCGTGATATCGTCTTATCAGACAAATTCAGGTTCTGTTTAAAGCATCATGATGGCTGTATACGTGTTTGTAGATATTGTGGTATATTGCCAGCGTTTATTCGACTTCGTCGTGCTGGTCCACCATCTGGAGTGATGATTAGAAACCATGGATGCATGTCTCAGTCACCGCTTGTCCGCATTAACGACACTTTGAACAGTGGTAGTTACATTTCTGATGTACTACCCACACAGTGCATGGATATATATCTACTAGATGTTCACGGTTCTCCAAATAACATGAAATGGACTTCACTTTCAGATTTCAGTTGAGATCTCTCTATCAATTAAAAAACATGTATAATATCCAATCTATTTCTGAGGTATTTCAGGTCATTAAGATCTACATGATATGAGATATACTGTGTGATTCAAAAAATATGAAATAGCCCAGAAGATGTAGATAAGGTAGAATAGCTCAGAAATGGATTGGATATTACAGATGGCGCGTTTACATAGCATGTGCTGTGTGGATAACACCCGTAGTTCGACCCTTTATTCGAGCCTTCTGAAGCACTGCGTTTTAGCAAGATAATACGCAACCACATGTTGCCGATATTGTACGGACCTACTTCCATTAAAAAAATATGAATAAAAATAAATAAAAATCGGTTGCTGCTTTCGCCAGTACGTTTTCTAGATCACGTTTTCTAGATCTCTCAGTAACAGAAAACGTCTCACGTTTTCTATATCTCTCAGCAATAGAAAGCGCCTGGTCAATGGTAGCGGGGCGATTAGCTCGTGAATGTAAGCCATTCATTAGGATCGATGAACAGTGGCATAGTGTTGAAGCAACATGAATAACTGCACCATTACCTGCTATGCAATCTCTCATTGAATTTGATGTCCAGTATAAAGATGTTATTGATGCCAGAGGTGGCTGTTCTGGGTACTGATTTCTCAGAATCTCTGCTTCCAAATTTCTTAAAAATTTAATCACTTGTTATTTACAGTATAGCATTCTTGTCAAATAAACTTAGTTTTGTTATTCGCATTTTTTCCAAATCTAGCAGTTTCAATAGCCAGTAATGTATTAGAACTATGTATTTCTCAACGCGTAAAAAAAGATACGACCTCATTCTATTAATGATTTCATTTCGGCTTTCGCCGCCTCTAAAACCAATCTGAAATTCGTGGTTACATTAGATCCCCCCAAAAACAAATTCTTTGCCTTTCTTTCCTTGCATATGTTTATACATTTTCTACGTCATTTGTTAATATTTTTATTTATTCTTCGATGATGCCATTCTAAATATATAGCTTTTTAATTCAAAGTAATTTAAGAAAAATAACTTGTTTTTCAAATGACATTTTAATGTTAATTTTCAAAACAAAAGCTTATTACACCGAAATTTCATTAACTAATATTAGTGATTTCTTTCAACTATAGAAATAATGAAAACTGTACACTTCTCTTCCCAAACCTTCCTGGGCTGTTTGCTTTTCAATTCATTAGCATTTGCCATTAGTCCCATTTTAATTTCATCGCGTTTGTTGCGAAACACAAATGGTTGAACAGATGAACTTCTAAAATTGCATTAGACTGCATTCTCTTCCGGGCTCAAGTTAATTAGAATTGGGATGCCTGTTAGTTTCCTTTCCTGGCTCAATGATAACTTCTTTGAATATTTCCGATAGGGACTCTAAATTAATTGAAAAGCAGTTTTAACGATTTTTAATTATAGATTTGCATAAAGGCTTTGAAAAATAAATTTTCTAAACAACCCTCCAGAAGTTTTTGAAATGTATGACTGATTTTTATACGGCCGGATTGTAGTGAAAATGTTCGAAGTAAATATAAAAATTATAATTAGTCTTTTATATACTGACATAAAAATGTGCCGCAGGAACAATATATTATGATTGTTCTTCTAATATTTAAAATTAGGACTTCTACATGAATTTTCAGCTATTTATACCTTACTTATGATTTTATTAAAGTATGACCATTTGATTATTCTAATTTTTTCTAATAGTTTTTATCAGGGCAGTTTAATAATGAATGGTATTATATTTCGTATGTATATTTGAAATATATTCTTCTTTATTTAATGCTCATACAAATATTACTATTGCTCAATAAAAAGCATAATCATATTACGCGTTGACTATTTAGAGACCTACTCATTCAGACAGTATATAGAGACCTGTTCATTCAGGCAGTATATAGAGACCTATTCATTCAGCCTAATATGTGAAATATTTCGAGAGAGTGCAACAAGATGGTCCTGAACATTAGATTGCGCTGGCATTTGCGTTTTTCTAGGCAACTGTATTATGATAGGGACAATATGTGTGCTACAGAAGTAGTGTGTGATCAAACAGAAAAAAATTGCTTTAAATCGTATCGGTTTTAAACTTCTTCTTCTTTCGGTATCTTCTTTATCTTATTCCTTATCTTCTTTATCGTTTACTGATTTGCTTGTTTTTAATGGTTAAGGGTGAGCTATTCGAGAGCTATCTGCTTGAGGGGAAGGGATGCCTTAGGTTTTAGCACTTTTTAAGGGATTTTAACTCATATTCCTACTCCAGAAAAATACTGCCCAAAACTCCAGACCTCTGGATAGACAACGATGTGTTCGGTGCCAGAAACTTGTACCTTCACACTTCAGTCATTTACCCAATATTCAATGCCTTATCCACTCGGCTATTAGTCGGCCTACTAAGATCATAAGCATATCATACCGAAGCCTCTGTTGAAGAGAAAAATGGGTATCTCTATGATGTTTCTGGATTTTTCCATGAAAATTGTTTAGTCTCAGGCCTTTATTATGCAGTAAATGTATAATTGCATTTGTTACGTAAAGAACAATAATGCATTATCAGCCTGACTACACCAGTTTCTTCTGGTAGTATAAGTTTGTGCAACTCTTAATTTTGTGAAGATATAGATGGAGACATTAAAGGAAGGTCTGGATTCTTTGCTACATAGTTGTTAGATTTGTGATCTTAATATGCAAAAAAGTATATATATATATATATATATCCGTGATTTATGTGCATTAAGTGAGAGCTCTAATTAAAATCAAAAGGCAGTAATCGGATCATGTATTTATTTGGCAGTCTTAAGTGCCATTGTAGGTATTTGATAGAGACGAATACTCACAATGATACTGTGAATTGAATCTCAGCTAATTTTTCACCCCGGTACGCAGCGGAAAATCCCCCTCTTTTAATATTTTACAAAATGCTTAATGCGAAAATTTAGGGAATTGAATTACTTGTATCGACTTCGATATTTGCCTTATTCGTAATATTCCTGAAGTTGTAAAAAAAGATTCAACAATTCCTATTTGAATTCTTAAAGAAATATCAGTTAGCTCATAATTTTCATTGAAGCAGAAGTAGAAATTTTATGCTGTGACACTAACTTAAGGGTAATATTTTGTTTTGGCCAAATCTGCTTCGTCGGATGATTCCAATATCTAAGGAATATATAAGTATCTATCATTTAACACAATGAGTCACATTATGCATGTCACCGCATGACAGTAAGTTGGTACTTAACAAAAATAAAAGATCGTTACGTACAGTAATAAACTGCTCTACTTTATTGCTATAAATTTGAGTTAATACTTTTTACTCTTTCGCCTATAATGCCGGAAAATCGTTTTAGACTGATGTAAAAATACAGGTTTCATTTTTTTGTAAGTATTTTTAAACTATTTACTTTAATATAAAGCTTCAATTCAAGTTAAATTAAAATTTATTTTCAAAGAATTTTTTCAAATGACAATATAATCTTAATTACTTAAAAAAATTTTGATATCTGTTTTTTTAAGAAAAATAATTTGACATTTTTTCGTATAGCAATAAATCATTTTTAATAATTCAAGGTTTAATTAAATGTAACATTAAATAATGTTATATAGTTTATGGTAATTTAAATAATATTTTTTTGTTTGTAATATATGCGAACGTTCCACGAAATTTGAATATGAATATTTAACTAACTAGTACCAAATAAATAAAAGAAAATATTAATGACATTTTTTTACTTTTAAGTTACTTTTAATAAATTGCAGAACTTCACATTTTGTATATAAAAATGAAGTACAAGTCTAAAATAAAAAAATATACACTAAAATTTTTCCTCTAAAACTATTGTTCTAAAACGTTTACCACTATGCAACTGAACTCCAAGTCCAAACTATTTGCAAAGCATACATGTGTAAGAAGTCCCGAATTTAAATCATCTTAAAAATGTTTCCCCATTTCCTTATCTGCAGGTTTCCCTCTGGTTCTTTATTCCTGAATTCATTGGAATCTCCTGCTGCATTTCAATTTAATCGCATCTTCCCCAGTCACATACAAAGACGAATTCAAACAGGTGAGTAGACCAAATCTCGAAATCGCATTAAGCTGCCGGATCCGGGGTTAATTAGAAAGGCAATTCCGTTAAACTTTCCTTCCCCAACAAAAGGAACTCGCCGAGTGTTGCGTTTTATTGACCCAAGACCCAGTCTCTCTCTTTGTCGATCTCAGAAAGGCTACTGGCCGATTCTATAGGCGTTTCGTGAATAATTTTGATTTCGATTTCTGTTGATTGCATTCCTTCAAGATCGGGATTTTCCGAACTGTGCTTCGCAAACCGACTTTTAGAATACTTTGAACTTAGCATTTACCAGGGGATGTTTAAAGAATCGTTATTAGTTATGAATTTTAGTGCTTCGTACTGAATTTTCCATTTCAAAAGACCTTTTAATAGTTTTATATTTATCAATCTACAACATGTTAGAGTTTGATAGAAGTAAAGAGAAGTTTGCCACTTTCTTATTACATGCTCTATTCCTATGAGTATTTGTGGACGAACGGAATTGTTTATTGTAACGAATACAATAGAGAATCGCACCAACAAACGGTGTAAATTTTACATTATTAGACAATAACTTTTAAATCTGTTTAGATTAATGATTTTAACAGGTTTGTTTTTGAGTGGTTGAACTGGAATTGTAACAGAGTCAGGGATCAGCGTAACTATATAGTAGGTTACGATCAGGGGCGTAGCCAGAAATTTTTCATGGGGGGGGGGGATTACGACTACTACAACTCATATATATGTATCCGTGGGTGTGACAATATAGTGAAGAATATACATTTTGAATGGCAAAAATAGTTTTTTTTGTTTGTTTAAATTGAAGCACTATAGATAAATTTATATTTTCAATGGTAAAGAATTATCATAGATGTATTACAAGACAAAGACGTAAATCCATGAAGTGTAGCTCAAAAAGGAGCTGTGGTAAGATATATGATCACCGGCAGCAGCGCTTGGCCCAAATGCGTGTTTTAACACAAGTAGGTGGAACAGATGATCAGTATTTGGAAGCAGAACGACATAGAACAGCTAGACGTCGATATATACGTCAGATAAATAGTCTAAGTATCTACAAAACTGCCACAAATGTGGATACTTAATATCATAGTTAACAACGTTTTAACATGGCTTGCATTCACCGTGGAGCTTTGCCATTTCCTGAATAAAGAGTAAAAACTCAAATTAACAGAAATCATTTTTGGGACTGTAAGATTGATGTAGGTCATTCCGAATTTCCTAATGAATTGGCGTGGTTGTTTCTTCGATGCCGCCCACATTCCAAAGAATTTCACAAAAGAATTAGAAATTTGAACGCATATTTTATAATAGCTTTGTTCACAGTATATGACGAGTGAAGCTATTAACGATTGCGTTGTGTACAGTTACGTTGCGAAGAGTGTATAACAGACTTGATGAATTTTTTCATAAACTCATTGATTTGACAGTTCAGCCAACTCCTGATGCTGAATTTGAACGTCTTCAATATGGACAGATCTATTTCTGAGATAATCAAGACGCTGTTAGTGAATGCATGAACAATCCCCAATGTATCAGCGAAGATATTTTTATCGCTCTCTCTAATGCACTCTTTTCTACAGAAGGAAAGGAAGCACCTTACGTTGAACTACCTTTGCTCAACCCTGATGGCACCGACCATTGAATATTTAGTACCCCTCTTCAAGACAAAGTATATGCCATTGTAACATTGAATGCCGTCCAAAGCTTCCCTGATAATGAAAGCGTGATCCCACAACTATGTAAATCTTTTGTAGTGATGAAGATTATTGATACGTGTCAAGACATTTACTTACCCATTATTTTACGCTTAAGAAATTTTCAGATTCTGAGCATGGCTCGGTAGCCAGGTACTACAGATTTAAAAGACGAAGTGATAGAAAAAGGAGAACAGAAATGTACTTTAGAATGCTTGATTTTGGATAGATTATATTTAAGAAAACACAAAGTAAATGATAATTAATATTAGATATGGGATCTATATTATACCGCCCGGTCTAATTCAAACCCCTATTTATGGGCAACGTTTTGAATCTCTTGCTATACATATGTTCGGGCCCCTGCGAAAAGGAAATAAAGGGAAAAGGTGGATTTTTATTATAGTAGGTAGTGCCATTAAATTGTTAAACTCTTTCTATTAGAAACGGCAATTGGAAAAGAGTGCGCGGTCACCTTAATTGAAGAAGTACTTTTGAGGTATGGTTTACCAAGAAGAATCATTA
The DNA here is from genome assembly GCA_038373885.1 of Cheiracanthium punctorium. Taxonomy (NCBI): domain Eukaryota; kingdom Metazoa; phylum Arthropoda; class Arachnida; order Araneae; family Cheiracanthiidae; genus Cheiracanthium; species Cheiracanthium punctorium. The sequence goes on along the minus strand of JAWZYV010015947.1, from coordinate 529,820 downwards.
GGGATAATGGTTCCCTATTCGTAAGTGCCATCATGCAAAAAGTTTGTTTTATTCTAAAAATTTCACAAACTTTGACTCCAATATATCACCCGCAGGTTAATCCCGTTGAATTGAAAAATAGACTTCAAGCCTCGGTTAGCTAATTTAGAAAATGATAACCAAGCGGAATGGAGTGAAAAAATTACCTGTGATTAAATTTGCTCTTAATAGTGCAAGATGTGATTTCACAGATCACACAACTGCTTACCTCATGCTTGGCCATAAACTACCTACTACAGATGATGCTGAGCCTAATTTCCGTAGTATATTTGCCAATGATAACTCTGTACCTGAGATCACTCCGTATTTAAGGAAATTTGCTAATTATACGAAACAAATTTGGCCAACCAGTGGCCGAGCACATAGCGCTCTGAACTGAGAGATGGAATGTGCCTGCACTAAAAAAAATGTTTTGTTGATTCTCCCTTTCTTGGTTCTCTGAAATTTACAGCATCTAGAAAACTAACAGCATCTACTATGAGATATGAATTTTAATCAGCCATTCTGGTTGTATTAAGGAATAAATGGATTATTTTTATGAGCTGGAATGTACAATAGTTTGTTATTAAAGAGTCTTATACAGTATGTTCACTCCTTGTGATAAAACCTTCGTTAAATTGTCTCCATGTGAAATTATATGTATGCAATTGTTGGATATGCCAAATTGGCTTTTCCAAAGGTCACAAAGCGATATTTTGAAATTCTGGTTTTGAGATTTCTACCGTCGTTGAAGAATAAGTTATAATTAACACACAGAAAATTAAACTAATAACCTATATTCTTTGGAGAATAAAATAATTATCCTTTGTAACGGATAATCTTTATTATACACTGGATGAAGCAAAAACTTACGATTTTTCAAGTTTTTTTCTTTCCTTTACAAGAAACGAACGCAAATTCTTTCCAAAGGTGATTTCATGGGAATCGATAGAATCCTAAAAGGCATCACGAAAAAGTATATGAGTCAAATTTGCACTATCCCCACAGTTTTTACTTTTGATTCAAAAACAGTAACTACAGAATGAAACTAGGCATAGCAAACAAATACAATATCACTTAGCTACAAGTAAAAGGCAAATTTCTGACAAACGCATATAGATGATGATAAAATCATCTATTCTGTACTTTGTAAAAATTAGATTCAAAAATATAAACCGCGTTTAAAAAATAATATTTCTACAATAAATATAAATATTTTCTACCATAAAAGAAGTCACTATATAACTGAAAAGCTCTAGATGCAATATACGGTAAAACGGATAAGTAAGATGAATAGTAAATCATGCACTTCAAATCTATTTTTAAAATATTCATCATCTATCAGAAATTTTTCTAACATCTCCCCTCATCAGAAGGCTTTCGTCTGGCTGTTTATTCTTGAATTCATTAGCATCTCCTTCTACGTTTCAGCTCCGTCGCATTTGTTGAGTAGCATACAAAGACGAATTCAAACAGGTGAGTAGACCAAATCTCGAAATCGCATTAAACTCCCGGATCTGGGTTAATTAGAAAGCCAATTACATTAACTTTTCTTTCCAACAAAAGGAGATTGCTGAATGTTGTGTTTCATTGACCATACTGCCGGACACTTTTTTGATCTTATAATAGCACTGCCCCATTCTCTGAAAGTTAAGTGAATAAATTTTCATTCAAAGATTCAATCTGAGGACGGATTTATTATTATTTATTACGAATGAGACCAGTGTGAACTCTTCAAAATTTTCTTTGGTTCGGATTATAAGAGATATATAATTTTTATTGATTTGCTTTAATATAATTCTGAAAGAAACTGTTATTTTTTACTGGATTGTTATGGAACATAGAATTTTTCATTTTGCTTTATATGACTATTTTTTTAAATCTTTTTTTTGTACCTACAAGCAAATGAAATAAATCGTTTTATATATTTAAGAAAATATACTTTTAATCTTGTTATATTATACCTTCACAAAAGATTCATAGATGTGATTTTTAACAATCTGAGAAAAAATCTGACGATGTAAGTACTGATTTCGGGTATTTCAACCAATGCGTTTCATTACTTAAAAATAAATAGTTCTTGAGCAATGAGTTAAATTCTAATGAACAACATTTTAAAAATAATGGTGCGTTTACAGTTAAACCCTCAATCGTTGCCGGAAGATTACCATTTTACTATGTTTCATAATTCTGAGCTCTTAAAAATAATTAGTAGACGTTCAGTTTAAGTCGGTGGACTTTATGCTTTAAAATGTATTTTTCTAATTATAAATTCGGATACATATAGTCGTGCATACTCAATATTTTTAGGTATGTCTATTTGCAGACTAACTTAGATAATGTCTTCGAAATATTTGTGACAAGTTATTTCAATCATTAAGCTGAATTTTATAGTTTACGGACCTTTTATTAATAGCCACGGTAAAATCTGAAATTACTAATAACTATTGTATTAATAAAAAAAGTTTGAAAACATAATTTTGACACTTAATGCAATTTAATTATTTTAAATCATTAAAAATTTTATGAAAAACCTCAACTAACAAGATACACACCACATCTATACCAGTTAGCATTGTGCGCAGATGCTATAAATAACATTATGCGACTGATTTTAAGGACAATTGATCGCTTACCATACGTTGACAGCCCTTAAGATTTTTGGGATATTTGCAAATATTAGTTTTTTTCAGAAAGGTAATTCGTAAATCCGCACATTCTTATTAGTAAAAAAACTATTTCATTTTCACTTAAACAGATGAATTGAAACAGCTAAAAATGTTTCTTTTTTTAAAATGATCGCACAAAACTAGGTTATTTAAACTTAGTCTTCTGCGTAATATTTCATTTCAAAAACTAAATTTTAAACTTTCACGAACTTAAAAATGCTGCAAAACAAACTTTGTGGGAAAACAACGCGTTTTTTTCTTTCTTAAAACACTAAAATCAGCAGGTAAGTATTATACCGACCCAAGTTTTATTTAAATTACCTACAAAACAAACATCTGACTTTCACACTATGAATAATTATTAGTTTTAATTTTTAACATATTTTCAAGTTCCTTCATATAAAACACAAATCTTTCTTTTACGCTGGCAATGCAAATAAGAACAGAATAAAAACAAGATGAAATATGTACATTATTCATACGTTTATCTGTTTATTTTTTAATAGTTTTATTTAAAATTATGCATATGTGAGATAAAATTGTTATCATGAGGACTTTTCAGAAAATATCGATGTCTAAAATATAAAACATCTCTTACAAATTAGCATAATCTTTTCGTGTTTATTATCGTGTTCGTCATTCATGAGAAGTGCCATGCTGTTATATTTTATCGTTTAAATTTCACTTCCGTGTCTCAAATTCGCGTTATGTTTGACTATATTCAAACACATAATAGTTTTCGTCTTTAATTGCTGTTACAATTCATTAGCATATGCAATACATAAATGTGATATTAAATACAATTTTTCATCGAGGAATTACATTTAAGTATCAAAGATAGTTTTAATGTAAGCGGAGAGAGAGAGGGAGAAAGAGAAAGAATTATTTATTAATTTTGTAAAAAAATAGCAATGACTTAGACTATCCATTTAAGTAATTTATCCTAATATTTTCCTGCAAGTTTAGTTATTGACTAATAGTAGTTGTCTGTATCAGAATTTGACACTTAAAAAAAATTCAGCATAACTTCAATATTTATCAGATATTGGGGAATCATTTAAATTAATTGGAATGTTTTACATGTGTATTCAAAAATTTTTTGAAAAATAATTAACAAAATATAAAGCAGATTATGCAAACTATGGCATGTTTATGCTTCATTTTAATTTTTTCCCCTCCCTATTCTAAAACAAGCACACACACTAAATGCAATTCTTATCACAAAAGACATTTTTTTCTTAATCGGAAACTCTCCATTTAATAATTTACTTTGTATAGGGTAATTGAATAGTATTCATCTGAAATCAAAGTACGAAAATAAACATTTATTTGAATATGCACTACATTAGAAAGCTATATCAAGCTATGAAGACATTTTTTAAAAAATTATTAGCGAATTAGTAGTAATTTTTCAAGTCCCCTAGACTCGCTACGCTCGCTTTTCGAATGAGGTATTCGACCCCTAATAATTCTTATTCATAAAAAAAGCATAAATTCAATAGACAAAACCCAAAGACTGGATCAGATAGAATGTCACCGAGCTGCTCATTGCTTGGTTCTTACATGTTCCTTGAAACATAAAAATTTAAACTTCACACTATTCTGAATTATGTAAAACCAATGGAACACCTTGAATATTTTCTAGCCATTGCGATTTTTCATAATTTGGTGACTTACGTATATGTATCGTTAATAATTAGTTCTAAGAAAACAGTACTTCATATGTTTTCTTTGATAAACTAGGGGCCAAGGCCCCCAGACTCGTTACGCTCGCTATTCGCATGAGGCATTCGGTCCCTCATCAGACTTATTCGTAAAAAAGACATAATTTCAACAGACAAAACCCAAAGATTGGATCAGATAGAATGTTACTGAGCTACACATTGCTTGGTTCTTGCATCTTCATTGGTACATAAAAATTTAAACTTCACACTACAGTAGACCCCCTCCTCCCCTTCATAACACGGAATATATTTTGTTATGGGAATCGGTGTTGTACGGGTCCTGAGCTATACTCCACCTGGAGTGCGGACTCCGCTTATAATCGCTGGAAAAATTATTTGCACTCCTCAGAAACACAGTGATATTTAATGTTGCCATTCAAAAGTTATATTAATTAGGAGCTAAAGCGTAATAAAATCAGAGCATCTGTTTCAGCTGTATTTTTAATAATGTAAAACCTATTGAACACCTTGCGAATTTGCCACCCATGGCGATTTTTCATTATTTGGCGACTTGCGTACATGTAAAGTTAATAAAAGCTACGGAACAGATAGAATAGCCTGCCACCAATGGCGAATTTTCATTATTTGGCGATTTACACCTGCTCACAACCTATATTTACTGTTCATTTAAGGTTACCGGAAAACCGTTATCCATATTTTCATTTACATAATCGTTTGCAGATTGGCGTGCTTAGCACCACGAATTATACCATCTCGTCGCACTAGCAAATATCCAAAGTGTACTATAACTGCTATAATGGCATAGTTAACACCGCCAAATATTTCTACTGGTAGCAAATAATCCAGCTGGACGAGAACGGGCTTTAAAATAATCTGCATTTTAATTATTTTTCATTTTCAAGATATTAGTTATTCTGTTTTGGAAAAACGAATAATCGCTAATTCTAAACTCCTGTTGTCTAAGCGAACTTACTATTTGAAAATTGTCAACTTTGTGTAACACATTTTGAGTTTCTTATTTCATATAGTTTTTATTTTGGCGTAAATAGGCGTAATTCTAACTCATGTTTGTAAATTTCACGCGATTCTAGATACTTGGAAACGCTTTGTGGCAAAGGAATGAACGATTTTATGCCAAATCTGGCAACCATTCGGCTTATTTTTTCAGTTTTTTATTAATATCTTCTAAAATATTTCGATTTTCGAAATTTAAATAAGCCTAGCAGGTTCCTCGGAATTTTTTGAATCTGTGGGCACCTTAGTCGAAAGTCAAATCCCTACGGTTTAGGAGGAGATAGGTCCACAAGCTTTGACAGCGCCAGCGGCCGTTACTTCTTTTTAGAATAGAGAGAAACTACAGAACTGCTACTAAGGGCGACTTGCCACCAGTGACGACTCTTCATTATTTGGCTATTTACACATGCTGATATCCGATAATTACTGCTCATGTAAGGTCACTGGTAAAACAGTTAGCTACACTCATGTCCATAAATTAAGGATAATTCAGAATCACACAGAAATTGATCTCTAAAATAAAAATTTCACCTGTGGAATGATCACACACATCTTGAAGTAGAATATGCAAATTACAGGAAACCACCAGATGGTGTGGATGGTACGTCACAATGACGAGAGTGTAAGAGAGGGGTATATAAGGAATGGTGGCAAAGAAGTAAAATTGTTCACAAGCGCTGTGAAAGCCTTTCAGTGCAAAAACCGCATAGTTATGGCACAAAGGAGGAATTTGGATGATGTTTTACGTGGCAGAATTATCGGACGACTGGAATGTGGACGTACCCAGCTGGAAGTATCCGAGGAACTTGGAATCGCCCAGAGTGTCATCTCCAGGCTTTGTCAACGATTCCAAGATGATGGTAATGTGAGTAGACGTTACAGCACAGGTCGCCCCCGAGTTACAACGCCGAATGAGGACCGCTATTTGGCAGTTACTGCCAAAAGAAACAGACGGAGTACAGCATCAGACCTGTCTCGTCAGCTCTCTTCAGCTACCGGTACGACAGTTTCAAGGCAGACCGTGTACAGACGCTTAGGGCACATTGGTCTATATGCTCGTAGGCCTGTCAGATGTGTTCCACTTACCGCAACTCACTGTCGCCTGCGATTAACCTGGAGTAGGGAGCATGCATTGTGGACACCGCAACAGTGGTCTTGTGTGATGTTTTCCGACGAGTCCAGGTTTAGTTTGGAGTCTGATTCTCGCCGGACATTCATCTGGAGAGCGCCAGGTACCCGTCACCACCAAGAGAACACCATTGAAAGACACCTTTACTGTGGTGCAGGATGGCTCGTTTGGGGAGGAATTATTCTTGGTTCCAGAACTGACCTGCATGTTCAGAGTGTAACGATGACAGGCAACATCTATCGGGATGCCATTCTGGAACAACATGTACGTTTGTTTCGGGGCGCCATGGGTACTGAATTTGTGTTTATGGATGACAACGCCCGTCCTCACCGTGCAAACATTGTAGACGAATGCCTTCAATCGGAGGATATCACCCGTATGCATTGGCCAGCATACTCACCGGACTTGAATCCAATAGAGCATGTGTGGGATATGCTTGGCCGACGAATTGCAGCCCTTCAACCCCCTCCCACCTGTCTACCGGAACTTCGGAGTGCATTGCTTGATGAGTGGTGTAATATTCCCCAAGATCAGATTGATCATTTGATACTCAGCATGCCTAGGCGTTGTCAGGCCTGTATTGCATCGTCCGGGAGACATACTCCGTATTAACCATCCTACTAACCATGTTATACTGTTTTTTTTTGTAAATAGGTTCTTTTTTGAAATTTGGTCAAGGGAGTAAAACTTGCAATTTTTATTAATTATGTCAAACATATAGCATCTTTTTTGCTCTTTACTTTTTGTTTAATAAATAGACTTTACAAATAAGTCAAATTTGTTTTGCTTCTTTCTCTTTCTTTGCCTGAACTTCATTATCCTTAATTTATGGACATGAGTGTATATATTCATATACGTAATCCTTTGCAGATTGGCGTACTCAGCACCACGAAATATATCATCTCGTCGCGCTGCAAATATCCAATCTGTACTATAACTGCTATAATATCATAGAGAACGCCGTCAAAGTAGTCTAGTAGCAAAAACCCAAGCTGAACGTAGCCGGATTTAAAATAATCTGCATTTTAAATATTTTTCATTTTCAACATATTGGGTTTTAAAGTTTTGGAGCTCGTAGTTTAGATTCACCCTGCTTGGAGAGATACCATTCTGCCAGATCGTACCAAATGCCAAGATGGTGCTTTTTAAATCAGTTACAATTAGATATTCTGTTTTGGAAAAACGAACAAGTGCCGTACTACAATTGCGGAGCTCATCTCATGCGGCCGGATTGTAGTTTTACAGTGGGTCCGAAGTCATGTAGGAATCCCTGCTAATGAGAGAGCCGACCAAGCAGGGAGCCCAGTCATCTCAGCTGGAGGTCTCCCTGAGCCTCAGTGGAGCAAAGAACATGATAGGCATGTTTGTTGACCAATGTATTGCTAAAACCCCAAAACCAAAAGTCTTGGAAAGCCATAGGAAACCCTGGCCACATTGGGTCCTATCCCGAGGCACCTGGAAAGAGCCGAGGCAGTTGTCCTCTTTTGCCAAACAACCAGACACGACTTCCTTGGAGTTTACCTCCAATGGCTCGGTCTGGCTGCTGACGAAGCCTGCCCATTCTGCGGCTACGCCAAGATGTATGGTGGCCATCTGCCTAATTGCACTGGACTTGAATTACACCTGTCTGACGACATCGTCAGTCAGTTCTGGGAGGCTCAGTGTCAAATGGCAAAGAAGACAAGCACGGGCGTTGGATAAATCTATATAAATAAAACAATGTGTAAACTGTCCGTTAGTTAGTTTGTTTGTTTGTCTGTGTCTCGCGTAGCTCGCAGATGGGTGATCGTAGACCTACCAAATTTTGTATGGAAATTCTCCAGGACGGGCCCCGACATACCTCGAAACGATTTTTTCAAAATTCGAATTCTTTTAGGAGATATCGGTCAAAAACGTGCCGCAAAAGGCATATTTTTGCTCTCGCCATTTCGCAATTGTAAACCCGCAGTGGGAAGAGTGAAGATTAAGCGTATCCAGCTTGCCATATTTGGCTAGTTTATTAAATGATTCAGACACTTGTAGTAAAAATAAAAGAATAACGATTTTTTTTGTTTAGATTATTTGTAAGGGTATTTTTTAATTAAAATATCGTGTGCATGTGAAATCAGAGCAGGAATGAAATGTTTTATACTCAAAAGAAAAATAGGATTGGTAATTTTTCGAAACTAAAATGTACAACTTTTTAATTTGGCGAAAAATAAAATGGTTGATGTTCGAGTTTGAGGAGATGTGATCCTAACGCTTGCGCAATTTATCGTGTGCTACTTCGAGTATGATTACACCTGAATAAGTTTTTGAGAAAATTTCACTCAGTTCGAATTGTGCATTTTTCTGCACAGCTTTTTCCCATTTATTTCTAATGTATTACGCCTAGAAAAGGGATGTTAGAAAGATCAATTTATTTTGTTTAATCACACACATGAATAATGATACACTTTCCAACTTAATGGAATAAGGAAAGAAAATAGGGAAGACCCCTGGATTATAATACGCTTTTAATATATAGAGCTTTAGTACTTTTTTAAAATCTGAAAGTGTTTCAGATTTTCTGACTTTTTTTTTTTTTCCTTTCCGTTTTCTGATAAAGGCCAATATATCCAGAAGCTTTTCAGAATTAATATAGGACGAAAATAATTTATATCTTTTTGTAGGTTTTTTATCATTAAACCCCATCTTACTTTTGTAACCAGGGACGGCCTCACACGGTGAGCATCGCATCGGGACGCCGAAGGGTCGTCATTTCGAACTCAAAAATTAAGTAGAGCATAAAAGGGGGCGTTTTTTTGCATTAGCAGGGGGCGACACTTACCGTAGGGCCGCTTCTGTTTGTAACTATCTTAATTTTAAATTCCATTCAGAATCTGAGAGATTTCAGTGCCAAGGAAGCCAGTGAGGAACAGGATTCTCTCCGAACAAGATTTATTAATATGGCGAACCAAGTGGTCGCCGGAGGCGGCTAGTAAATAATAAATAATAAATAATGCATAGTATTAAAATCTGTAAACGCGTTTTCTGGAAAAATGTGTTTTCCGTAAAATTTCTTAATGTCATATCTGATAACGTGTTTAAAATATTGATATAAATTCATCCCAGGATGTTTTGATGATTACTAGCTGTGTTATGAAGCAGAATGCAATATTTCTGTAATTATTTTTTTTATTTATGACCATTTTTGTTTCCAAAAATTGTATTTGTTTAGAAAAAATATAGTTTTCATATAAATTGAGATATTTTCCTAACTATTTTAATTTTTGCAAATATTCTTAATCATAACACGGATAAATAATTTAGTTACATACTGCATAAATATTATTAAACAATCATTATTTGAATTGTTTACAAGAGGTGTAGCGTAAATGTTTTTTTTTTTTTTTTTAAACCGAATTTTCCCTTAAATTTGCCAATCAAAGTTTACACTGAATTTCATTAAAGCTACTTTGAATTTTTAGCTTTATACCCCATTTTAATTTAAACATGGATTTTTCATTACAATTTTACTTTATTTAAAAATAGTTTCACGATGGTTGGCTCATACCTTAAACATTCATGGAAGCATTGTTGTATAAAAAAATAATTTCCAGACATAATTAAAGCCGTTCGCATGTAAATATTTTTGCCTAGCATGTCAACGAATTCTTCGCAATTTATCATGTAGTTGATTATTACTCTATTTTCGTTCTGAAACACATTACTAAATACGTAAACTTAGTAGAGAGTTTTTAAAAGTATATTTGAAAAAAAAATTTGGAATGAAAATCTCTGCCACCATCATGGCTCTTTTTGTGGTGCCACCGTGTCTGTAGGTCCGGAAGTCTACTCGAACCTTTTTTTTTTCCTTTTATGCATATTCTGGAAGATTCAGGACGACTTTCGATGGTGAGGTGAAGGTCATTTTAATGGCTTGAAATATATATTAAATATATATTAAAATTTTACGACAAATTAAAAAATGTACTTTTCCCCCTATTCCCAAACTGCAATCCAGGCTATTGGTTCAATATGCCTCTCTGTTTCATATGAAATTTTATTGTGCCATAAGTACCTTCGACAGTTACAGCCCAAGGAAAAACGTGCTGTCATTCACTAGATCCCTGGACATAACTCTGAATTACCCTTTTATTCTGAAAGACTCTACATCAAATAAACTTTGCACAGTGACGAACAACAGTTGCTGTTTGACAGAATCCAGTAAAAATATTGGAAGGTGGAAGATGATTCGTCAATCCTTGATGGTCAACATCATGAAGCCGTGATTCAGTTCCATCTCTGGACGAGCTCATAACTATCTAGGTGATACCCTTTGTGGAATCGGGATTTTCGATAATCCTTTCTGCTCTCTTTGCAAAATGGCTAAGCCCGTGAATTAAGCCCTCATCCATCGCTATTGGTCTTTTCGTGGAAAATTCCGATATGACCCTGTATTGGCTGACTCGAGAGCTCTTAAGGCAATGACTTCGTTTGTATTTAGTATTATTATTTTTTTTTTCTATTTGCCTTGCATTCGAAAAAAATTCAATAACCAATTTAGTGAATCGATGAAAGCTGAAAACCGTTCGAACATTCGTATTAGTTTTGCAGGATCTCTCTTAGTCATAGTTCTAAATGTACGTATTTTTTAACCTAATATAGTTTTAGATGAAATTGTAATTAATTAAATGTATTTTACACTTAAACCATATGACACTAAAATTCATTATAAGGTTAATATGCTATGGTATTTGCCAGAATTAAATTTTAAAAAGTGCCCAAGAAAAAAATATATACTCCTAAGAGAATATAACCGTTTTTATCGACTTTGTTTACGTACATAGCTTAACATCCTCCTTAATTCTTACTTTTTATTAAATTAAGAAGAATGTTGAAAATTATTAGCCAGAATTTTGTACAAATGATTTGTTCTAAAATTAAATATTTTCCCAGTACAAAACAAAATCAGAAGAAAAAAATGTAAGATTCTCGAGATAGTTGAGTTATTTGAACCAAAACTTAAATGAAAACTATAAATTTTCCTTCTTTTTTTCAGATTTATTTCCTCTTCCGTTCTGAACTACAAATGCAATTTCTTCGTATCTTGTTATCGCTATTCGACACTCGCTGCTCGTCCATTCTCTTCCAGAGAAAAATATGCGTTTTCTTTTCAATTTCTAGATTTAAACTTTTAATCAATGGATTCTCTTGAAAAAGTATTCTGAGTATTTCTTAAGAAAAACAAGGTTAAATTGATTCGATTTCTTTACAAGAGAATTTTTAGCATTATATTTTAACAAGATATTTTAAAAATTGCACAGCAAATTTAAATAAAAATAATTTAATATAAAAAAATTATTTTATTTTATATTAAATTAATTTACTGTCGGGAGTTACATGAGTAATCATGTGAATGTATATAAGTACCTCCATAAGACCATTTAATTGTAAAAATTTACTCAAATATTATTTTATAACACAAAGACACACGTCTAAAATAATTTTTTCAAAATATTGGTGCAATATTTAGTAGATATTTGTTTTAATTTACCCCGTATGAAAAGATTTCATGCTGTATTTCATTGATTAATACATTGATAAAGTGGTTAAAAAATTATTTCTTCAGTTGATATTTGTCATGCATCAAATTATATTTTTATTCATATTTAAATTTAATTTCTAACTATTTGGATCAAGTCTAAGAATTTATATGGTTTTATAATAAAATTAGAGGATTTAGATACGGCGAATTTGCGTTAGTTCTTCATATGTGGTGTCAGTACACGAATACAACATATTCATATTATTTACTGCAAAGCTTTTTGCTTTGCATACATGGAGATCTCAGGCACACAGGATAGGATAACAGAATAAACCTCCAAGAGAAGCCTACCTTTTTGGTTTTAAGCTTTTCTTGCTCATGGAGTATTCTGTTTTCCAAACCCCATATCAGAGTCCCTGGCCAGCAGAGCAACAAATTATTATTTTCACAAATTTTAACATTTTTTTACATTAATACTTTACACAGTGACACAATATTCAATAATATACAATAAATAAAATAATTTTTTCATTTTCACAAAGTACCTTAATTGTATAACTGTAAGTCAAAATGTACTGTAAGATAAGAATGGAGGGGGGAAGCTTAAATTTTGATGTTAACGCTTTTGAAGAAAAATGTGCAAAAGTTGAGTAAAATCTGATAATTTAAAAATAAAGTAAATTTTGTTTTTCTTACACCCTAAAAGAAAAATAGACGTTAATGCATATAAATAATCTGTCTATAAATAATGCTTAGAAAAATAGAAATTTACTGACAGAACTGTAATTTTATGAAATTTTGAAATAATATCTAATGGAATCCGAAGATTGTTATAATAAAGGGAAATATTTTTAATATATAAGAAATAAGTAAATGGTAGTAAGACAGTAGATCTTAGGCACACACGGAACGTGCCAGTAAATGGTTTTAGCAACCAACGGTCATTGACATTTTTACAACTAAGTATATTCAAGTATAATACACTTTTTGCCAATTTAAAGTCAGTGTAACTTACCTGTTGATGCTGAACTCAAGTTAAGGTTTCAAATTAAATTTGTTTTCTTATGAAACTCATGAGAAAGATTTCAGATTATACAATCATAATTCCAACTTGGAGTGAAAGAAAATTTAATTGAATGAATTGAGAAGACCAAAGTAGGTTCATAAGATTATCAGTAGATTTATTTAAGAGTAGTTTTTATCAGTAGATTTATTTATTTTTAAGATTATAAGTAGTCAACAATTTAGAGCATTGCTTCCGAACCACTGATCTGTGAACTGGTTCTGGTCCTAAGGAATTTATTCCTCACCTACGTACATAAATTTCATCAAAACGTTGGCACTGCCTACTTGGCATCCCCATAATGAAATGATAGTCGGCATTGGTTGGATAGCCTAGTCATTAGAAAAAATAAGATAATCTACATTTTTTAAAATCAATATTCTGAAATCCATGTCTGATACATGTTAGATTTTATCTTTACCTTAGTGATAATGCTTAATATTTCCTACACTTAATGATAATTTTCTTAGTTACTTCATATTATTTTTTGGATTTGACGCAGAAACCACATTCTGGATTGTGTTGTTTCAAGGTGATTATGGAAACTTTAAAGCTCTCTATTATTTTTGTAAAGAATCTCGACAAACCGCATCTTTTAAAACTTCCGAGAAGTATAGGGTGTTTGTAAAAACACATTTATATGTAAATTGCATACTTTTTTCATTATTTGAATGCAAACAGTAGTTTTAAACAAATATTTTAAAAATATTTATTTTCCTAAAGCGAATTTTCATCGCGAATAAGTTAAACAACGATATTATGCCAAGATATTTAGTTATTTAACTTGAAACAAATTTAGAGCTGTATTCGTTGTTATTTATTCTGTTATTTTAAATAGCTTTGAAAATCCTGCCCTCGATCAGATCTTAGTTTATTATTGAATCTGAAAATTTGTTCAACTTCTAATCAACGCTTTTTGTTGCAGGCAGATTTTTTTCACTGCCTTTCTTTCTTACTTTCGTAAAAGATTCAGTGATAAACGAAAAAGAGAGAAAACGGAATAAAATGAAGCTTTTCACAACAGTATATTTGTTAAGCATCACGTCCTATAAAATAAGCGTAAGCTACTCGGAAAAAGGAGTGTAAATGAACCTTAATTAATTTTATTTTAACTTTTTTCCTCAAAATATAAGCTTTTAGAGAAAATAAAGGGATGCTTTCTTAATGTAATCAAATGTAAAATTGTTTATCTGCTAATTTTGTAAGTATAAACGTTTTTAGCATAAATTCTTTTTAAAGATATTTAAACTTGAATTCCCGTAGGTTGTTTTTCTTAACAAACATCAGTATAAAAATAATATTGAAGATATTGTCTCTTTACCGCATCATACACACTAAACATATAAAGAAAATTTAAATTATTTTGCTGGTGAAAATAAGGCTGATTGAAGATAAAACTGAATTTTTTTTTTCACATTGCTGTCTTTTGTCTTATTTTATAGGCTTGAAAACAGCGCATTTCACAATGTAATACGGAATTTAAAATTAGTCCTTGAAATTTAAGCTATTGATCTCATATTTATTACAGCTTTTTAATGCTTGGCAGTAAAGTTCTTCTTGCTGAAGAATTTTTGTATGTATTATCAATTAGAAACAGTGTGAACGAAGTTTTGTATAGAAAAATAGTCATTTTAGATTTTGATAATAAGGAATAATAAAGATTGATTTAATTTAATCTTTTATACTCTGCAGTTTATGGGGATTTCATAAAAAAATATTTCTCTGTAATATATTCAGAAGTTTTATTTAACTATGATTTCTTTAATTGTTGAAAAAAACATTTTTCATTTAATATATTCAGAAGTTTTTATTTAACTATGATTTCTTTAATTGTTGAAAAAAACATTTTTCATTTACTTCAGTTTCTGAAATATTTACTTCAGTTTACTACGGTTTTCTTTCAGAGATATAACCTCTATCAAAATTTAGAAAATCAAAAGTTCAGAATGCTTATCAAAGGTGGAGGAAGGAAAAGCAAATATGCACTAATCATGGAGGAGAACCTTCATGCATGAATGAAAAAAGACAAGATTCCTGTACATGCACAGAGGAAGATGGAAAACATAGTAACAAAATTGTAAGATGACTACCGAAATAAAATGTGAAAATTTTATTTTAGACTATGCTTTACTAAATAAGTTCCTCACTGAGCTTTTACATAAATTAAAGTTCCATATAAATTAAAATGATGTATCATACATTAACACACTTCCTAAAAAATAAATACTAAAACATATCGTATCTTTGATAATCCAAGAACAATTGCCGGAGATGTATTCAATAACAGATTAAATCCCGTAATATGGTGACTTAAAGTATTTTCAACTCCTTTATCCACCAAAACGGCTTTATAAAATGGGTCTATGAAACATTATTTTAGAAACATCCATGCTCTGCCTTTAGTATAACTATATTCAATGGCTTGCATTACAAAGATAAACTGCATGGAATCAAACATATCCTGAAACCCATTGTCCTACACACAGATAATAGTAATCTTTTCGTTTTGACATATTATTGCTAAAATGAGTACACTATAAATTCAAGAGTAAAACTCATAATGGTTGCAATCATTCAAGTTGCAACTTTTACTTTCACAGACACAGAAATTATCATTGAAAATTTCTGACAAAGTAACGGCTGTATTTGAAAACATTAAAGTAGCCTGAGATAAATATCGACATTTCAGAATTATTTGTTTGCTGGACAATATTTACTTCATTTACATTATTTTGCGATTCTCTAGAGCATAGACAAAACAAATAAGGTGACATGTGAAGATCGAATTGATTTTTCTTGTTTAAAAACTTACTTTCATCACGTGACGAACAGGTCACGCAATATTGAAAGATACTTTTTTTTTAATGGTAAGCACTTGTATGTTTCAAGTAAACAATGGTATAAAAAATTCTTTTTCGTTGTAGTATTGGATGTTTAAACGAAATAGAAGCAAATATTGAAAAAGTATACAAAGGAAGTAAGTTTTTAATATAATGTGTCATGTTTTGTGCCAGAAACGCTATTATTTTTCAATGAGTTTTTGATTATTTTGTTGCATATATTTTAATATCTATTTTCATAGATACTCACAGAAAAATATTTTAACGTAGTCGGGAACTTATGATGATTCTTATCTTTTTTCCTTCAAAAGCACATCTTCCAAATTAAGTAAAATTCCTGAATTTTATGTTCGGATTTTAAAAAGAAATGATGATGATAACATGCATATATTTTCTAATGACAAATGAATTGTTTGTAAAATGTATTATTAAAAGTGATTACAATTCAACATTTTTATGATTGACTGTACATGTAGTTCATGTTTTAAAAGTGCAGTAATTCGTAGCGAAAATACCCACCGTACTTTGGACGGAGAATGTCTTGCACAAACTATTGGAAAATTAATCCATATGTCACGGATGAAATATGAAATTTTACTCTAAATTAAAATTTACTACTAATGAAAAATATTTGCCTCTTTTAATTATAAGTTTGTTTAAAAATAAATTATAATTTTTTTTAATTGGCATTTGACCCTCAGATATTTTTTTTTTCGGTAAAAGTCCTAAAAGATTTTTTTTCAGCATAATATCGACAACTAATTACATCAATCAATTCTAAGGTTGAAAATTTTTTAGTCCTACTAAGCGTTCAAAACTGTGATAACTTCAATTAGGCCAAGGTGGGATAAATGGGACAGCTTTTTAGCATTATTTCACTATGATGTAGTACTGCACCTGTTGTAAGAGACACGTTAAAGGTTTTTTTTTCATTCAATCTCACAATCAGGTGGTCAATTCAATCCAGGTGTCCTTGCCCCTTTCGTCGGGTAAGTGGAACACCAGTCAATGTTTTACAATGAGCTAATGGTAAAATTTGGGATAGGTGAATGGGTAAATGTAGATATGCTCTCTCTAACGTGTAAAAACTTTCCAATAAATTGAAAAAGTATTTTTGATTTCAGTTTTTTGGTTAAGTTTGTCTGTTTAGTTTGTTTGGTGTCTCTCCGTGTATGTAACGTTCGTAGTTCTTTTATAGGAGCAATTAAAAGAATTGTAATACATTACCATACATAGGAGTTTAAAGAAATTCATCGATTTCAATCGAAATATCAATTAAAAATGTTTTACAGGGCCTTGCAAAATTCAATCAATAGTGACAAAGCTTTTCCCAAGGCTAAGATGAAAATCTCGGCACGTTTGTAAGAGTAGACTACCACCTCCATATCCAGATATTGATAGATAATCAAATTTGAAGAAAATATAACAGTTAGTTTGGGAATAATTTTATAACCAATGTGTTTGGAATTATTTATCTTTCTTCTTTTCTTTAAAATGGCTTTTGCGATATGCCTGTGAGTGAGGTGCAAAACTTATATTCTGTAATATATTTAAAATGTTTGTGTTTTAAAAGCGTTGTTAGCAATTCCTGACTGTCTTCACTTCTAAAAAAAATAATGAAGTCCGTGTATGAAGTTTACAAAGCGTAAATCATAAAATAACTTGTGTCATCTAATTTCTCGTTCCATCAAGTTAATGAAACGTTTTAACTTTTCAAATGCTTTTATAAATTAAAATAGGGATAATTGAAAATAAATTTCAAGGTGGAGCTTAAATACCTGTTTTATTAAATAGGTAGAGTGAATACTGTTTTTTGTGTGGTTCACTAGTGTAACAAATAATAGTAATAATAATAATAACTCTCCAATATTATAATTTTTCAATGTAAAAATCCATACATTTTATAGGCCTATCTATAGAATAAACATAAATTAGTCAGTCTGTTTAAAGTCACTTTAACGGACATTTTTTATAGTATTTGATTCCCATTTGCAACGATTTTTAATTTTAACAGCTTAAGAAGAACATCGCCATTACTTCTCAATAGATTCTGGAAAAGAATTAAACACAAATAGCTTCATGGCGCGTTTTAAAATTGTTTCTACCAAACATGTAAATTTCCCCCTGAATCCGGCGTGCATGTGTTTCTCCGTACGGCACACCTCTCAATCATACGTGTCTCTTTGTGCGGGGACACAAAGCGCCAACTTAATTTAATACGTGAATTTAAAAGTTCCCTCGAATAAGGCAACTTATTTACGGGACGTAAAGCGCCCCATCAAGATTGCATGCACGAGAAGTGGAATAAATTTAAATATGTTCCTCAGATGACGTGCCGCGGTTCTTTTGCAGTCCCTTCTTCTAGAGGTAAAGGGAAAAAAAGTGATTCGTAAATTCACAAAAGGAACGTAAAAAAAAGAACGTTTCTTCGACAGCTTTATTAAAGTTCCGGGATGTTTCACAATTGGTTTTCTTTCTTGTAATGAGGGAAATGACGTTCAGATTAATGTCACATGAAGTAGAATATTTAGAAATGAAATTTAATTTTAATAATTTGCTCAAAGATACAAAACTTTTGTTGTCAAAGCAATAAAAAATGACACCAAATTCTTCATCAGCTTCTATCTGGGACCAGCGGGTCTATTCTCTCTAGATTGGAGATAAAGCTAAGTCGTTATTTCTGCCCCGCCTAGAGAGGGAGCCTTTAGGGTTTCTTTTCATTAGATAAAAGAGTTCTGAACCAGTTCTAAAAGTGCTTTGAGCAATCACAAACAAACGACGGAGTAAGGAGCTGGCTTCTGACAGCTGAGGGAGAATAGATCTCCAAGATTTGAGAATAAAAAAAATCTTTGAAGATAGAATACGCCTGGTTTAGTAATTTATAAATTTTATTGAATCCCGGCTTTCCAAAATCAAACCCGACTCGTTTCCTCACTCCCCAAAATGATTGATTTGGAAACTGAACTTAAAAAAAAATTTTAGAAAATCCCCGTTTCATGAATGATACTTACGGCGCCAGGGAAATTTATCCCAAAGTATCAAAATTAGTTCTGAAACACACCTACCTTTGTTGGTGTCTTTCAGAACTAAGAAAAGTTATGGGGTGGGGGGAGGTTTAGAAAACTTCATAAACATACGACGAAAACTTAAAAGAATGTTTTCGAGTAACTATCATTTAATTTTCTACGTATATTAACAAAAGTTGTTCCCCAAAATCTACGTATTTTGTTAACAAAAATACCTTCATCAATGACTCCTACGAAATGGAAAAACGAATTGTAAGCAATAATACCTCCAGCACTTTGGCATCAGTTTGCATTAATGTTTAAATTTTCATTCTTTGAATGTAGCATTCTCTAGACTATTTTACATTTTACAAGAGATATTTTAACTTCAATTTCTTTCTTCCAGCATCACCATCTATTGGTGATTTTCGGGGATAGTTCTTGGGTCTGTTCTACAGTTCGAAGAGAAAAAAAGAATACTCGGACAGCATACATTTCGGAGGATGGGCTCGCTATTTTCAGAACAAATATCCACTAGGGGACATTTTTCACGAAAAAAAAGCCAATTTAACAATGGAAAGGACACAAAGCGCTACCTATTGGGCATTTTTTGAACTAAACTTTTCAAAAACCTCCTTAAAGCATATCTCGCTCAGTGTGAATACGCTAAATTTGGTGCCAGTCTGCTCAGCCGTTTCAGATGTTGAATGTTGTTTGTATAATTTCCCTAACCCTGTATAATGCAGCAAATGCTACAGATTTACTCTTCAAATAAATAAGTAAATCATTTTTAAAGTACCAGAATTATTTAACGATAAAAATTGTATATAAACTAATAAATATGTAAACCCTTGTTATTGCTAACGTGATATAAAGGTGATTTTATTGGATGTAAAGATTATTGTTCAGTTTCTTCCAAAATACTCTCAAAATTATAATTCAATTATTTGAATACTCTGAATTAGAGAGTAATAACTCAATAAAGCTTCTAAACACCAACTCAAGTGATCTTTATTTCCGTATATAAAAACGCATAAAGTTCTAAGTATCATACGTCCAAACATGATAAGCTAAATGGGTTAAAGTCCTCTGAATAAAGTGTCACTATCTAAATACGCTACCAACAAAATTACTTTGGTATTTCATAAATAACAAAATATCAATCTCGCACCAAACGCCATTTCAGAAGTGAAGAATTGCATACCTTGCAGCATATGAATTAATTTTAAATTTAGTGTCACCGTATCATAAATGCATGAAAATTATGAGGGGTTTAATGAATGGACTACATTCCATTAGTTCCACATGTTTGCAGGATGACATCTTTTGGCATGTTATCTATAATTTACTTCACTAATATTTTACAATGTGACGAGAGCAAAATTTTGCTAAAGCTTTTAAATTATATCACAGACCGTGGTTATTGAGCAACTTATGGTTGTTAGCAGTAAGAGTATAATTAACTTCAAACCTCGAGATCTTTTTTTATATAGCTGCTAACGAGTTAATTACTGGCAAGTTATTGTTATTTATTCATACGTTAATAATAAAATGAACAGCTCACACGAACTTGTTGCTGCGTAATTTAATTACTGTTTAGAAAAAAGTCATTTTTGAAGGCACTGAAATTAGTTTTGAATGTACAGGGTGACCAGAAAATGAGTATACATTTACAAAATTTATAATTCAAGGAATAATGCGATTAGAGAGGTAATTATTGACCCGCAGGCTTGAAATAACACAGGGTTTTATTGCAACCGCAAATAAGTTCAAAATACAACCGGCAGATAGTGCTTCATATGATAAGAAAAGTAATAATTAGCATAAGGAATTATGACAGAGCAAATTCGATGTTCTTCAGAACAAATGCTCAGCTTGTCGATCGTCATTCTTCAACAACAGCTCTAGACGAGGGACACTGTTGTGAACGGCACAGCACAGCATATCCGTAGTTATGGTGAGACGTAACTATGTCGCCGGTTGTTTTCTTTTAGCACCCCTATTGATGTCGGTCGTTCGCGGTAGACATGCGACATCGGGTAACCCCAAGCCAAAAATCACATGGTGTGAGATCTGGGGACCTGGGAGGCCAAGCATGACGAAGGTAGCTGAGCAGCACGCGATCATCACCAAACGACGTGAGCAAGATATCTTTCATGCGTCTAGAAATATGGGGAGGAGTATCATCTTGCATAAAAATTGAACATTTCGCCAGGTAGAGATGATGCCATTCAGTAACATATCGGCGCATCCCTCACCCGTCACGCTAAAAGTTACAAAACCAGAATCACGCCTTTCCCCGAAGACGATAAAATAACGGTAGATGTGGTATATCCACACCACACCGTGGTTTTCTCGTTGTGCAATAGAGTTTGCATTACAGTTCCAGAATTTTCGGTAACCTAAATTCTGCAGTCGTGAGCTTTGACTGACTTTCGGAGTGTGAAATGCTCTTCGTCGGTCCACAACACTTTAGACAGCCAGTCGTCATCTTCCGCCATCTTTTGAAACGCTCACACCGCAAATGCTCTCCGCTTCTCGAAATTGCCAGGTAACAGTTCATGATGACGCTGGATTTTGTACGGATAGCATCGGACGGTACGCCTTAGCGCTACCCAGAACAGTAGTGTATGAAATACTAGTGCGACATGCGACTTCACGAGCACTGATTTCTCCGAGTTTAGACGAACCCTTTGCAATCTCTATTTCTTCGTGAACTGTCTGAGCAGCACTTGCACTTGTGTTCGGTTGCCACAACGGCACCCGTCGTCTAAATAACCCGCGGTTTCGAACTTCGAAATCATTCTTTTCACAGCTGGACCTGTAATAGCTCCTTTACCCGTTCAAATACCCTTCCTATGGCGGCGATAGGATCGTAAACTCTGATCGTCCCAATCTGATAGTACAGCTTCACTAGCAGTACTATTTCTGGTAACATCAACACGCTATGATTGCTGGTGCTTCTTATTGCAGCTCCTTTTATACACGATTTTCATGCAGCGTCACTGACGTTTTGCAGTCCAGCGCCATCTGTTTACCATTTTTTGAACTTTTCTTTTTTTGTGTAACCCGATGTTATTCCAAGCATGTGTGTCAATTATTACCTCTCTACCTGCATTATTCTATGAATTACTAATTTTTCAAATACATATTCATTTTCTGATCACCCTGTATTTTTATTATACAGGGTGGTTATAGTTAAATTTCCCTTAAAAACAGGGATGTACGACAAAGACAAGACAACGTAATGCACCGAAAATCGGTATATAAACCGATCACATAAGATGCACTCAACGAATTTCGAAGAAATAATTTCGTTTAAAAAATGTCCACCAGGTGGCGCTTTGCCTTGAAATACAACAAATTTAGCGAAGGATTTGGCTAATTCGAAATGTACTAACAATTTCAATGTTTATTTAATAGTTTTTGAGCAATTATTGATTAATTTGCGTATTTTTTGAGCTGAATTCACCATGCAAAGGGACAGCTAGTGGACATTTTTTGACTGAACTGACTAAAAATAAGAAATAAAATAGTACGGTCCTTTCAGGTGGTTCAAAAGATTCTTCATTTTCAGCTGTAAAAATAAAGTCTCTCCACGAAGGCAGCACTCTCAGCGTTTGTGGAAGGAGAAACATTTTGCAGCAGAAGAACGGTTGAAACTTAGTATAACCGAAACGGCCATACTGTTGTAAGTAGGTTTAAGTGGGAAAAGATACTTACTAATTTTAAATTTCAAATGTGTTTTTCTTTTATAAAACTAATCATAACTCTAGTAAAAAATAGATATTTCCGGCGATTATGATCCTTGAAATCTCATGAGAAAGAATTATAGCTAGCGCTAGAAGTTTTCTTGTGTTGAAAAAGTTCACTGGTGACCCAATGAGAAAAATTGAGCTAAAACAAAGCAAAAGAGTACACTATTAAATTTGGGAAAGTGTTTTTGAAATAGAAGAGTGCACAAAAATTTCTATTCGTATGTACTTCAGAGGGAAATTCATCGAGAAGTTTTGGAATATTACTATTCTAATGCCAAAAGACCACAACGAATTCTACACTTTATTATATTTTTTTCTGTTATTTTTTAATTTATTTTTGTTTTCAAAACTAATAAAGATAGAAAAAGATTTAAACTGATTTGAAATTTTTAGAAAATTTGACACTAACTACGTGCTTAATATGATAAAATTACTTACAATAAAAATCCAGGTACTGTAGATTGCTTTATCTTTCCCCTTGGTCACCAGCAGCGAAGGTGAAATATTTTATTTGTCATATTTAATTTCGTGAATAAAATAATAAGCAGTAGCAGATGAAGAAACAATTTGATTCAGCATATATAGGATTTTTTTGACTGTCGTTGATATCTCTTCGTTTGATTTTATAGTACCATTTATTAAAAATTATGGAATTTTCGCTTTTTTTTAAACAATTTTGTTAATTAGAAGTTGTAATAAAATATATTCTCATTTAAAAAAGAGAAAGGTTGTTACATTCACTCTATTGTCAAAGCAGATGTTTTAATTTTCGTAATGCAGTTTAGTAATTCTAGCTGTAAATTGTGGAGAGAAATTAATTTCGATAACATAATTAAGTAATAATTTGCAACAAATGAGACTGTCATTGTATCGCTCATTAATATAACTTAAATATCAAGATTTACGTTCTAAGAAATTTTTCAAATTTATTAGATTAAAGAATATAAAGGTATTTTTTAACAGGATGAGTGACGCAAATTTGAGTTTTTCCCATTTTTTTTTTTTTTAGAAATAAATGGGAAACTTCTATTTTATAACCTTTTCTCTAATTCTTGCAAAATCTAAAATTGGGATCAGTTTTTAGCATTTGACTGTTTTTTGTTTTTTTTCAAAGATGAAGGTAAACTGTCAAAAGATTTCAACATAATAAAATTATCGTGTTTATAGAAATGCGTAATTCTGGTACAAAATATTTTTTGTTTCAGATTAGCTCATCCAGTTTTAATTTGTATGAGCATGTTTGGGCAAATGTGTTATACTCTATTACTTTCAAATGATAATTACTTAAATTTTAAAGATTAATTAAGCCACTGAACCAACACAAATTTACTTAAGATTCTTTCGGTTAGAGTTATTCACAGTAAATTAAACATATCCATATCAGTTAACTTTGATAACTGGTCCCCGAGAAATGCAATTTTGAATGTACCTCAAACATATTCCTATTTTAAAGTTATATTTAAAAGAAGATATTTCTTAATATTTCTTTTTATTGTAGAAACGTATTCTCAGTTTAGTTTATGCAGAAAACATTCATTCTATTGAGTATTTCTGTACAAGTAGCTCCAATGGAACATTTTAAGCAGATTTCAACTCTCTCATTGTTTTGCCTGCACCAGAATTCTTTATTGATGAGTCAAAACCGTGAAACCTATCGAACAAATAATTTATCATAATTATTAAACCAACCATGGTGAAAATTTTGACTTCCATCAAAATAAGTCAAAATTTTCATCAGATTGAGACATTTTTTGTTAGACATTTAACGATCTAATAAATTTCATAATTTATTAACAGGTTCCAGATAAGAAAACCAATGAGTATGGATATTGAAATTGTTTTTTGTAATTTAGAAAATCAATGAAATTTTTCTTTTAATGAATCTTTATTAAATGTTGATAGAAGATTCTGTAAAGAGAATAAATATTTTTGAGTAAAGTTATGAGTGTATTTTTTAACAAAATGATGAACACAAATACAAATCTCTAACTGTTTATAAGGCTGAATCAAAAGTTAGTTTAAAAAAAAATCCTCAAATAAATTTAAATAGGCTCATTCTTATTTCAATAAATAAAATACTAAAGCTACAATTATTTATTAGCATAGAAAGTAACGAAAATTAAAAATTACACTCAATATTTCTTATATGTGAATTTCAGAAATACGCGTATCTTCATATTTCTTCCGCCAAAATATTTCTCATGACCCTATACTTAATATCTTGAGTCAGGTTATGAAAAAACATCCAAATTCGAGAATATTACCTTCTCCTAAGATATTCCAATTCTTCAAAAATATTTTTTTTTCTTCTTTTTGTATCGGAATTTCAATTCAGTTTCATGGGAAGAGAAATTCTTTTCTTTATTCAACCATCTCTAGTCGACTCTCTATTCGATTTAATTCCGTTTATTTTTAATTTTTTTTCTATCTAAAAAAAGAAGAAAAAAGAATACACTCTCGGTGTGAGGTAATCGATTTTTCAAATTCAAACAGTGTGGTGGCTAAGAAGAATTAGGAATTTCTGCTAATAAAATCAATGATTCTCTTTCGTTAAAGAATGAATTCAATTTTCTGAGGTTAAAAGAGTATGTTTTTCTTTTAGCTTCTTTCATTTTTTGGTAACTGTGTTATGTAATTTAAATAGCACAACATTAAACAGCTTTTTACATTTATAATTAAAAATTTTAAAGGCTTAAAAATCCAATCCCGGATAAAAGATGTTAACTTTTAATTTTATCATAGTTTAAGACATATAAATCCTTTTATTTGTGTTATTGTTCAACATGCAGTATTCCAGGCAGCACAACAATCTTCTTTGAACATCTGTTGACGACTGAAAGAACTTTTTGTGTTGCCTGGGATGTTTGTTAAAATATTGGGGTTTCTGTTGAAGCGATGATTTAAGCCAGAGAATCACACTGGGTGACTTTTAGTGAAAAAATATATGTGTAGCTAACAGATCCAAACAGAATTAAGTATATGAAAAGGTCTAGTATTAGAGTAACTTTTTGAGCATCAAGTAGACATACTTCGGTAGTCAAAGTAAATTTTACTGAATAATGTTTGTTTAACAAATGAAACTTATGTATAGGTATTTGTACAGCATCTGGGTAAACTTTTATTGGATCTTCAAAATTTTATGGGTAAAATTATATTTTCGTTAAGTGAATTTTTTTTAACTTTAAAACGTGCTTTCTTCAATAATTTCTCATTAAATATCCATTCTTAATATAATACAAAAGTTCCTTCATTATGAATGAGAAATCTTGAAGTTTATAATTTAAAGCATTCATAAAAAAGACAGGGTGTCCCATAACTATTGATACAAAATTGAAGAGGGGGTAGTGCACATAAAAAGGAATAAGAATAATATAGTAATGAAGGGTCAGAAATTTCGTTTTTGTGTAGCTCTTAATATTCACTTTGGAACAAGTGCTGGAATAATAGTGAACTTTCCAACCATTGTTCATCAAAAACCAATGTATCTTTCATAGAAAACACGTGACTAAAATTGACAGTTTAAAAATTATATTTCTCATCATGGATGAAATTTTTAGAGGCAAGTACACTTTTTTTATAAAACTTGGTTAAAATTTTTGACGAACACTTCAAAACTTTTTTCAAAGTGATTTTAACAAGTGTGGAAACGGCTTTTTTGACCCCACGTTGCTATGTGATTCTGATTTCGTATTATGCGCACAGTTTCCCTTCAAATTTTATATCAATATTTATGAGACAGCCTGGTTATCTTCCAAGTATTTTTTTAAAAAAATCATGAAAAGTACGAAAAATGTGCTGTCCGCAGAGAGATATACAAGGTCAAAATAACTCAAACCTCAAAGAGTTAAACTCAAAGAGCTTTGAACTTAAATTGTGTATAAAAGCTAATTTTATTGTGGTCATTTTTTTCGTCATTTATTAAAAGAAAATTATCTGTAATATTACTCAAATAAGTTCAGTTCCTATGGCTTCCTATGGCACAGCCTATGGCTTATATTTTTGATAAATAAAGAAGACCACCTAAAAATAACTAAAACAAAAACATAAAAATTTGAAATACCTTTTGTACTGGAAGTTAGTCTCATATCTTTACAATAATGAGAGATACAAGGACTGTATATTATGCTTTCTATACGCAATACGGTACGTGATGATCTTAAAAAGAGTCTAATCTCTTCTCAATCATTATTGTTTATGAAAAGTAAGACATAAATCTGTATTCGTATCATATAAAACAGGCATACGTGTTAATTTAATTCCTATGAATGTAATCTTTGCGTTCATTTTACAGTGTGTCCCACCTAAATATGCCACCTTGATTTTGTGTCATAACTGGATGCAAAACAGACGAATAAGAAAAAACAAATATATTAAGAAAGTATACACAGAAATACGTATTTATAAGGAAAAGATTTAATCCTTGCTTCACCTGGGCAGAAATAAAAAATAAATGTGTAAAAAAGAGAAAGGAATTTGACCTGCCGAAATAAAGCCTCTACTGTTAATAATATGCATTATGTTTACATATAACCTGGAACAGCCGATGTAACATGCCATTTACTAATCCTTGGAGGATTGTAAAATCCATATTACCCTATTGTTCAAAGATGGCAGCCATCAATTCTGTCCCACAATGAAACTGTCAGACATCTGCATATCCATCCAGTGGCGTACGCAGGGGTTGGGCCCAGGGGACTTGATCCCCCCCCCCCAAAAAAAAAACAGACTGAAACGGATTAATTTTTTTTTTAGTAATAAAGGTGGGCTTTTTGTTTGATGATATATTTAAATATTTCATTTTAAAAAGTGTTCAAGTTAATTTCATATACATATTTTTTGAACGAAGAGCTCATTTCTAGTTTTTTGAGTCTAGTTCTTGAAACAAGACAAATTCCTTCTGTTTAACTTTTTCATCTGGTCGAGCTGGGATTGAAAATTTAGTCAAGCAAAGATCCTAGCAGAAACAAGTTTTCTTTTTCTTAAAAAAAAAGCTCCATTCCTTGAAAAATGCGCTATTATGCACGGTCTTGTTTTCAGGCTTTCCCCTTCTTTCGAACAATAGGATAGCCTCGAATTTCACTGGACGAACCCCTGATTCTCCTTGAGGAGCCAAGTAGTTCCAGAAGTTTTAACCCCGTTTTCCTGAAGTAACACCGGTAAAAGGGGGACATTCGATGTCGAAAAAGCTGCTTTCTTGAAATTACTGTTATATTCTATGCATTCAAATACATGTCCCCCCCCCCCTTTGCCGAAATATCTGGACCCCTGATTCATTGAGAAAGACGTAGGATTCTACGTTGTTATTTTTTCAGTGCAGCCGATGTTGGGTAAGATCAGAGATCAGTAGATCGTATTGTAAGAATTGCTGAACAGTTGCATTGCTGGATATGTTAAAGCTATGTGAAGTTTATCTTTGTATTGCTTACTTTTAGTTGAATATACAGCCGTAATAATTGCAATACGTTCGCAATTATTTAAAAAATCAAAGAAATTAAAACTCTGAAAAGCTTTTTTGTAGTAAGTTCATCTAAAAGTCCAGGGTTCTGACCTGCCGCGGGGCTGTCGATCTAATGGTTGAAGTTTTGGGGGGGGTTTCTCTAGATGTAACGTGAATACAGGTTAGAGCCCTTTAAAAAGTCTTCCCCCAAACTATCTCCTCTTTAGGCAGATAGCTCTCGTGTAGCATCGGAGTGGCTATTCGGACCGACGGTGCCATTATGCCACGCGCTATTCGTCCCGTTCTACAGTGTATTTTAATTTTTTTAACTAATAATGTACTAAATTTTCTGCATATTTAGAGCTAAAAGAAAGCACATTTCATCCGAAACAACATCAATTGTTGAAATTTCCATTTAAACTTTTCTTTTTAATTTTAAAATCGGTTTAATTTTTTGCTTTTATCTTGTTAGAAACGTTACAACGTTGTGTTTATAATTTTAAAAATGTTTTATAGTTTTTCTCAGAATCATACTCTTAATATTTTTTCTTTTGCACATAACATTGTAAACAGAAAACAAAACAAGGGTACGAATAGCGTGTGAGCTAATGGCACCGCCCGTCTGGATAGCAACGGCCGTATTGCATTGTCTTAACCACAAAATCAAATCATGAGAGGTTTCACCTGATCATTGCAAGTTTAAAAATATGCTGATGTGAAAATAATCATTGTATTGCATAAATTTTATGAAATCGAAAATCACATTATAGTCTTACACACTTTATTTCTTAAAACCTTCTTGGTTTGCGTGAAGTGTGATAAGTAAGTATGAAATTAGGAAGCTCTTATTATTTTCAAACCCTGTCATAAATAAAATACTGCACAAATACTCTGGTACATTCTTGAATCGCGGTCCTTGCTCTATGCCCGATAGTCATTCTGACACTGTTTGTGAATTAAGGCCGATTAGCTGCACTGTGGTCCTAGGTTTTTAGGGAAATGCCCTCCGTGGGGAACTTTCACGGGAATCCTAGCCCAATTTTATGCGAGGTTTCGGAGACAACTATGGATAACTCCTAATGGCTAGGTCGACAGGTGAGACCGGGGTTATTCTGACATGCATGCAATTTCACTTTCTAATATTTTGCCATGGAGTCTCAAGTACAATGTTGTGAGTAATCTAAGATAACGATCTAAAAATGTTTTGGTTTATGGTAGAACAGCGTACGCATGTTTTTGAATAAGTTTTTACTTTATTTTGGTCTAACACTAGTTTTTTTTTTTTGTGTGTGTTCTAATACAAGATCATACGCAGAAAAAAACTCGAGGAGGGTGAAAATTTTCGGAAGTTATCCAATTTTTCACAAAAAAGCCTCATCATTATTTAATAACAAAATTCTAAATTTCGGGGGAGCATGGTTATGGACACCCCCACCCCCCTGTTTACCTCACTGTTCTAATATATAAAATATCTATTTTATGCCGGCTTTGAACGAATATCTTCCTACACATTGGGCTTCCCCGAAAAAAAATCCAACGTATGCCACTGATCCATCCCAACTGAGGATATCTCACGCCTTTTCTTAGAGATCAAGTTAAAAGAGCAGGACAATTCATAATACACAATGTGTCACCGGAAAAAAAATGTTCAAGAGGATTTTACGACATGAATGGGTCGTTGTCCTGATGGAAAATAAAACTTCGGCCTCCAAATTCTCCCTACAAATGGCAGTAAGTGGGTTTCTAGCATTTATTGGTAATCAGTAGCTTTTATATGACCTGAACGAAAAGCCAAGTTAAGTTTGCCACCAGGTAAAGCCTTTCCAGATTGTATAATGAGCTTTTCTTGTCTTTTGGAGACAAAACAATAGCTCCTGAACATTTTCCATAAACAAAGATTAGATTTGGTCAAATATCATCAAACCGGGAAGGATTAGTGGTGTCCGTCGGATTATGGTCTCAGATGAAAAAAAAATACAAATAATAATTTGGATGCCCACATGGCGCTGCGTTCTACTGACATGACATGGGGAAATCTTCTCTTAAAGACAAGAAGCTGGATACTCATTATACGGTGTGGACATACTTTACCTGGTGGTAAACTCAGCTTATCTTTTCCTTCAGACCATATAAAGGCTACTGATTAACTACAAATTCTATAAACCCATTCCCTGCCGTTTGAAAGAATTGAAGGCCGAAGTCTGATTTTCCATCAGGTCAACGTGTCCATTCATGTTGCAAAATCTTCCTGAGAATTGTTTTGCGGTGATGGGTTGTATACCATGAAATGCCCTGCCCTTTTAGCTTGTTCTCAACCCCCAAGAAAATGCTTGGGGTATCTTCAGTAGGGATAAATATGCAAATGTCAGATAATTTCAGTTTGTGGCAGAATTGAAGGCCGCCATCTTTGAACACTGGGGTAGTATTGATGCTACCTCTGATGGTAATTTGATGGTAAATACGTACTTTTCAAAGTTGTTACACGTACTTTTCTAAGCCATATGTAAACTTGGCGAATATTTGGCTATTAACAGTACTGTCTTTATATCGGCGGGACACTTTTCTTTCTCTTTTTTTACACATTTATTTTTTTATTCGAGGTGGTGTGTTCATTTAATATAGAAATACTGAAATCAATTCAATGTAGAGCCGTTTCTTGAATTAGTTCTATGCATTTTATGTTCATTCCAGAATTGCATTGAAAATATGCATTCTTTTAACTGTCATTCTCTTCAACTGTTTAAATAAATTATCAATATACACTAGATTCAGTGCATCACATCTAGAGTTTTACATTACCATGCGGTTCAAAATTTCGCCGATTATAACTATAGTATAAATTGGATTTTCTCACTAGATGGCACCACCAACGTATTGCTTAAACGGAGTATAAACATTGCTCGCATGCTAACTTTTTATATCTTATCTGAATTCTCATCCTCCTGATGATGGGGCAACTCTATAAAGATGTCGGTTTTTTAAATGCTAAATGTCTTACTATCTCACTTTAACTGCATCAATTTTTCTCTTAAAGTAGAAATTCTTACCTATGTCATTGGCTGACCCCTCGAAAAAAGAAAGAGACTTTTTTTTTTAAAAGATAGTTTATTTTCACAATTATGCCTGAAGAATAGCAAACTTGTTCAAACGTTACATAATATTAGTAATGAATGATATGAGATGAAAATACTAGAACAAATTACACAAATAAATACATTCAAGACGAGATGATTCATTTAGAATGATGTCTAAATGTAACTCAAATAAAATATTACATTTTTTTAACTATCACAATTTGCTCAGCTTTTCAGCATAGAGTAGATTACAAAGCTTTTTTTTTTCCCTAAAAGCTTCAGTTTTTGATCATTATTCTATAGAGTCAATGATACTCCGTAATTTACCTACAATGATAATAGCAGAATCATTTACGTTAAGTAGACTATCCTAATTTAGACAAAATGTTCATTTAAAAATTTTTTCTTAATTTATAATTTTTTTGCTTAATTTATATGTGTAATATAGAAAATGGTAGTTAAATACATAATACTTCATTATATTTAATTTTAAACAATAAAATTTGATTATTAAAATATTAGCTTCATTTATTGAATCTACTTAGCTTTATTGTTTGTTTTCTTAATAATGTTAGATGAAGCTTGTTTTGATATATATGTGCATATACATATGTACATAGGAATAGGTTATGTCTTTTTTTTTTTTTAAATAAAATTTTGAAAAGAAGATATCAATGTCGTTTTTCATTCATTTTCCATTTTCGTCACATGACCCAACTCTATTTTTAATTTTATTCCCGTGCCTAAAAATTAGTTTGATTCCCATTGGATTGTTCTTGCAATTTTTAACTTAAGAAATCTATTCCATTTTCGAATGAAGTTCTTTCTAAGAAAATCTGAAGACTACACTTTATTTGTTGCTTCTCCGTAACTTAGTTCTTATATTTAGAAAATTTGTATATTCCTTCTATAATTAATATATATAATGACATCCTGAAATGCATTATTAATTTATTATACGTAAAATTCACTGATTCAACGAATATGTGTCAGAATTTTGATAATTGCAAGCCTTGATACCAATAAATTCCTACAATAAATACTGATACCAGTTGCAGAATAATGTTTATAAAAGTTAAATTTCATTTTACAAAAAAGCTTTTCAATTCAAATTAACAGAGTATCATTGATATAATTTTCTACAATTTACATTATTTATTATGACTTTTCTTTTAATTTTATGTCTATTTCTTTTCCTATATCATTTCGTGCTGTACACGTTCAATGCTTTGTGCCAAAACTTTTTCTAATATTCTTTGTTTATCTATCTAATTAAAGCTACATGTACAAAAGAAATTTTGACATTTTTCTTCGTAATGTTTTATTAAAAATAATTTTATAAAGAACGTAATAAATCTTTAGAAATTACTCTTTATCTAATTATATCTACTTAAAAAATAAAAATAATAAAAAAAAACAGAAAACATTTCCTTTTTAGTAAATATTTGAAGTTGTAGTTAGTTATACATTGTTGAATAAATTGTTTCATGTATACACTTGTCGTAGTTATACATTGTTGAATAAATTGTTTCATGTATGAGTATCTTGATTACCTTTAACTTTTTAATGAGATCAAGTTGTATAATGCCTTTTACTCTATACTATTTTCTATTCGAGAATGTATTTACTCAGTTGTTAACTCGTTAACTTTTGCTTTTGATATCATATGCAAACACTTCATGGAGTATATCTCGAGGTCTTTAGGATGATGAATAACTTTTGTCAACATTTCAAATAATACAATGCGCATTATTTGAATAAAGTCAATATATTGGAAATTTACAGAGATATAAGCATTTAGAGTCGGTATATGCAAATACAAATAATGCATTGCACTAATTTTTATTCATTTATTTAATTTTAAAATTAAATGCTTCTGATAAATATAATAGTCACATGTGTTCCAATGTTATGGCGAGTAAGCATCCGAGCGATCATAATATATATTTCATTCCATTAATAAAAGATGACCAACAGTTACTTATATAAACGGTTACTTATGATATGCTTATGGAAACAAAAGATATTAAAAGAAGTTTTTAAAAATCAAGAGAAAAGCCTACAATTCTATTTTCATAATATTACAATTTGCTTAATCCAATTAAAAATTCTTTTAACATTACTACCCTCACTTCATTTATAAAGGCAACATTTGCAATTACATATGTAGTAGCAACATTTGCACTTACGATTATTTTTCCTTTACAAATATCCCATTGGGAAATAGCTTTATTAAGTTTAAGTACGTTCTACTTACTCAGTGCCTCAGTGATACCGACTCGATGCCTTATATCTCTAATATACAAATTACCTCTGCGCAAACGCTTCAAAATTCATAACTATGAATGGAACAACATGGGGAGGAAAATGCAACCAACATATACATTCACCTTCAATATTATTGCTTAAGTTCACGAATAAATTCAGTAGTCATGAAGAATCTTCAACAATTAATTCATATTATTGCTTCGTTAAACACGAGGAAAAAAATTAGATATTATTCGAAACACAGATCACTGAATGGTTATGTACAAAAATATAGAGTTATTATTGACACTGCTTGCGATACAAAAACACGCCAAAAGTAATCGCATGCACACAGATGAAATCACCGCTTTTCATTTGCTTCATATAAAAGTTCATTAAGATGCCATGCGTTGTCTGAGAAAATTTTGATTCTTATTACATTGATAAATACGTCATTTAAGTCATGCATGAAAGTTTTATCTTGTTACATAAAATGTGTCCATAGAGGAAACCACTGTTTCTCGCATTGCTTGTTAGCTAACAATACCTTTACAAAGATTTATTGCTTTAGTTACACCTTGTTATGAGGATGGTCATATTTTGCTTTCAGTGCTTTCCAACATATTATCAGTGCTTCCCTTAAAAAATTATAAAATGCTAAAGCTTTTATTGATGCTGAAAATATACGTATGTTTTATTTAGATGTAATTAGCACCTTGGAGATGTTTGTTCGAGGTTTTACTTAGAAGATGTATCTTTTAGAAAGATGGGCATGTTAAAATATCGGGTATGTAATGAGTTTTTTTTTTTTTTTTTTTTTTTGGTCACAGTAAGATCTGTTGTCTTTTTTAAATGTTAAAAAGAAATTGCATCATCTGAAAAGAAATGATTTGTCCGTATTTATTTCAGTCAATTAAATTAAACGTTACATTTCTGCGATAGAATTTCTTCAAAATAACTTTTTATGCCTTCCGTAAAAGTTACGTATTAATATTTATTCAAAGATGATTTGCTTTTTCATTTAACACATTTTAAAAATTCTCAAAATTTTTAACATTTTTGTCAAAATATGGTAAGTTAAGAATTATTGCAAATATATTGATAATTTTTTGGAATCTTCTCAAGCTTTTTTTACTCAAGAATGTATTAAGAAAATGATATTTTTAAGTTACAATAAATATCTGAACGTTGAATTTAAATAGAAAATCATTTAAACTTTCCTTTCTTATCAAATTCATTTTCAATCTTTCATTTCTAAGGGCTAAAAAAAGAGACGAAAAGCACTGGCTTCTTTTGCCTAAAGTTTTACTACCATAAATTTAATGTAATGTAAAAATTAATTGTTAGATTACCTATAATCTTAATTTAAGTCGTATTAACCGAAACTCTAGACTTCAGTCTCGTGTGACTAAAGTTATTATTTAAAGAGACGTGTTTTTAGCTTCAAAACTGTTAAAAACTGTTAAACTCCCAACATAGACAATTGAGGATCACATTCCGTGCAAGACACTAATTGCGCAAGTCTGGGTCCAAGAAAATGTTATAGTTCAATATTTTCAATGATGGGAGCGAAAATATTAATACTTGGTTGAAGATGAAAAGTAAATAAATTTCATCCTCCCCTTGAAAATGTTTACGCATGGTACTGAGGTTAGGCAGTTTGACAACAATTTTCTATAATTAAAAAATACGTCTAAGAAAAAAGTTTTAAATATCATTTTTAAATTTGAAATTGAAAAGTAAAGTATGGTCAATATTTTCAATAATTATTACGTTTCAGGGAAAACTGAAAGTCAGTAATCAGATAAACATATCAGCCAATTATCAGCCTGTCAATTCTATAATACATTAGTATTTAAATAAATGTAACAAACGGTTTTTTTTCAAACAAACGACATAATTGATACTTTTTATTCTAAAATGCTTTTTAAAAGCAAAAAATTCACTGCAATAGTATGGTGCAACTGAAAAAGCAAAAAAGCCATCCTCTCTACCCTAGTCATACAGATATCATTCTTTCACTCACAACTTATTGCTATAAAATAAATTATTGCTCATCAAACACTGTCTGAGACACATAGTATATGAAAAAATGTTCATCACAGTCACTGTAAAAACAAACGACAAAAAAGTTTAAAGCAAAAAACAGAGAAAAAAACATTATAACTAAAAATTATTTCGCTATATATTTACAACATTGTTATCAAAACAGTTTATGTAAAGGAAACAGTGTAAACAAATTTTTATGAGGAGAATTATATAAAAAAGATAACATTATTTTTCATGAATTGAAAATAATTTTATGTACACCAACTTGCGAGCGAAGATTTACAAGTTAAACATAATTTTTTTCAGAGATTGCAATTTACAGGAAAGATCCATCTTGACTTATAAACAACATATACACTGTACATTCTTAAATTTCTTTATTGCTGTAAACTTCCTTTAGATTACTTACTTAAGATTTTATTTCTTACATGATTACGAATGTGTCTAATTAAAGTAAATTATCTTATTAAGAGCTCACTAATGCGTTAATAAATAATAAGTGTTTTAAACTGTTTATTTTTGTAACCGTTTAAATTAATTGATAAGTCATATCTTTTGCTGTTTTAATGTTTCCAATAAAACACCCGTAGGCCGTCAAGCTTAAGAGAAATATTTTAATTTATTTTAAAGATGAATGACTACACTTAATATTCTAAATAATGCATCTGTAATATGTTATGATTTCTTACTTTTGTAATTATTGCGTTAGTAAGAAAATTAATTGCGTATGCTATTGCGACAAAATATTTTTTAAAATCTCCCTTTTTTGTACCTTTAATGAATTTTGAAATTCTAACAGATCATCTGCGATTATTAATGAAAAAATAAGGTATATTTATCTGGACGCTCTAAAACAATATAATTTAAGTAAAATAAATAACATTAATAGTTTGGTGCATTAAATTATTAATTTTAACTTAAAACGTCAGAAATATTTTCTTTTTAATTAAAAAAAGTTATATGATCTGTTTACATATAGATAGTTATACAATGCACATAAAATTTATATAAACGTAAACAATTAGGTACAATGTAATGTATGAAAATGAGTTTCATCAGTTGAATGAATTTCATGGGATTTCTGCACAAAAATTTAATTTGGTAAAATATTCCGTAATATCCAATAATGCAGCAAAAAATTTTACGAGTTACTTTTTCATTATTTTAAATAATAAGGCAAGAGTTGTTTTAAGTTAACAGCATATTAGATTTTTTTTTTCCTTTACGAAGATAAACTGTGTTTTCTGATTTCGGCAATGAGAATAATTACATTTTTGGAGACACCGGGAAAGTTAAATTTTATTGCAAATGATTGCTTTCATCAACCATAATTCATTTCATAACTATTACAAAAATATTGTCAATATTTTGTATCTGAAATATATTTATTAAACATTTTATTCCCAGTTTGAATATATTTCTCGCATATCTAATTTGAATTACTTTACAATTTGCATTTTTTACTTTTATCGACACTATGTAGTCACTAATACATGTGTTTTGAGATAATGTGCCATTTTTATTGGACTCGTCTCAAAATGACTACGAAATTATTAAAATGAGAAAAATATGAGCAACTCGTATGAAAAACAAACTTAGCTTCAGCATGCAACAAATTTCATTTTCTTTCTTTAAATTTTGTTCAATCTGCTTAAAATTTCACCTCCGATTAATATCTAACTTCATTATTAAGATTATTAATCGTAAATTACGAAGTTAATAAGCACCTCTCTTTATTTTACGCTATAAAGGATGAATGACTAGTAGTGAAACGCATGATTGACTAGAGCTTGCAAAATGACGTGTTATATGACTAGAATGGCATTCACTAGAAAGAAACTTCAGTACCTCTTCATAAGCAAATAAACAATGCATAAAAATACAATAGTATAGCATTACATTCTTAAAAAATAACCTACGTTAAATTATAGTACTGTATTCATCACTATGTTAAAGACTAGAAATTCCCATTTAAAAATACAAATGCAATCTGACATAGCTTTCGTAGAAAAAGAAAAACTTTCTTGAATGAAACAGCAAACAAGAAACGTTGGTCCTTATATCTCAGTGTAAATGGAAGTAAGAGAATTCATTTAGCCCCATTCTTTTTATTCAGTAAAATTGCTTGACGTACCCTGCTATTTATATGTATTGCTTTGCGTAACGTGTCGTCATCTTCCAAGTTTTTCGAACCGCGTCTTCAGTGAGGGACTTGACAAACAACGTACTTTCATCAAGAAATATGCACCGGGAGTGTAAGTATCGGGTTGAACTCCGAAAGGGCCGCCTAAAGTTCCGTGGTGGTTTCGGGGACGTCTGCGTTCTCCAGCTCGTCGTCCCCTTCGCCGTCCTCTTCCGCCAAGACGGCCCCGTCCGGGACTTCCTCCACCAGTCCCTCCATCCGGTAGCAAGAGGACTCGAAGTGCTTGTTGAGGTAGGACTTGAGTGCGAACGACTTGTTGCACTTCTGGCACCGGTAGTGCTTGAAGGAAGAGTGCGTTTGCATGTGGGCCCGGAGGTTGGACCGGTCCGCGAAGGCCTTGCCGCAGTGCGCGCAGCCGAACGGCTTCTCACCCGTGTGGGAGCGCATGTGGCCCTGCAGCAGCCAGGGCCTGGAGAAGGCTTTCCCGCAGACCGTGCACTTGTGGCTCAGCGAGTGAGTCAGGACGTGCATGGACAGGGCCGGCATGCTGACGTACACCTTGCCGCAGGTGGGGCACTTCTTCGCCAGCTGCGAGTCCGGGCTGCGGTGCGTCTGCTTGTGCCGCGACAGGTTGGAGGAGGTGGCGTACTGCTTGCCGCACTCGGAGCACGTGTACCGGGACCTGTCCCGGCGAGGGGCGGCCGGGTCCTTCCGCCTCCTGGCCCGCCCGTCCCCGATCACCAGGAACGAGGTCGCGTCCCCGCCGCCGCACGACGAGTTGGAGACCGAAGACCCGCAGCCGGTGCTGTTGTTGGACTCGTCGGAGCTGGTGGCGGCCGACGAGGAGTCGCCCGCCGGGTCCTGCAGGCGGTCGTCGCTGGGTACCGCCTTCTTGAAGGAGTCCGAGGAGCAGCTCTCCTCCTCCCCGTGCAGGTCCTCCTCCTCGTCGTCCTCGTCGAACGCGATCCACGGAGTGCTGCCCTTGCCGTGATGGCCAAAGTGGTGGTGGTGGTGGTGCTCGCAGCTCTCGACGACCGTGGTCGTGTCGGGGACGTGCTCCGTGCCGAACTCGTCCGTCGTCTGGACGTCGTACAGGTAGCCTGAAAGAGAAATGGGAGGAAATACGTTATTACATGAAATGGGAACTGCACAATGTAGCAGCAAAATATAGTTTTGATGGAAGACAGTTTAGTCAAGTTGCCAGGAATTATTAATTATCTCTAGAAGCAGGTGTTCAAATCACGTATTTTGAACGATTTTTGAGCGTCCTTTGAACTAGTTATGCTATTATACAATAGATTGAGTGTTTAGTGATTGTCCGACCCGAGATTTAGCTACCAAGAGTTGGCACTGGGAGTCGTATCATTACAAATGACTTTGAAATACAGTAAAACCTCATTTTCCCAACACTTTTAAGACCATGAAAAAGTATTGTCATTAGCGCATTTGTGCAAAATTGGACTTGGAAAACTTTCTTCATAACCGAGGTTATGTGATAACCGGTTTTAGAATAAGAGAATCCGAAAATGAAAATGAACGTAGCTAGAAAATATTAGTTAATGGAGATATTTAGAGCTTAAGTCTTTTTTAGGAGCATTCCCCCAAGTCTGGCGGTCCCCAAGTTTAGCGAAAACACTAGTAGTTAGACTGGTTTATATAAATTTAAGCCTCTTGTTACAAAAAATGTAATGATTTTCACTTAGCCATTCGAACAACATTATAATATTTGTTAAGTTTACACAAGCGTCTTTCAGAAAATATTCGAGCGAAAATATGAATAAAGAAAGTCCTACTTAATACGTATGTAAAAATATATGCCTGAACTCTACTGATCCTAAATGTCCGAATACATGAGCATAAGCGGTTAAATTCGTACTGTAATCAATAGTATTGTAGCTTATATATTGTTAGAAGAGTTTCCCATATATAGATCCTTTTTTAAGGAATTAAGCAGTATAAAAATAAAAATTCTTTCATTTTGGGGGAAAAGGGTATACACTGGTTTTATTGTAGACTATATGAAATGTATTAAATAATACGTCCACTAATAGTTAAACTGAAATTACTGTTACCTCTGCATACGACTCCTCTTACTTCTTTTACTATTAACAACTAACACTCCTAGGTAATCATAGTCATCGTATGCGTGCATCTGCAGAATTACTGGATCTTAATTTACCGCTTGTAAGAACAGTGTTCTAAAAGTTCCCATACTGACGATGTATGGATATCATTTAGATTAATATAGAGGTTACAGAATGGATTTTACACGTATGGAGATTTATTTAGCTAAATATCTTTGTATCTTTCAGATGATTTGCGTTCAAAATATATCACAAGGAGTACAGTTCCCTTATTACATGATAAAATTATTTCCTATTAAGAACAAAATAACATGGAATTTCGTTCTCTCACAGCTTGAACGAAAAAAGAGCTAAACAATAAAAACTAAAGAATTCATGCATTGATAAGCAGATGAGGACATTTAATTTTTTTTAAATCACGGATAATGAGTTCCTTAAGTTGGAGTATGGGTACTTTTGGTAATGTATATGAGTTATATAGTATGACTTTAACGGAACACATTTTTTTCTATTATATTAATTGATTTATATAATAGAAAATGATTTAGTAAATTTGAGATACATTTTCGTACGATATCTGGACCCGCAATCAATGAATACTGAAAACGCTTTCGTAACATCGTAATTTATGAAAGATCTGATATCGCATGCAAAGAGAGTAAGTTTTTATAAAAGTAACTCATGTATAAAAAGTATACGATAACTGGTTTCTGCGTATTATCTTTACATAAAACATATAATACACTTGTTATTTATTGAGGTAAAGGGAATTTATGTTTGTCTATGAAGTAACAAATAAAACATTTCCACGCTTCAAATTAATTTACATTTAATGATTGTTTTAATGGCGTCTGCAATTTATTGTAGAATTAAAAAGTATTCTTCATTGAAAAAGTACCTTGCGTTTTCAAGGGGGGAAATACTGTTTAATTAAAAGTTAAAAATTTTTATTATTCAACACGCAAATGCTTGCATAGGTTCTTACTAAAATATTGATATTTTATTTGTGAATTCTTCGTCTATGTAATAAAAGTCAAATTTAATATTGTTCATAAAAATATTGCATGTACTGTAATCAACATCTCCGTTTTATGCCTAGGTTTCATTTTCATTTTTGAAAATAATGAATATGATGTCTTATCTAAAAGTATATGCAGATAATGTGAAGTTAATGCCTATTCCATCTATTCGGGGAAACAAAATTCAAGAAAAATGTGAAATGCTTTAAAAGATAATGCATGTAAGTTAATTTTTAATTTTATTGAAAAGTAAATGATGTTTAGTAACCTTATTTAAAAAGGTTGGATGTAATATTTTTGTTTATTATAAAGTACCTGTATATTTTAATAACTATAAATGTGTTTAGTTGCTGCTTTTTTGAACTATTGTATGCACGTTTATAAAGCTATTATTATTATTATTATTATTATTATTATTATTATTATAAAACTTCGACAAGAGAGTTTAGTAACTAACTGTTCCTACACTACAGCTGTTCGCATATGCATTACAATTGGAGGTATTTTTATAAAGTTTTTATTACTATTATAGTAAACTTTCTCTTAATTTTTGAAGTATTTTACTATCACGCTAATTTCTCACTTAGTGTACTATGTTGTTAACTCCGCAGAAAATAGTATTAAGCAGATACCCTATATTTCAAATAATCTTGAAATTAACCATGTTATACAAGGAAGCTTTGCAATTAAAATACCTATAAAATGTAAACTACAGAATTTACCTTACACAATTGCAGCTTTTTATAAAGCATTTCAGGCGTTATAGACAACTATTCAGCTTATTTAATTCTTAATTTTGTAGAGCTTTTCATGATTTAAAAGGCTCAATTAACCTTTAATAAGTTGATAAATAAATTAGGAATAATGAAAAACTTAATGCTCGCGGAGTCTATAACATATTTGAGCAATTAATTAAACAATTAAGATTAACTCTTTACCATAATCAGTAATAAGTATGGACTTCTAAAATAAATATAACTGCATTTTTATAAGTTGAGATTATATGGCAGTATGAAACTGAACTACGGACCAAATTTTCTGATTAAAAAACATTCTTACGAAAATCATTAATTTGAAAGCTAATACAGTCATTTATTAGCAAAATATTAAAATTTTTTCGTTAATTTTCAAAGTAGGGAAATATTGGAAAATGAAAGATTACTTTATTTAATGTTAAAGAATTATTTTTTTAAGAAAGTTTAAAAATGCATTTATGCGCAAGTAAATTCGATGCCATTGATAATCTTAAAAAAAGGATGCTTATTGTATAAAAGTTTAAATTTTAAGAAAAAAGATATTTCTTTACTGAAAATGGGAATATTTTTTCTATTATATTAATTGATTTATATAATAGAAAATGATTTAGTAAATTTTAGATACATTTTCGTATGATATCTGGACCCGCAATCAAAGAATACTGAAAACGCTTTCGTAACATCGTAATTTATGAAACAGCCGATTAACAATTTTTAACAGTTTCGCTAATGATAATAATCGTCTTATTTATACGTTCATAATACTGTTTTATAGTTATGAATTTTTCATTTTATTAAATTAAGCGCTTTCTGAAAATTATCAGACTCATCTGCATCGATAAACTGCTAGAGTAAATTAAACCAAAAAAATATAATAGTGGGTACTGCGTCAGTAAAAAAATCAAATTATTTAAGTGAGACGGTAAATATCAATAAATTGCTTGTCAATGTAACTTTTTTATGTTACAGAAAAGATCTCAAAATCTCTCACGTTAATAATTGACGGCACTATCAAAATGTTTTATTTATATTTGATTTGCTTTAGAGAAAACAATATTAGTTTAATACTTTTGGCAATCAGAAAATTCTAGAACAAAAGGTTTAGCATAAAAATCTTGCTTTCCATTCCTCTAAATAAATACTAGAATAGGAGTCTAATTTCATTTTTAAATTTTCACATTCAAAATAAAATATAAAAATTCTAATAAATATCCCAAACTATGTCACGTATTTTGCTTTTAAAAACATACTGCAAATGAAGTGATATTTTTTTTATTATGCTGATAATGCTATTAAGAAATAATGTATTACCAACATAACCAAAGCTATTTTAATACTTTTTAAGGGAAAAAATGCAGTTTATTTGGAGAAAAATATTGCATTAGAGCATTGTAATAGTTTTTTAATGCTAATATAAAAGCAGAAAACAAGAAAAAGAATAAAAAAGGCTTCCGAAAATTAAAAAAGTACAATATACTGATATATTTTTGCTGTTTTTCTTTTAATGTAAAATAAAACTCATCTCTGTTCCACAACAACCCGTAGAAAGGCCAAGGCTTGGGATCATTAGCCATTTCTAAACCAAGGGCTTAGTGTAAATATTCAACTATACATATTCAATGTATAGTTGAATATGTATAGTTGAATACATTATTAACACTGCGTAAAATTAAAACACTTATAGTATTTCATTTTCATCAAAATTTTAGATGTCATGTTCAATCTCAAAGGTCCTAGGTAAATCGAGGCCCAATCCCACTTTGTAAGTAAGTACTTAGCAGATTAAAATTTTGGACATCCGAACAGAGAAAAAATTTAAGCAGATCGTGGTCATACTTAATAAGATTTGAGAAATAAATATATGTTTAGAATTTTTCTTAAGAACTCAAAGCTCAAAACACGGGTTGTTACATTTTAAAGGCACACTTTTGTTATTTAGTTCTTGGTTTATGCTTGTGGAAATGCAAAAGATATCTCATAGTAACGATAACAGAAGGAACCTGTGAATGTATTAAAGATGCTTTCATGGTACATTGTAAATGAACATTTGCCATCTATTGTCCTCTAAATGTATATAAAGTTCGGGAACTGCCCGCTTCGGGGGCAATAAAGTATACATCACTCATCCTCTTTTACTAGAGTTCTCGAATATCCTTCAAACTTACACAAGTATCCCTGCGGGCAAGAGGGGTGGGAGTGATAAAAATGAAGACGGTGTCAAAGATTATAGACAGAAAGACAATGTGTGTATTTGGCAATTGGGAACGTTCTGTAAACGTAAAAAATTCATATTTGACCCCGTGAGGCGAATAGGTACTCCGAAAGAATGATGGAAAAGATTTTTGCGAAAATGATTGGATCTAAAATTGCCAGAAGAAAAGAACCAAGTACAGTAACAAAGTTATTTATGGTTGTTTAATTGAGGAAAAAGTAATCATCATATTTTTAATCGAAAAATGCTTTATTGTATTTTCCTTTTGAAATTTACCTCAACATTTAGCTATTTTAATCGTTACGTTATTTGATTCAGTATTCATGGAATAATTCATATGATACTTGGTATTTTTACAAGTACTAAGAATATTTTCACCCTACAGAAAATCAGATGATCGATGCGAGCTGTTTCATTTGTTGGTTTATATAGAGTAAATGCACCACTTGGACCAAGATCTTTAGCCCACATTTGAAGTCACATCTTAAGAAAAAAAAGTTTATGCCATTTTTATGGGTGTAATTATTATAAATTTTTGTAAAACCCTTAATTTAATTATTGTTATTCTAAATATCTCAAACTGCTTTCTAT
This sequence comes from Cheiracanthium punctorium, assembly GCA_038373885.1. Taxonomy (NCBI): domain Eukaryota; kingdom Metazoa; phylum Arthropoda; class Arachnida; order Araneae; family Cheiracanthiidae; genus Cheiracanthium; species Cheiracanthium punctorium. Next base: position 485,519 of record JAWZYV010015947.1, on the reverse strand, counting down.
GAATTATGTGTACCGTTTCAGAATATAACACAAAAACTATGTAAGTAGAATAACCGGACATTTCTATTCTATATTAAATGAATTAAAATTAGTCAAGAAAGTATCAATTAAATTTATATTAAGTACTTCAGTATTATTTATGCAAGTCTAGGATAATGACAGTCGGCACATTTTTGAAAATGAAAGAAAAAAAAGACTTCGGTTATAAATCATTTCTCACAGCTCATCATATGAATCTGAATCTCAAATAAGAGACTATGTTACATTTTTAAAATCATGATACAACCTTAACTCATTTTGAAGCCACATCCCAGGCAGCACAAGTTTTTGAAAGCGTGTCAACATGTACAGAACGTTCAGTAATATGAACTTTCTCTGCACGATATTGGACTCTAAAAAGAAAGAAAAATTTTTGCTGAATGGAAATGCGCAAGGAAGAAATTCGAACATTGTTAAGACACCTCATGGAATATTTGAAATCTAAATCTTGGCATATTATGAACTTCCACAGATACACTTTGGTAAAATAGAATTCGTTGTTACTACAGTTTTCTATATTTTTGTTAATTTAGATTTGAGTTCCGTGCATCTTAAGCTGGATATAAACTTTCGAACACTCAATGAATGCGCCTAAGAATAGCAGTAATTTCACTAAATTAGAAAGCTGTTTCAGAGATGCGTGAGCATAGCATGCCATTTTCCATTTCTTTTTTTTTCAAAAAACACTTTGGCACTTTAGAATTCCAGTGTTTGTTCTTTTTCCTGCGCACGTGATTAAAACTACACCGCTAAAGGACAACAAAATGTTCGCGGGTTTTCTAGGGATCGCGGGAAGTTCGTTAAAATTTATAATTCCAAGGGAATGTCAGAGAAAAAAAAAACACGTTACGGATATAGCAGCACGTCCGTTATTGCACACGCTCATATATGAGATCGCTGTTTATGACAAAAGCCACAGAAATGTCTTTTATCCATGATACATTAATAGCTGCTGATCGTTTTACAGTATACTGCTAGGATTTTGGTTTTCCTTAGACGTATTTACCAGTTATTGCTGATTATCGCATTATATAACTGAATCGAAGATTAAAAATATATGTCCCTGTTTTTAAAATTGCGTTTCTTTCTCTTTTTTCTTTTTTTAAACTAGCTTTTTTAAGAACCTCTAAGTGAATCAATTTGATGAGTAAATAACAGATATTTATTTTCACTCTAACGTTTAGCTTTTATCGTTTTAGCATGAATATATTATCGATAAAATGCAATGACAGTCACGATAATAATACCAAGAAGCTTTTAAGCATAAGAAAAAAAATGCAGAGAAATACCTTGAAAGCTATGTAAATTTACGTTTACGTCTAAAAGCGGAAAAATAGGGAGAAAAAGCCACTCCACTTTCTTAGAAATATAACTTGAGAATATAGGCTCAATTTTCAGACATAAACGATGTACGATTTTATTTAAATGATATTGCAAGTAGAATATAACCCCCTTCAAAAAATATGTGCATTTTTAGAATACTTTTCTAAAAAAGCAATTTCAGAAAGTCGATTTGATATTAGATTGAGAGCTACTGCATGCTGCAGACGTAAGTTAAATATGAGCGAAAAGAAATAATCTTGGCTCTATAACATTTCACTACGGTTTTGGTAGCAATAAATATAAATTTAAAAACGCTCTCTCAGGAATATTTCAATTCGGTTTCGCTATCAGTAGGCATAAATTTAACAAACAATCCCGGCGTTTTGATTTCTTTTGCTTCTCAGATTTTATTTTCAAAAGTTTATGTTGGAGGAGACTCAGATAAATTCTGGTGTAACTTCATTTTTTTTTCCTTTTGTGGAAGAGGGAGTGGAGAGATAATGCATGAATATTCCAAGAAGTATATTTTGTCTGCTGTTTTTTTTTTTTTTTTTTTTTTTTTTTTTTTTTTTTTTTTTTTTTTTTTTACACTTGCAGATTTTTTTTCTTTGAGGGGTACTTCAGACCTTTCCGAATATTAGTAAATAAGTTCTGCAGAGCAAAAATATTAGTAATTTTTATAATAATGAAATATTCCCACTTAATTCCATTTTTCTCGCGTAGGACATCGATCGCATTTTGAGCAAAGTGTGGCGAAAACCAAACTAGAATTTTAAAGACAAACATAGTAACGTTCTATAGACCAAAGTTTTGAGCGACTTTATTCAGGTGTTGTATAAATACGAGATAGAACCCCTTAAAATGTGCTCGCTCAAGACATCCTGCGTCTTTAGGTAAATAGACCTCGTGTGGCATTGCATTAATATGCACAACAAGCCATTCATTCAACGAGTTCTTTTAAATTTAGTATTCAACTGAAATAATTTATCTTTGAATTTTTTGTTTAAGAGATTAAATTTGTAATTAAAAATAAAGTAAAAAATCCTGATTATTAAATCTTCTAGGAAAATTGTATTTTCTTTATGTGCACAAATTAGAACATCCAGCCTGTACGATGGTATTGCTAATTTTTGTCCTCATTTATTGATTCAGGGCCTTAAAGTGCTAATAAACTATTATAAACTTCATTCACAATGAATGTCTTCATACACTCTTTTGCAAAATTACTGAAAGTCTTTAAACACAACTTATGATATTTTTAAAAGTTGTTGTCCAATTGAGCTACATTTTACATTTAAGCAAGTCATTTACTTTTGATCTAATCGATTTTAATATGTACAGGATTAAACTGGAAATCACTATTTTAGATATGCTAGAAATAAACAACACATTGCAACTTCTTTTCTCCAATTTTTTTTATGCAAAAAAACATATTTTAATGGTTAGAATATACCTAAAGTACTATATTATGTTGTTACGTTACGTTACTTACATATACACACAGAAGTATAATTTTTATGTAAAGGAAGGTTATTTGCGTCTACAATGTTAAAAAAAAGTATATTTATAAGCGAACGAAATAAAGAAACGCGTAAGAATTTTGTATTTAAGCCAAGTGGTAAAATATTCTATTCTTACAGTCAGCTAAGAAACATTCTTTTAAAAATGTAAACTATGAAATGTACATAATGAAATATTCTGGTTAAATATAAAAATGTTCTATTTTAAAAAGATAAAGTAAGTGTCTAAAACAATGCACTAAAATATTACTGATTATTGTATTGTATTGTAATTTTCTCCTTATAAAACATTAAAAAATGATCTTTGGCATTTGCGTTGCAGTATTTCAGGATACACATATAGAATATGAAATTTTTCAAGTACCATTTAATCATTTAATTAATTAAAGTATTATTAAGTATCATTTAATTAATTTAAATCAAGATTTAGATAAATATGTATTGACATAAAGTAAATGCGATATGTTGTCGTTCTTTTTACGGCCTTTAATTTTTTTTTTTTACATAATACAAAATTTACGGTACATTTTAATAAGTTTGAACGTTTCCAGAATAACTGAAGGAATCACTAATAAATTTGTTAATTTCTTTAAAATTAATTGAACACACAATATGACAGTTTTATGTCGTATTGGAATTTTTATGACTCATTGTCTAATTGTCCTATTCTTTTAGCCACTAACTATTGTAGTGTACTGTTTCTGTGGGTGTTAAAATAATATTATACATCGGGCTAGGTATTTTTTCTGGGCATTTGAGCTCAGTCAAAACTCTACTCAAAAAAGTCCGTAGTTTAACTGAAGTAATTCTCCAAAATTTAGGAAAAATTATTAAAAAATTAGGCATGTAAGCCTAGTTATAATGATATATTTTTCGAGTTGCTTTAACTCTCGACAATTATTTATTCTCATTATGTGTAACATTCAATTAAATTTTAATTATGGAACTCCTACAGGATTCTAATGGATATGATTTACATTAAATTTTATAATTTAATAAAATACTAATTTTTAAAACTAATACAACATATGCATTGCCAACCCATATTTTCATATATCCCATGAATCAATAATTAGCTTTATACATTTCGATTATATATTTACCTGCTCTAATATTGAATAACCCTATTTACAGAGCTAGCATCTCATATTTGATTAACTGACGAGTTCCTGCCTTTCATTTCTGCACACACGGAATTAATTTCAAAATGAAAATGATTAAATATACGTAAGCAGCCAATAAGATTAAACACCATTGTTTTTTTCCTATTAACTAGATAAAACTAATGTTCAGCTGGTCAGTGATGCATTATAGTGACTATTTTCCGTTACTTAAAAAAATGTGTGGTGATTCTAGTTAATATGAAATTTAAATGTAAGAAATTCTCAGGCTTTGTATCAAAAGGTGAAATTTTTATGTTTACTTATTATAAAAAGAGAGGGGAAAGGGCATTGCCATAATGGTATATATTTTAATAAACTTTATCCTAGTTTCTCAAAAATCTAATTGTTTACAGAAACAATAATGTATTTTTTTTATTATGAAAGTATTTAAATGTCAAATTCAGTAGATAATTAATACATGATAAATTCTTTATAGATAGTCAAAAAACCTATGGATAAATTATGAAAGATTTCTTAAATTAATTTTTAAAAATTGAGAACTATACGAACCTAACAGTTTTCAAAAACAATTTATATGTTAGCATTTTTCGGCTTACCTATTAATTCTCGTATGATGAAATGTATTTAACCTGTACATATAAAGTTTAACATGTACCTTTCATTCGCCCCTGTTAAGTTATCAAGCCTTTTATACTTGTTTATTTTTTACTGTGTTAAATCCAGGTCATTAATTTAATAAATATGTCTCTTATTATTCTGAAATAGTATACAGAAAAAGAAATTGAATTCTCTTGAAATAAGTATTAGGTTTCCTTCAACTTCGGATGGATATTTCTCTTTGAATTGAATGTTTTATTTGTTTAATGAGCTTTCGTAATTGTAACAAATTTACAATTCCAGTTAAATCTTTTTTCTACAAAAGTATCGAAACAGTTTTCACCATGTAAAATTAAAATAAATCATATTGTCTTGAACTTTGTTTTAAATTTCTGTTTTATAAAATAACGTTTATTTACAATGACATATCAGAGTTGAAAAAGAAGTTTGCGACAGTCTATGTATTTGCAAATTTGAACTGATATTGTCGAATTTTTTTTAATCAAAAGGAAGTAGTAAATTTTATATATTGCTTTTAAACCTTCCACTTAAAAACCTGAAAAATGACAAATCTTAATTTTTAAAACCGAGTTGATATATCTTTTAAAATTTTCTTATTCTTTGATAGAAGGAAAAGTAAAAATATCCCGAGAAATATATTTTTATCACACTAAATGAATATTATTCCTTTATAATTTTGCGACATGTTTGAATACATACTTACATGCTTTGAGTTTTGATTTGTTTACCGTAAGCACGTTAGGTGTTTTGTCATAAATGAAAATAATTATTTAGATTTCAGTAACTAAAAGTAATACACAAACAGACAGCGCATGATTTATTTATGTAATTTTACTGAAAACGCTATTTACTGAAAATGCTACTTTTAATATCTTTTCAAATATTTAAACAATGTTTTAGTCATTCGATCTCAATAGAAATATAATTTAAATGACTGCTGTTAAATGGAATGATAATAAATTTTAATCAAAATAAATTTTTATTTTATTGAGTAATGTTGTTCGGATGATGCTCAGTATTCTGTTATATATGGGATTATGGAATGCATTGTCATTTTTAGCCTTTTATTATTTTTCAAAAACAAAAATTTTAAATCATAACTTAAACTTTAAAGGTTTTCCTATAACTTCTAAAACTTTGCCATCGCTTCCTCCGATAAACGCATTTAATCAGAAAAGTGATGTTTGCTGAGAGGGCAAGTATGCAATCTCTTTTAAGCCGAATTAATAGTTAATCCAGATTGAACCTTTCAATAATCCCTGTCTAAGCAAACAGTGTGACTAATACACATTGCTAATCAATATTAAATTTGCTTACTTTGGAACTGATTAAAACGTTATATGTTCAGAGTTTCATGCAAGATATGAAATTTGAAAACAATGCATTTCGGTAACAGATCAGTAACAGTGGAATATTTAATATCTGCTCCTAAAATATTTCTATTAACAATTATACTGTTCTGTCTTCTATTCATTTGCCTTAATCAGCAAATTTTTAACATATTTATTGGTGTTTTGTCATTTTTATTGCACTGTAATTGTAATTGTTTTATTATTATAGAAAATACGCACTGTGTAAAATAAATTTAGTTGGTGTATATGATTTGGTAATGGACATTTAAAAGCAATTAAGTTGCTGAAATAAAAACTCATTGATGGTTTGAAAAGTCCTCTTATTTTCATAGGTATACATTTAAAAATATTTATTTTTTACACCATTTTAATATTACATATATTATTCTCTTTTTTGAAGTTATTCAAAGCAAATTGGTTTCATATTAATATTGAATGTTGAAAACGCAATTTTCTACTGACAATCAGATGATCGATTTTGGAACATTTGTAACAAGGTTTACAAAGAAATCAACTGTCGTTTTATTTTTCAGCTTTTCTTTACTGTAATATTTTCGCAGTTACACTTTTTTATTGAATTTTTAAAACATCATTTCTGAAGCTATTTGGAGAATGAGACTCTCAGAATAATAATGTAAAGAAATATCGAAATGAACATATTAATTCAACAGAAAAAACGAGGAATCATTCAAATTCAGTCTCAAGAATCTACGCATTTGTGTTCTGTATAAATTACGTCAGACTCGACGGCTAAGGAAGAAGAAAAAAAATACACTTTTCTCTCAACTCAGGAGTTTAGAAGAAAAAAGTTCGAGAAAACTGAAATTCTTCAATCGATATTTGATTACGAAATGCAACATCCTTTTTCGCCCTCATTTCTACGTTTAATGCTAGAAAATACATGTGCCTCAGCTGAAAAACGTCAATACTTAAAATCAGCCACAGGTTTTCGATCGAGGACTATCAACAGGTAGCAATGATGATGGCGCTGCATGCGTGTACATTCCCTCACTCTCTCTCTACCTCTGCAGTAAACAATGGTTTAAGATAACGAAAGGGGTCGTCTCCAAGTTGAAGGGAGTGTAATTCCGAGATACATTACTTTAAAAAGAGGAATTAGTCGAACTTCATTGCATTGCTAGTAACAAAAGAGAAATAAAAATAAATTTCTAACGCATAACACCCTAGCAGATATTCAGAAGAATCAAATTAAATGTAAGTTTATGTTAAGGTTCCCGAATTATCCATTTCGGTTTTCTTATTGGGTTTTTATATAGTCATATTTTAATTCAGTCAGAGTGAAATTTATATTTTTCCTTGTATTTATAGTTTTAAAAGAAAAAGAGAAAACGTTCAAGCTGTAATTATCAAGTTAGTATAATGAAAGCTGATTTTTCCTTTTGAGAGAGATAAAAATACACATAAAAATAATAAAATAAATTTAATATCTCGTTTAATTACTAGTTTTTTAACTTGATTAAGTAAGACTAAAATACTTTTTTTTTTCTTAAAATCGTTTCCTTATACAAACTGAAACAAAACCCCATGAAATTTTAATCACATAACTTTTTAAAAGTCAAACGGAGTAAACAACTTCTCCTTTCTTAATGTCGCATTACTATTAATGAATTAACTAAACGCACATTAAATATTATAATGGACGTTTAGTGAATGAAAAACTTCTTCACAATGATTTTTTTTATTGATTTATATTTTTTAATTTTTTATTTATCTATTTGTTTATTAGATTTGAGTAAAAAGGTTTTTTTTTTCTAGAAAGGAGTCTGCTTAAGTTTTTATTGTTTTTATGTTGAATTTTGATAGTTTTAGAGAAAAATAAAATGAAGTAACTTCATTACAAACCTGTTTTAATTATTTTTAATTAAAATAAATTTTATTCTTTTAAAACGCTTTCTGAACTATACTAGCTTTTAAAAAACCGCGTCTAAATTAATTTTTTTAAACTAGTAAAACGCACATGCGTGCCATATATAAAAAATCTACTCGAAGTTTGTTCGATACGAATATTTTCATAGTGCATCCTGAAAGTGACTTAGAACAAAGATTTATTTAAGTAAATTAAAACATTTTTATAACATATTAGAAAAACGCGATTAGTAAAATTCGTCATTACAACTGAAATATATTCAAAAACTATTTTGCACTGAATCTATATCTTTCTTTACTTTATTTTTAAAAAGATATCACTGGGCAAACATTAATATTAGCATTTTTCCAAAAACTTTCAATATTTTAGAGGGCCACTAGAATATATGAACTGAGATAAGGGTACTTAAAGGATTATTCTATGTATAAGAATCGAGAATGAGCGTGACTCAGAATAAAACAATAGTACTTAAGTAAAACGAAATACTCCGGAGCTTGAACGCTTCATTTGAAATGGTCATACGAACCAAATATTGAAATCAAACAAATTGATTATTCAACTTCCTATATATATTTAATATTTATTTTCACTTAATCACTAAAAAAGATGTACTTTTTCTTACGATTTCTTGAACATTGCTATAATTTACATAATTTGTCATTTCATTTATCTTAGTTTAGTAAACACAGTAAATGAAAAGATTATGCTAATATCTAACTCAAAAAACGTGCAATTGATAATACAAGCACACACATTTATGAATGTATAACAAGAGAGAGATTTATATACATCGACAGGTATTAAATTTTAAGCTCTTAAAATCATATTTTATCTTTTTCTGCTTAAATAAAGACAATTAATTTGAAATTAAATTTAGTTCCTACTTTCTTATCTCTCTTTCTTTAATCTTTTGTAAAGATTGCTAGTGAAAGTGTTATGAACTTTCTTTCTTTCTTTTACTTATTTTTAAGGCTGATTATTTTATACGCATGGATGGTTTAGAGGGAAATGTATTGGTGCATGTCCCTTCAAAGGGAAAAACTACATAGAAAATAAACAAATTTATTTACGCTTGAAAAATTCTGTTTGCTTATTTTTATATATTTATAACTAGTTAAATGTTGCTTCAGATTAGTTCTTATATGGTCTGACAACATAATTTGATAATCATACATAATCTTAATTTTAAATATGGTTCGAACTTTAAAAGTCACTGCGTTCTATACATTTTACATATCATAGTTACCTATTTGTCGTACTATACTGCAGTTCAGAATTTTATTTTGCAATTCAGAAATTAGTTACAACAGAATGCCAACTGGAGAAAACAGAAAAAGCTTTGTAATCTACATTATTCGAAAAGACTGGTTACAAAAGGGCAAAGGATTTTAATTATGTATAACTTAGAGCAGTAGAAATGATGAGAATATTCATGCATTTTAGAAATGAAAAATTTAAATTGTTGAAACTAACAATGATAATCATACACTTCTTTTTAATGCATTTTAATTATCACTAATAGTTTTTCTATGAACTCATTAGCTCAAAACTTTCTCCGTATAAATAATTTAATACTTTTCACAATTTCATGTTTAGTTCACTGACACAATATAATCATCTGTTTTTTCCTTAGTTTCATAAATAATGTCTCCTGAAATACAATGAGCCTCGGTATAAATATAACGAGTATTTGTCTTCTGCCTAGAAAGAAGAAAGCTATGAGCTAATTTTGGTATTAGGCGAGTCAAAAAATGTTTTTGAAAGCAACTGTCGGAATGTGTTCGTTCCAGGGCGTACATTGTGTGGATCGATATTGACACCTGACTTCTCGCATCCCTGACGCCCCAAAAACTTGCTCCATCAATCAAGTGTAGTCATGGCAACACACGCCCGAGCACTGCAGTGGAAAATAGTGAAGGACATTATATATATATTTTTTTTTATTAAATTCTAAAACAAACAAATCTACATTAATTCACAAATTACTTGACATAAACAAAGAACTAGACAGAGTTTTAGAGCTTTTTATATAAATAATTTAAACCAAGTTTCATATACAAAAGACATTCCATAAAAACTGAGAGTTATTTTTTACGTAGTGGCAGCACCACGAAACTAAAAAATAGAAGTGCAGGTGATTATTTCAAATTGTTAACTGTACGTTTATACAAAATTCTAAACGAAGCAGACGATTTTATTTTCCTAGTTTCGTGCTTGTTTAAAGAACTGTTTTATTTGCCCTACAGAAATGGAGATGAGTGATTCAGGGAATTGGACATTACATCACGATGATGCTCGCCCGCATGTCGCTACTTCTGTTCATCAATATCTTAGTAAATTCAATATTAAAACCATGCCACATCCCCCTTACAGTCCAGATCTCACACCATGCAATTTCTGGCTGTTTCCGACGTTGAAGGAGAAGCTCCGTGGCAGAAAATTTAACACAGATTCTGAAGTTATTTCAGCAGTAGAGTGTTCTTTGAAGCAGCTTCCAGAAAAGGGCTTCTCTACTTGTTTTAAAAAGTGGGTTGAACGATGGGACCGTTGCATATCATCTGACGGAAGGTATTTTGAAAAAAGAATGATGTATTTTTGCTGTAAATATATTTCTTGATTATTTTATGATTTTACTCTCAGTTTTTAAGGAATGCCCTTTATACTATAATTTTCAGCCAACTGCTAAAGGTTTTTCCAAAATAAACGCATAAAAAATTAATACCTAAATACAGGGTTTCTGAAATATGCGGGATGCCTAAAAAAATCTTATCAAAACTTTAAAAATGATAAAGTATCATAAGAAGACTCCAAAATACTCTGCAGTGCAAGATAACAAGCACTGCCTTCATGCTTTAACCTGTATTAACGTGGCATTTATTTTTAATAATTGGAAAATGTTTCGACTATTTACTTGAACAATTTTTTTTTTAATTTTGTAATAACATTAACATAAACTTGATAGAAGTATAACCCCGTTTTCCATTATGAATAATAAATATTTAGACGAACAGTCTATAGTTTTTGAGATAAATTTAAGAAATGTTATACATTATATCTTTTGAAGAGAATACTGGTAGGTTGAATTTGTGACATTATATTTTTATACGTTTGCAAGTCATTTAACAGCACTCTAATCCAGGGATGGCACATAGGATTTTATAAAATCAAAGTGAACCAAAAAAATGAGTAACTGGAAATTAAAATTATTTTTTCAAATATTCTCTTAGTTATTTTATTTATTTTATTGCTCTTCCACTTTTTTATAAAAGCACCGTAAACGGGTTCGAATGTGTGGTTTTTAACTATCATTCCTGTTTTACACTCTACCATTTCCAAGCAAAACTATAAGGAGCCTCTTAAAACATCCTATGTAACAACTAATAATCTCTTTTTCTCACTATTATTAGGGGTACTTACTATTTATTGAAATGGCATGCATTAATTACCTACTAATTCCTCGAAACACTTATTACAAATTTGAGTTAAGACTGTTAATAGCTTAAATTTGGTACTTTGTTAAACGCTTTAGACATTTTCTATCATTTTATTTTTCAAAATCAATATTTAAGGTTTAAAAATACTTTATGTTTCTGTTAATGAAAGCAAACCTTTAAAAAAATGGAAGCAAGGTTTTACAGGCCACCAAAATATTTATAAATGATATGTTTTGTTGCTGGTTTTTTTTTTTTAATATCAATATTTTTAAATAGAATATTTCTATTTTACTTAGATAACGTAAAAGCTGGCATGCTGCCTTTATTTAATTTTTCTAAAATGCTTTAAAGACGTTATATCTATTTTTTGCTATGAGATTCTGTTTACTTACTGGATGTGTTCTGATCTAAACAAAAATCCATGCTTTAATTTTATTTACAAATTTATATTTTTCACTCAGACAGAATTTTGGTATAGATCAAGAAATGTAAGAAGTACTGCGGGATTCTTTAGGTATAAAGTTTGCCGAAGATAAAGAGTTCTAACAAAATATGACATAATGCCCATGATGATATACTCATTAGAATTGGTTATAAAAAGTCTCTTGTAAGGATTTAAACTTTCAAATGTTTCATCTGCATTACAAAGCAATACATACCTCAATAAAACTGAATACAAGTTCTGTACCTTACAAAACCCGAAAACGTGAATTACATTTAAATTTTATTTTTTTTTACATGCCAAAAAAGCCCATAACGTAACCATTTTCCTTAAACATGACTTTGATTATAAACGTAATCGCGTATTCCATTTTTAAGCACTAGCAATAACTCTCTGCGGTTGGCACGAAATGTAGAGTACTAGATAGAATTTACCATTTTTACTTGTACTATCTTCAATCTTTTACAATGAATTCATGAGCATTTTGCCTGTACATGTTGTTTTTCCTTTGCATGACTCTTATGGTAGAAAAGGAAAAAACAAACAATCAAGTGTACTGTTGAATACACCAATCTTACCGATCGAAAGCGTTGAACTGGAAAAATAGAAAATTTAACATTCATTATGCAAAATAGCGTATTGACTTAATTAAACCCAATTGTTATTGCTTTATTCTTTCTTTCGAACTCGTTTTTACGGTATACAGACAGTATGTCCCCAACAAAGTAACGAATTCTTTCAATTTCCGTCTCGTTGTATTCAGAAGCGCCATTGAAAACAGAGGAACTTTCCCAGTGGAATTCCCAGGATGTTAAGCTTATTGGATATTTAGAATTTAAATACTTTATAAATTATTTTATTTATGGTAAACTTGTTTAAAACCGTTCTGAATATCAAACAAAACCGTTTTCAGTGCAATGTGTTACTTTTTATTATTTTAATTCAGAAGTATTTAACTAAAAGAATTTAATTCAGGAAAGTAAAGATTTTATTGTGATAAATTTCATATCATGTAAAGAGTGTTGTAGTATAGAAATTTTCTTTATTGCAATGGATATAGATAAATTGTCGATTGTGTCTTGAAATATCAGCTAATAAGGAGGACACCAGATTAATTCTCGTCTCTAGATCCCATTAACATAAATTAAAATAGACCGAAATTAAATTAGATTTCATTGAAAAAGACATTATTTTTCCATTATTATAAATAAACAATCATTCATACATAGCAAAATATATAGATCGTTTGAAGATAAAATTGGTAATTTCAAACTGTACATATACTTGAATACTACTAGCATATTTTTAAAGTTTGCAATTACGTTGTCTGTACATTTTGTTTTATCTTTGAATGTGTCTTAATGCGGAGAAGGTAAAACCAGCCATATGTTATTAAAATCGTCAGTACTATACTTTTGCAATGGCATGATAGCAGTAAAAGTATGATTTATAAAGTTTTAAATTCTAATTTTAATAGTAAAAGATATTATTCATTAATTCAGAGGTAATTTAATTTGGCGTTTTCTTCTGGGTATCTTGGAAAAGAGCAAACATCTAAACTACATGTGACTGTCTGCATATTTGCATGAAGTTTCGTCTGAGCTCAACAGTATGATCTCGCAAGTATTCAAATACCCCACTCCGGAAAACTGGACGGGAATATACAACGTAGCGTCTTTGCAATGATAAAATCAAACAGGTCAAACCTAGGTTTAAGATTTTAAAAAAACAATAATAATATCTTACTCCTCGGAAGTATTCTTTTCACGCTACTAAGTTTAGCGAATTTTAATAATAGTAAAAATAAAAAAGGTTTATTTAACTGAAAATGGGTTCACTGTGGCATTTTCAATAACAATTAAAATAGTTTATCATAAACTTATTTTAACTAGTAAAAGATGTAGTTGTTTTGGTATGGAAACTGGAGGCTAATGGACAAAATTTGACGCCTCAGATTCTCAGAGTGAATAAATCTAAGGAAAGTTCCTAAAATGCATCATTACTTGCTCTTAGCTCTCAAATAGGACAGACAGTTCACTAAAAGAACACTTTGACTGTACATGTTGTTTTTCTTTAGTATAACTCTCATCGCAAGGAAGAGGAAAATGAAAATACTGTAGACCGCGTTTAATGGAATAACTAATTTGCCATTAAACTTTATTTTAATAAGCGGGATATTCCATTATCCCAGATAATATTGACTAATTATTGAGGTTTGGTACAGCGGAAATTTATTACAATAATCTGTACATTCCTTTAACCGATATTCCATTAAACGAGTTCAACAGTACGTTATATTAGAAATTTAAATCGCACCGAACAATTCCGATTCACCTAGCGAGATATCATAAAACACGCACTGCTTTTGTATTTAGTACTAAAATTCTGATTTTATGATTATATAGTTTTACACACACACACATATACATATATATATATGTATATTTCTATTTGGTGATGCAGAAGAAAATTCAAACACTTTTTGTTACAAGTATCAAAATTATTTTAATTGCTCCAAACACTTCTAAAGCCGACCTCCTTCTCGTATCTAATTGTTTACAGAGGCTGAGTCACTTTTTGAAATTTAACTTCTAAGCCCTAATTGATTCCGGACTTCTCTGCGAAGACTCTAATTTTCATTCTGAATTATTTATAATTCTACTCATAACATCTTACAAAGTCATTCAGACTTAACTGGATTTGTATTTTACTTAAACCATCCAGAAAGTACTCATCATTAATATCCTTTGCAATATGTTACACAAATTTTGTTTAGTAAAAGCGAGATTCTTTTAACTTCTACATACTCAACAAGAAAGTACTTTGGTTAAAGACTTTAGAATTATTGACCCTCAGTCATGATTTTTAATCTAAATGATACCTGAATGCTTTCATTAGAATCATTTTTTCAAATAATTACTGAGTTTAATCAGATCTTTTTTTTAGGTGGGGGTTGGAGGCGAGGAGTTGATTGTACCAGATATTCAGATGAAAATACTGTCATAGAGTAATGTTGCATGTACGCTACTGTCAATGTACCCAAAAGATTCCATCTCTGAAAAACCTGAAAGCAAAATTTATCAGCATGAACCCTGTTTTACACCCATCACAAATATCGTGGTTATTACATGAAAAAATAATCGAAGTTATTATATGCTATGGTGGAAATTTCTCAAAGTGCTTTGGTTATAAAAATGATTTTGTTGCAGAGTTAGTAGATCTACCGAAGCGCTTTGTTTTGAAAACTTTTAAACTTAGTGATACTGACCTAGGAACAGGAATTTCCATAGCACATTTTTAACAATGGGTGTAAACGTGTGAACTGCTAGTTATGCAGTCATAAACTAAGTACAATTAATACTGTGTGGGTAAAGGTTTTATGGTCCTGTGTTCCAAGGGATTTGTTTTCATTGCTATTACTCTCTCACTGAAAAATTACTCATAGATAACTTTCTAATTCCTTCGCACTCCCTTATGCGCCTCTTCATTCTTTTTGCCTTCTCTTCTTTTATTTAAAAAAAAAAGGTTTTTAAATTTCATTTCGCTAAAAATAAAAAGAGGAAAAAAACCAAACAAACATTCTCCACACAAATGTTGCATGCTCGGCGCATCAGACATTTAGATCCCAGCAGAGGTTTCTATTTCCAACAATCACTCTTATGGCCTTCCTTGCACGTATCCCCCCATCCCTTGCATGCGACGATTGCGCTCCGAACAGACGGCGACCGGAATTCTAAAGAGATGGTTTGAAATAAAATAGATATGCAAATCAACTGCTACCTGCACAGAATTTAATTTTGGGCAGAAGTCTAGCTCAGTTAGTATCGAAAGGTTCTTTTATTTTTTTCTTTCTCTTATATTTTTGGAGCATGCGGAACTACAATGTTCTTTATTCCGAGCGGCATTATATTTTACGAAACGTAAAATTTATGCTATCGTATGGGACGCACATATTTATGAAACCGAATCAAAATTCTTTTGTATGCAACATTCTTTTTTTGAGAAAAATGTATGCAGAAGGAATATTCATACTTTTTTTTTCGATTTTGTACTCGGTGGTGCATCTATTTTAATTCGGACATCCGAGGCAAGAGAGAATACTGAAATGCATTTCTTCCTACAAAAATATAGATTTTGATTATTGTGTTGCTAAAATTACGTATTTCACCAGAGGTTTTGAGGAAAAAGCATTGCGAAAGTCATCTTATTCGTAGTTTTTTATTTTGCTCATCTTATTCGTCCATATAAATCTGTAACGGAAAAGTTTAAAAAAAATATGTGTTATGTGGATCATCAATATAGTCAATTGTTACAAAGTATGTATGCTTTTCAAATGGGATCAAATGATTATTCTTGACTGAAAGGTTTTTCCCTTTAATTTTTAAGTCGAAGCATACATATTTTTAACACACGAATCAATTCCTTCCCCTCCATTTGTCCAGTATTTTTTGGAATGAATTACTTTTGATCGTATTTTTTTTAGCTAGTTATAATTCTTTACTAAAATTAAATTAATAAAATTGCATGGTTTGTTTAAAAATACGCATTTCAATGTTCCAAATTAATTAAAAATTTTATACCGCATACATCTCAGCAATATTAAATTTCTCTCTCCATGGCACGACTGGTGAAAGCTCGGTATCCATTAGAACACCGAGAGTGAACCAGTGTTGATTCTGGTCAGCTCTTTGGAGAATGACAAACGTTTATCGACTAGACTGCTCAAAATCTCGACAACGTACGCTAAAGGAAGCAGGTGCACGTAAAATATGTTCGTGGCTTCAGTGTCTTCTAATAATTAGTATTCTTCTGGAGCTGCCAATCCAAGCGCAGGTATTTCATCAGGAATTAGTTCCACATTAGGCGACCCGTTCCCTCAGCAGTGTATTTAGCCGTAAACTGTAAATGTCAGCTTTTTCTTCTGGATAACAACAACATATTTAATTTATTAATTAAACTATATTAATTTATACTGATAGTAATGTGTATCGACAAAATAATGTATAAAGATTTTTGTATTCTTATTTAGAGCAGAATTATTTGTCCCGCAGACAGAGCAGAATTATTTGTGTTAGTATTAAAAATGTTCTCTGAACGTCTATGAACGCCCAGAGAATGTTCAACTTTCTCAAATGTTAATAGACGTCCAAATAAATTCCTGTACTACGTGGGGATGAAAAATTTAAGTTGCATATTTTTACTGGAAATAAGAATAATTTGATAAAAACTCCGGAAACAGTCATTCATCGTAAAAATAATAAATGAAAAATAAATTAATGAGAGCTGTTTTATTATTTTGTTAAAATTTTTGATTACGAGTCTCATTTTAAAACTTCTTTTGCAGAGAAATTTTAATTTTCTTAAAATGAAACACTGGTTTAGAATCATTGCAAAATACTGTTGCATCATACAACAGATAAGCCTAATGAACTGGAAAGATAAATCAACAAACAAGTAATAATTGTAAACAAGTAATAATTGTAAATTATCTTTTCTTAAGAATGAGTAAACAGAAATAAAGCAAACAGGGGGTGATCATAATTTAAAATTTATTTCATATTGAATATATTTGTTTCTAGGGAGGTGATGCAAAATAAAAATTTTCGTTTCTTTTTTTCTGACATACACTCTAGAGGAAAATTGATATTCAATTCCTTCAGCTGTCAGTAAAATAACTACATATTTATACACGCTATAACGATATACATCAAGTGAGTCGTTATTATTAAGTGAATTTAGAGTATTTTGATAAATACGAAAGAAAGTTTAAATTTCTGAGAATAAAAAGTCATTTTAGTGGAAAAGATTGACATGTAACTTATTCTGAAGTGTAAGAACCGCTCTAAATGAGATTCCGGGTTACTTTCGGGTGAAAAGCTTCTGCTGGAATTCTTTGATAATTGCTTACTTCGTGCTTTTGTCAGTGCAGATTGAACCCGTTCCCCTACAATGATGAGTCACACACTTACCATAGAACAGTCTGTTTTCGTGCGAGTGCCTCACCCCTACCGTAAAAGGATGAAATCAATCCTATTAAAACATTTTCGTTAACACAGCTGCCAAGTTACCGGAATTTTCAGGAATTTCCAAGTTAATTCTTGTTGATTCTGCGAGCTCCCAACAAATGCATGTGTGCTTTTAGTTTTTTTTTTAATGTCAGACGTACATTTTTAGGCCCAAACAGTAGCTCATTTGGCAAAGTTTCAAAGAGGAAGAGGTGAAAAGTATAGAGAAGCATTTCCACAGAGATTGATTTCTTTTTTCTTATGCATTTTTAACTTTGAACCCAGATTTCACCTTTTCGCTCTCATTGCAGCTAAGAAGAATCTATTTTCTAAAGAGTTATACTTTTTAGAAGGGCCTTCGAATGTCGTTGGTTGTAAATTATCTCAATGGTTCTCTCTATCATTTTATGAATTAATTTTTTTTGTGAAAGTTTGCAAATGTCCTTAATATCGTACGATACTGCAAAAATTCTGTGTCAAAAGGTTGAGAATTTTAGGAGATTATTGATTTATCTCTGAAATTCGCAAGACTATTTACTCTTTAGATTTAAAGTGATCTGAAATAGCATCCAATCTTAGGCATGTAAAGTGATAACATTACCATCGCAGTTTCTTAGTAAATATTTCGACCAGAATTGATTAATAACTAAAATGAAACTTGTTGCTTTAGTGTGTTTCTTCTTCTTTCGACAAGTGTGTGTAAATATTATTACTCCAGCATTTTATCAAGGATACAACTTCGCTAACGATGATTTATGGAGGTTTCTGAAACATGGCATGACCATAAATGTTTTATCGCCATTTTGCCAAATACTTTCGAAGATAAGTATTTAATTTTTTTTTTCAGATCTTCAAACTATATATGTTTGATTAAAATACACTTTTCAATATATAAATAAACAAAATGAACCTTCGTTTTATATTCAAATTACATCTTTTAAGCCTTAAATAAGTTCTTGTTTTTTCACATGTTCGCCATGACCTTTTTTTTGACTGAAGTGGTCCCCATAAATAGCCGCACATAACTTTAACTTTACATGTGCAATTTTTTTTCAAGAAATGTAAAACAGCCCCTTTTCTAAAAAAATAAATAAATGAAATATATATGTATTTCTGTATGAAAAAACTACTTATTTTCTGGCCATCAGTTCAACCTGCAGCATTTTTGCTCTGAGTCTTCTATTTTTAGCAGCCACTTCACTCGATACGGCAGTAAACTTTGTAGGCATTTTTCTTTTCCTAGCTCGAAACGTGTCTTATCTCAGAAACCTCTCCCGCGGTTATACGTAAGTTGAAAGCACAAAAGATCTTTAAATCTTTTCGTGCCGCAAAAGTAGTTCTTTTTAATAACTCGAGATATTTTTTGTCTTCTGTGTGCGCTAGTGGAAATTTTTCTCTTCAATGTTGTGTGCTTGTGCTTATTGTCTTCTTTTATTTAGTTTTTACATAACTGAATATTTATTTGGCGATACTGGATTGTACGTTATAGTACTTAAGGGGAAAGTTTAGTGTTTTAATTAGTCTTTGTTAAACTGGTAATTAATAATGGCATAATCCTCAAACAAGCTCATCGAAGTATAGTATATTAATGTTAAATTTCTACATTCAGTTCTTGCTCAGTATATTTAATTTAAAAAACAATTTCTCGTATTTTAACGTATTTTTTGGAATGTTAAGTGTTACTAAATTAAAATAAATATTTTAAAATATGTATATAATATATTTAGATAGATAAATTGATACATACAGAGTTGAGAACATCTTTTTTTTCAGTTTATATAAAACTGAATATTAAATAAATAAATTTTTCAAGATCTAATAATTACGTTTTTTATAATTATTTTACTTTTATAAATAATTATTAAACTCTTTTAATAAAAATTATTATTGTTTCTTTATAACTTACCACATATAAAATAGAGTTATTTTTTAGAGCACAATTCACATGTGTGCTTGTAAAATTTAGTTTGTCGAAATTTTATTTTCATAAAAGGAGATTTCAAATTATTTATTTTAGTCTTCTTTCAGTTTAAAACTATACTTTAATGAAAAAAAATGTTATATTAAGAATTTATATTTATTTAACAGTTAAAAATAAGGAATTAGCTGTAATAAATAAATTTAACTTTAGGGAAATGACTTTCTCGCGGTTTTTTTACTTCCAGATTACTAATAATAAAACATTTGATGCATCCGCGTTAATTTGTCTAATACTGACTCCCCTACTAGCAATTTTGCTCGGGCTACCAACGGCCACGCAGCCAGCCGATGATGGCCCGAGCAAAATTGCTAGTAGGGTCCTACTGCATTGCCTTTCACAGAAATGAAGTTTTTTTTGTTGTTGTTGTTTCATCGGGCGGGAACTTGCCGATTTGGCACTGTCCACTACGACTGCCCGGAGGTATCGTGTCCATTTTATTATGAGGGCACCCAGTACTCGGTCAGCGTTACCCCCTATGAAGGGACGGGCAAGTTAACTTTCATGCTCAAGCCGGTGTACCCTAGGCGTGATAGAATGGTTCTTCAGCCAGTACACCACTTGGGAGTCATAGAAATAAAGTAGAAATACTGACATGGAACCGTTTTGTCTTGAAAAGATTTTATGCAACAAAATATATCTTAAAAAGGGAATTTTAAAGATTTATTTTATTGTACAAACACGCTGCCAACTTCACACCTGTGGACATGAAATTTCATACTTTTTGTAATCTCACTTAATATTTTAGACTTTTAAAATACTTTTATTGTATTTTTACTAGTAAAAGACTAACATTCCTAAATAAAACTGTTTACGGATTTTTTTTTTTCCAAGTCTATAGAGGAGGATCAGATGATTTATTTGTTTTTGATACATGAGTATATAGCAAGTATTTTTCATTATAGAGTATGTGTGTTATGTATAATAGAATAAAAGACTACATAAAACGATGTATTTTAGAGTGTTTGTATAATACTGGAACTGACAATATCGGGCCAATTCATTCACTCCATCTTACTTCAAACCAATGCATTTGAAAATATAAATTATGTGGTATTGGATATTTAGTATTAAGTAAATCAGATTAGTGTAAGATCATAGAAAAATTTCAAGCAAAGGCAAATAACTTGAATATAAGTCATATAACAGTCTATAAAATAGATAACCATTCACATGACTTAAAACAACGCAGAATTCATGTTACTGACATACTTTATTTACAAAGTTTTTTTTCCATACAATACTTTTTTTGTTTTTTAATACATGGAATAAATTAATATTACTTTAACTGTAAAATCTTCGAAAATTAAATTCAATATTTGAAATAAAACTTAACGATATATTATCTTGAACTGTAGTTATTGAAGCAAAAATAAATTGATATAATTAGTTTTCATACCGAATTTCCGTTTAATATATGTAAATGTATGCAAACATTTAATAAGGCTATTTTACTGTAATACGCAGACTATAAAATAACATATAATAATCCCTATAACTCATAATAAGTTTTACAACTAAATTTTTACAGCTTTATGTTCATAAGGCATTTCTACTTTTATTACTATGAAAATACGATATTATATATAGTTTGCGTTTTTCTTCTGACGGTATTGATCAATCAAAATATTTTATTCATGATTAGTAAAAAAAATCAACTTTAAAATACAAATAGAAACAGCAATAAATATTTTTAAATGAGAATCTTTAAACGTTGGCTTTTATTAACAATTGAACGTCCGTTATTGAATCACAAGTTAATTCTTTTCGGCTTATACTTCCCATCATTTAAATAAAGTCAATCTTTGCTCAAAAACTGTGACAGAACTGGAAAAATCATGTTCTATTTCAAGTTCTCCTTTAAATTTGCAGCAGCCAGAATATGTCACAACTTAGTGAGACTTGAGAATTTAGGCAATGAAAAATCTTTAAAAGTATTATGGAAGGATGTGTTAGTAGATTTTTTAATTTTCAAAAAAGGTAATTTTAATTGGAAAAGTCAATATAAATTTAGACAATTACTCAAACATCTGAGTGAAATACGCATTTTCAAGATTCCACCGATCCAAAATGTGATTGTCATTCATGAAAATAACTCATGTATCTAAGAACCGAGAAAAGAAATTAAATCCACAAATTATGTTCCCTCTAGCCCTCGAAAATAAAATGAGAACTTCAAAGTTTCATCCCGATTTAGAGAGCATTTTTGTTTTACCTATAAAAAAAATACAAAGGCACTGCTAAAAAAATTGCAATCAGTAAAACAATCACTTACCATTACTGTAATGTATGGTAAAACCCGCGGGTGGAGTTGCAGCTTCTGTCGGACTGGCTGGTTCATGGTAGGGCCACCGGTTGCTATGATCAACAGGGTGTTTCACTTTCTTCACGAGAAAAGACCGAGGCATCTCGCTGTTGTTGACTCTTCAAGATCCTTCCGTTGAAGTCTTCAGATATCTCTTCTTGATCTCGTAAGTTGGTGACTGAGACAGTGACTATTTCTTGATCGACCTTGGATTGATTTGAATATGGTCTTTTAATTGTATTAAATTCACTATTTCTCTGGTGGGTCTTATTTTTTAGATATTGTCAAACTTGATGTGTAGACTTCATTAATATAATCTATTTATTTATTTTTCTATCAAAAACACAAGATTTTCTCTTAAAGCATAGCAATAGTTTTTCTTGGATTTAGTACTGAGGAAAATCTATTTATTGTGTAAATCTGGTCCATGTTTATTTTAAACAAATTACTTAATTTTACAGTAAAATCTATTGCTGTAATAATTCTTTTCAAAGTAATCCAGATTTATTTTTATTAGTAAATGATTTACTATTTTATTTCAGATAACTCGTCGATTTTCTTAAAATACATATTTTTTTAGCACACTGTGTCTTAGCATTGTTTTCTATAAAATATAATTTTGCTATTCTGAAATATTTTTGAAACTGTAGAAAAATTAAATACATAAATCTAAAAGCAGTTTATACATTTTTGCTTCATTTCATAAATTATTGCTTCCTCGATTGTGCAGATTTTTTAATAAATCACAGTAACATAATTTTTGGATGAAGTATATCTTACAACATTAAGAAAATCGATTAAAATGGTAAATAGCATTTGTAAAAATTGAGAATTCGTTATTGCTTAAATATTGCAATGTAAGTTTCAGGAGTATTTTAAATACAGTTTATTAGTAGTATTTTAAATTAGTATCTAAAGCTATTTTTATATTTTCCCAAGACTTTTTCAGCATTAAGATTCATCGAATTTCATTCTGACTAGTTTTTTATTTATAAAAGAAAATAAATAGCACTGGCAGCACTTTATTGCTGTACTTTTTACAATATTTACTTTTCAGTTTCAATTGCAAGTTCAAAAAATACGAACTTATTTTCAGAAAAATATGGTTATTTAACTGACTAGTTTGAAATATATTACAAATAAATGAAATACATCACATATATTTCTTTTTTCAATTTTATACTCACTCGTTTTCAAAAGCAGAACTTTTTTCCCTTACAAACTGACTGCACAATGTAATTCCATCGACATATATCACAAACACTGTAACTGAAATGCTTCTTTTCTCGTACTTTCAAAATACAAAAATTATTGCTTTGGAATTGTCCGGTATATTTTGTTTTTCGTTATCACTTCATTTTTTATTGCTTTCGTTGACTTCTTTCTTATGCGACTTTCAAATCATAGCTCCCTTAAGTACATGTACGTGGATTTGAAATTCATGTTAATTGCATCTTACAGGATCATATTTCTTGATATTTTGCTCTTTTCATAAAGCCCCTGAAGTTCTAACCAATCAGGATTGTCCCTCGGAAGGTTGTACTCTTTTTTGAAGCCGTTGAAATGTCTTTAGGATAAGTTTGTTTACGATCGCACATAACCTATCTCGACTGTTTTCGGCGCTTTAAATTTACGATATCAACTATGTCTTAAAACACTCTTTTTAGAGCATTTTTATTTATTAGGAGAAGTTTTTTAAGTGAAAATAGCGTCACATTTTATTTATTTGTCGTTACATAAATAACCGCTTTTCTATTGTACGCTTTTTTCCGAGACATCGTTGGACAAGTTTGTATTTTTTTCTCATATCGTTCTGTTAAAGTTTATCTGGACAAGTAGATAAAACACTTTTCTTAACGAAAAATTCCATGGCGATGTTTCTAATGATCTTCGGATAATTTACAAGTATTTTTACGGACTGCTCATTAATTGTTATAGGTTTACGGCACTAGACTAGTTCATTAGCAACAGGCGGCTCTAAGTGAAAATGAAGTGAACGAGTGTAACGCAGTAATCCAGCGGCAAATTTGCATTCGTATACTCTAACACAGAGAGCTCTAGCACGCTCGAGCTTCACGGTTGCTTACTGGTTTCTGATACTTGGACTTCCCAACAGCAGCTGGCTGGGAGAGAGAGAAAGAAACCGTTGCTGCGCGGATGCAGTGCGCAGAGCTGTACATTGCCTCCCCCTCCCCCACATACATAAAGCACCCCTCCCACCTTCCAGGCCGACAATAGGCTTAATTACCCGAGGGAAAAGTGGCAAATTTTTGCCATGTTTTCTTTTCTCGCTGTGCTCTTGCAAATCGTAAATTTATTTTAATTGCTCGTTCCTTATTTCTTGCTCGGTATGAGTTAAAGGGGACGATATCGTCCAAATTGCTCTGATTCTTTAACAAATTATTCGAGGGTATTTTTTTTCTTTGGCCGTATTTTTTTCTTCCTAAAGTAGACCATTATTCTAATTAAAATGATATACAGAATAAAGTATTGATACATTTAACGAGCACGTTCATTGTTTTATGAAATTTTACAGATTAATTATTTTTACTTATTAAATAAAGTTTAATACTTTTCACATATTCTCTATTTCTGTGAGCGATGTTGTTTTAAGAACTTATAATCTGTATCTAATGCTAAAGAGTAGGTTTAGATTTACTTAAAAATGTAGTAAATATTGGATAAACACAGTGAATACTTATTTAAATCCTTCCATCCATATTTTTCCTTAAATATGATATATATTAACCTCACACATTATCCTCTTTCTGTGGTAAAATACGGCGGTATTCACTTTCAATAATTTATAATATCAAGTATAAATCACTAAAGTATAAATCACTTTTTTTTCTGTCTGGTTTATGTTTTGTTGCATCATACCGAAAACTGTTTTGTTGGTGTAACGATCCATAAATCTGTTCTTAACATCAAGACATGATAATTTGATTAAAATGACATGATAATTTAAAGTACTGATGCATTTTTAAAACGCAAATATAATTTTAATAATTCATTTCTTAGAAAACTCATTTTCTATATTATTTTAACTGATAAAAAAACATTATTTATTATTAATACATTCTCCTAAAAATTCTGTGTATATAACAAATTCAAAGACGTCAAGTTCTCATTTAAGAGAGAGAAGTAGAATGATATTAATCACAATTTTTGACTTTTATGCAATCCTAATAAAGTGGAACATAGTAAAGTGACCACCTTAGTATAGAAACCACCTGTCCAAAGTGACTAAATTTGCAAATTTTCCCTTTGCAACTACCACGCATTTCCATTTTCGTACTTATTTCAAATGAATGCAACAGTTGCGTGGTTAACGTTGTCATGGATGAAATTAATATATTTCAGCATATTTTTACCCTTGAATAACTTATAGTAGGGTAATACTTTGATAACTCAAGTATTTTCATTATTTGCAGGGGGCATATGCCTACGAGGGGATGCCTTGGGCATAGGGCTTTATATATCTGATAAATTGACTTTATTGTTTCTATCTAGGGAAAGAAATTTCAATAAAGAAGCAGTAGTTCGACGTTTAACTGAAATATTTCTTATAAAAAAGCTAAGTAGAATAAGTAGGGCTAAAACGAGTAAAAAGAAGTTAAACTTTATATAACAATGTGCAACACATATAATTTGATAAATAGATACACACATTTGTAAGTAAATATCTCACACTTAATTAAGGTTTTTCAGTGCATGGCGATTTTCTAAAAGTTCATTGCGATAACACTGTCATACCAAGATGCGTTTTAAAACCCTTCTAGAGAACTTTAATCATTATTTTCAATAACGTTGTCAAGTATAAATAACAGAAATTTACACGGATTTAAATTACTTTTACCACTATTTTTTGTCTTTAGAAATTAAAGACTTTAACGAAACAAAACAACTTTATTCAGATTGACTTTTTACATTGCTAAAGGAGTCGACAGCAATGTTCTAAAAGGGTGTTCCATGAACACCACTATCATACGGTACATTTTAACTTCCTCTACTGAACCAAATCCAACAATAAATGTAATTGATTAGTCATGAATAATTCTCATTGCAAAGTTCGCAGGTTTTGATTTTTCTATAAAAGCTTTTTCGATGCCAACTAAGTATTACAGAAAGTCACACAGTTTGGATAACCATGTAAAATCATCGAATCTTCTTTTTAAACGTGATAATGTACCCACTGGTACTAATAAAAAACAGAAACAATGAACGGAAAATGAACTAAATTGTGAGTGTGTTTTCTTTCCTTAATATTAAAAATACATAGAAATGTTACAGAGCATAAAAAATACACAAAAGTCTGTTTCTTGTGAAAACAACTTAAGAAAATAGTTTTTAAAGGTACTTTTTATTAATTAAATGCAAAGAAAAGCTAAAATATTACAAACAGTTTGTATATTTTGAATCCTAATCCTTGACCCGATTGTGACAAACCTGGACCCGGGGCAGAAGTTTTGAAGGGGCCCCCCCTACATATTGTTACTGTGCCTGACAACTACTTTGTATTTTTTCTGAGTTCGGATAAAAATATATGTCATGATTAAATGTATCCAACATGAAATAGACTAATATTAAATAAATAAGAATGTTTATGAGCATTATAAACGTAGGAACCATCAACATTATGAAATATGCTTTATTAAAAGAATACAACTTAAAGATACAAGACTTAAAGAATACAACTTAGAGCCTGACTTTTTCATAATATTAATTTTCATAATCGACGAATTTCTGTTTAATAGTGCCCCTTTTTCGCTGGGTAGCTACTCAAAAAACTTCAGTGAGTCCAGCAAATTATCACATCATAATCACTTAAAATCTAGCACCCATCCTAGTTACCCCTTCTTTTTGCAGAAACCGTTGATCTGTTGTGATATTTTTTTGTGGAGATGGAGGATTAAGAAAAAAAAGAGAGGTTTTCTGTATTTGTAACTTGCAAATCCAGAACCGAAAAAAAATTAGGCATTCACTACAATAAAAAAAAAACCTTAAATTAAATTCACATAATAAAATCGGGGGCTGGGGCATATGCCCCTCTTGCTCCTGCGATAATCAGGGTCTGTCCTAGTCACTCTAATACTCTCCCCCCTCCCAAGTAAGAAAAAATATGATCCCTTAAATTCCACTCATTTGCTTGTTTTATAAGTTTGATTGATTCCCGAAAATTTGTGATTTTGTGATCTAAGCGTCTGTTAAACTGGCCAAATCAATTCATCCGTAAAACGTGCATTCTAACGAACAAAGTCAAAGCAAAACGAGTATTTAAACGGGTTTAAAAACATCTTTCCCCCTTTGGGAAAAAAAAAACAGATATTTCCCCCCCCCCCAACTTCGGCCATCGGCGTCTCAGAACATCTTCATGCTTGCCACCTCCAGCCCCGGTAATTCGGAATGGCAGGGGAGGCCTATACCTCACTATCCTCTTGGCATTCGAAATTATCGCGGATCTTAGCCCCCCCCCTCCCCCCCTCCCACTTCCCTCGGCTCCTCCGTCAGTCTTGAGCACGTTTTTAAAAAGGAGAGGAGTGGAATCGAATGCTGCCGCTTTTGAATCCGCTGGCTGAACAGTAATCGAATGGCGTACGGTACCGTGGAGGAAGACAAAGGAGTCAGTGGCGCGTCCACCGAGCCCAGAGATTAAAGTTTAGAGCGCGCCACTTGGTCGGAGGCTTTCGTTCCAAATTTCGCTTGTTGCGCTCTGCTGCGCCCTTTGATCGTCTTTTATCGATAGCGGGGGACCGTCCACATAGTTGGGGAAAAGGCCTGGCGGCAGAGCCTGGTATTATTTATCGATAACGGATCGCAGAGAATGCGAAGGAAAATGCTTTAGTTTGATTTTTTGAAGTTGTTGATATCAAACTGCCTTTGACGAGGGAGTTAAATGAATTGCATTGTGGGCTGATATTGTCTATTGGCTGTTAACAACAGCGCTTTCAAGCCCCAATATTTTATGAGGGATCCACCGTCAAACAGTAAGATAAACTAACTGTGTTATACAATGTTTGAAACTTGTATAATATAGTGTGGGTTTGACGCAGCTGGCTGTGCCCGCTCACAGCCAGCTGCATCAAAAACGATCTGTGGCACGCGATGAACGTTTCGATCGTCCGCCATCTTGCTGGTAGTTAAGTCGAGCGATGGCAACGGCTGCCCTTTTTTCAGCATTGGGCAATCTATCCAGCTGTTCTCGAATTTTTCCATTTTTCAGCAGATGTGAGTGCTGTTAAAAAGAATCGTGACAATTTTTTTACGGGAAATGACGTGCTTAAAAAAGTAAAGGATTCTCGGGGAGCTATGTCACCCGCAACTGTTTTTATAGAAATCAAATCTATTCTTCGTGACTCGCAACAGTCAAAAAGTAAGAGTTTGGTGTGCCCAGAGCGGGAACACTGCGCGTTAAAGGGTTAATGGAATATCGGTTAAAGGAATATCCTGTTTAATGCAGTAAATTTTCAGTGTACCATACCATAGTAATTTGTCGATGTGATCACGGATAATGAATTATCCCGCTTATTAGAATAGCTTTTCGAGGTAAAACGGCTTTACTATAAGTGGCTCGACGGTACTTGTCTTCGCGTAGGGATAAAATCTAGTTTTATCGCGAAGATCATGAGATCTCTTTTACGTTTCTGAAGACGGTAGCTGAGACATTTTGTCTTGCGAGTGTATTTTACTGACAAAACCGTGCACATTTTTGTTTTCAGTGAAATTTGCACTTACGTATTTCATTGCATTACGTATTTTTATTAATGAGGAATCTGGTTTCCTTTCTTAAAATATGCATCAAACTGTTATGAATTCACTGGATGCTACTGAAAATCGGTGAATTCCCAAACAGCTTAATTCCACGAAAACTTAATTATTCCTGTGTATAAAGACTTTCGTTGTGTTTTGTTCAAATGTTTTTTGTTGATTTAGCCATCAAAAAGCTCCTTACCATATTTGGAAATGATTTCCACTGAAAAGAAATATGTCCTACACTATTTCTTATTTATAAGTAAATAATTTGTAAAAGAGAGTAAAAAAGGGGCTTAAAAAAAGAGAGATGTTTTCGACGAAACATTTTGGGGTCTGATTTTAATTCTGAAAATGATGCATTTATTTTTTGTTTACCTTAGCTGGTTAAATAAGCTACTGACAAGACAAAGCAATTTCATAAATCCTTGATGATATATTATATTATTTTTTTCACTGAATAAAAACAATTATATATATATATAATCAGTGGATAGTCTTTTGCAAAAGCATCTGTTATACTATTTGTAATTTTTATTTTAAGTTCCATCGTACTTTATATTTGATCAATTTTATTTCGTCTAGTCATAATTGTTATAAACTTACCATGGATTGAAAACATGTATATTATTTTGAATTAAAATTATTTTTGATTGTGAATTTTTGGAAAAATGTTTCATTGAAAAATTATTTTCAGTCTTCAAAAGTTCAAAAGTTTATACGCTTATGTATTGTATGTATGTAGCAAAAGTAAACTAATGACTAAAATATACCATCCTATCTTCACGAAACAGCAAATTAGGAGCCAGTCACATGTGCAAAACAAAGAAGTATCAGAAATAAGATACTTCGAAATGGAAATTGATAATATTTACAATAGCTGCGACTCTCATCAGGGGATACACACATCAGATTGTAAATATACAGACAAAAATAGCAGGATTTAAGGAAGTGGTTTAGTAAAAGGCTCATAATCTCCTCAGGGCCCTCTATCTACCAAAAACATGCCAAAGCAATAAAAACAACCTCCAATGTGGCTCTCCAAATGATGTCAAAAGGCGAAAAATAATATAGGAACTTGCAGTGCTTCTTGTGGTGAAGTGAAACAGCAGTAAAATAGAATTTTGAGACGGTTCCTATGGGAAGACCACACAAGTGGACCGTAAATTAGAAGAGGCGCCAGGCAATGGACAGTCTGGACACTATAGCACAATGAACTGTCAACGTTAAAATATTTATGGCCGAAAATATTTATGGCCGAAAATGATATGCAAATTTGGCGGGGTATATTCCCCGATGACCCACCTACATGTCTGGGATTCGACGAGAGGATGCATTAATTCCCCGATACGAACAAATCAGAAACTCCAGCCAATGATGTAAGAGGGGGTAAGAAAAAAGGAAACAACCCCGTGAGAGAAGAAAAAAAAGACGACAGAACGAGTGTGCTAGAGAGAAGAAGCAGAAGAGAGTTTGGTAAAGGTGTGAACAGGCTTAAAAAATCAGTGTGTGCTTCGAATCAATATGATCAAGTTGTGTTCAAAAGAAACATGGAATCGGTGGCTTGATGATGGCTTAAGAGAAAGAAAGCGGTTCCAATAGTGCACGCGTCGATCGTGTCCTGTGTAAAGATGGCTACCTCATCATAATGGTGAATATCCCAAGTAATTTATTTATTATTTGTGTTTCAAACCTTTTGTGGATACCCCTTATCCTCCAAAACCACATCTCCCCCAGACATGTTTTTGAGTTTCAAATTATGTCAATATCGTCTTTTAATTAATATTAGTGGAATGACTAAGAATAAAGGGAATTTATTTGCAATTCATAGAGTCTTTAGTTTTTTTTAGTTTTTTGGTGTATGTCAATCATTTTTCATTTTTTCAGCGTAATCCTAGGAGTACTTGCCAGGCAGGTTATGCGCGGCATAATACCACTGTACGATCATCTTAGGCTTTAGTTTTCATCAAATGTGGACCGTAAATTAGAAGAGGCGCCAGGCAATGGACAGTCTGGACACTATAGCACAATGAACTGTCAACGTTAAAATATTTATGGCCGAAAATGATATGCAAATTTGGCGGGGTATATTCCCCGATGACCCACCTACATGTCTGGGATTCGACGAGAGGATGCATTAATTCCCCGATACGAACAAATCAGAAACTCCAGCCAATGATGTAAGAGGGGGTAAGAAAAAAAGGAAACAACCCCGTGAGAGAAGAAAAAAAAGACGACAGAACGAGTGTGCTAGAGAGAAGAAGCAGAAGAGAGTTTGGTAAAGGTGTGAACGGGCTTAAAAAATCAGTGTGTGCTTCGAATCAATATGATCAAGTTGTGTTCAAAAGAAACATGGAATCGGTGTCTTGATGATGGCTTAAGAGAAAGAAAGCGGTTCCAATAGTGCACGCGTCGATCGTGTCCTGTGTAAAGATGGCTACCTCATCATAATGGTGAATATCCCAAGTAATTTATTTATTATTTGTGTTTCAAACCTTTTGTGGATACCCCTTATCCTCCAAAACCACATCTCCCCCAGACATGTTTTTGAGTTTCAAATTATGTCAATATCGTCTTTTAATTAATATTAGTGGAATGAC
This sequence comes from Cheiracanthium punctorium, assembly GCA_038373885.1. Lineage (NCBI taxonomy): Eukaryota > Metazoa > Arthropoda > Arachnida > Araneae > Cheiracanthiidae > Cheiracanthium > Cheiracanthium punctorium. The sequence continues at coordinate 454,141 of JAWZYV010015947.1, read as the reverse complement.
TAAGAATAAAGGGAATTTATTTGCATTTCATAGAGTCTTTAGTTTTTTTTAGTTTTTTGGTGTATGTCAATCATTTTTCATTTTTTCAGCGTAATCCTAGGAGTACTTGCCAGGCAGGTTATGCGCGGCATAATACCACTGTACGATCATCTTAGGCTTTAGTTTTCATCAAATTTTAACCATAACAAAAATAATCCACCACACTTCTAAAACCAAGAATAAAAATACAAAATATTAATTCTAAAAATTAAATCTAAAAATAATCCTTAGATTAGTAATTATTTAATCTAATAATATATATTGTAAGATTCAAAGATATTCTAAAATCGAAAAATACTATGATAACTATGCACATTAAAAGTAAAAATTGGATGATATAAATTAACCATGTAATATCACTAACTACAACATCTTAATATTTATATATTATGATTTTAAAAATGTAAGATTTAAATTAAAATCTCTATTCAAAAAATTCAGACAGAAATTTAAGTTCTCTACACTGATGTCCTGCTTATTTACTTTGTACAAATGGTAGTAAAACAAATATATTCGAAGCACTTTTTAAAAACGCACAATACTTTTATTTTAAAAGCATTTTCATTAAAAACTTTAAAAAAATATTTATACTTCTTATCGATTTCTGGCACAATGCCAAAACTTCTAACATTAAACTTCGTTGATCCTTTGGATTTCAGTTGCAATTTTTCTTAAATCTCTTTTGTAAAATGTCCCATTTTATCCAAACAATGAGAAAAACTATTTTTTTTCTCAAAAATGTAGCTTCATTTTGTTTTCAGAAATGGATAAAAAAAAACTCTGGTATATATGTAGTTGGCGGCTAACGTTTTGGAATATATTGCACTCAAAAAATCCTTTTTCTTAACAGGAATTTCTATGTTCTCTCTTTTTTTTTTTGGGAGTTAAAGCTGATTTACAAAAAAAAGTAATATTTCTAATATTTAACACTTGTCATAACCGAATTCCCGTTATATATGTATGTATGTTTGTGACTTTTATATAAAGCTTTTTACTTAAATAACTCTTACCTCTAAATATTTTTTCATGCATGTTCCATCCAGAGGTTTCCACTTAGTATATTACGTATTAGAACACTTTTTTAAGAGTAAATATAAATTTGTCTAAATTTGGATCGCGTTCAAGTTCTAAATTGCAGATGCTACAGAAATTAAATCCCACCAGCATAAAGATTGTGGAACGTTATAGAAAATAAAAACTCTTTGATGTAAAATATTTATTTAAATTTAAAAGAGACATATAGCAAAACACAAATAATTTTCGAAATATATTATATAGTTTTATTCAAAATTTTTCGAAAACCACCTTTTAACCCTTTGAGGCGCAACCCTTTCCCAATGCTGAAAAAAGGGCAGCCGCTGCCATCGCTCGACATAACTACCAGCAAGATGGCGGACGATCGAAACGTTCATCGCGTGTCACAGATCTACGTTTCGATGGTTCGAGACCCTTTATTGACGCACAGCCAGCTGCGTCGCCCGACCGGCTGCCCAATTTTAATATATGTGATCGTAATTTCTGTTCTAACCTTGCAAACTGCAGTAATAAATTATATAGATACAAATTCATAATACTTTTGAATTTCATTTTTTTTTCACAGCGAGGGTTCAAGTAATGAATGGGATGCAAAATTGATTGCACTGCCCCATTCATTACTAAGAAGGATTTTCTAGCAAAGAATGTTTATTTAAATCTTTCCCATATGCCTTTAAAAGGAAACTGGCCGATATTTTAAAGTTTTAATTAGGATAACTAATTAGTGCATTATATTATAAAAGAATATGTTATCTGTATCAAATTACATACAAATATAATCATAGTACTTTCATATTTTAAATATATTTAATACATTTTACAAAATCTTCACAGTTTAAGTCATATTCATTTACCCCAAATTAACTAGGGTAGGAAATCTTGTTAAATAACAGTCCTGTAAGAAAATGCATAAACGTTAAGAGAAGTTTTCTGGGTTGATGAAGCATTACATATTGGATATCCTGAAATTTGGAAAGTGGATTAGAAAGTAGGAATAAATTGGAACAAAGGTTTTATGGAGCGTCATTTGAAATTATCAATTATCAAATCAGAAGCAAATATCCTAGGAAGAGCATCAGCCTTCATTTCCCATAATATAATCACTAAGTTAACCATCCGGGTTTATTTGTTCCCTTGAAAATATATTTACAAATTGCATCAATGATGGCTTATGTAAAAATAAGTTGTAATTAACTTTTCTTTCATTTTACTATGACCCATCCGTAACACTGTCTGTAATGAATGGGACAAATTTTTAAACTTAGTATTTTTATTTCGCAAGTCCTAAACTTGTTTGAATGTGTTTTTGTGTTTGTTTTCTGAAAAGTAAGAAATTTATGTATATTTCTCAAGCAATCTCCATCAAAATAATTGCAAGTAGATTTTTTTTAAATTCGAGGATGCAAATTGTCCCATGCATGCCAATTCTCCCTTATATATCTCGATTTCTTTTACAGATAATGTACATTTAAAATTCGAAACTACAAAAACATTATGCTCTAAAAGGGGGAGTATGATTTTTATATAATCAAAGCATGTAAGGATCAGAAGACATTGTATTCTGATCCTTACATGCGAATTTAACTGTATTCTAATGCATACACTTAAAGGAACAATGATAAAATTTGAATATATGCATAGCCGTAAAATTGGAAGGGAGTTCCAATAAAACACGATACTTCAAAGCGTTTTTTTAAGCTTAGTTTTTACTAGAAAAGGAACATTTCATTTACATAAACACAATACTTTCAAGACAGACATGATCGTATATTCCTTCTAATAAATCAAGTTAACCACCTGACTTAACTACGCACCACACATTTTTTAACCACTGTGGAATAAAGTCTAAAAAAGCCAATATATAGTTAATATAAGATTCCTCAGAAGGAGGGATTTGTTTTCTGAGATTCCTCAGAAAACAAAGAAAAAGAAAAAAAGTTGTCTAGGAGAAGTTTTCTTTCATCTGTTCATGTTACTGAAGGGATTCTTTTTAATATAAGTGCCATCGAAATCAATAATTGAGAAACTGTTTTTTATTAAACATTTCCTTGTGTTTGATAATTTCCTTGCACTTCTGTGATTCTGTTTTTAGAGCTAATTTAAAAACATAGTTTCCGTTCAGTATACGAATTTTGATTTGATTGAGAAAATGGAAAACATACTTTGGAATGAAGATTACTTTTATTTCTGAGTCCTTAATCATATTTTTCTTCTTTTCGTGATTATTTACAATTATTTCTATAAGTATTTTAATAATAAATAAATTGAAAGTGGGTATACTACTCTCTTACTTCATATATGAGAGCCCAAATTTATGACATTTAAGTATAATTCACATTCAATTTATGACTGAGAGTCTTAGAAATTCATATAATTACATCTCATCATTACATCATATAATGTTATGATTATTATCAATTAAACAGATCGTATTTTCAGAATTTCAAAAGTTGATGGCAGAAAAATTATAAAAAAAGGAACAAATTAAAACTCTCAAAAAAGTTGATGTTACTGAGAGTTGACCTTGAAAAGTTATTTTCTTTGTTCTAGCGGCCCACTAATATGGAGCTTTTCGTTTCCACTGTCAACCCGATCCTTTAAGAATTTTTGTTGTTTTGAACTGACGTATACATTCTTGGACGCTTAAATTTTGAATAAATGATTTTAACTAATGCGAATGTGGAAATTCTGTACACTGAAGCACACATTTCATTTTTGTTTGCCGTTATTTTATGTTTCTCGTTACACAAAAGATTATTTGACTGTTACTTAAACTTCTGAAGTTGAATTTATGAAGGTTTTTTCAAAATTCATATAGCTGAAATGAACTTCTAGGACATCATTTATATTTAAATTTTTTTTTTAAATTTTCGTTATAGGTGATAACAACTTTTTACTCCTGAAACAGAGAATTACACATTTACTCGAAAAATTATTTGAAAATACGCTTTCTACTTATTTTTCTTAAGTGTAATAGATTTTCTAAATACAATTATGAGATTTATCTTTAATTTGAGATTTGATAGTTATGTCTGGTCTGAAGAGGTTAGTAATAAATTGTAAATAAATAAAATTAATTAAAACTTCGTAAAATAACACACATAAGATGTAGGGGAAGGTGGCCTAAATGATAATTTTAAGGAAAAAATTCTATAAAATAACATGAATGTTTAAATAAAATTTTGGCCCTTTGATATCACATTTTACACTATATTTTGCATCATAAACATACTTTAATAATATTTTAAAAGCACTCTGAGTATTGAAAATAATAGAATTTTTAGAAAGTGTCCAAAAACTGATTTTACCCTCAACCAAAGGGCAAAATGATCCTTAATTTGAAAATAATTGCAAATTGTTTTTATCAGCGAATGAAATGAAATAAGTTTCACAATCACAGTATAGTATGTATAGTTTATTTTCTGAAATTTTAAAATACACTTGTCAGAAACAATAAAATTGAATCTCTCAAAACTATAATTCAAAAATTATTTCCTGCAAATTTCCCGATTACATTATTTATTTCTGTGTTTAAAATAATGTAATGGGGAGTCACGCATTTCGAGAACAATTGAACAGCTACCGTGATGGCTAGGACCCGATACTGGAGTTTCTTCTGTCGATGGATCATTTTACCTTGAAATATAGCTGCCTACTTTAGGTCATATTACTAGGTAATGCCGAGAAACATAACAAACTTATCAGCAAGTGTAATTCCCATATAAAAACACTCCATTCAGTAAACGGTCGTATTTCTGTACATGGAAGAGTTAAATAAATGGGAATAAATTAACTATATAGTTAAATAAATGGGAAATGTAGTGCTCACCTTATAAATATGTTATAATACTCAATTTTTGGAAGAATCTCATTCAGGCAAGTTATGCTGAGACCGGATCTGCTGCTACCTGCATCTAAGAAAACGTAGATCATTCTGTCACACCAGTTTATTTTTGGTGGTGTTTTTTTTTTTTGGAGGGGGGTAATAAATAACAAGGTTTAAATGCCCATAAACATCAATAATCACTGTACGTATGTTTTAGATGTTAAGATCTATTTCTTTTTAGTCTGCCACTCGCATTTACAGTCTTTATTTAGTTTTGCTTAAAAATTTATCAATTTTTTAACATAAGATGTATTTTCTTATGGTGTACATAAACTTCATTTTAAAACGCTTTTCTGAATGGAATAATTGCAGCTAAAATGAATATCATTACAAAATATTCAAACATACTTAAATCAAAATTCCGATAGCTTGCAAACATATCTCTAAACAAGCTGAGATTGCCCAGTGCCCTATAGATTAATAATTTAACGATAAACTGTCGATGTCCTACAAATGCAAATTAAATACATAATCGACAATGCAGCTTTTAATTTTCCTTGGTGAATTTACTAAATGGCGCATGTCGGCTTAATATCAAAAACAACTCCAACGCACACATAACGCTTTCTCTGTTACATGCTAAAAAGAAAGCAGTAATAGAATTATCAAGGCACGATATGTGGAAAAATCCCAGCCAATAATCAAAATGGTTCTTCTTTTGCTTCGTTCGTTCCTGCTTGGCGTAATTATCTAATGACAGCCGAATCATTGTTACATATTTAAGCAACCATTGCGTGCTCAGAAGTGATTCTTCCTCGCCGTGATATCTGAAGGTCTATCACGCTAGACGCTAATGCCATCAGTGTTGTTTCTGTTGTGCTTTAGATTACAGAGAAGGGGGGGGGGACATGGAAAATAAATTCGGGTGTGATATCAGAATGAATTATTTATGCGAAGATAAATATTTAAATGATTTTTTTATCGTCGTACGTTGAAAGGAAATGTCGAAATATAGTCAGCGATATCATCTAGTTCTGAATTTAGATGACGTTGTTAGTTTATGAGTTACATGAGAGTCAAGCTGTTGATGTCTCCAGGAAGTTTTGTAAAATGTTAAACTTTGATGTATTTAGGATGTAATGCTTTGGGTTTGGTAAATTGGATGATTCTGGTCTGACAACGGGAGTTCTTCTTTATTTTTTTCTCAGGTTGATTATCCCTGTAAGCGGATGAGAAATAAAATTTCGCTAGCTGATATTAGATTTACATCCAATGCACATCCACCATATGATAATTTTTCTTGAATGCACATAGTCAACGTCAATGAATTTCGTTCACTAAGGTTTTTATAACTTGAAAAATGTGGGCTTGTCAAAATGTTGTAAAATATATATCACAATTTTAAAAACGAAGAATGAATTGAAAGTTCGTATGAAATTTGCAGTTTTGATCCCAACGCTTTTCAATAAAGTATGTTTATTAAAAAAGACTAGAATAATCTGGCCGTTTCGTGTAAAGCCAGTGACGTTTGAAGAAGGAAATAGCACATGAGAGCGAGCAGTTCCTGATCGTTATCTGCGGTAAGTGGAAGCATGGAGCAAGATGTGGAGCTAATGCTCTTGAGAAATGCAAACAAATCATACGGCAACACTAACATAATGTGTAACAGCAGCACCAAAATAATGTAACACAACAGACGAAAAGCATTTCTCATCTAATCGAATAAAACGTCATATTACGTGGGCCAAATCAAACCTTAACTAAACTTCAATTCAGTGGAAGAAAGTACTGCGGACAGATGAATTTATTCAGGTTTCATGTGTAAATATTGGCCGAAAGTTTATTAGGAAGAAGGGTGAAGAGAACGATCCGTTTAGTTCCAAGAACATGGTTCTTAAAGTAAGTTCTGTGATGGTGTGGGGCAGCTTGTAAGAGAATGGAGTTGGTAATTTGCGATCTTGTAAGGACACGATAAAGGCACATTCTGGAAATGAATCTACGGCTATCAGTGCAGAGATTATTTGGCAGAAAACGATATATTTTCCCACAAGTTAGGCAAGGCCGCATATAGCGAAGATAACAAAACATAGCTACGTTCGAAACGTGTCGCTATTTTAGAGAGGCCATTGCATTTATCGGCAAAATAAAAAGATGTAAAAGTAAGTATGACTATACATAATGAAACAAAATAATCAATGGAATAAGATAGCGCACATAATTTATTTTATGAAAATTTTAAAATAAAAAAGTGTAACAAACAATAAAATAGAAGATTTGAAAATTTTAGTTCAAAAATTATGACCTAAAATAAACGCAGAAATAAATTAAAGAAAGTATCTCTTCACCTTTCAATAATTCAGAATATTTGATCACATGTAACAAAAATACACATGATCATCATTCTCAGGTATCCTAAGGCATGCATCACTCACCCATCTAGGCATTTGTGATACTGTATCTAACATAGATAATAATCTAAAAATTATACTTCATTCATTGAACCAAGCCATATTTCTGTATATTTAAGAGTTTTTACCTAAATAAATAGGAAAATTAGTGATTACCTTATGACAAATATTCTAAAATCCAATTTTTCAAAGAACGCCTAATGCTGTGGTCACTTTGATACCGCCATTGCTACTTCTTTACTTATCACAGCTAGTTAAAGTGTTACCCGGTAGATAGCGCTACCTGTATGGAAGAAAACGTATGTGGAGGGTATGTCGATAGTTTAACCCGTTGCGATCATTTTAGTCTACCTTCCACTAACTACTTTACATTGTATACTTCACAGTATACTTATAATAACCATACATAACATAAAGTGTATCATATGTTTAATACATTTTAATTTATAAGTAAAACCATTAAGTTATATAATGAAGTTATACGTATGTTATAACAGCCGCTCTCTAAAAATTCTTTTAATCTGGAATTAAAAAATAAACAAAACATCCCTACTAGCAATTTTGCTCGGGCCGTCATCGGCTGGCTGCGTGGCCAGTGGTAGCCCGAGCTAAATTGCTAGTAGGGATAACACTCAGCTTTCTTCCTTTGCCTGTAAAACTGTTTTTCCTTTGAGAGTATTCTTCTGCAGTGAAATGAAGATATTACTTTCTCGTATTGTAAGTGACTTCAGTGCGAATATTATAACTTAAATTATATTTTATATTACAACTAGCAGCGAAACCCAGCGTTGCTCGTGTTAAAATACACCGCATGTTTAATGGTATAAAAGATATTTAAGGATCCATTTTTAACGTAGATAATTTAGATTTCTATCTTAGATATTGAGAGACTTATTCGACCATTAAGCATGCGGTGTATAGAAAGTATTCCTGCTGATATGGCAACAGACGATAAACATTAAATTTTAATATTTCATTGGAGTTGAAAAACTGTTGTTTAATTTACTTTGTTAGTGTTTGTCTAAAGTTCATGATATTTGAATTCGTAGCTTATTGAGTATAAAAAACGAAAGATAATGTTTAATACTAATGAATACACTGAAATGGTGTTACTTTACGGAGAATTTCATCAGAATAAGCGAGAGGCTGCGAATAAGCAGTATGCTATAAAATTTCCGAATGTCAATCACCCATCGCAATTGATCTTCACTCGACGAGACATTTATAGAACCTTCTGGAACATTCCATATCGATTTTAACATTTGCACACAATTTGGGACTTTCTAGATCATTCCAGAAATTTTTAGAACTTTCTAGAACATTCCATACCGATTTTAGCAGTTGCAGACATTTTGAATCTTTCTAGATCATTCAAGAAATATTTCAAACTTTCTAGAACATTCTGGATTGTTTTTAACAGTTGCTGACATTTTGGAACTTTCTAGATCATTCCAGAAATTTTTAGAACTTTCTATATCATTCTGGATCGATTTTAACAGCTGCAGACATTATAGAACTTTCTAGATCATTCCAGAAATTTTTAGAACGTTCTAGATCATTCTAAATCGATTTGAACGGTTGCACATCTTCTGGAACTTTCTAGAACTTTCTGGAAATTTTTAGAACCTTCTAGAACATTCTAGATTTACTGTAACAATTGCACACATTTGGAGTTTTCCAGGTCATTCCAGGAATTTTTAGAACTTTTCAGAAGTTCTCATGAGTCAGAAAAGGACAGATATATATTTTTTCACATTTTCGCCACCCACAACCACCCACTTTCACCCACCGCGACCAAACTCCCTTACTTTAACCGTGAGGAGAAGGGGTATTTACCACCCCAAAGGGGAGTTAATTCGAGTTGGTGGTGATAGAGGAAACCCTGTCTTTACAAACGAACATTAGCATTTTATATATATATTAAGATTTAACGTATATTGCGCTTTTCTTGAAAAATTGTACAATCATAACTGTTACTTTCCAAAGGATTACAGACAGGTTGTCTCTGAAACATTAACCTAGGTTTTACTCCTTAAATATTGATTACAGACTTATGCAGTAAATTAAAGAATTACGTAATTAGAGGTGCATACTTTTATGGTGTCGCTTAGAATTTTCATAAGAATAAATATAAATAAATATTAACTTAAGTTTTTATTCTGCTCGGTACAAAAAAAATCCCAATTAGTAAAATGTGCCCCATGCATTAAATTAGGTGATAGACAAAAATGCAGCTTTGCATCATAAAAAATAATCACAGATGTGAAAGTAAATATATCTTGACTTAAGTCTCTTTTCAAAGGCTCTTGAAGACATAAAAAAAAGTCACGTTTAAGGGCCTGCACACAAATTTCGAAATAAAACAATGATTGCAGAAATGCATATTTCTATATCTATACCGGTGTCCATAATTAAAGTTATAAAAAGAAAATTTGTGATACCTACATTTCACTGTAGGTCTCCACCTACATTTTCGCACAGTCTTACTCTCCTATAACTTTGATTTTATAAAGAAGGTAAATCGTTCTATGAAACTGCATGATTTGTTCTGAAAAACATCATGAATAAACAACAAACCAATTGTACAACATAAAAACCAGTTAAGCTAGCTTTAAAATATTTTACGCAGATGTTTCATTGGAAGAAAATGAAATTTTAGTTTTCATAAGCTTCTGATTGCATTCAGTTACTGTCAATACAGTCAGTGCAGTTACTGTATGTTACTTGCCGTCATTTTCTATTTTTATTAATTCTGTCTTTTTATTTTATTAATCAAATAAAGTTGACACATATTTAGGATTTCAGTTTGGCAGTATATTTGTTTTCCTGTCAGTCTGCTTATGCTCATATTATATTGGTCTGTTGTGCTCTAAATATGCATCGTTATAAAGAAATTTATAGCATTATTTCATATTAATCAAAAACGGTCTGTATCATTTCAGCTCACTTTTTTTTTCAATTTTTTTTACGGTGGTTTTAGATAAAGAGTACTTATGGAAATTTGACAGTACACTGCACTCCTTTTTATATGCAATTAAAACCGTTTTACTGTATTATTCTTTAAAATTCTAGTTTTTTCCGTTAAAATGTTAGACTGTTTCTAGATTTTAGTTTCATCTCAAGTAAAAAATATTGGCTGCGTGTAAAAAAAACACATTCAAAAGGAAACTTTTATACAATGAATGGGTTTTAAATACTTTGTCCCTCTTGCAATAACAGTAAAATCAGGCATTTAAAAAATATTCTTCGCTCTAAAATAAATGAGATGTATTCGAACCTGACTGTCGTATCGGGTAAAGAAATGAGTAGCAACTCTCTAGGAGAGCTTACAACCTCCACTAAGAGGAGCATATTATGCAATCACGTGCAAATGTATATCAGAATGCGGTATAAGGATGATATCTAAACATTCCGTTCAATATCAAATAATGAATCACGGAACATTCAGTCTACGTCACGAAAGGAACTCGTTGGATCTTTGTTAAAATTTCGAAACATTTCAGGATATTGGTATTGTTTTCAGGCTCTAATACGTATTGCACGGTAGGTATTTTTTACCAATACTCAGACTTTCAGTTTCTTTTGCTTACGATTTTTATTAAATATGCTTAAAATATTCCATCAGTCGAATTATAAATAAATGCCAGAACACACAAAAATTGAGATTTTTTTCAAGGAAGTTTTCAAGATTTTGCCTGTGTATCAGCTTCTCAAAAAATTGGCAAAAAACCCCTCATATATACATTTATCTTTTGATGTAATCATGTCATAATGGGAGATTAAATTTAGGTTGATGGTCTTTTGTTAAGCTTTGGAAAGTTTCAGTGGACTGCATTATTTTATGTACTTAATACTTATTATTACACTACTAGCGGGTTCTACCAGTTAGTATTACTACGAAATTTTACTAAACACTTTTTGGAAGTGATTATTAGCCAATGTATGAAGATGATGTTTTAACCTCACATTCTTAAGTGATTCTGAATTTTTATATGTGCTCTAATTCTCCTAAAACATTGGTGCGATGTTTTTGGGACATCCTATATAAACTTTTTAAAAATACTTTCAAGTAAATTTTTAAAAACTTTTTTCATACACTTCAATAAAGTGCACTTTAGACATGTAATTCCCCTTTATCCCAAACAAAATTTGAAAGTATTATTGAGCTAAAAGTCTCCCTTAAAACATTTGGGATTTATCTTTCTGATGCATCCTGCATAGAATTAATACTTCTAAAGAAATTTTCATAATCTGTTTTTATGACATTGCGCTCTATGAAAAGTTATAGTTTAAAATGCATTTTAAATTACAGTACTTCTGGGAGAAATAATTTAAAATTATTATTGAGGTATTTTTCTTCGGTATAATTTACGTACTTGTTCCGGTTGATAGTTAATAAAGAGTATTTCGTCATACAATTGTTAACATTGTGAAAGAAATACATTCGTTTTTTCAAAAAATTAACACGTTTATATATCTATTTATTTATTTATTTTTAATTTTTGTAGAAGTAGTATTGTTGTTTTGCTTTCATAACTAGATATTTACATTTAATTAATCATGAATGGAAATTATTTAAACAAAAAATTTTTTGAAATACTTACTTTCAATTTATGATGTAATTATTCCTCTTCCAAGTACATTTATTCTTTAGAACAATCTACTTACCTAAGCGTAATAAAACATATGCGAATTTTTTGCATGATTACTTAGTTTGGTTATTAGAATTCTTAAAACAAAACCATCGTAATAAATGTATTTCTCTGGTAAAAATAATGAAAGTATGTCTTTTAAAATGTTATGTATAAAATCAACTTTAAATATTTACAGAATGAGCCTATTAAAATATTGATTAAGAAGAATCACCAGCCTTTACACTAGAGTAAACAAACTTCAAACGAAATTTATTAATTTTTATTTGAAATTTACTTTTTTATATTTCAAATAAATTAAATTCTTTAGTTTACGCATTATCATTCTTTGGAAAAAAGTATTTAGTTAATGACGTTTTCTTACTCTGAATAATTTGTTCTCTTTTCTGAAATTAAAATAGATGCGTTATTTAAAGTAAAAGGAGGAAATTTTAACTATACCACAATGTAATAATAAATTATTTTATAAAAAGAAGATTCCTATAGTTTTGCGAGATGTCTATGTAAAATATAAAAATGTTTTCGTTGCTTTTTTGCATAGGTTAGCATTATTATTACAATTTATATCGAAATTATAAAAAAAGGAGTTAAGTCATCCCACGCATTTCGATATTAAAAGAGGCATTCTTTTACCCGCGTGTAGATTTGGACAGACTGTGGTAATGTTTGCTTGCATTTTTACAATGCTGTGACGGCATTGTTATTAACTCTGCTTGTGGTCATTTTTCTACCCGGAATCGGTCTTTGAATCTCCCTGTGCTAATACAAAAGTGCTATATTTTCGATTCGTATGATTTTGTACCAAAAAAATCTGATAGATAGAGCTAGATTTCAAGCACTTTGGCAAGATTCAGAAAAGCGTAGTGGACATGGTGGTGAGTATGGCAAAGATTTGACAGTGTAATTCTTCAACAGGACGACTCACCTCCACATTGATCAACGTTTGTGCACTACTACCTAATTCATCATTTCTCAAACAGATGAATAGGTTGCGGTAGTGAAATTCAGTGGCCTCCTAGATCGCCAGATTTAACTCCCCTGTATTTCTTAGTGTGGAGTTATGTCAGAGACATTGTTTACTGACTACATGTCCTAATGTCTAGGAACTCAAGAAGCGAATCGCGGCTGCTATTCATTCCAAAACTCCTCAGATGCTTTCGATTGGTTCGAATGAAATCGAATATCGTTTGGATGCTGTACGAGCCACCAGAGGATCTCATAATTGTAATCTGTTAATGCATGCAGTTCGTCAGCAATTACATTTTAATGCGACTGTGATTATAATTTTTTTAATTTTATTTTATAAAGTGTCCAGCAACTCTCGGGTACCCTGTGCATTAGCTCGCATATTTATATGTTTTTATTTAAATGTTAATAAGTCCTAATTTTTTAATAATTTTAACCGTTGGAAGAGCAACCATTTTCCCATAGAAGTACAACTGGATATACTACCTAAAGATGAAAAAGGGTATCTGTTGCCATCACTCGACCGGTCACCCTGTTGCCGGTAGTTAAATCGAGCGATGACGACGGCTGCACTTTTTCAGCGTTGAAGACATTTAACTTTTTCGACTAGTAGTGAAAGCACCGGAATTAAGTCGTTTCTCAGCGTGTTCACCGTGCGTTAAGGGGTTAATAACTCAGTTTTGAATTACTTTAAAAAAAGCCCCACCTACTAAATGCAATTTTTTTAAGACAGTTATAATACCTTTTGAATAGGCCTTTTTGAATAGATAATTTTACACTTGAACGGAATACAAATTAGCGTAGGCTATATAGGGCTCTCGTATATTGCAGCTCATGCATGCACTTAAGCAGCTCCACATAAACAGCTGACGTTGATTTCCAAGCATATTCGATTTAGTTGCATGCTTAAGACGGAGCAACCGCCTATCACGTGACATGATGAGAGGGGATGTTATAACCGCTAAGCACAGAATACGGGATGTGCTTGCGTGAGACCTGTGAAATATTTAAGCTGGTGGAGTTCGGGGCTTAAAATATCTTAAAGCTGGAAGATAATTTTTTTTTCGAAAACCGTAGCCCTTATTGAAGCTCATTATAGTTTCGCTCGTTAAATGAGAATGAAAACTTGACTAAATATTTTTAATTTTGTTATGATAAGCAAAATTTAAAGAGGTAGTGTGATGATGTTAAAATCTCCAGGAATAAACAAAACAAGTTTTTTTAAAACTTTAATTTTTAATTTTTAAATATTTTCTGTTCTTCTAAAATGAAAGATATTTTTCATTATTTAAAATATCCGAAGCATTTTAAGGATATTTCTACAGATATTTAATAATATGTGAAATAATTTAAGGAACTTTTTATTACTGCTATATGACCTATTCGACCACGGCACACATATTGAACATCTGTAGAACGTCTTGTTGATCTGCAGCGCCACCTATCGGCAACTTCTTGTACTAATAATTTTTTTAAAAAAATAAATCACGAGCGCGTGATCTGAAGTGTCTGTTTTCAAAATTTCATCCCATTATGACCCATACAACATCCTGCACAGGCCTCTGAGTTGGGGAAGTTTAATTTGGACAACCCTGTATATATATATATATATATATATCAGACGTCAGATATTTCAAGTAGGCTTCAGAGTTAAGGCAGGTAATATGGTTTATTGAACATTACAATTAAGTTACAATTTAGAATGAGAAGAGGGGAGGGGAGACGGGTACAAGAACCAGCGTGGACTCATTAAGCAGTTCTAGTGGCAGAAGTCCCCCGATTTTCGATGTGCGGGAGTATTTACGCTTACCACACCACGTAGTCTGCGAAGACACAACTCCTCCTCTCTCTTATCTCTGATCTAACCACACACATTTACCAACATGACCCGCATCCGGGCCTACTAGGGCGTGAGGACACGTGTACATCTAAAGAACTCAGAATCGACGGCCTGATGTCTGGCAAATAACAAAATAAATAAAACATAGCTCCAGAGCGCGCGTGGCAAGTATGACAGGAAAGCAAAACTTACAGTGAAAGTACCCGCTTGACCAATACCCAAACTAGTAAAACCCAAATTACCTTTTTATGCATTACATATATATATATATATATATATAAAATATAAAAGTTAGCTGAACATGGCAATACATTTTCTGATAGAATTTTAATGTGAGAGTAGTATGTTAGTAAGTCCTTGTTAAATTCCGTTATGGGGAAATCATTTCTTTAAAGGATTCATATACCTAAAAGTTCTCTACTTGAACTTTTGTTTGTGTGTGTGATTATGGCAACTCTACGCTAAGGCGATCTGCCAAGGATGGGGGGGGGGGTGTGCCTTGGTAGGAGGAAGTTCTAAGGGGTTCTAACACGTATTCACGTTCCATCTGGAGAAAACTTACCAAAACCATAGACCGTTAGATCGACAGCCGCTCAATATGAGCCGAACCAGAGACCTTCACACTTCGCCGACATACCTATTTACAAAAAGTATGTTAGAAAATTCTAAAATCAACCACTTAACATGTTTGCACTAATAATTCAATTTTGAAAATATAACAGAGTTTCATTTCGTAAAATTTAGCATATTAATTATGGCTAAAAGCATATGCGTCAATATTTTTTGTCTTTGAACAAATAAAACCAATATTTAATTTCAATGGCCGTTTCAAAGGTCACTAAAATTTAATGCTACTCTTTAAACAATTCTTTTGGTTTTAGCAAAATATACACTTTAATAAAAACTTTTTTGCATTTTTTAAGTTAAAGTTTTTCCAACAGTGGGGACGACATGTTTACAAAAGAAATTTATGCTGAAGTACCTGTTGATGAGTTTCCTACCTCGATAAAAGAAAAATTAATTTAACTTGCTAATGATACGCCCAAGCAAGAAAAAAGATGTGCGAAAGCATTAATTTTTAATAGCATCACAAGCTGCTGTGCTGGTGCAAAACCTTCTTGCTTATTATTTTTATCTTTAACGCTTTGTAATAAAAACGAATTTATTGTATTTTTCTTTGATGTAATTAATAATTTACGAAAAATACTGAGCACCATAAAAGAAAATATTTCAGAGAAAACAAAATTTAGTTAGAGTAAAAATTTTAATGAGTATTTTCCAGCGTAAAAAATGAATTTATTATAGCTTATATTAATGACGTGGCTTAAATGAATTTTAATTTTCAGTTTTCTTTCAAATTATTTGTATATTATAGTATTTACATTAAAATGTCTTACATTTTTTTTCACTTTCAAGATATTGTACGTTAAAATTTAACTAAATATTTATTTTTTTGCCCATCAGGGTGTGCTTTTCATTATTTTTTCTGTGAAATTTCCTCTTATTTAAATACATTTTGTGCAAAGGAGAAAATAATTTATAACCATTTGATATCTGTGTGAGCGTTTTTTTTTTTCTGACTTCCTCAAAAATGATTGAATTGAGAAGAATTTTAAAAACGCACGTTATTGAAGTTTACTAAAGGTTGTTCTCCACTTACAAGTTGGATGCAGCTTTTCATGTTACATTGCATTGCATTTCCAGGAGTGATGGTTCCACCTCATGGGATGGGGAAAAGTTTAGTTTTTGAAACAACTGTAAAATAACTCTTAGGTCATGTAATCTTGTGATAGTTTGGTTTAATTTGTGCGGTTAAAGCAAAGCTACACGAATGCTCTCTCCCTAAGAAGAGGGGGGGGGGATGCTTAGAGCGAGTTATCTTTTAAAAAACCCTTTGCACAAGGCATCATAACTGCAATACAAGTAACATTGTACATAGTAATCTTGTAACATCTGATGTAAAATGTATTTTGCATACATATTTCGCTATTTTTGCTGATGTACTTTAATATAAATACTGAATCATGATTCAAATCAAGTGAAAAAAGTTTTTGCAATATTTGAATCCTGAGATTCATCAGACGTCTATTTCTTTAAAAAGAAAGCAACGTTATAATTTTTTGTTGTTTTTTGTGTGGGGGGGGGTTCGTTTTTTTATGTAAAATTTAGTCTAAAATTAATTTTATGTATGTTTATTTATCTGACTTTGCATTTTGATAAAAGTAAATTGTTTTATGTTTGAAATTCCGTTTTGATAACGTTACGTGGTCGATTTTTCTCTCCAAATAAGGAAGATAGCGCCAATCTAGCTACATTTTTGTAAACACATTTTCAGCCCAGATTGAATTTTCTTTTTTCCTTTATATCAAATATGGAAGTGATAAAGAAATTAAGATTCGGAAATGCTATTCAGAATGCTTCAGAAATGTTAAATTGAAAAATTAACACATTAAATATTTTTGAGACAAGTGAAATTTCGTCATCATTTAAAAAAATGATTTAAACTGACCAACTTATATTGTGACCTACTTAAAGATGACATCAATGATTTCTTCGTGACAAACTTTGACGTTACTTTAAAAACTTTTACTTAGATAAACTCATACTTACTTGAAAATATTTATTCATGTGACACATTAAACTTACGAGCTACTGCTGATATTCTTCGTCAATAGATAACATATCATAAACTTTTGGATTAAAATATGTAAAATCCGCTTATTTTTAGGACTATTTGTAAAATCTTTGACGATTTTACTCATGTATGGGAACAGATAAACATTATGTTTACTCATAAATTGTTTTATCATTTCAGTCAGTAAAAACTTATATATATGCATATAACATTTCCAAAACTTTTCCCAACACGTTAAAAGTACAGATTTTTATTTCTTTTTTTTTCCAAAATTTTTTTCTACTGTGGAAATGGCATGTTTACAGAAGAAATTTACGCTGAAGTACCTGCTGATGAGTTTCCTTTCTCACAAAAAAAAAAAAAAAATTAATTTGACTCGCTAATGATACGCTTAAGTAACCAAATAAGAAAGAATAATAGAGGGGAAAAAATCTTGTAAAAGCATTAATTTTTAATATCATCACAAGCTGCTGAATTGGTGCAATATCTTCTAGCTTATTATTTTTTATATTTAGTGATTTATGTTTAAAACTCCTTTATTGTAGTTTTCTTATTTAGTGTAATTAGTAATTTACAGAAAGTACTACACATTATAGACAAAATAGCTTTCAGAAAATAAAATTGAATATAAAAATTTTAATGAATATTTTCCGGTATGTATTTCTAGGGTGTGTGTGTGTGTACCTATCAATGCGGATATAACTGCAGTTCAGGCTGAAGTCACACTTGAAAAGCCAAGCCCAAACATGTTTCCAATCTTTTAACTTCGTTTTTCTTCTTTAGCATCTTTTTTTTTAAAATTAGGATCATGATAAATGGATATCATAATAGCTTTTTCTTAAAATTATATCTTCCGTCATGTACATTATTTTTATTGGATTTTTAATCTGTTTCCATGGATATTATTAATGATACCGTTGTACAATCTAGGGAAATCGCTACGATATCTGCAGCATGTTTCATTCCCTAATCCCTACATCTTGGAGTACGGCTCTTCATTCCGTTACAAATATCTCTTGACTATCTGCTGGTTACATCTTCATGTCGCCGAATCCCTTGTTTCTTGCATTCTTTATGCCCTCGAATCCTACCTTTTTGAAATTATTGATGTAGATAACATGTTCCTGCGGGGATGGACCCTCGCGTGACTGCAGTGACCGTCAAAGGGTGGGGTAGGCTATGGCACGCACGGTGCAGAGTAATGCATGTGCAAGTGAGTCCCGAGCATTGATTGTGGACGTTATTAGCTCTATGGTTCGTGGGAGTTATCGGGAGGGGATGAGTCGGTCTAATTAATGGAGAAAAAATGAGATTTGTGCAATGATTTTTCCTCGTTTTGGCTGTCCTCAGCGTCTGTAAATTTCCGAATAAATGATGTTTTATTAAAAGGTAATGCAAAAAAATTATTTATTTTGCAACAGGTTTTTTTTTTATTAGTCGGAAAGAAAGCAGATAAAGGGAAAATCATATAAGGGAAGATTAATTGAAAATTGAACAACAATCAACAAGAATAACATAGTGTTTATTTTTAATAGCAATACTAGTATTGCTTATGTACTTGTCTTACTTTTCCAACAAGTGGTGAGTACCTTAATCATAAAAGTGAAAAATGTTTGTCGGAGATTTAAGAGTCAGGTTTTGTGTCTTCTCTGTTTGAGCAAAAATGACAATCTTTCAATTTTTTATTTTTTATTTTTTTATAGAACAAAAGATGTGAAATTCACAGAATGAAATATCTACACTAAGGGTATATGTTTCAACATTGTCGTAAAAGTTTTCTTCCTGTTAGTGATTGCATATATCATTGATTCTCCATAAAGCAAAACAGAGAGCTACCCATTAATTACATAAAATTACATTTCCGGAGAGCAACAGATCATACTGCTTACCTACAGCAATGCAATATAGATCAATGTTGATCTTATAAATGCAATCTCTTGATATAAAAATAACAAAAAAGAAGAAAAAACGCTTCAGGATGATTGTGATCTTTCCCAAGGCTTATTGCATGGTTCTGAGTGATTATCTAGGGCAATTCAATTTCCCAATAAACGTTGTCATATCTCCCGCTATGCCTTCGATACACAAAAAGGCTATTTTGCTTTCATTTAATCCCCCTTTACACATTTACTCTTTGAAATTGTTTAAAATCTTGTTTTATGAATTTGGAACCGGATGATTTTGTAGTGAGTGGAAACTCCTTTACAAAAAAAATGACCTTTATGAAAACTTTTTGCCATTCAATGTGTTTTTTGTAATGAAAATAGCTTTTTTTGGTAAAAGCGACTCAAATAATAGGTTATGAAAAATAAAAATAAAATTAATTTTATATAAAGCATGCCTTAAATGTTATATTCACGTTCGCTTCTCAGGACAGAATGAACTTATCATTAGAAGTGGAGCAGGAAAGCACTCACATGATTTTATATAGAGTAAATAAAAATAAACAAATAAAATAAATCCCGGAAAACATAACATCGACATTAAATACACAGAAGGTGAATTATGAATGAAAAATTAATAAGAACGTTTAAAAGTGAAAAGAAATAAAACTTAAAATAATAATGAAAATAATCCATCGGTAAAAAATGTACTTCATAAAGAAAAATTTGAAAGCGAGGCGAAGCAAAAAGTAAGCAAATTTAATCTAAAATAAACGTAACGCAAAATAAAAATTAACTTTTTATTTAATTATTTAATTAAAAATACATAGTTTAAACATGAAATACTTCATTTATTAGTTTCACTTCTTCATTTATGAAAAATAGCAAAATTTTCTATCTCTCGAAAACTACTTTGATAGTTTCAGCTGTATATGTAGTACTTTAAAAAAACTGTTTTGTTTAGTTATTATTATTTTCACTTTCTTCGTGTGCTTTTAAAATATATGGAAAGATAGAAGTTTTGAAACTTCCTTTATTTTGTACTTTATCTATAACATTTTAAACTAAGTGATATGTTTGCTTCGTCGGTTCTGTGGTAAGAGCCTTTTTAATAAAGCTGTTTTCAAAACTTAAAATTTTTACACTGTAAACTTTGAATTGAATGTTCATGAACTATTATTGAGGAAGCGTTTTGTGTAAGTCATGATTAACTGAAAAAAATTCATAAAAGTTTCAAGTTTTAGTTTGCAAGAGTATACTTGTGCTATCGTTAAAAGTTACTTTTTACTTGAGATTTTCTTTTAGCTTTAGAATTCTTTCAAGGTTAAATTCCACGTTTCAAGAACTTTTATTTAATTATTTTTTTTAAGTCTCAATATTCAAGATCATTATAAATAGCATAAGTATGTTGAATCGCAGTTGAAAGATGCGACCAATAAAAATGAAATAAAAATGACCAGAAATAAAAATGACTGAAATATAAATAAAAATGACAGAAAATAAAAATGACAGAATCATCTCCGGAAATGCAATCAATCAAAAAAATAAATACTTTGAAATCTAATTTGATACAATTTTGAACAATCCACGATTACTTTAATATTATTTCATTATATAAAAAACGCCTCTGGATTACATTTAAAAATATGTATTTTTAAGTAACGTGTTCCAAAAAATGTTTTTTTATTGATTTTACATTAATTTAAAATATGGGATATTTAAATAAATTGAACATAGGAAAACGACAATTTTTTCATGTAATAGTTTTGGCGGGGAAAAATGTATAACTTTCGAACAAAAGAACTTTCTGTCGAAATCCTTTGAGTCTTCATTTTTATGACTTCGGGAATCGAATTAACCTAAAGAGCCATAACCATTTATTAAATCGGATTCTTTTTGTGAGGAAAACTAAAAAAAAAAACGAAGAGGAAAAAATGCCTGAGAAAGCAATGCACTTTTATTGCCCTTCATAAGCCAGAGTTACGAGTTTACGAAAAGATACATTTCTGCTATAGATGTTGCCTTTTCTTTTATATTTTCTCGCCCGGCAATATTATTTTCTGCACTTGCTGATACAAACGTTCATGCATCTTGGTTTCAACAGGGTACACTTCATCGTTATTTCGTGGATGTATACCCTGTAAACTAAAAACAAATCTCCGTGGTTGTTTGCTAGTTTGGACTGAAACACTGTTTCTTTCAATTGCAGGAATAGGTTTCTTTTATCTCTTCTAGCTAAATGTATAACACAGTAAAAATCATTCCCAATATGCAAGGTTATTTATATTTCCATGTTTGTTCATATTTCCATGACTGTAGCTAATGGTGTATTCTGTCACGCTAAAAACTTTTTGTTTTACGTTTAAAAAAATAATTTTTTACGCACAGTATATATCTTGAGATTTCTGAGGCTTCTAAATATTTAATGCACTAAAAAATGTAAATATTAGATGTCATAATTTTCTTCAGTGGTTCATTTTCATTTTCACTTAACCCTATAACGTGTGGTAGTCGGGCCGTGAAACCACATCTTTCCAACGTTTTTAACTGCTAGTTGGAAAAAATATAGTTAAATGGTAAAGTACACCCGTTACCATCTGTTGAGTTAACTAACAATAACATGGCGGTCGATAGAATCGCCCATTGCATGCTTTGGAGCTAAAGTCATTTTTGAAAACGCCGGCTGTGTTAAAAAAGGATTCGCATTAGTTCGATTAATTCAAAACGGATTGCAAAGACTCGATTAAGATCTTATTTCTAGAAACCTTTATGAATATTAATATAAATGAATATAATATGTTAATATAAATTATTAAATATATTAATATAAATGTAACTAAAATTAGGCTTTTTACAGCGATTCAATAATGTTCACCAAGTTCAATCCAATTGCATAGTTCAGTTAGAAGCAGCAAATGAACTCTTTTCAAGTGGAATATTTTTTATTCACATTATTCAACCAGTGTTTCTCCGTAAGTGTCTTTTAGTGTTCTCGTTAACAAACGAGAAAAATTACAAAAATTAATTTAGAAAAATAGTTTTACGTATTTCTGAGTTGTTCTGTCCCTTCAAGAGTTAAATACAGTCTAAAATTTGTTCCTACGCGTCAAATACTTAAAATTTGCATTTTGTTGAATAAAAATCGGCTAACTAGACCCGAGATAGAGAGTTTGCTCATTGATTAGCATAGGGTTAGCATTAAATCTCGAGAAATATTGGTGTTAGAGCTTAGCTGACTTCACCTTTGAGGACTTATTTTTTGTGGCAAATTTGGCAATATTTCGCCAAAAATTGCCAAGCTTCGCGGCATTTCGGATAATTTGGTGCTATTTTGCCAGCGGGGGCCTGTAATGTTTGTTTACCTGCCATAATTTAATGCAAGGGCCTTGTGTTTCAACTGTATTATTTCTATTACGCAATCAAAATTCGCTTTTGACTAGGATTTTTCTGGACTCGAGATATTGTCAGAGACTTCGGCTAACCTATATAAGAAAGTCAGTGCAGCCGAATTCCAGTTAGTTCACCGGTGGCTGCCGTAAAACACAGACGTCCGTTCTTCTGGGCATATTGGCGTATTGGCGCTTAAGGAAGCAATATTTTGCTTGTTTTTAGAAGCTCGTTTTAGAACGTGTGTGAATTCATTATTGAGGAACTGTTTGTGATGTTCCTTGAGTATTGCCACTGAATTTTAGACTGTGGCAATACTCAAGGAACACACACACTCACACAAAAGTTACTCACTCAAAAAAGTTTCACTCACAAAAAAGTGTTTTATTTTGTGAGTGAAATATAGCATTTGTACTGAGTGGATTTTTATAAGCAATTAATTGCAAGATGCTGGCTGTTAGTGTTTGCGAATGAGTACAGCATATTGAATTTCTAAAAGCATTAAAATTTTACTTACACCCTAACAAGTCGACTGTTTACTATACCTTCAGACCTACATTGAACTTCTAGACGACAAACTCGAAAATTAAATAGAGTTTTCTTCAACAATATTTATTGTACTATAAAATTGTGCTATGCTTTATGTCATTTAAAACATAGAAATACAACTGCATTATATTATTTACAGATATAAAGGTATATTCCTACAGTGCGAAGATGGTGACTTAGTAGATTTCTATTTTTTGTATGCTAAAGGGTAAAAGATGTACAGGCTCCACTATACTTTTACGCATACCATATTGATTTAGTCAAGGGCAAGATTTGAAAGAATATAAAATGAAATGAAATTGCATAGCAATGAACCGAAGAAACAAGAAAACTTGTAAAACTTTTGATATAGCTGGGATAAGAGAAAAATTAAAAGAAACATCAAAATTCCTTATTGAAAGTTCATTATGTCAAGAAAATACATTTGAAATGAAGTCGACAGACGTTTTATTTAACTATATTTATCTACTTTACATTATCTAAACACGTATATAATCTGAACAGCTTAAAAATGGGCTTAACGCTTTGAAGACGGGCGGTCGATTTTTCAACCAAGCCATAGAATACCTTAAAGAACGGGCTTGGTTCATATTTCTACCTGCTTTCCCCCTCTGTAATTGTTCACCTGTACTGGACCGGCGGGGAGAGATGTCAACATTTATTTATCAATTCAGTTGCACCCCAGTTCCTGAAAAGGAGAATATACACGTAAAGCTAATCCCCTTGTTGAAGAAGTTCGTTATACTTCGGGGGCGGGAAAGAGTAATCCATCAATGATTGTTGCACAAATAGCAGCTTCAGCTAAGAGTCACTGAAATGGGGGAAAGCATTTTTCAGATGCTCCCGTCCTTCTGAAACAGCACGGCCCCGCTTCTCTTTTGAACAGTTAAACAACCCAGTATTGATTCATATTTAACATGTTAGCTTTCATCATTGAAAAGAAACAACGGAGAAGACTCTCCTTCTTTGTACATTCCACCAGGAACCCAGCGATTGAGCTTCGAGACAAAATGAATTGGAAACTGTCCGCCATGTCGATTTCGCTCTTTTGCAAACTCTTCTCGATCCAAATGCAGACGAAATTTTCGAAATCGAAATACACAGCGGAATTAACAATCCCTCCCATTTCTCCCGCTTTAGCAAACATGCACACAGTGAATTAGCGTCATTTCGTAAAGTCCTTCTTACGCAAGAGAAAATCCCTTTCAAGATTTTCTAATCGATCTTTTCTCACATTCTCCGAGGGCATCCGTTCGCCTGTTGCTCGTAATGTCCGTTCGAGTAGTGGACAAATGTCCCGAGGCTCACCATTAGCTGTCATCGGAAAAGCGTCGAAAGGAAACTGCATCTTGCACCTCTCTCCCCCTATCCCCCCCTTCATTCCTGTCTCCCCGACTCGCCCATTCTGCAAACATATTTCGATTGGGTCAGGAAAATTTTAGGGCTGGAAATCTCCGAAACACGTTTGTCAGCGAATCTTAGGAGAATGATTATTATTATTTGAATTTGTACAATTTAGTTTCGCTCTTTGCATAAGTTCATCAAGGCAGCGAATGTTTTCTTTCTTTAATAGTAAGTTAAATAGTTTCTTCCTAAATTGTAACTGTACAAATTTGTTATCAAATATAGAAATTAAATGCTAAAGTTTGTTTTAAATAATGCTTGTTTTAATAGTTATAACTGTCAGTCTCAGTCCTATATCACATCTAACTAGTAAAATATTCAGTAGTTCACTTAATAATTCAAAATTCCTTTGTAAAATAAAAATTTCACTACTAATAAAAATTCTGAATATACATTTAACTCCATTCTTAATTTTTTAAGTAATTTTATTTTTTTTAATATTATAGCAATCACAGTACCTTTCAGACATATGTGTTAAATACATAAAAAATGTTACTAAGAACAATATTGTGAGCTATTGTTAACTATTTCAAACTAACTGCTTTTATATTGTATAGCACCGATACATTTTACCCTTTCAAACTTAAAAAAACTGTAAAACAATAACTACTCATTTTTTTTCAAATATATTCTAATTGCTCATATTTGTAAATTTACTATTTGTGCGATTTTTCTTCTTTACATTCTGTAACTTTATATCAATAATAAATATATGTATGCAATGTAACGTCAATATTAACGTTACAAATAAGTTGTTGTGAAAAGATATAAATAAATATAAATGTTTGAAAACTTTATTAAAAAAACTATCTTCTCCAACATAGTGTAAGGAAAATATCTCGATTGATGATTAAAACTTAGATTGAAAACTATTTTAGAATATTGATCATTCAGAATAAAAAATGTATTACAGTAAAATCTATAAGATCTTGACATAAAATTACTATTTTTTAAGTAACAAATATACATGTCTCTCGTCAAGTACTCATACTCAAATCATTCAGATTTAGATGGATTCAGGATGCAAATATTGCCAACCTCATAAGAAATGAGATTATCAGTATACTAAAAAAAGCAATATCTAACCATATATTAGTTCATATCGTAATGTTAATTCTAATTACTAAACCACATACAAAATATTTTACTTAGGAGACTTAATTGGACCTGGCCTACGTTATGAAATGAAAAAAGCCTAGAGACTGAGAAAGGGAAGTCATGATGCCAGTATACCGTAAAGCAATAACTAGCACATTTACGTGAAATTTAAAAGAATAAATACTGATTTATTAAATAACACAAATTTGATAAGCATATAATACTCTCTTTTTTTTAGTGGTCTATTTGGACAGTATTCGTAGAGAAAAATGTTTTTAAATAAAATTACTGAACATATTGAAATATATGAAACGCTGATTCACCTTTCGAAAATTTATCACATATAACAAAAAATCTCATTTTTTACATCGTGCGTATATTGTATAAATGATGTTGAAGAAATTAAAGTTATCTGAACATTGAAATTAAATCAAGAAAGGAGGAACGAAAAGTATTTCAAACTCAATTTATATTCATACATCAAATATAATATATTTTATTGCTTCTGCTCCGAAAAATGTTCTTATTTTTTATTCATGTTTCCCTTTTAAGGCTCATTGAGTACGACATATCATAAGAAATGTACGGAATTTCAGAGGAATGTAATTTGAAAGAATTTTTTCGACCAATCATTTTGAATCATGTCATAAATCATCGTAACATTTTATGGTGCAGCCGGAAAAAAATATACCACAATTTTTAATTCTACATGAATAAATGGAAATGCTTTACATAACCGTCGTATTATCGATAAATGTCGGTGTTTTTGCGTGGAATTAATAATTTCAGCTTTTTTGATAAACATCTGTTATTTGTTTTGGAGTTATCGTGAAATATTTTTCATCCCGAAAATATTACTTGTGTTTCTTTAAAATATCCAGAAGTAATAAATTTTCCATCTTGAGAATGTTTTTCCAAAAATGCATATTGTTCAATGTCAGCTCAATTTTTTCATGTACTTACGTATGATTTACCACAATGCCATGGTTTAATGTGATAGAACGAAAGTAGAATTCAAAAGCAAATGAGGAAGGCGTTGTTAGGTAGTGTTAAAATGCGAGGACAAAATTTAAATATATACAGGGTGATTCAAAACTATATGTCAGAAATGCAAAAAGTAGTAGAGGAAACCAAACGTATTCAGAATTCTGTTCCTTCTGCTACCCTTAACATTATTTTCTTTTATATATTCAAGGTTTTATGCATTATTTTGTGTATCATACAGAGAAGAAAAGTAAAACATACATTTAATACTTCACACATGAGCACCTTAAATCTGTATGCTCAAAGTTCCAATTGATGAGTAAGATAATGAAGGAGGTCACAAATTTAGGAAAATGCCACTTTTTATGATAAACTTATAACCAACCGATAAAAGTGTATTAAATATACTTCCGAAATTTGATGACAAATAAAGCTAAATAATGTTTGTAAAGCTAACATCAAAATAAAATATAATAAATTG
Organism: Cheiracanthium punctorium; assembly: GCA_038373885.1. Classification (NCBI taxonomy): domain Eukaryota; kingdom Metazoa; phylum Arthropoda; class Arachnida; order Araneae; family Cheiracanthiidae; genus Cheiracanthium; species Cheiracanthium punctorium. The sequence continues at coordinate 426,954 of JAWZYV010015947.1, read as the reverse complement.
CTTTCCAAGTAGTAAAAATTAAGTTCAAATTGATTTAAGATCCACTATTTTGGCTTTATATATTCAATTATTTCTAATTTGCTGTTTGATACTTTCTTCATAAAAATTAAACTTCCTTCTTTTTAATTTTAAAGTCTAATGATGAGGCAAACTCTAGAAATTTCCATTTCTTTTCAAATGCAAAAATGTACACATATGTGTAACTAAATCTTATGAAACGAACGAGTTAATTATCCTTGCTTTGTCACTTCAGTTTTAATTCAGCCTGACCAGTGGCCGAGGGCAAAGCGATCTCAATTGGGAGAAGGAAAGTGCCTGGTTCAAACCTAGGTCAAGTCGGTCGACCTGCCGTTCGGAGTGTTCCGTGGTTTTCTCCAAAAACTTTGCATAAATACGGGTTAGGGCACTTTAGAAAGCCCCCCCACCCCAAAGGGAGGGCCTTTCCCTTCCCCGTAGGCCTAAATCCTTCGAGTAGATAACCGGCCGTAATCCCACAAATATTAAAATGCAAAAAGGTCAGTTTAGATTCAAATATTATATATATATATATATATATATATATATATATATATATTAGTAAGAACTATGTTTGCTAAATTCAATAACGTTTGGCTGCTGTTATCCCAACTAATATTATAAATGCGAAAGTGATTTTGTTTGTTTGTTTGTTTATGACGCTAAAACGCCTAAACCGCTGAATCGATTAGGATGCATTTTGGTTTAGATATAGATGGGACCCTGGAGATGGTTATAGGCTACTTAAAATTTTAGATTTTTAATTACTTTTTTAATTATTAATTAAAAACCGTTTTTACGTTGCCATGCTTGGCGAGTTTCGCCCGTATCAATCAAATGATTAATGTTTTGAGATAACAAGAATGCTATTGCTTCAATAAAGAAGCGCTTGCGTGCATCTGAAAAACATTAAATTCCACGGAAATTATGCCAGTTTTATGCCAAATCTATCTATCAATAATAATAAAAATGAATGTTCTCAATGAAGACAAACCTACAGAAAGCAGAGCTTTGAAAATTTGAGCATAGAACCCATGACTGTGCACCTGAGGCTCAGAATGTTGAAATTTTAAATACTTTTCTAATTATTAATTAAAAACCGTTTTATCGCCCGCACAAAATGATTTATGCTTTTGAAATAAAGCTGAAATTCAATTTTCAAATAAACATGCATTTGAAAAAAATGAAATGGTATGGAAATTATGTTGATTTTACGCCAAATTAAAAAGCATTAGAAAGAAAAGTCCAAATGTGTTTCTTAAACTTCATAAATTTCCAAATCCTACCAATAATATAAAAACTCGGCTGTTCGAGCCTCGTCAGGGGGAGATCCCCCGAACCCCCCTAATTTTTTAGTTTCATAATTGCCATATTAAAACTATATTAATTGACTTGTCATTTTATCGCTCATCTTTCGCGTATTTCGCCTGGTAACCCTATGTTGAAATTTTTAAGTGTTGCAATTTTAACCCTATGTTGAAATTTGAGTGTAACCTATTTATAGAAAAATACATGTGGTGCATATTCTACAGCTTATGAAATAGTGTAACAATATCGAGACTAAAGATTGCTTTAATCTCGATATTAAAGCTGTTGTGAACTAATAGTATTTAAATACATGTAAAATTATGTCGCTTTTTTATGTCGCTTTATTATGTCGCATTTTTGGGACACATTTTTCAATAAGGGTATTGAGAGATAAAATGACAGTCATTAAAAAATGTGTACGTTTGTGTGTTTAGATGTTTTTGACTGAATCACACACAAATTGCTGAACGGATTTGGAAAAATTCGTAATGAAGATAGCTTATGCCCTGAATTAACATACAGGCAACCTTTCAAGCATATAGCATAAATAATTCTTTTACAAAAACATTCAAAATAATTATAATGTATTGCGCTCTATGGAAATTTTATAGCTACTAAACCGATTCTAAAACTTAGTTACACTATTCCTGAGTATTATTGTTTTTTTTGTTTGTAGATTAAGACCGATTGACTGCACTAGGGTCCTAGGCCTATATGGGGAATTCCTCTGTGGGGAACTTTCTAAGAGATCCTAGCCCGTATTTACGCGAGGTTTTGGAGAAAACCGCGAAATACTGCGAGCGGCAAGGTCGACAGGCTCGACCAGGGGTTGAACCTGGCACCTCCAGGCTTCCAGTTTTGAGAGTAGAACTTCTTAGACACTGGTGGGACCCTGAGTGTTATAGGCTACCTTTTATGCATATATCACAAATAGTTCTTTTACAGGGATACTCATAAGAATTACATTACACTCTATGTGTATCTCTGTAAGTACTTAACCGATTCCAAAACTTTTTTCACTGTTAGTAAGCTACACTTTTCTTGAGTATTATAGGCTAAAATTCATGCATGTAGTGCAAATAGTTCCTTTACAGGAACACTCAAAATAATTCTAATACATTACGCTCTCTGGGTATCTCTGTAACTATAGAACCGATTCTAAAACTTTTTCGCTATTAGAAAGCTTCACTATTCCTGATTAACGTAGGCTAAAATTCATGCTATAGCATAAATATTTCTTTCACAAGAACAACAAAAACAGTTAGCAAATACTGTCGTAACTGTATTCGCCAAATGCCTGAATAAAATCTAAATTTAGTAACTCTGCTTACTCTCTTATTTTAAATGAAGTATACTACCATGCATTATACTTCATATAAAATAAGTAAAAGGCAAATAATATTTAAATGCAGTTTCTTTTGTCGCAAACATATGTGTTATTCACACATGCTTCATTTCTTTTGGGACCTCACTCTAAAGCCGACGCGGACGAAGTCGCGGGTAGCAGCTAGTATTCACATATTTTTAGGTAGGTTCACGATACATTCATAAGGGAATATACACAGGCATCTACAAATTCTCTATAAATGGACAGAGGAAAATGTCTTTATAAAGAAGTACAGAAACTATAGATCATAAATAATATTCATGAACTCTGGTAGAACTTGGCGTATTCATCAGTTATCTTTTTTTTTTTTAAATAGTCAAGCATTATACGAGCTATATTCCCAATAAAATATACAATGTGTTAGCTAACATTTTCAATCACTTCAATTTGGGCCACGCAATTTTCATAACAGTCGTTAATCAAACTCATTATCTTTTAAAAATAGTGAAATGCTTAGAAGAACATGCACTGCGACTGTTTGGAAGGCAGGTCTTTCACACCAAATAATTCTTATGTCAACGTGCAAGGACTGTCATCACACAAGATGACCAAAGGCTACCAGCAGAATTATTGATGACGTTAGCATACCAGACAGAAATGCTCCGTCGCGTGACAGTGATGTGCCCGTCAAAGGGCGTGGTGGAATCTAACACGCAATAAACAACAGATGATCTATGTGCATAAGACTGGAGCTGTTGCACTGATTGAAGTCTTTGTTAGACGGAAACGTTGTGTCTAAAATGAGACTTAATTAAGATGTTTGGTTTACAGCATGCATTTATTCAAAAAATATAAATGGATGTTAAATACATGTTTCAGTATCGATGTTCTTAACTTGCAGTTTCATTATTCATCCAAAATTGCTATTCAGCTATTGATAAATTCTAGAAAAATTGAGGAACTTTCAGCCTTTTTCATAAACAGTTTAAATGTATATATTGCTATCCTTTCAAATTAAACCAATTAAATGATCTATTCAACCCCTTGAAGTGAAAGCATTTTTATCTTATTATGATAGATTTTGTGGGTAACAATTATGTTTAATACATTTATCAGATTAATATTTAAAATAATTTTAAACTTGTTTTCTAAATGTATAAGGTTTTTAAATGTATATATATATATGTGTGTGTGTGTGTGTGTGAAAGATTCACTGGTATTTTTTCATCTGCAAGTATTTCTTCGTAATAATATATATTATTTGTGAAACAAAAGAAATAAATTTGACTAAAGTTTTAGAGTTTGGCGGTCACGCAGTAAAACCCCAGCACGTTAAGGGGTTAGGTAATAGGAATTCGCAAAACATGTTAACGTTAAGGAAAATTTGTATTTTTGAATTGAAAAACATTATGACAGACTTTATTAAAACAAAAATAAAAATTGTGTAATGGGATCTTGCCTAAAGTTTCGCCTTGTTAATCCTTTCTTCTACTACAAATTTGAAGTCTGATACATAAAAATACTCTCAATAAACATAATTAAGGTAAAAGAATATACAGGGTATATCTAAATTGTTTCAACAAAATATTATGTGAGATAGGGCACAACATAAGGAATCAGAATCACATAGCAATGTGGGATCAAAAACGTTGTCTTCATGTAGCTGTTAATAATCGCTTTAGGAAAAGTGTTCAAGTGTTTGTCAAATTTCTTAAGCAAGTTTCGTATACAATGGGTTCGTTTCCGAAAATCCCATCCAAGAATAATTTTTAAACTACGAACTTTACTCACGTGTTTTCTGAGAAAAATGCTTTAGCTTTTTACAAACAATGGTCGGAAAGTTCGCTGTTGCTTCAGCACTTGTTCCAAAGTGATTATTAACAACTTCATGAAGAGAATGTTTTTGACCCCACATTGCTATGTGATTCTGATTCCTTACTATGTACATTATCTTCCATAATATTTTGTTGAAACAATTTAGATACACCCTGTATAACATGTTGAGATTCAGATATATTTAATAAACAATATTACTTTATTAACTACTCTTCGTTTTACGTCTGTTAACACTGATTATTCTTCATACATTTCACAGGGATCCAAAATTATGCTTCCACACAAGTTACTGTCCTGTGAATGAAAAAAAAATTAGAGCATGTTACTTCAAAGATGTATTTTTAACATTTGAAAGGTTTGTATATCGATCTATTAGGAAGTGACATACAAAACAAAGAAATAAGTCTCATAAATGTAAAAGAAAATTTGTTTTTTTTTTCCTATACAAATCCACACCAGTGAAATCATCAGTTTTAAAATTTGAACAAATAGATAAAAAATACTAGAAAAAAGCATGTCAACTTTAAAAATTTGAAGAACTCGTTTATATCTCAAGTTTTAGAGATCTTTTGCAGTTTTTAGCTCTAGAAAACTTATATCCGATAGAGTAAAAAATCAGCTATATTAAGTGAGATTAACGTCATTTTGATGTAAGGGATTTAAAAATGTATTTGAAATAGAATTGTGGTTGAAGTCAAAACTATGCCACTAGAAGTCAAAACTATAGCTATCAAAACTATGCCACTAGAGTGAAATATTTCTCAAATTTTTACTTTGAATCTGTCCTCGTCTGTTCTGAAAAAAGCCACAAGAATAATTAATTTCTCAACAATCCAAAACAGCATCTTCAGAAAATTTCATCTTTTTATTTTCCTGTAGTTGGACGAAATTTTTTTTCTGGAATCTGACGTTCTAAAAATTAATTTCATCCGTTTGAAATTGTGAAAAATGGATCTAAAGTTTTACTTAAATAAGAATTTTGTTTCCCTATATAACATATTGAAGTTTCTGTAAAGTAAGCTATTCTCAAATAATAGAATTCATTAATTTGAATCATTTTGATACCGGTTTGATTATAATGCAGAACGGCTCAAGAAGTTATCTTTCTTGTAATAAATTTCTTTAATCATCTTTAAAATACTGACAACTTGCGCAATTTTTTTATTTATTAGAATCACTTATTAAATAGTATAGTCAACCCGCTTAATAGGATAGTTCCCCAAAACTTATTGTAATAAGTGGAGCATTCCATTATCCTCAATCACATCTACTAATTGTTACAGTTTGGTACACTGAAAATGTATTACAATAATCAGAATATTCCTATAACCGATATGCCAATAAGCTGATTCGATACCGCTTCTGTACTCTAAAGAAATTCGTAATAGCTTTTGTGTGTGCTTCTTACTTATTGCCTGCGTTTCTTACAGCTTAAATTTACTATATACGCCTTATTTTCTTGTGCAATAATATTTTTCTCCTATTGTTCGCAAACAATATTGCGGTGGATTTTATTTTAGAACATTAATATTTAAGTGATTTGGTTGAATAATCTAACGAACTTAAAAGGACGGCTCAAGAGCAAATTCCTTTATTTACCAGCAATTTCGCTTAATATTACCTACGGAACTGCATGCAATGACTGCTAAGCAATATCATTAAATTTAGAAGAACATTTACCGTTGTTCATTCCGGCACGTTTTAGTTCAGAGGTTCTGCCGGACACTTATATCATATCCCAATAATAACTCGCAATTGCTCTCTTGTGGGATATACTGCCGGAGTAACACGTCTGAGTGAAGCTGAAAGCACGCAGACCATATTTTAGTACCTTAATTGTAAAATGGCTTTTCCATAATAACTGATATCTAAGGGCTATTTGATTATTTTCGAGGACTGTATTATTGGTTATGGAGTAATAAAATAATATGTAATATATCTGAATATCTAACTTCAAAGACTATACATGAATCGTGATTTTTTTCCAAAAGACACTTTCCTTGTTCGAGTGTATTTTTACACATAGACTCGAAATTACGCCACTACGTCATCTGCCTTCCGAAGATAGTATATTCGCTGTTACATACAAACAACTGGAGACAATAAAAATTAACATGATGGGAACATAATTACGTTCCTTAATATTAAAAATATGTATGAATGATAATATTTTAAAAGTATCTTAAGGTAATTTTTAATATATACATTTATTATGAATATAGCTATTTTATTGAATTGTAAGATTAGAAAACTACTTCTTTCTAGAACAACTTATAATCAAGTACAGTTTTTAAATAGATTTGAAACATTTTTAAGTTAATAGAATTAAAATATTACAGTCAGTATATTTTTAATTCTAATAACTATTACCGAACTAGAAAAATGTTTTAATCAATGCATTTCCTGCAGTTTTTGTTAATTTCTAAAAGAGTTGGAATTTATCATTTATTTTATTTTTTTTATTTAATGACTGTCATTTTTAAGAACACTAACTGAGTGCCGGTTCTTCGTGAAGGAAAAACGGATTACGGCAGTTTTCTAAAAGTAAATACTCAACCCCTCTGTGATTACGAGAGGTTAAAATTGGCCAAATAATTGTTATTCTTACAGCAAAATTTCCATATCTTGATGATATCCGTAATCTAGTTCGTTGTATTAAAATATAACCTGACTTTCCTTTTAAGCAAAGCGTCTTTTCGATTAGATAGGGGGCAATGTTAGCGAGCTTATAGAAGTTTAAATTACATAAATATCCCCCCTTTGCTTAACTAGGACTCAATTCCTAAATGGTAAAATCTTTATTCTCAAAATAACAATTTAAAAATATGTTAAATTTAAAATGAATAATTCGTAACTATACCCTTTTTGTTTAATTCATAAAAATACTTACCGGCTTACTAGGGATATAATAACTTTTAATTTCAAATATTCGAATATTTTGCTCTAGAAATTTTACTAATGGATGATGTAGGCTTTTTAAAAATATGTTTGTATTAATGAGTAAAACGCGTGTGTACTTCTACAAATACAGTTTCGCCATTAAACTTAAAGTAATATAAATAACCTTTCTTTAAATTAAGTTTGTAAAACACCAAGGAGTTTCCTCGAAAATGCAAAACTGGAGAGGAAAATTAAATCGATAGTTATTTACTGTTTTAAACAGAAAGAGAATAACATTATCCATTCACTGAAAAACATTTAATGGTGGTTTATTTGATTTTCAATGCATCGATCAGCATCTAAGCAAATTAGATTCTATGCAGGACTTTTCCCAAAGTTGAAAAATGGATCAATGGAAATTGTTTAAAATGCTTTGCTTATGGATTCAAATCCATTTAGATGTTTCGCTAGATTAGAATGAATTTTTGCTTTGTTCCTTAAATTCGTTTTTTAGTCCAGAGATAGTCCCGAGCCTTAGATTAGAAAAGAGGAAATTTTGAGATATAGTTTTCTCGTAGGATATAGTGGAAAGAGACAACAGTGTAACACACTCACTTGTGCTTTAGTTTATTTGCTTTGTTTTTTTTTTGTGTGTGTGTGTATTTGATTCTTCGAGTTTTGTAGTACACAGAGCAAACTTGTGACACACAGTTAAATGTGAAAAATCCCCATTTTTTTTTCTATATTTGGAGCGTCAATTTTAATTAAACAATTTTCATAAAATTTTCTTAATAAGCACATAATCAGTTATATGTATAAGGTAATTATAATTAAACTTCTCCTATAAACAGGGTGAACAGATTGTAACCAAATTTTTTATACAGAATTTACATAAGATGCGATGAAAAGAAAAGATTTCGTTCACAAAATGTCCACTAGGTGGCACTTTGCCTAAAAACAACAAATTTAGCAATGGAAATGGCTAAATCAAACTATGACTAAATAATTTCAACATTTATTCATAACTTTAGGGCATTTAGGAATTAATGTTATTTTTTGTGCAGAATTCTACATGAAAGCGTCACCAAGTGGACACATTTTTACAAAATTTCTTTTAAAAAATTTTCCTTGAGTGCGTCTTCTGTGCATTTCATGTGCCAAAGTTGATAGCAATCAGCTACAGAATGTTTTTTACAGAGGAAGTTTAAATATAACCCCCCCTATAAGATTATTAATCCTATATATTTTGTTAAAAGGAGCAAAAATACAAGTCCATACACAGTCGCACGCAAGGCGAAGCTATGGGGTTTAATATACCTTAGAAATCAAAACTTACAGCCTCACGTATTTTCAGAAATACGACACTCTTTGCCCACAGTCGGTTTCTTAGACTGAATATAAAATTTCCCCAAACATCCGAGGTTAAATTTGGAAGAAGTACAGAAAAAAGATTTAGTTATTAAAAAAAAGCTTATTTTGACATTGCCCACTTACTCTTCTGAGCTTAGACAATGTTTATGATGCATATACAGGGTGCCCCAAAAAGGTGATAACGAGCTTTAATACATTATCTATTAGATATAAGTGGGCAGTGTAAATTGCAAAAAGTGTCCAAATAAGGAAGGGAAAAAGGCTCTATTAAGAAAAACATTGACTCTGAAATTTTCAAAAAGTTAAACTTTTGAAATTTGTATGCAACCCCCATGCAAAAAAATCCCAATTAATAAAATGTTCTCCATGCACTCATGACATGATGGACAAAATTTCAGTCTTTCATCATAAATAATTTCATGGATAGGAATATAAATATATGATGACTTAAACCACTTTTCAATGGGTCTCGAAGAGAAAAATTCATATCGAATGATCGCGTTACCGGGGCATTGCAGAGATATTACAACAGAAAATCATTTCTTGCACTCTAGCATTAAAATTTCATATTCAAATTCTTGTATAGCCCGCCTGATTATGTATTTTTAGAAATGTCTCAAGAGACTTTTTACATTGAAAGACTGAAAATTTGAATATCACCTCATGAGTGTGTATTTTTTTTTGTACGGGGACTGTATACAATTTTCAAAAGTGTAACTCTTTGAAAACTAACGGGAGGAAATTTTTTCTTAACGTAGTCTTTTTTCCTGCCTCATTTTGAATATTTTGACATTGCGCACTTATTTGTAAGAGATAAGGAATTAAAGCGAGTTATTACCTTTTTGGGATACCCTGTATATATATAGCTATCAAAACAATTCTACATAATGATAACCAACTTTAAGCATTCAATTTAAATGTTAAAGCGGGAAAACTATAGGAGAAGTAAATGAATATTTTAGTCATCAGAAAACTTTAATGTGTTGTAGTGAAAATTCATGTTTATTGAATACCTTGGCTTAGCTGTTCAAAGATTTAGATGCGTAAAAAGTAGTGTTAAGTTTTGTTAGAAAATATTAAAATACAGGAAAAAATGAGATTACTTTATTTTCGTTCATTAGGCAGTTTAGCCAAATAATGCTATTTTTCTTTATATTTAATGCTTAATTCGGGGATTTGTCGTATATAACTATCGCAAAAATTGCTTAACATTTCAAAACTATGTTTACAATACATTTTTAATTTTTGATGGGTACTAGTAATAATAGTTAGATACTACTTATTAATTTAAGTAACGCATTATTAATTTAACGCATTATTAATTTAAGTTAACGCATATTCAGTAAAAATATATATCAAAAGAGACTAAAGCGTATCTTTGTATAAATTAGTCATATGTACCATATGTAATAATCATTTTTTTAAGTAAAGAATTTGACTTAGGGAGCTACGGCAAATATGGTGGAATCTCGTGTTCTATAAACTAAATGACTTTGTGGTAACTTGTTTAGTTGTAGGTGATATAAATGGAAAAAATTGAATATAATTATCATAAACAGCTCTATTTGAGGACATATGCAATTGATAAACAGCTTGTAAATAACAGTTACTTAAAACTTTAATGTCTTTAAGATAATCATATGAAACACATGACAGTTTTATATAAAAAAAATAATTACAAATCTACATGAACCAAACTAAAATACAAAAGAGATACAATACAAAAATATATTTAATAAATTTTCATTTAATTTTTAAATACTACATTTCTGGTTTTCATTTGAAATAGTAAGTTTTTGTAATATATTCCATGAATATCCATGAAAGTTTTCTATTTAATCCTTAAATGCATTGCGATGTTGATGTGCATCGTATGTTTGAAACACATTCACTGCCGGATTAGCATAAAGGTCAAATTTCTTATGGCAATTTAACATATACAATATAGTTTTCAACAATTAACATTTCAGGTCATAAATAGTAAACATTTTACATATTTATTTCAAAATGAGTATTTTTTGAGAAATAAATTAGTTATTCACAAAACTGGCATTGGAAATTTAGCTTACACACGTGGTTATTGCGTGTTTGAAATTCAGGTATTTAAGGGTTAAACATTTTTTTATACCAAAATCTAAATTCTCCTTTAAAAAAGGAGAATATTTTTGTAACACCACCTCCTGTGTACTTAATTTTCCATGACTTTCTTTTTTTCCATTTTGGCAATGAAGAGAAAGTCCCCCAATCACAACCAGCTCACTGAGACATAACCGGGACCCTTTGGGGCGAAATCGATAGCAGTCAGGCTTTTCGGAATGGAAAATATTCGAGAATGCTGCACTTTTGGCACTTTTACCACAGGTTTTCGACTCTCTTTTCTCAATACTCGAGGGCCCTATCGGCAACCGTGAGGAGAGACGGAGAAGTGCTTTTCCAAAAGAAGACGTTCACTAAACTATTTTTCTTCGATTATTTCTTTTTTTCTCAAAGCTGGAAATTGCTCTTGTTTGAGCACACTCTTACAGGCTCAATTAACTTTATCTGTAAACGCAAAGCTTGTTTCGTACGATGATCATTTAAAATGAAGTATTCGTTTAAAATGATATTGGTTGTATTTAGCAGGAAGTGTTCTTAATTAAATGTTTTGTAGACTTCTTTAAGCTCAAGACTGCAAAATACATTTTCGTGTGGATTTTTCTTTCCTTTATTTGGAAACAAGCGATGGATACAGAAGACCATTGATCTGTATTGCAATTAGTGTCTTTCAAAATGGCTCATTGCACATGCAAGTCGGAAAATATCAAAAAATTAACTGGAATTTCGAAAGTGTAAAGCAAAAACATAGAATAAAACTTTATAATGAAACCTCGCGGTTTCAAAAACATTAAAACTCTTTCATTCAATATAGTATTTTATTAAACGATTTTACTAATTTTGAGTTGTATTTCCGGGTAAATTTCCGTAATTAATTTCATTTTTTTCGAAAACTTTCAAATTTCCAAATAATTTTAAATTTCGCAGATATCTCAAGAATCGATGACAATATAGCACTTCTGAAAATTGTGTGTACAACATGATATTTCAGAAGCACACAAAAAAATTAATTCACTGCATTTGTGAGGCTCTCAAATAATATTTTCAATTTAAATATTAAGCAGAAGAGAAGCGTTGCCTGCATATTCGTACTCCTCGAAAGCTGCTAATAACCACAGTTAGCATTTTTAGCACGACAAATTTGAGTTGCAAGTCTATAATATGTGTCTGGCACCTTTGATCAACTTAAAGCGCAATTCGCCATCTTGAATTAATGTTGTAGTTGCTTCTATATAATTCGGATGGCAAATCTAACAGCAATCTTAACAGGAAATGATAAGGCTGTGATAATGTATTTTATGCTTAATTGGTAACTGAAATGCGATGCATACATAAATCATCAATATATTACTGTTATTTAGAATATAAGAATGTCGGTATTTTGATAAATGGGCGAACTTAAAAAAATTAATTTATAAAAATTAAACAAATGGCTTATTTGGGAATCACTAATATAACTATCATATTAAGGTATACACCTATCTGGGTTTTAAGAATCTTTTGTTAAGTAAATTTCATTTAAATTTATTTCAATAAAACGTATGAATTAGATTTATGTTTCATTTCGAAACGAAATTTTTCTTTACATTCGTTCTTTATAAAGTGACTTAGGTTATTAAAGTATGAATTTTTTTATGTATTTTATGCAAGTATGAAACTAGGCTTAGGTTTCAGATTTTACATGGTTTCTGACACAGCTGTCTGTGTGGCTCGCAGCCAGCTGTATCATAAAACGTCTTTAATTCTGTGGCGTCAGATGACCAATTCGATCGACCGCCAAGTCGTTAGTAGTTAAATGGATCAATGGTCACGGCTGCACTTTTATAGCGTTGGACAGTATATACAGTTTGTCTTTTATACTGATGTGAAAATGAGCACGCTTCAAAGGGTTAAACCCAACGAAAATAATTTTTCTCTTGAAAATACCGATTACATAACCACCTTTACACAATTTTGATAACATTTTGAAGATTTTTGATAACATTTTTTTTAACCAAGTTTGATAACATTTGGTCCAGTAGTTTTCCTTTTCTGATCGTTTTAAAGTGGAACTTTTATTATATGGCTCTGTATATTTATAAATATACTACAAAGCTCTTCTTGTATTTTTTCTCTTAGCATTGAGGGGAACGAAATCGAAACGGAGCGCACCTGGAAGCTTAGAATTTCAGTTTGTTGTCTTCCCCTCATCGGTTTGAACATCCTTTCGCCTGTTGCATGTAATGTATGTTCGAAGTGAACAAATAGCCTCGAGATGACCATTGGCTGTCATCGAGTAGCGCTGGAGGGAAATTGCTTCGCTTTAACATTCCCTCATTCCTCTTCTGTCTCTTTCGCATTCGCTATCTGCTTCTTTTCCAAGTGATACTTTCCGTGGGCAGTTGAGATCCAGACTTTGCTTGCTCTGAGGAACCATGGAATTTCTCTTAAAACACTTTTTTATTTTCGTATTTACCAAAAGATTAATAGTTAAAATTTTTGTGTGTTAATGGTATTAAATTGATCAAACTAAATCTATTTGAATCGAATGTGTTTGAATGTGTAAATATTTATTTGTCCATCAGATATAAGCCACTGAAGCGAATGAAATAAAATTTAGCATCATCATGGGCTGTCACATATACTATAAACGTCGAGCTACTCAAAACCCGGACAGCACAGCAAATATGCATCAAACTTGCAGCAAGCTTGATTTATCAAGTCAATAAACTTGAATTAAGCTTGAAAATTTCAAGCGTGTTAGCTTAATGCAAGCTTAAATCAAGTGTTCAAGTTTACACTTGCCCAGCTTGCATTAAGCTTGACATAGCAAGCTTGAATCAAGCTTGACATATCAAGCTTAAAAATTTTTCCTCAAAAAAAATTGTTAAATACACGGGGCCTCAACCGGCGAACTCGCCCCACATATATTTTATTCTTCCACGCATTTTCCCCTCTATGCTGAAATTTCAAGTTATTTTAATCTGTTTCCATCAAGAGTCCGCAGCTGGGATCGAACTCGGGAGGGAAAGCCAGCGTGCTAACCGTTCAGCCAATCTGCCTTGCGCTGGTATGACTAAAGTTTGAAGTGACTGTTTTGGTTGTCACGCCGTTTTCTGCCGAGATCGATAAGGGGCCGATTCCGATCTGTTTCTTTTATTTTTCCATGGTATGAATCAAAATTAAAACAATGTTATGTGTGATTTATAGACTCTACTAATATGGAAATAAGCATAATATAAACTTAAAAGCAGCACACGTTTTAAAAATTTCAATATCGCGACACTCATGTTGGGCAATACTGTCTAAAATCGAGACAAACGACTGATTTTGAAATCAATTTCCAAGTATAATTATATTTTATTTTGAAGAATTTCCATATTTGGAAATATAGAATCTTTTTTTTACTTCTATGTTTAAGTGCATTTATGACTGGTGATAAATTATTTGTTATGTGGATGTGGCTTTCAAAATCAAGCAATAATCAAGTTGTATTCAAGCTTGACAGTTCAAATGACTTCTCCATGTTTGCTGCAAGCTTAAAATGAATTGAACTATCAAGCTTGTATTAATACGTCAAATTCAAAGAAATGTCGAACTTGATTTAAGCTTATGTGCTGTCTGGGAATATTTTTAATTTTTGAGATTTTGCGGATATTTGTAAGCGTTTATTCCATCCCTAAAAAATGACAGTGGACTAGAATGAAATTTGAAATTATGTTAGACTTTAAGTCAATGTAAACTTATATTTCATAGATTTGGAGATTTTGTGAAAATCGTGTAAATCCCTTGAAAACGGAAGTTAGAATATAGGGAAATTTAGAAACACGATCAGGAACGACTGAAACAAAAAATGTTGGATTTTTATTTATATATTTTTTATTTATATAAGTTTTTCCTTTTCTTCTTTATAAGGGTGATAATAAGTTTAGGTAACTTGGAGGTAACATATTAGTTGGATATTCAACTTAAATCAATTTAGCCGATATTTTTATTTTTATTTTTTCTTTTTCGGATTTTTTTTTAATTGTGTAAAATTTTCTGATAGCATAACATTAAAATATATATAGTTAATCAAATAGAATTTAGTGAAAAGGCTGTGACTGACCACTTAAAAGCTCATTCCACTAAAATAAAACCTTAGTTTAAAAAAATGATTCCCCATTGACAATTTCACTTAGCACTTAGTTACTGTCTAACCTGCAATCTTTTAAGAATGCACAGAAGATATAACTCTACTGTCTATATTTCTGACAATTTACTACTTTAATTCTTTGCACTCCCACAATGCGTATGGATATTCAAACTTTTTGAAACTCTACATTATATACTAACCTGATAAAGACGAGTACTTCAGCTATTAAAATAATAAATCTTATTGATTTTTAATTAATTCTATTTCTAGCTATGTAATTCAGTAATACGCCACGAAAGAAACACTAAAAGCAACGTAGAGCAAAATTTTAAAATGTTATATTTTTATACAATAATAACACATTAAAAATATTTTTTGGAGCACATAATAGACTCCAAGTTTTACTTTTCAGCTTTCTACATGCTGTCAAAACTTCTTCTGAAAATTTCATATCTCATCCATTCTTTTTATATTCTCTCACAAATTTCGCTAAATTCTGAAGAAAAAAAGAAGAAGATTGAAGATTTGCAGTCTACTATTTCCCACGAAAATTTTTCTTTGTCACAAATAATTCTAAGCTTGAGAAAGTAAGTCGATGCCACAAAAGACATTCCCTAGATTCCGAGGTGTCATCACTTTTCATAAGCTCCTGTCTGTATCAATCTTGAAGGCTTCTGAAATCTCTGGAAGTCACTTCTCCATCTAATACATTTCGAGGGCTCAGAAAGTTGGCAGAGTAAGAAAGGTCCATTTCTCTTTGTTCCCATTCGCCTTTTTGTTTTGCAGTTGTTTCTATGTATCTTTGCCATGGCAAAAACAGTATTGATTCGTAACATCCCACTAATCACAGAATGATTAGATTCACGGTTAGTTTTATGGGGGAGGGAGACGAGCAGCATAAAATCTATTATACTATTTGGATAAGTCCCTTGAAAAGAATTCCTCTCTTTCTAAATTAAATTAATCAAAGTAATAACGGAATTTCATGGTACGAAATGGCATTTGAGTTGTACAAATATGTAGCTTTATCCGGATATGCATTATTATCTCACCTTATAGTATATGTTTAATGTTGCAAGAATTTAATAAAATAATTAGCATTGAATAACTAATGAAGACATACTTGATAATTAAATTGTCTATGTGTATGAATATGAATGGCTGCAAATTGAGTTCCACAAACTGCACCATAGACTTAGTTTTACTGGGATTGTGTAATTAATTACACTCAGTAACATCTTGAAAACTTAAACAAGAAGGATATACCATGCAGACCGCATCAAATATAAAAGAACTTTCCAAAATTTTGCTCACGTACTTCAGCGATAATAAATAATTAACCAATGCCTTCCTCATCAATCAAATGACACGAAATCACAGATTCACCTTCTATTCAAAACTTTTTTTCCCGGGATAGGGATTTGAATGCTTACAGCGCATTTCAGTGGGTCATTCAAAGACTCGACTAGGAAGCAACAATATAAGTACACAGGGGCAATTTCTGTTTTTTTTCAACGAAAAGAGTGAAAAGGCTTAAGTAAATAATGCAAAGTAATTTTGTTCACTCTCCTTACAAACTAAATTTATGAAAGTTATTTTTGTTTTCCCATAAAAGATCCGTCAGTGCTACATACAGTTCTTTCGATAGTGAATGTTTCTTAATAAATTTCAGTAACATGTACTGTTTTTAAAGCTTCAAGTAAATAAATTTGGTCAAAGTACATCTGAATTAATTACTGGCTGTACAACACTAATTGGAATCATTCTATGTCGAATTGATGTGTTTACAACTGTTCTAATTAATGCATGTTATCAATTAAAATGTGAGGATTTAAATGCTATTTTTCCTGCTATGAAATGCATTACAAATGTTAAAACCTCGAATCTATAACTCCACTTTTTCTACGTTATATTTAACTTGTCTCTGCCAATACCTTTTCTCTCCGCTTATTTAAGCGGAAGAAATGCATATGACACGCCATTCCTATTTGAAATGACAGTTTTGCTTTGATCACTCAGATTTCTTTCTTGACATTATAGATTTATACAAGGCATGCATTTTTCTGATTTATATTTAAAATACCGATTCAGATAGTTGGAAAGGAAGAACTGCTTACTAATACATTATAAATATGTAAAAAATAGTCATTGTAAGATAATAGATTTGTAAAGATAGTAGGGTTATTAAGGTAAAATCTCTCTAAAAATGAATAGAAAGTAGAAATAACAGTTTATCATTTACGTTAATATTTAATAAGATTTTTAATGTGAGTAACGTTAAAGCGTGGCTGTGCTTTATTACTTGACTTTTGAAAAGGGTTTCGTTTTTTTTCCAATTTCCTTATCCTAATTTTATTGAATTGTTTTAAGAATTTGAAAAGTGATATTTTCGTTCTTTGAAAATGTTTCTAGCTTAATTTATACATAAGTACTATGAAAATATACGAATTATTATCGTACAATAGAGTTATGTAGATTTATAAATGATTAATTTTCAAAATTGAATCCATTTTATAGTTTTAAATAAAACTAAATAAAATTATGTTTCGTGAAACTTTTAATACTGGCTGTACATTAATTATGTAAAATTAGTGTTAAATGCACTTAGATAAATTCATAAATTAATAATTATTATAGAGGTAAAAGAGGCTTAAAAATTGTGATTTATTTGACAGAAATTTGTATTATATATATATATATATATATTCCTTTACAAGCAATTTTCACGATTTATAATTGATTTATATTCCATTTCTCGTGCGAAATGTGTTAATTTAACTTTTTTTCACACTTAAATGTTCAGTAATACGTATTGTAAATTTTTAATGTTTGATACATTGTTTCAAAGCCATATTAACAATCAATATTCTATTCTTACATATACATGCCCTGCACTTATTTAACTATTATAATGCTTAGAGGAATTTTATTTTTCAAACGTTCGCTAACGAGCTTTTAAAAAGAACCTCATTATTTTGAATATATATATTACATGTTTTAACCTTAAGCTATTGATGGGCTTCTCGCGGAAAAAAGTAAACACGTTCACAATTTTAATTTGCTTCTTGAAGAACAGACACGTTTTCATCGATGACTTCTTTATTGAGTCACGTTGACAATTTCTCATCGAAGAGCCTAGTAAAATTAGTAATTTTCAGGCATGCAAGCATAAATATTTCAACTTAAAGGAAGTAAGATATTTCTGTGTTTCAATATTGGTTGAATTATGGCACATAAAAATTATCAAATGTCATTTAAAATTTAAGGAGGTTTCGAAAATAAGGATAAAATGGTAACGTATGAGGTGACTAAATCATATGAACATGAACATTATGAAGGCATGCACAAACTATGGTAGTTTCTTACTATTAATTAAAACGATTAAGTTTAAGGACAGCAAAATTATTTATTTAGTGAAGAAACAAAATGTACTCTGCTTAAAAACCGGTATTATTAAACTTGAAAACATTTTAGGGTGGAAAACATAATACATTTTAACTTAAATTAAGTAAAATATTTCTGCGTACCTGCTAAATTTATGCAGCTTTCAATGTTGGAATGTCCTTAAGAGCTTCACAATTTTTCAAAAATTAAGGGAAGTAGTGAAAAGATTGAAATAATTTCATTGAACATACCGTGTCAATCAACAAGAAAGCTTTTTATACATAGAAAAGGCACACACACAAACATTAAAAAAAACACTGAATTAGTGAAACCCTCTTTTTCTTTGTTACAACGTTTCTTAAATATTAAAGTACCCACATATAAATAAATATATAAATGCATCTTAACAAAGTTTTTAAAATATTGTAGTTAGGATACTGAATTAAATAACACAACAGAATTTGGCCAAAATGAACAATGCTTTGTGAAAATATCTTATTATTCATACACAAAGATTAATTTTAAAGGCAACGAAATGATTCATCCTAGTAAAAGACAAAGAGCATCTGTTGTTGTTCAGAAAGTTGGGCCTCTATGTATCTTCATTTTCTTTTCTGTCAGTAGTGTTGGAAGTGATTTATTTTGATGAGTTGTGGCAGATGGAATGAATCTGTTGGAAGCGTCAATTGTATACATTTTCGATGCATTAGGGTAAGTGAATCGAGAAATTCAAGCTTATCGATAAAGTATCAAAAAGATTTCAGCTGTACAGCCTCCGCTTGTCATAAGTCAATTTTTTTTTCAAGAAAGTAGATGAACAATAGCTTATCCCTACTAATAAATTTAGATGTGTAACTTGGCATTGGACTATTTATAATTGTTATGTTTATTTCTTAGATATGTATCAACGAATAAATATATAAGTATATACGTAACACGAATAACCGAAGGAGAGTTTAACAATATATTCATATTATATATATCCTTTTAATCTGAAATATGTATAGTTAGTTATTACTGGTAAATAGGAGTTATGTATTGTGTAGATTCATATTATAGAACGCATATGAATTTTTTCACTGCGTTTTGCAGAGTGGCTGTACAGTTTTAAATTATCCTACTATATAGTTACTCTGATCTCTTACTCAATGACTCACTCATTCACTGATTCCTAGCAATTCCGGGTAACCTCTCCAAGATAAAACTTTTACCATCGATACTCCAAAAAGAGAAAAAGTTAGGCACAAAAAGCATTATAACATTTACACTGTTTCTACAATTTACTTCAAATTTTTCATAAATATATATAAAAATAAACGTAATTATATATAAAACCAACCTGAGCTACTTTTAAAATCTTAAACCTTACTTCCCTTTCCCTAACATTTAAGCGATTTTTCGCTATTTTCAGCTCCATTGTATTACCAAGAGAAAAAATGGTAATCATTTGCCTGACAAAATTAGCTGTCGTAAGTGACAATTGCGTCATACTGAAATCACGGTTTTCAGGATTTGAAGGGAAAATTGCGATTCCAATACGTTTAAAATAGTTCTTCTAGATTACGCAGTTACATATTTTTTAACCAATAAAAGGGTTTCGTCTGCGTGAAAAATTTATATAAGAGGAGATATCGAGTGAAACGAAATCTTTCGAATGCAAAAAGTCTTCGTCTGTTTTTAGAAAAAAATTTAATTCCGATTTTGGTATGTAATAAAAAATTAATATGAAGTTATATATTTTAAGTGGACAAAGCTTAATATATTGAGTGTAGACATATTATGTTAAATGTTTTTTCTAGCGCCCATTGTAATTGTCTCCATACGGGAATTATCTTCTAGCATCAAAATAAGTAAATCTCTACGTATTATAAAAGAAGATGTCTGTGCGTGTATGTGTGTCTGTGTCTGTCTGTCGGTGGACACACGGCTACACCTAGAAACACCAAATTTGGTACTCAAGGAGTTCTAAACATGAAGTTATGCATCTCGAAGCGGTTTTTTTCAAAATTCGATCTAGAAAGGTTTTTTTTTAAACTTTTTATGCGACTTTTGGCATTTTTTTTCGTAATAACGGTGTTAATTACGCTTGCAGCTAAACTACGTTTGTATCATTGGAGAGAGGAGAAAATTTTCTTTTAAAAACAGTTTGTTTTGAATAAGCAACAGAATTTTCAGATTTTTAGGAATTTTTCAACTAAGTATGTGTTTTGACGATTTCTTTCGTAAAATAATTTTAAACAGTTGCATCTTGAATTCTATCCGTCCTTTTTATCTTTGATTATTTGATAAATCGTGAAACATTTCTTTCTGCCTTTTTTTAAATAATATAAATTAGGTGATTTTTTACTGATTTCCATGTAACATAATGTTTAGAATTTAATAGCATCAACGCGGAAAGCGTACGATATTACATTAATAAATCTTGACAAGAGAATTCATGTTGTGTTGCCGCAGAAAGGATTAGAAAATTTTTTTTCAACCTATCGATAGAGTTTTTAAATGAAGCACCGGATTTTCTATTCGCAAGTGAGGATCTATGACACCAATCGCTTTCAGTCGACAATGGACCTTAAAATTCTCAAAAAAGTGCTACTAAAACGGCTTTTGTTTTCCCGCTGAATATTAATCTACAATTCATTACGTTTAAAATAAAAGAAAAATCATATCGACAAGATAATTAGAATGGCATTTATGACAGTATTAAAAATGCAAACAAACGGCAGCTGACAGATGTATCAAGATTTCAAATGTTTTTTTTTCTCAAAACAGATTTTCGAATTATTTTTTTAAAATGTTCCATGCGCATTAAATTTTGTTGAATCTTTCTGAAATTTGGTAAAAAAAATGCTTCATGAATATTTGAAGATAACTCCGTAATAGTCTTACATTTTTTTTAAATAATAATTTCTTTTTTACATTTTTTCCTTTTTTTAAATTGAAATTTTGCTGAAAATCACATACGTTTACGAAAATAAATTTCTGTTTGCTATAGTTTTGATTGTAACTAAAAGTTGAACGCTAACTTTTGCTGTAGCTGCATAAATCTAGTTTAAGAAAAAAGTCAGTTTTCAAACACAAATATTGATGCGCATATAGCAATTTTCTTTTTGTTGACATCATTAATTAGTATGTTTAATTAATTTCTCAACAAATTAAACTATGAGATTAATCTGGATCTAATGTTTTTCATAAACGGGCAACATTATAGCACTATACAAAATTTTTGTAGTGATTGGCTGATAAATACAGAATTTTTCTTTTATGGTCCATTGTCGCCTTAAGATACGTAAAAATTAAACCACAATTAAATATATATGGAGAGAGAGCTCCCTTTAACATGGCAACCATTATATGAAATGATTATTGTTTATGCTAATGAGTAAATTGCAATGAATCGCCATAGAATAAAAAGGTCCTATTTGTGCAAATAATCTAAGCTGGTTAATCGAGCCTTGAAGAGGGAGAAGCGAAGATAGATAGTATTAATATACGTAATAAGTAGAATTAGTAGATTTGTAAGGATAATATGAATAGATCACAATATACCACATTAATAAATATTTCATGAAATTAAGTGTTCTAGTATTTATCCTTTTCAACGGTTGTCTTACAACCAACTAAACGTTCAACAAACTTAACGTAATTAATTCTAATTTGCATATATCTCGCGGTAGTTCCAACAGAGGAGATTGCTTGAATTTTTTTAAAAATGAAATTCTGTTTTGTCACATGCAGATATGAATATAGTAAAATATTCGCTTCTTCCCGTATGAAGAGCTGGTGCACAGCTATTTTAAAATAAACGGTTGTCCATTTCATGAAGTGTTTGAGGAATTTAATGCTACAACTTGAACCTAAAATACAGTATGATGTAGAAAAAGAGACTTTGAAAGTAAGGAGTTCTCTGCAAACTGCTAAAGTTTTCACTTTTTTGATCGCGAATGACACTGATTTTGTTTTTTGAGTCATTATATTGCAAAGATGCCAGGTTGGTACTCTTAGCGCAAACTTTACGCCTGAGTCAAATAATTTTGCTTTTTTTTTAGATTCCACATCACTGTAATTAATTATAATTACACATGTAAGGAAAGTTTTGATTTCCTACCGTGTGAAGAAGGGGCACACATCTGGTAAATAAATAAGTGTACTTCATTATGCTTGACTTTAAAATGAAGTAATTATCTGGATACGGAATTGCAATTTGATTGTCGCATCTTTTCAATGCAATTTACCTTAATATACATACATAATCGTTTTCCTTACAATACATATATATATATATATATATATATATATATATATATATATAACTCGTTTGCATGATTCCCCATCACTTTTAAATTAAACACAGCATTACATTGAAATGAGCATTTACATTGAAATGAAGTATGAGTAAAATTAAATTCTTAAGTCAATTCTTTGTTTTAAATTACTCTAAATTTCCCTTACATTCTCAAGATACATGTAATCATCAACTCATGCTCACACAGAGAGACTATACAACCATAGTAAAGTAAAGAGAAAAAAGAACAAAAAACAGAATTATTATTGAAATAGCATAAAAAATACTGTTGGAATAAAATTATTTATAGTACAGAAACACCATGAAACAGTAGGGCAAAAATAGCCTTATTTACAGCACTGAAATAGCATAAAACAGCCATAGATAGAGGTAGCATAAGTATATATATATATCTCTTTCTTTCCCTAACGAGCTACAAAAGTTTGTATTGTGGCCTATTTTAGACCGAATTACAGCTAAACACTAGTGTCCGAACTACACTAAATACACTTTATTCACTTATTTATATTTAACATTGCTTGTTTATTCTTCCTGTTTTTGAAAGCAAAAGTAAAATTCTTTGTGATAAATGTATACTCCTAGAATAAAAGCAGTGTATGGTATAATAATGTGGAGCTTATTTTCACTCAGCTCGTTCAAAACATTTTTTGTGCTTTGAAAATCACATGCTACCTTTAATAATGAGTAGCCCTCAGCAAAATGCACTTCAAAGAAAGTTCATTCGGCAGTCAAAAAAAAAAAAAAGTAGCACCATTTTTAACGGTGTGTAAAGCTATTTTTATCGTTATTTAAATATTTTTATGAAGCATACTAATTTTAACGTTCGAAATTTTTAAAAGTATTATTTATGTGAAGCAATTATTTTGCACTAAAAGTTTTTTGCCATTTCGAAAACAGTTAACAATTTCCCCTGTGACGTTTTTCTAGGGGAATTTGAGCCTATTTAATGAATATGAAATATCTTTTTTTTTTTACTGTTTATTTTTATCGGGTGCATTTTTACAATGAAAGGAAAAACAAAGCCTGTTAAAAGAACAAAACACACTTACTAATGTTCAAATTTTGCGCATTGTTACTGAAACCTTCATTAATAAAGTTTTATGGTACTTATTCTAAAGCTATTATTAGCTAATTTACTGAAAACCAACTTTTTTTAGGGATACAGTTTTAGCCAGCACTTTTAACTAGAAGGAAATTATTTATTTGTTTTCCTTTTTTATTACTATCTTGTCGGTGGTGACCATTTTTACAACTTCTTTTAAGCTAGGCTACAATGTATCCTGGAAAAAAAGGAGGGGGGGGGGATCACCTAAAATCCTAACTATAAATTATCAAGTAGAAATACATCGAAGTATGTGCACTTAGATACATTTTTCGGTGGAATGTTTGTGAGCTTTTTAATCAATACTTTTTCTCCCAGTAACTTTAGCCTTTGTAAGCCACATTTGATTTTATATAACTTCGAAAATCTATTATTTTTGTAATGTTAAACATCATGACCATGGAAAACTATAAAAAATAATTAGGTTCTTGGTTTCACTTACACTTTTAATTATTTAAACTAAACTAAGGATTTGAATGTTAAAATTCACCTTCAGGTTGATTCCCCCCCCCCTTTAATGTTTTGCTATGGAACAATTGCAGTATTGTTGCGAAAGAAATGCATTAAAATGTTTCTTTAACAGAAACTTTGTAATGGTAAAATTTGTCTTCAGCGGATATGCTTTCTGGTTCTGTAAATGTTTAATATAACTTGTGACACAATCTGTTCATTGGAAACATCTCTTAACCAGACAAAAATGTTCTTTTTATTTCAGTTTGATTTTTTTTATTGTAGTATCATTTGAACTATATTTCATTCTAATCAATATATAGCTTTTAACCTTTTATGGGGGCACATTTTTCTAGCAATCTTATGTTAAAGAAATTTTCGGGGTGCGATTGATTTATAAAAAGAAATTCATTTAGCGTATTATCTAAAATTATTTTTTAATTATTATTTACTGTTATTATATAATAATAATTATTATTATACAATGTTCATTTCAAAAACGCCTAATCTTTCTGGAGTTATCTGAATATTGCAGCACAAATCATTGGTGGTGGTGGGGGGGGAGAATAGTGTCCCATCGACAGTTAAAAATTAATGAAGTTGGTGGGAAGTATCTTCCCACGGGCTTATAAAGGGTTAATTCGCCCACAAACATCCAACAACTTTGCATAACTTTCTCTAAACCGTCGTGTTTAACAGAAGGTCACAACTAAGATAGTTTTAAAACTGCGGGCGAAGAATTCCTTTATTAGAAATTGGATTAACCTTGGCTTTATAACTTTGTGATTCTCTAAGAGAAACAGTGTTTATTTTCGATTGACAGGATTCCAATTGGAACTCTTCTTTGGATCCAGTCGTACAAATTAACCTTGGCTTTATAACTTGGTGATTCTCTAACAGAAGCTGTGTTTATTTTCGATTGACAGGATTCCAATCGGAACTTCTTATCCACCCAGTCGTACAAATTAACTCCCTTCACAAGCCGGCAAAAATATGAAGCGCGGGGCTGTGCCTTTCCATATGGATTTCCGCATTTTCTCCGTCCAGCTCGCTTCTTCAGTCGGCGAGATAATGGTCTGGATTTGCATTAATTAGTTTTGGGACGTTAGAATTTCCCTCGAACTACACAAAATTAATTATATATTGAAATTTGAATTTCCCCGGTGGCCGGAAGCATTTGGAAGCCAGGCCAATTAATCGAAAGGGTTAGTGAAACATTTACTCGCGCATACCTACTCTTTGGTCATGGATTTTCCGCTTGTCCGAAAGAACGGGGAGGGTCGGCGAAGATGAATACATAATTCGTACCTCGTTCCGGGCTGCTGCAAAATGGACCGCTTGCATTAATGATGTCTCGAGTTCAGAAGTGACTGCGACATTGGCACTGGAAAGGGAGAATATACTAATACGTGCTACTTGCGAGTGTTCTAGGAAATGTAACTAGCTACTAGCTCGCGATGAGCCTTGTTGAATGTTCTAACCGAAAGATTTAAAACTTTTTTTTTAAATATGTAACATAGCGAATAAAAAGAGATGACATTCAAATCATTTTTCTTAATGGGTTACATAAAATTTTGAATTTTATACAATTTGG
The DNA here is from genome assembly GCA_038373885.1 of Cheiracanthium punctorium. Taxonomy (NCBI): domain Eukaryota; kingdom Metazoa; phylum Arthropoda; class Arachnida; order Araneae; family Cheiracanthiidae; genus Cheiracanthium; species Cheiracanthium punctorium. The sequence continues at coordinate 401,176 of JAWZYV010015947.1, read as the reverse complement.
AGTCAGTGCACTTGCTTTTGTGAAAATATACGAATTTTTCATGCTGCTGCGAATTTATATTTAAAAAAAATTGTTCGGCAAATATTTTTAATTAGCATTAGCTGGCTGACTCCTCATTCAGTCATTCTCCTGTGGATAGTTCTTTTGAAAAATGACATGATAGCTTCCTGCACTTGAGTCAGAAATCCAGCAATAATGTTAATATTTTAGAGACAAATATCTCGTATCAATTTGTCCGAATGTGGAGTAGTGAGTCATTTTCTACAATAAATTCCCTTTTGTTTTAGGTGATAGTGTAATTCGCCTAATACCTCAACTTCAGAAACAGTCCGATAATAATCAATAGTTCATGTTTACGTATAATCCATTGCCTTGCTATAACACAAGGAAAGTTATGGCATTCTTAGCAGACTATACTGTACGATATTTACCCTAGCCTGATAACTCGCTAGGTATGATCTTTATCAAAATTAGTGGGAGATACGAAAGCGAGAAATTGTAAAGTAAATGACCACAAATAAAAGCCAAATAACTAAAAAATTAATAAATTTTTGGCATCCCAATCCTTTAATTTAAACTGGCATTCATATGCCTTCTATTTTTTATATTGCATCCTTTAAAAATAATCAAGGATCGTTCAATAAATAAAAATAAAATTAGTCGTCCCATAAAACAAATGTTTTATTAATTCTTTATCGTTACTAAAGTACAAAACAAACAAATAACGTAATAAACCAATAATATAGAAACATAAAATACTGAAATATACACAAACATGAATGTTAGAATTAAATTGAAGCTGGTTTATTTCTAGATGTAATATCTGCTGTTCGTGTATACATACATATATATATATATATACAGGGTTGTCCAAATTAAACTTCCCCAACTCAGAGGTATGTGCAGAATGTTGTATGGGTCATAATGTGATGAAATTTTGAAAACAGACACTTCACATCACGCGCTCGTGATTTATTTAAAAAATATATTAGTACAAGAAGTTGCCGATAGGTGGCGCTGTAACAATTGTAATTTGCATATTGCAACAACGTGATTTGCAGAAATAAAGCTTCTGCGCAACGTATCCAAAAGACGAACCCTACAAAAGTGGAAGACAGGCGCTGCACAGGTAGTTGTTTCCAGCTCGCTGATGCACGATGGCGACTTTGAAAGACAAAGCTCTGTTAGTGAAACTTTTCTACCAGAATGACGAGAACTCCTGTGCTGCGATAAGAGCATTCCGTCGGCTGAAGAACTTACCCCGAGGGCCAACGATACCACGCGCTTTACGAGACATGATGAAGAAGTTCGAAAGACCCGGACAGCTGGGCATTTTACCAGGTAGAGGACGACATATTGGATTCTGCACGCGTACAAGACGTTGCTTCGGCGGTCGTGGACGCCACTAGCCAATCGCCAAATGGTGTTGTCAGTGTGTCAACTGTTTCTCGTGCTGTTTATATGCCCTATTCGACCACGGCACACATATAGAACATCTGTAGAAGTCTTGTTGATCTGCAGCGCCACCTATTGGAAACTTCTTGTACTAATATTTTTTTTTAATAAATCGCGAGCGCGTGATCTGAAGTGTGTGTTTTCAAACTTTCATCACATTATGACCCATATAACATCCTGCACAGGCCTCTAAGTTGGGGAAGTTTAATTTGGACAACCCTGTATATATATATATATATATATACATATGTACACAAACATAAATGTTAGAATCAAATTGAAAAATAATCAGCATTTAAGAAAAATATTGACTCCTAATGCTTATGAATTTTAGTGAATTTTCCCAAATCATTTCAAAAATGAGTTTTCAACAAATAAATATTCAAGAATTTAAAAATTAAATTCATAAGATATATCTAATGCCTGTGCAAACACATTATGTAAAACTAATCAATGCATTTCCTACGCTACATAAATTACAGACTTGTTTCAAAAGTCCATAAATAATGAAATCAATGACCCCATTTTAGTCAACTATTCAAAGGAAAAAATATAGAGAGCTAACAACCAATTATTATACTCGAATAAATATTTGCTATTGTTTTCAAAAGCGAAATATTGAATGAATGTGTTGCATTTTTTCAGTTCTGAAAAGCATATAGCAACAGGTAAGACTTTTTTATTTATTTTATTTTTTTTTTCAATGCAAAAAGGCTTTCTATGCTTTCATTTGTGTTATTTTACTTTATTAGAAAATCAATCCCATGTACTTTCTATTTTGGATACAAACACTTTTCGATAGTCAATACTTATTCAAAAAAAAAATTAATAATAACTGACTTAAAGATAACAGAGCAGCAATTTCTAAATTATTTTCTCATGTAGAAAAACACGTCGTAACTGAACTGCATGTGCTTGTTTTCTGATACTTTATTTTGAACTGAAAGTGAAGTTATTATGTAACTACATCTTTTCATAGACTTACACATATGACACCATATGTATAAGTCTACAATATATGAAGTATATATGAAGATAATATATGAAGCAATATATGAAGATAAATAAAACGCTGAATTAAACCAGCTTTCAAAGGCTCTTGAAGGAATAAAATGACGTCGGATGATCACATTTCAGGAGTTGTGAATAAATTGCGAAAGAATTTTTTTTTTCCACTCTAGGAATAAACTTTCCATACAAAATCATGTATAGTCCCCGATCATCTTTCTTTAAAGATATCTCTGCGACTTCTGAAGATAAAAGGCTCAAACTTGGTACAGCACCTCACTAGTGTATGAGGCATTACTAATTGGGAAAGGTTTTTGTACGGGGGTCGTATAAAAATATAAAAAGCTGTAACTTGAAAATTAACGCGAGGAATTTTTTCTTAACGGAGCCTTATTTCCGGCCTCATTTTGAATAGTATCCAATTTACACTGGCCACTTATTTGTAATACATAGAGAATAAAAGGTAAAAGGACGCTACCACCTTTTTGGGACATCCTGTATACCTATATAGTGGTTCAGCATCTAGTTACCTTGCAGATCTTTACTTATATTACTATGAAAAAGAATATACTAATACACACATCATTCTTAAACGATATATAGATGATATCTTACTTGTAAACACTACTAATAATAATAACATTATCTTCCCCATAAAATATCCATCTGCTCTGGAATTAATTAAAAATGATATGCTTAACAATTCTGTTAGTTTTCTAGATCTAAGTATCTCCATCACTCCTAGAAATAGCCTTAGTTTCAATATATATGATAAGCGTAAACATTTTAGCTTTAAAGTAAATAGCTTTACTCATTTTTCCTCCTGCTTACATAAATCTGTATTTCGCAATATCATCTATAATCACTGCTGTAGAATCAAGTTTCTATGTTCTGATGATTTTAAAGTCTCCAATTTTAAATCTCTATTTCTGTCAGCTAGACAATACAACTAGTTGTGTTGTTACTTCTAAGTTCTACTATTGTTACCACTAAGTTCCTAAAATCTATTATATACAATTCTTGATAATGATGTGTCTAATGTCTTTGTTAATTTTCTGGAGGTTGGGTGGGGTTTTGGTTTTAAGGTTGTAATTGGATGGTTGGGTCGGGCGGAGGAAGTTTTTCTCATTAAAAAAAATTATATGTTTAAAAACAATTTGGATGTGTATATGCATGCATATATATATCTGGAGGGATTTAAAAAAAAAAAAAAAAAAAACGGGGTTCCTATATTGTGATTATTCTGTCCTAAACATTATTTTTTATTTTTTTCTTATTTACTAGATTAATCTTCTGTCATACAATAACTTATTATACATACTTTGTCAATAATAATAATCATTATATTTTTTAAACAATATGTTATATTTAATTTTGCTATACTATTTATTTTATTCAATGATTATAATTTATTATTATTCAATATATATTTATTATATTAATATACCTGGATATTCTTAAAATTTAATAATATTACCTTTTAGTATTTGGCAACTCCTATACTTTCTTCTTTCCACTTTTCCACTTTTATTTAGTGGCAACACCATTTTTCACTTTTTACAATTCTTAGCATTGGCAACACATATCAATTGTTCAAATGAAATTTCCATGTGCTCAAGGTCTGGTATGTAAAATTATATTCCTATTTCTAATTTTTGTTATCTTTTTGATTTCTTCTTTCCTTTATATAGTAGGGTAGGGCCCAGATGTGTGGAGTTAATATCTCTTCTGATATGCCACACAACCGAAACCCTACTATTTGGTTTGCTGTAAATTATAATCCACTGTTTGTGGCCCCTGACGATGGTGACAGTGGTTATAATTTCCGTTCCATTATATTATCACAATAATTCTTGCACTTTATTTGGCTTCAAAATCTGGTTTCTAATTCTTGCTAATAGCTGTTATATTTTTATGCGAGATATGTCTTATTTGTAGTATGTTTTGTGTTTTACTTGTTAGTTATATATATATATGTGTGTGTGTGTATATATGTATATATATATGTATATATGTATACATATATATATGTATATATGTATATATACACACACACATATATATATATATATATATATGTTTAACTAACAAGTAAAACACAAAACATACTACAAATAAGACATATCTCGCATAAAAATACAACAGCTATTAGCAAGAATAGAAAGGAGATAGTCTAAATAGATAGCTGTATTTTACAAAGTATTCGAAATGAATATAGATAAATCATAGATGCTGATTGAAAAGGAGTAACTGAAGGTAGTAACTAGGAAAATTACAAAACTATAAATGCGCACTTGCAGCAAAATATAGCTTGTAAGAAGATTTATAAAATTATTAGCAATGCAAAAATGGCATATAAAATCAAATCAAACATCCATAATTAATTATTTAGAAGATATCCTATTTGTAACGCGCATTTGTAATTTAAAATTTCAATATTTATATCGTCCCTCAAAGGTCTACTGTAACCGGACATTTTTGATCGAGGAAAAGTGACTTAAGTTAGAATATTTGCTGCTTTATTATTTGGTATATTTTGGTCACAGAAGGACAATTTTTTTATTACCGTGCATCAAATTGTATAGAGAAAAATTTTCTAAATATAACTGACAGGGCAGGGGGACCGTATAAAAATTTAAATTCCGTAATTTTTATAGGAATTGATTTATTGACTTCGATTGTTTCTGATGAAATTGATTATGCAATATATATGTATATATATATATATATATATATATATATATATATATGTATATATATATATATATATATATATATATATATATATATATATATACATAGAGACACATAGTTCCAGTTGCAAAAATTCTTTAAATTGCATAATCAATTTCATCAGAAACAATCGAAGTCAATAAATCAATTCCTATAAAAATTACGGAATTTAAATTTTTATACGGTCCCCCTGCCCTGTCAGTTATATTTAGAAAATTTTTCTTTATACAATTTGATGCACGGTAATAAAAAAAAATTGTCCTTCTGTGACCAAAATATACCAAATAATAAAGCAGCAAATATTCTAACTTAAGTCACTTTTCCTCGATCAAAAATGTCCGGTTACAGTAGACCTTTGAGGGACGATATAAATATTGAAATTTTAAATTATTGGTTTTAATTACATTTTCTGGCACAGAAGCAAAACTAATTTTAGAATACTATTTCTTAAGCAGATGGTTTTAGTCAGGTTCTATAAAATTCTATCTAGGGATCAGACTTACTAAGTAGTATATGTGCAGCATGCAGATGTGTAACACCGAGTACTCTACCCAAAGTACAGGAAGAGTTTTCTACACGGGTGCATATTTGTATTGTAGCCTGGGGAGGCTACTTTTGAGAAAATGTTACGCTAGCAGAATTTTTAATATTATTTTAAGTTTCTAAAGTGCACATATTTGTATTTTAAAATATTTAATATTCTAATTAAATGTTTGATGAAGTGTTTTATTCTCTTGTTTTTGTATTTTAAGTTATTTAACACTATTTCATTTAAAAAACTCTTTCAAAAATTCTATTTTCAGTATAAGCTATAATTTTATGTTAGTTTATTGGATACGCATAACTAAACGTTAATCTTCTTTATTGTAATCTACAATTGTAAAATAGTTGATGAAATTTCTAATAAATATTGCAAGGCTCAGAACCATGTAGATTAATTTTTTTCAAATTCATTTTGTATACAACCCCTATTTCGCATCTTGGAAAGTGCTCTAACTTTAAGCAGCTGTAACTCGGTGAATTTTGGTCGTAGAAGGACATTTTTTTTAATTGTGCGCGAAATCGTATCAGGAAAATTTTTATAAATATGACGGGTAGGACCGGGGGAGCGTATAAAAATTTAAGTTTCGTAATTTTTATAGGAATTGATTTACTGTCTTGTTTCTGTTGTAACAGATTATATACTTTAAAGTATGTTGACAACCGGAACTATGTGCCTCTGATTAACAGTTTAGGAAATAGCCCTTAGACACCATTACTGGACACCCTGTATATATATATATATATATACAGGGTGTCCCATAATGATTCGAAGAAACTTTTGGCGGATTTTAGACACATAATTAGGAATCAGGCTCGCATAGCAATATGGGTTTGCAAGCACCGTTTTTCACTTACCTGTTAATAATCACTTAGAAGAAAGTCTTGAAGTGCTCCTGTAACTTCTTAAATCAAGTTTTATAGACAATGGACTTGCCCCCAAAAATTTCATCGATGAAGTGAAGGAGAAGCTTTAAACTGTCAATTTTAGTCACGTGTTTTGGTTGAAAAATGCATTGGTTTTTGACGAGCAATGGTCGGAAAGTCCATTATTATTCCAGCACTTGTCCCAAAAAGAATATTAAAAGCTACATGAAGATGACGTCTTCGACCCAATGTTACTGTGTGATTCTGAATCCTTATTATGTGTCCTATCTCTCCTTTAAATTTGTCCCAAACAGTATGGTACAACCTGTATGTAAATACATATGTATAAGATGTATACCTATTTAAATATTATATACCTAATATATCAAGCAATTAGATTTATTATTTTATTATTATTATTACTATTACATTTTTTAAAAAATATTTTAATTATTTTTTTATTTAACTTTCAAATTCTGACACTGATAACTATTCCTCTTTTAATGGCAACAGTTTAAATATTTTTCACTCTGTCTTCTAGCCTTGCTTTCATGCTTCTTTTTTGCCTCCATTTTCGTTTTTGATAATTAGATATTCGCCCGTAGTTACATATTTAGCTTTATTTGTGCGAAGTAACTACATTGAAATCCTGTTATTTTTTTTTTATTTTGGTAGTAATTATTCGGTTTGTGGTGCCTGATGATCATAACCAATGCTTACTATCTTTGTTTATTCCTTACAATTCTACTTCATATTTCAATTTTACCAACTGATCGGATATGGTATTTTGATGGATATATCTACAATTGCAGTTTTAGCATACAATTTTTACATCCATTGGATATATTAGAATATCTTAACTGAAGAGTGATTCATTCTTTAATCTGTAAGTTAAACTATTTTACTACATATATACATATATATAATTATTCATTTTCATTTGTTGAAAACAAAATAGTTCTATCTCTAGTGAAAATACAAATAACTACAAATGAATTTTTTGAGAACAATATAGTAAAAATACAGATACTCTAATGACGTACAAATGTAATACTCTACAAAAATACAAAGGTAAATAGCGTGAATGAAGAAACGTAAATAAATGTAATGAAATATGAATTCTAACTAAATACCTACTTTAATTAGAAATGATTTTTTTCTGCACTTAACTAGTTGTGTTTATTTGCAGACTTAATACATTTGACTATGTTTGAAGCACTAAACACTAATGTAAAAAATCCATGGCTGTCACCGTTTTACTTTTAAAAGTAATGCCTCTTTTACGAAGTTAAAACTACTTTTGTAGTAATTATGAATATCTATGCTATGGCGAAAACATTGTATTCTGTAACATATTCGATTATAAATAGCTTCCTCAATTTTTTCATCATACCATGGATCAGATTACACAAAATTCGCTTATTTTTCTGAAAACAAACATTATTTTTTCTCCTCTTTGCATTTCGCCCAGTTCGTGCATTCCATGAAATTCATTTCCTTCCGTTTTTCTAATAATCCGACCAAAAGACGTTTTAAATAACAGACGGCCTGTTATGAGAAGAAAGGGTTGCACTGCCGGTTAAAGAATGACACCACTGAATCAGAACAAAGCATTATTCGGGGTTCAAACAAACTTTTCCCATTCGTCAGTTCTGTGTGCAGGAACTTTTAAGCTAATGAACGCGCGGGTGGAGGATCGTGAATATCAATTATCCCACTGACAAAAAGCTACTTTCCGGATTTCTGCTCAATGCATTTGTTTTCAGCCTGTAATAAATGCCTCCGAATGTGGATCTTCATTTATTTACTGTTCTTTTTCGTCCAGAATTCAGAGCTTCCAAATGATAAATGGCCAGTTATGTTCCCTTTGAGTTAACCGTTCTGTCTGGAAATGGCATTGCTTTGGCCGATGTAATGTGAAATTTTATGATTTGGAAGGCCATATATGTCTTAATTTCAGAACAGGATGGGATTGAAGTGGATCCAATTAGCATGTGTATTGCTATTCTACAATTAAGAAAAAAAAATTACCAGCCGTTTTTCCTAGACTGTGAAAAATTAACAAAGACTGTTCAAGGTAAAATATCTTCCATGCTGAAAATGATGGTGTTTTTCACTGCCAAAATATATGGTGCTCTTGAAGCTGAACGACTTTTCAAATGCAATGTAAACTGTTTTCAAAAATCCCAGCTTAATAAATTATAATCTGAATCATCCGATTAATAGAAATATTAATTCAGTTCTTCAATTATTTAATTTTTTCTTTTAGGTTGAATGGAAAATGTAAGAATGTAATTCACAAAAGAAAAAATATTTCTACTATGTTGGTGGAGATGAATTTTTTAATCATTATGAATATGCCAACCTAGGGCGAGATTCAAGTGAAACACAATTCGAACGTTTTCCCTGTCGAACAGGGGAAACTTCGAAATATATCAATGTTTCTTATTCAACTGAAACAAAGAAATCGTGTTTTGATCACGTGACAAGTTTGTTCATTGGAAGCATTCTGGGGACTGGACTGGGAACTGGGGACTGAAAAATGTTCGATTTGAACCCGATCACCCGCGTTTCACTTGAATCTCGCCCTAAACGTCGCCCCGTTTTTCTTGCTTAATTGTGCCTGGACTGTTCCAAAAGGGCCCCTATGAAGAACGCACAGCTAATAACTTCTATAATTTTAAGCGGTATGTAATATTTCAATGTTATTATGGTATCAATTTCGTATGGATGGTTTTTATTCAGGATATTCGTACTTCTGTGCTATGGGGTGTTTATGTAGACCTTAAAATTTGTAGACTAAAACTTGAAAATAAAATGATTCATATGAGGCTCTGCTGGTATAAAAGATTAACTTTAAACATTCAGGGCTGCGGTAGCCCAGTGGTTAGGGCATTGAGTATGTAAACGGTTGTGGGTTCAATCCAACATTCCACTAAAGACCACTATGTACATTCGGAGTATATGCACGTTAAATTCGTGGTTTCGAAAGTTCACTCGGTGTCGCTAGAAGATTCCGAGGGGTACCAATATTCAGAAGTCCTTGAAAATTTTAATGAGGGTCCAAATTGTGGCGGGGAAACTCAGCGAAGGACGTATGTAGTTCTAAACGACCCATTCGGTGACGTGAGCTGTCCTCAGCTGGCAAATAAATATTGATCTTAACTTTTTCTGCTAACATGTCTCTATGAACAGTAGCACTTGCACGAAAGCTCACCGCAAGTCATAGATTTTCGAAATCAACATGGTCCCTTTAATACCTTTTACCAGCCTCCAATGGTTTTAGACCATTCGCTCCCAGCAAACACACACAGGTTCTCTGAACGTCTATTAACGTTCAGAAGACGTTTTCTGAACGTCTTCTGAACGTTAATAGACGTTGTGTGTTTGTGTAAAGAACCTGTGTGTGTTTGCTGGGTAGCTTGTCTGTCATGGATATGAGTATTTATTTTGAGAAATACGTACTTCGCTATAATAATAATAATAATAATAATAATAATAATAAAGAACATTCCATTTTGATTTCTAGTATTTCGAATCCAATTTTATAACAATGATACTTTTAAAAAATCTAAGTAAAAATAATTAAAACCTTTAAAAATGAATACTTATAAATTAAAGATACCGCAGTTTGATCTAACAAACTTTCTAGTTTTGCAATTTCCTATCTGAGTGGATGGTTGAATTTTTTTTTTTTTTTTTTTTTTTTTGCAACTCAGGAGAGATGGACTTTTTGTACAAGCTTAAATGATGGCATATTTTATGTGTATTATAATGCAAAATTCCAAAGTAATTTTACCTATAAAAAGGAGGTTTTGTTGTTAGTATTAATTTTAATATTTCTATTGAATTTATGTTTCAGGAATTATAATACATATAAAGGACTGTTTTCTTTGCACGATGTTACAAAAATTCTAAATATAAAATTTCAACATTCTATGACTAGTATTTTTTGAGATATCAGAGTTATATATATACATACGTATGTACGTACGTACATCCAGACGTCTGGAAAAAATTAGTCCATATAGACTTGCTGTTAGTCAAAATGGAGCATACGTACATGCGTACGTTGAGACGTCTGACAAAAACTCTTCAAAGTAAGTTCAGAGATGTTCAAAATCCATTCCATCACTAAAATTCCTCTTACTTCGTACACGGCAGTAAAAAGTGGCACTGTTATACATATTATTAATGCTTATGATACTTTTTGACATGTCGTTTTCAGAGAATAACAAATTGGTTTACTGTTCATTAAAAATACCCTCTGAGATGATTAACAGAAACAGGCTGGCATTTCTGTACCCATCTTTTATCCTTCTTCCAACCATTAGGCCAGAGCAGACTTCAATGCGTTTCCGTACGCTAGAATGGGAACTCAATGTATTTTTCCGTATCTCCAAGGCGGATTGCGGAGAAAAGTGCCCCCATTGTATGTTTGACGTGCTTTTGTGGTTTCACGGGTTATCCTTTGTTGGCGAATCTCGACAGGTCATTAAAATCTTATAATTTTTTCGATCCTGCACTGTTCCCCCCCCCCTTTTACAAAGCCTGCACGTGCAAATTGACCATAAAAGAACTCTCCTCATACCCTACAGCGTACGGTAATAGCACTCGAGTCTACACTCGTACTTAAAACGCTCTTTAACCCTTTAACGCGCAGTGTTCCCGCTCTGGGAACACCAAACTCTGACATTTTGACTGTTGCCAGTCATGAAGAATAGATTTGATTTCTATAAAAATAGTTGCGGGTGACTTAGCTCCACGAGAATCCTTTACTTTTTAAGCACGTCATTTCCCGTAAAAAAATTGTCACGATTCTTTTTAACAGCACTCACATCTGCTGAAAAATGGAAAAATGCGAGAACAGCTGGATAGATTGCCCAATGCTGAAAAAAGAGCACACGCTGCCATCGTTCAATTTAACTACCAGCAAGATGGCGGACGATCGAAACGTTCATCGCGTGCCACAGATCTAAAGACCCATTTTTGACGCAGCTGGCTGTGTCAAAAAATCTGTGTATCTCTAGATCTGTAGTACGCGATGAACGCTTCGATCGTCTGCCATCTTGCTGTCTTGCTGGTAGTTAAATCGAGCGATGGCAACGGGTGCCCTTTTTTCAGCATTGGAAAAGGGTTGCGCCTCAAAGGGTTAAATACTTCAAACCCCAGTGGAACAATGCCGATTTTCAGAAAACAAGTCCTATCGCACGGCGCAAAAGATACCTCCTCGCAAAAGCGTTTCAGCATCAACCGTATCGAATAACAAAGAACGTTATCTTCTTAAAACTCGATACCTCCCGCTGCTCGGTTATAGATTAACGAATCCCAACATTCCTTCCTACTCTACCCGGAGAGAACTGCACCAGCATTCGAGTATTAGTGCCCGGGCACTCAATACATCTCACCAGCGCGCATCAGGTAATGGCTGGGATTTGCATTAATTAGATTTAGGAGCCTCCGATTAATTATGGAAAACTAATTACACATTGGAAACTGAAATCCATCAGGATTCAAGTAAAGTAAGAAGGAAAACGAACGATTAATCGAAAGTTCGGATGAATCATGGGGGAGGGGGGGAGTCTCTTTTCTGTCTCCAAAACGTATCAGTCAGCGAAATGTTCCTCCTGAGCTTCATCTATAGAAAGGGATTTTCATCATAGATATTAAGAAAAATTAATCCAGCCCGATTGACTAGCAATACAGTCATGTTAATTTTTCCCCCGCTTTTATTACACTTCCGGGAGGAAATAAATTTAAATCAGGAAAAGTTATCAAAACTTTTTATACTGTATTTGTGGTTATTTTAATAGGAGGTGAGTAATAAAAACAGTCACTTGGCAATTGTTTTCCTCTGGAAAATAATTTAATATAAAATTAAGCTTCTTAAAGTTCAATAACAATTGTAGAAAAGTCGATTATGTACTTTTGGAGTCTATTATTGTTTTAACCCATCAGCGTCCTACTTTTTTCAGCACATTCTCAAATTTATGTTGATGCCAGAAGTGATAGATAAATTTCCGACATTTTTGTGGTATGAAGAACGTAAATCTTTTTCTAAAAATGTGAATAAGGCAGGGAAGTATTCTCATTTAAAATTGTTATCGCTGACTATTTTATGGAAATCAGATTTTTTATTCAAGAAATTAAACTAGGAAAATAAACGAATGCTTAAATATTTGACTGACTTTAAAATTTTGCGTCGGTCTAAAAATAGACCGCTGGGCGTTAATGGGTTAATAAACAGGTAAATATTCAACTTACTCCCTCTAAAAAATTATTCCAGTAAAAAGTCAAACTTCCTACGTTGATTTCGTATATAAAATGTTTTTATAAAATTTGAATTAGGTTATGTATATTATAATTTTCCATAGTTCTGTCTACCCGTACGTTTTTCCAAAACTAATTAATTATTCGCAAAGCTGAAATAGGAAATTTTGCTTATACTGGAATACTTTTTTGAGGGGTATATATTTCCATTTATAGCTCCCCTGGCCTGCAAGTTACCACTTAAAATAGTCAGTTCTACGTAACTTTATAAAATTCAGTTCCTCTTACGCATACATTAGCAAGGATTATTTGTGAATTGACATGTTTAGAGTTTTAAAACGAATTTAGATTCTCACAAATACTGGTTCATGTTTAACCAGTATTATACACAAGGCTAGTTATTGCTGGGTTAACCTGTTAACCTGGTATAAATTACCTGGTAACCTATAACCCAATAATACCCAATGGTACTGGGTTATTACTGGGTTACAAGTACTAACCCAAGTTATTATTTGTAACTCAGTACAAGTAATAACCAGGTATATTACTTGTAAACCTGCCAGGTAGCCTTGGTTCCCTGGTTACTAAAATTGTACCTAATAAAAATTTACCTGGTACAATTAGGTAACCAAGGCTATCTAATTGTACCTAGTTAACCTGTCACAATTACTGGTACCTTGTTAACCTGGTATTATTAACCAGGGTAGCAGGTTAATGGTACCCTGGTTTCCAACAATTGAGAGACTTTACTCTAAAATGCTGTCCTGACGCAACAAAACAAAATGAATTTATAGATAAATACCTCATTAAACGCTCCTAATGTATAAAGCAATAAAGCAAAAGTTATCTCTCAAAGCATTTTGAATTAGGCATATCGAATAACAAAAAATATCTCTCATATTCAGTTGCACATTAATAATTTTAACTTCCTACCTTTTTGTTCCGAGAAAACTGTAGTAATGTTCAAGTCTTAGAACCAGGCTCTCAAAACATCTCCAGCATGTATCAGATAATGGCTGGTACTTTCAATAATTAGATTTCGGAGCCACCAATTAATTATGGAGAACTAATTACATATTGAAAACTGAAATGAACCAGGATTCAAGTAAAGTAAGAAAGAAACGAAATGATTAATCGAAGTATGGAAAAATGAATTATGGGCGAGTCTCTTTTTAGTCCTCTAAACTTATCAATCATCAAAGTTTTTCCCGAGATCCCTCTCTACAGAAGAATTTCTCTCACGAAATATTTATTAGTGTTTATTAGTATTAAGTGAATGACTTTACTAAAAATATTATGGCATGAACATTTATTTCACTTTAAATCTGGAGAGAGTAAAAAAAACAAGAAAATTTCTTGGAAATTTAATAGTTTTTGTTCCTTCATCATTTATCTAGTTTATTTCACAATTCTTCATTCTATGATCTAGATTGAGTCATAGAGCAGAATAAACACGTATAATGCATTCAGTAATCTAGTAATGCTTGTTTTTTTACATAATCTTGAATGAACTGAAATCTTTGCTCATAATTATATTTTCTGTAACGGGTTTGTGAGAATGAACACTTGACTATATTCTTTGTTGATAGTTACAGATTTATAGGGTGATGTTGCACATGTTGACACTTAAATAACGGAAATTACAAAATGGTATCTTAAATATGTTTTCAGAATTTCTATTCTTTTCTTATAGCATTTGTTCTCTATAAATCAATTTAAGAAAAAGCATCACCCTGTAAATACATAATTATGTCTCTTGAATTCTCTCTTTCATGAAGGGGCACTGTTAAAGAACCTAGTATGGTGTACTGATCAACAGCATATGCAATTTCTTAAAGCCGCGGAAAATTACATTAAAAATAGTTTGAAGTTGTGTTTTAAAATTAAGGTGCTATGTTCAAAGCAAATGAATATATGTTTACATCAAATATGTCCATTTATTTAACTGATGTATTCTCAAAAATATAAAGATCAACATAAGATATTGTACTTAAAATATTCCATTTTTTTATTTATAATAATGGTACACACTACAAAAACGTATACAGTGTAAGTCAAATTTTCTTTGTCTGTTTTATACAGTATTCATTATTTTTGAAGTTGTTCATCATGTACAAAGAGCATTCCATAAAAACTGAGAGTTATTTTATTACGTAGTGGCAACACCGCGAAACTAAAAAATAGAAGTGCAAGCGATTTTTTCAAACTGTTAACTGTACGTTTATACAAAATTTTAAACAAAGCAGACGATTTTATTTTCCTAGTTACGTGCTTATTTAAAGAACTGTTTTATTTGCCCTACAGAAATGGAGATGAACTGGTAGGGAATTGGACATTACATCACGATAATGCTCGCCCGCATGTCGCTACTTCTGTTCAGCAATATCTTAGTAAATGCAGTATTAAAATCATGCCACATCCCCCTTACAGTCCAGATCTCGCACCATGCGATTTCTGGCTGTTTCCGACGTTGAAGGAGAAGCTCCGTGTCAGAAAATTTAACACAGATTCTGAAGTTATTTCAGCAGTAGAGGGTTCTTTGAAGCAGCTTCCGGAAAAGGGCTTCTCTACTTGTTTTTAAAAGTGTGTTGAACGTTGGGATCGTTGCATATCATCTGACGGAAGGTATTTTGAAAAAGAATGATGTATTTTTTGTTGTAAATATATTTCTTGATTTTTTATGATTTTACTCTCAGTTTTTATGGAATGCCCTTTGTACTATTTAGTAACAACCTCTAAAAACACTTTCGAGTTGAATGTTTCTTGAATAGTTAACCACATTTACAAAACTGAAGTAGGAAATTCGGTTTACACTCGAATACTTTTATCAGTTGGTATAGTGTATACAACATAAGTATGTCTAAAACTCATAAATGAAACATCAGACTTTTTTATACAATAAGATAGAATGACTCAAAACGTTTCATAAAGATACAAGAACGTACAGTATTAGCCCTAATATAACGCGATGTTTTTGTCTGATCAATTCCCATTAAAATCCTGCCTCGCGCTAAATTCGAGCTCTCAAAATAGGATTTTTCTAATTATCTTGATGAGAAATTTCGAGGTCACGTTACATTCATGCTAATACGGTCTTTCATAGACTACTTTCAAGTCTGAAAACCAACATTGGTTATGCATGTCAACACCGTTTTAACCCTTCTTTAAAGTCCTATCAAAATGTGGCTCTAGGTAACATAAAAGAGTTGCACTTTTGCGGAAGTCATCAAACAGCTATAATTATACACAGAGAGATCTGAAACGGTGAATCAAGTTTGAAGATATCTTCAGGGACTCATTTTAACAATGTTTCATACATACTCTAAGGTGAATTCCTCGCACGAACAAGAAATTACACCTTTTCTAAAAGAGAGTCAATAGTGACTTAGACTATTGATAAAAGTGTCTGCACCTCCTGAGTAAACAAGAAAACTAACCCATTTAAAGGCCGACACTTGATGTCGATATATGCACGCACGGAAAACGCACAAAGGCGACTGGGAGTTCGTAGACTTTTGTAAATTAGGAGATAAACTTTTTTCGAAACGTCAATACAAATGTCTGCAAAGCAAGCTATAATCAAATATGGAAGGAGGCAAAATAAAAAAAAAGTCTTTGACATTCTGGGGAGTGGGACAGACCTTTTGAAAAGGATAGAATAAGCTGTGTTAACGGAGGGTGTATGTAGCGGAAGCTGTCACTTGTTGGATTTATTTTAAGAAAACTTTTTTCTTTCTTTCTTAATTACGCACGTAACTACCTATTTTAAATATATTTTAGTAGGTGATTTGATGGGCTTAAAATGTTACAGCATGTTGTTTAAAAATATGCTAAGGGTAGTGTAAATGTTTTAATCATAAAAAAGTAACAATTTCAAAAAAATATATTGAATAAATATAACTCTCAGATATTGTTAGTTTCGAAGTAAAGTAAAACATTCTAGTATGTAGTGCATTTTTTTAAATTTACGTTTCAATGCAACACGTTGCATCCGAAACGATTATTAAATATTGTCTCCTGATCTTAATGAAACTCATGTTCAAATGCAAAAATGTTCTTACACATTTTTCTAAAGTTATTTTAAGTATGAAGTTTCGTGCATACAGAGGTCTGTAAATTTAAATTTAAAAAATGTTGAATTTTGTTAAACCCTTATTCTTGTCAATTTACCGGATTTTTCGCTTATCTCTGACCTAGAAGAAATATAAATGATAGAAATACCATTTTAATAAGATAAACGCATCTTGTTTTCAGCACCATGTATATGCATTTTTAATAGATAAAGTGACTTCGTCTTCAGTTCATCCAGTAAAAATACTCTTTATAAAAATAGTCATATACCTAGATGCTTTCAAATTATTTTGAATTATTCTGTACAACACACAACTTTTTTTTAAGCTTTTTTTTCCATTGATGTATTCAATTGTAAGTTTTAATATATTTAAATTAATTTTTGTTTCTAGTGAGCTACAATTTCATTTGAAATATGCTTAAATTAAGTGCCATTAATAGACTGTGATGTATCTATAATTCTCTGAGCACTTCTGTAAAATAGATCTAAATGTTATTGTTACAACTTTACTACGGTAGTTACTGTAAATGGCAGTTAACAAATTGTGCAATTTTGGGATCAGTTAAAGCACCTTCACTTAATTTGAATCTGAAATAAATTG
The DNA here is from genome assembly GCA_038373885.1 of Cheiracanthium punctorium. NCBI lineage: Eukaryota > Metazoa > Arthropoda > Arachnida > Araneae > Cheiracanthiidae > Cheiracanthium > Cheiracanthium punctorium. The sequence continues at coordinate 383,630 of JAWZYV010015947.1, read as the reverse complement.
TGAGAAAAGCAATTTCTAAATAGGGGAAACGTAGGTACAGTGACACAATAGAAATTTTCGCTATGATTTAAATGCTTAAGAATTGGAAAAGTATGCTATATTTTAGTTGACCTGTAATGCAGAATTTCGGAAACTAATCACTGTTACATTCCATCTTGTAGGGAAGTCGAAGATATTTTGGTTTCTATTATAATATTTGTAAAAATGACGCAAGTTTTACTTTTTTGGACTCGAGCAGTAAATGATCATCAATAATCAATAGCATTGAATTACTTTAAACTTTTTTAATTGCATCCATGTAATCTTCTTTATTCTACTGACAAATTTTGTAGAACTTTTGAGTTTGCATTTAAAAATACCTGATGAGATGTAAAGTGGTACATATTGATTGGGGTACGGTGGTACAGTGTCTACTGTGTGTAAACCTAAGGCTTGTGGAGTGACAGAAAGAAGAGAGGCACACTTATCTTTTCCAGCAGACTTCCGATCGTATTTCACTAAAACTACAGTGAAAGCTAAAAGTTTTTAATGTAGTTATGTATTTAATTTGTATTTTTTATTTAAAGGGAAGAAATTATTATAAAACAAGTGAAAACTGTCCCACTGTGTCACTCTCACCCGTATTTCTTGTGTGAGTTGAAAGATATTTAGTACTAATTCTTTTTTATAAAATTCATTTTTTTATTTTTGTCAGGTTATTTTTTTTCTCAATTGTTAGTTATTTTAAAATCGCGTAAAGTAAGTTTGTCCATGTGTCTATGATAAAATCGCCAACTCTCAGCCGTACTAAATACTTTTATCATGCATTAAATCCAGGAAAAGAAACATAGATATTAAAAAAATGAGATACCTATTTCTGTGTAATCCCTTTTGAAATAATATGAATCTGCAGAAAAGGCTTTATAATACTACGTATTTTCCTCTGCATAAGTAAGATATTCTTCGTTCACAAATGTGTAGATAGGTTTCCCTTTGCACTCATCTTTGGATTTAAAATCCCTAACGGGGATTATGCATTTAATAATTTGTCACTAATACAACCACCGGTATTTTCTAAATTCATATCTCCCATGTGAATTTCAATCATAAAATGCATATTAATAGAATGTATATCCGTGTAATAAGTATTGGTTTTAGGAAATAAAAGAAGCCATTTGATACGATTATAGCAGAATATAATTTAGAACAACATGGACAAATTTCATGCGCTATAAACAACAATAGAAATCAATAAAATTAAAATTGCAATGTAACTGAGACTATTTTTACTCTCTACAGGAAAATTAAAACATTAATTTAAGAAATGAAACAGTAAAATTATATCAACTGACACTCATTTTGTAGTTTTTAGTTCTTTTCTTAGTTTATTCCTTTATTTATGTTCGATTACTTTAGCACATATATATATATACACACACACACACACACACACACACACACACACACACACACACACACACACACACACACACACACATATATATATATATATATATATATATATATATAATAAAATAGCCTTTCACAATTTAATCTAATTTAATTTAAAGTCATCTGAAGAACCATATTTAATCTCGGTGAAACAGAGTACTTTCACTGTAAAGTTTGTTTCTCGGCCAGACAAATATTATTTTCAGAGACAACTTTTGAGAGCAATTAAGAATCAAAAGTGCAAATTAAGCTCGAATGACGGGCGTTTACGCTTTGTAGTACAAATAAAATTTTAAATGTATGCTTTAAATTTTAATTATTTAAAAATTAATTATTTTTATAAGATTGTGCCTTACAGTGTACAGATGTGTGTACCGAAGATGCACACTGTATGTGCACTCTCAGCTGCTGCACATCATTGTGCACTCAGTTTGTGCATTCAGGATTCACAATAAAATGTGCACTTAATCTACATAATGTATGCGTGGTAAAGCTACTCATAACCGTGCACTCAGTTGTGTAATCGGGATGCACAATTGAATATGCACTTTTGTCAGAGCTGCCAACTCTCCCGTTTTTTTATTGTTTTTTTTTTTTGCTGGGGGGGGGGGGGGGAGATTTCCTATCACTAATTTTTCATTATCAGCTTACGGTTAAAATAAGGCCAAAAATTTAATCCAAAATAAAACTGTTTAAAAATTGTGGTGGGAAATATCCTGTAAAATACGGGAGAGTAGGCAGCTCTTCTTTTGTTGTACTTCTCAAATTTTTTAACACAAAAAGAAGCCACTATAGATCTGCTACAGAGTTACAAGCATTTACAAGAGATACGATGTTTTGTGGAAGACTGCTATTGCCTCTCAGTTTAGAAACAACGGATAAATTTCATGTCTAAGAGCTTCCTTTGAATCAACGTGTTGCTCATTTTGTTGTGAGTACGAGCACTCTACCTCCATTGGCTGAACCCCATCGTACACACCATTCATCTTCAGCATTTTCAAATACGTAAGACATGAAACTAGGAACAAAAGTTACTTTTTCGATCGTTGATAAGTGCTATTTTTCAATACGTTTCATCAGATTAAATACATTTGCACATGCACTTTTGCACCCACCCTGACAACATTTAACCGGGAATGATAAGCCACATGTAAACTAACGATCTCAAAAACGTTTTTTTAATAGAAATCAAATTAAATATTTCGATGTTCTTGTTACAAATTCTGAAAAAAGCATTCTAACTTTTTACAGCAAAAATAGCAATCATAATAATGATAAATCAAAGATTTACCTTTAAATTGACAGCTAAAATATAAAACTCGATAACACACGTTTTGAACAGATTGTAGCATTTTCGAACAGTTAACTTAAATTTAATAATATTGAAGTTACAAAAAATGTAATAGCAGAATAAAAATTTTTGAAAATTCATAAATTACAATGTATAATTGAATCGAGTTTCAAATGATACTTAAATTGCGACGCATCACATTGTAAACTGCCTATAATGATAATATAGGCCATAACAAATATATGGAATAAAAATGGACAAGAATGCTGATGTTACAGTTAGAATTTGTAAACAAGATCTTAAGATTTCGCAGAAAAAAAAAAAAACGTGTGAACCCACACTATTAGATAGGACAGGAAATATTTTTCTTTTTTTCATTTGTGAAAATAATAAATGATTTAAAAATGTTTTTATTTATTATTTGTTATTTAAAAATAATAAATGATTTTCATTTAATCAATTCATTTCCAGATCATTTATTATTTAAAAATAATAAATTATTTCCAGTTAATCAATTCACTTCCATATCATTTATTATTTAAAAATAATAAATGATTTCCAGTAGTTTGAAAAATATTCGTAAAAACTTTGGATTTAAATATTTTAATATGAAATTTTGAAACATGTTTAAAAACACATGAATATAAAAAAAATTGTTTCAAAAAAAGTAGATTTTACTCTCATTATTGATTTTGAAAATATTAGCTATTACATTTAAAACAGAGTTTTAATGGAATGTGTACTGAATATTCCTTTACATTGTTACAAGATTCTCTTCAGTTTTTGCATCGAGATTCCTTTGTACAATCCTTAAATACTATGACCTTCACAACTGCCTTTGTAAAGAAATTAATTTTTGTATTCTAGTTAAATGCAATTAATCATTTAAATTAATAAATAAAATTCATATTTTGTAGTAGATAATTGTAAGTAAACCATGGTAAGTAAATTATTTTTGATATCTTGGTATTATGTGTGCATAAAAATAAAACTAAGTAATTTTAATTCAAAATAAACTTTCGCTTAACTAAAATGAAAGGGTAGCGTACTTTACAAAAATGATATGAACTCTTTTGCAAAAAAAAATTATATTTAAATTAAAAATTCAAATTAAAATTCAGTGAATTGAGTATTAGTATTCAAATTATATACTTGGCTTTATTCATTTTATTCATTTTCATTTATACTTGGCTTTATTCGTCTCAATCAAGCATACTTTATTTATAAATATGTTTTTGTTTCAATTTATAAAGCGAATTTCCATATTTTTATGTAATTCTTTCTTAATAAAAAGTACATCCATTTTTAAAGTAACATTTAATTTTTAGAGAAACAGAAGCAGAAAACATTTAGTTTCAATTATGTCTCATTCACAGTTGGTATAATGCATTAAACAATAAGCAGAACAATAAGAGAATAATAATTGTGCATTACGAATTCTGAACGTTTTAGAATAATCACGTTAAACTGACATTTTACTCAATTTGTATTCAGATCAATACGTAGAAGATCTATTTAAATGGTGCAATTTATATGATGGGCTTCAAAAGAATTTACTTACATTTAGGTATTGCTTTTAGTTGAAGCATTTATTTCCTTTTTGTTACTTTCTGTTATAACAAATATAAATATACGAACGTATATATAAAGAGCATACATTTATTTTTTAAAGGCAGGAATCGAAATTAGAATATTTAACCACTGGTCCAAACACCAGTGACTCCAAGACTTCCCCGGTAAGTAACCTTTATCACTGGTTCGTTCACGATTTTATGTAAACAAAATTTAGAAACAAAAGTAATTTAAAAAACAATATATTTCGATTCCTGTTAAGATCTGAAATAAAATGTTTAAATACTTAAAACAGAATATTCAAAAGATCAAATCATGCATATGGCACTATGCTATAACGGACAGTGGCCTGGGTAACAAGTAACAGTGATTTGGGACCAGCGAAACTTGTTAATTTCGAGTTCTAGTTAAAGGTAATGTGTTTTATTAATATTTTGGAGTACTTTAAACTTCATTTTAGGCTAATCACTTAATTCTTTTATCAATCAAATGTAAATTATAACAAAGTAAATAAAGTAAAAAAGTTTAACTCAGGTTAAAAAGTTTAACTATGCACTTTTCAAACAACAGATCTTCTTTTTGAGGGGTCTTATTTTATTCTTCGTGTTTTCAATATACACTAGGGAAATAATTCTACATATTTCATATCTATTTTTTTCACAAAAATTGCACTTTTTTACTTTTATTTACTACATTCTAACTCAAAGATATTGAAAATTAATTTATTGTAAAAATTCCTGGATGCTCTGAAATACTCATTCATATATTGCTGTTTTTACCAGCTAAGCATCAAAGAAAATAATTCTTAAAAAGTTTATACGGATAATAGTTTCATGATATTCGCTCAAGTTTATTACCTCACTCTAGCGACATTCTGTTGGTGTTCACATAAAATGACTAATATCATAGGCCGCTTGTTTCGGAAAATATTTATTCTATCAGGTGGGTTCCATTTACTAAGGGTTAAAGGCTACGCATAAATAATAAGCGCTCGGCGCTGTGCGTGTGGACCATAAGAGTGAATAATTTGCTGGAGGTCTATCAGATCTGTGTTCTATGCAGTATATTAATGCATGTTTTACTAACTATCGTGTGGCAGCACATAAGGAGAATTGATGAAACTTTAAGATACTTTTACTGGACAAGTTTAATTCTACATAATTATAGAAATATCTACTTTAATTAAGTTTTAGTGGGTTGTTATAATAATATATAGAATTCTTTTATTATTTTACAGCACAGGAAAAGTGGGATTGTTTAACCCTTTAACGCGCAGTGTTCCCGCTATGGGAACACCAAACTCTGACGTATTGACTGTTGCCAGTCACGAAGAATAGATTTGATTTCTATAAAAATAGTTGCGGGGCGACATAGCTCCACGAGAACCCTTTATTTTTTAGCACGTCATTTCCCGTAAAAAAAATGATCACGATTATTTTTAACAGCACTGACACCTGCTGAAAAATGGAAGAATGCGAGAACAGCTGGGTAGATTGCCCAATGCTGAAAAAAGGGTAGCCTTTGCCATCGCTCGACCAAAAAAGCCAGCTGTCGTCAAAAAAGGTTCTCTAGATCTGTGGCACGCGATGAACGTTTCGATCGTCCGCCATCTTGCTGGTAGTTAAGTCGAGCGATGGCAACGGCTGCCCTTTTTTCAGCATTGGGAAAGGGTTGCGCCTCAAAGGGTTAAAAACCGTTTCATGTTTGTCTTTTGTGTGCAATACTTTGAACTAACCCAAGTATTTGAGGAATTTAATTTGAAGAGCGTATATTTGTCTGTCTTAATATTATGTACAAAATTAATTATTAAGTTTTGTTAGCAATTTTTTGCTAAATTAAGCGTATTCATAACTTTTTGTTACTGTGGATCTCTATAGTTTTCCTCACTTAAACTAGTAAAATATATTTCTGCTGCCGTTAAAATAATATTTGCTATTAAAATTTACTATGCAAAGTTTGCTTTGGAAATAGTGTGTATGGAGCATTTCTATACTTTTCCATAAATTCACACAATTGCGTTTCAGTGCAGTGCAGTACTTTCTGTAGACAATGTTTTAAATTATCTTTTAAAAGTGTGGATTGACTTAAAGCAAAATTTACATAAATTGTTGAGTTTCGAGAACGTCAAGTTACGTATTTCCCAGTGAAAGTAGAGAATGTAATTTAGCTCTTTTACAAATGCTTTTTTAAAATTCGTAAAGCAACAAAGATTAAGTAGAAGAATAAAAGACTTGTAAATATAAATAAAAGATAATTAATACAATAATAGTGATTATAAATTTAAAAATAGTGAAATATAATTGAAACTAAAATTTTACAGTTAAAGATTTTTTAAAAGAATATGACAGTATTCATACTAGTCGCAAAACTTGTTAAACGTTACATTTATTTCAAAATTTTATCATGCGAGTGAATTCCAACTTCAAAAATAGAAACAATCGATTTAGAAAAGAAAGTAAGCAAGTTTGAAACACTAGAACTGTGTATTTCAGATTTTCATTCTTTCCCAAATCACTTGAAAGGAAAACGGTTTCATTTTTTTTTCTACTAATCTCCGATTTAAACGGATCTAAAAACAAGGAAATTTAAAGAAAAAAATCTATTCTAATCTAGGAGAAAATCTAAATAGATTCGATTCTATAAATAAAGCATTTTAAACCACTTCTCTTGATCCATTTTTCCACCGAGAGAAATCCCGGTGTAGAATCCTATTTATTCACATTTGATCGATACTCTAAAACCCAAACCACCATTAAATATTTTTAAGCAAACAAATTATGTTGTTCTATTTTCGTTTTCAAACGGTAAATAGCTATCGATTTAATTTTTACCGAGTTTTACTTCTTTAAAAGCTCCCTTAAATTTCGTAAATATGATTTGAATAATGGTTGCAAAAGGAATTATTTTTTGTTCTAAGCTACAAGTTAAGTGCATTTGTTCCCGTGAACACAAATTACATATTAGTAAAGAAACGCTTTAACATTTAAAGGCTGTTAAGTAAAGTGTGAATTAACTATTGTGAGAGAGATTTTCTCTTTTACAAGCAAAGCAGATTGCAAACGGCCTTAATTTCAGAAATATTCAATGAATGATAATAAATCAATACCCGTTTAATTACATAAAATCTATATTTTCTGTACTTTTAGGGATTGGAAAGGGAAATTATAATCTTCTCCCAGTAGATAATTCAACAGCAAGCACATTATTCTCCAGTATAATTGTTAAACCATTAGTGTATGTGAGCTACTAGGAGTTTTAGTAATTAGACTCAAAATTAAATTTTTGGAAATATAATATTTTATACTTAGGGGGTACCCAAAAAGAAACATAAGATTTTTTTATTATGTATTTTTTCTTTAACAAAACAGCCTCACCATCTTCAATGTGCTCTCTATTGCATTTAATATATTTGCCTAATTTGTGATTCCATTCTTAAAAACTTTCTTCAAACACGTCTGCTAGATGCTTTTTTTCTTCTTTTCTTTTTTCCCTATCACTTTTCCTTGTTGAAATTGCATTGCTTTAGAGTTATTCAAATTCCAGAAAACCGTAAAAAGTGGCATGAAACGAGATCAGTTCTGTAAGAGAAAAGGAATCCATACTGTTTTTTTGCTAAATCTGGTGCATTGAAGAGCTCCCCCTAGCTAGCAGAACCTGGGAGGGTGGAGAAAACAGGAAGCACGCAGAACTGCTTTAACGAAATTTAGTTCTTAGTTCTTCGAAATGACTTTCAATGGTTTCATTTAAAATAAAGTGGTTTGCCTCTACCGTATGAAAAAAAAATTTTACTCATGATACCACCTACACTGTATTAAACAAATGCTTTCTGATTTTACAAGCATAGCATTAAAGTATATGATGCATTCTACATTACCTGATCTTGCACTTTCACGTAACTCCTGAAAACAAAACGAGATGCTTTTTTGCTGCAATTGTACACTGAATTTAAAATCATTTATTTCTTCCAAATCCAGATATTTAGATGTTATTTGATGCATTTTTTTCATTTGGGTAAAAAGACTGAACCTCTCAAAATTCTAATTCGGATTTTGCTCTTAAAAGGTTTGCTAGTCTTCCATAGTATCCAGAAGTTAGACTACTAAGTGGCATAGCTATGAAAATAAGTTTTAAGATATGAAGAAACTGAAGTTAATAATATTTTGAAATAATATATTAAAAAATATATGCATGTTTCACGTGATAAGATCGTTACTTAAATTAGTTTAAAATTACTTAATGTTCATGGAAAAATAAAAATTTTTGACAGTTGAACATTCGAACATTATCTTCCTCCAATCATTTATTCTAAATAAGATGAACAGAAAAAAGTATAGACTTAGAAATGTTCTCTTGTAGTTAGAAAAAAAAAATTTGCAAAATAACCCAAGTACGCCAAATCCCAGAACAAAAGCGTATGGCCTCTGAATAATTCATCAAAATAATACTCATCCCAGAAACTTAGGGAAATATTTTATGTAACATCTGCTGCTGTTTCGTGTATGTGTGTGTGGTTGCATATAACATATTACGTTCGAGAAAACGGCACACATCCGAAGATGTATACATTTAAATTAGCGCATAAAATTTGGGAAGCAGTTCCGGAAGCTTCAAGCACCGAGTCTATGCAAATAACATTTCAAGATTTTTTAAAACTCGCATAAAGCAGGAAAGGGGGGCGGGGACTGAAAATTCACATACCGAGTCATTTATCTGTGATTTTTCAAAAGGTTTTTGGAAGAAGATTTGTAAAACGTATGCAAAAAATAATAGAGCTACTTATTTAAAAATATATGTAGCATATAGAGAATAAAATATGAATGTTGCCTTTTATTTATAAGATGATTAATTTTAATTTAATAATTTAGTTTAAATTGACTTTACTGTATGTATGGGTGGATATTAAAAATGTTAATATAGTTGATATGTGTGCGAAGTTTGGTTGAAAAAGATGTAACGGTATAGGTATGTGTTCCTTATATAATACGTTTTTTGTTCTTGCTCTTTTAATAGAAAAATTATTTCAATATAATATTTTGATTTATACGTATATATGTAAGTAATTTATTTATACTATTTATTTCTGGTTTAATAATTTTCACTTATATTAAGTTCAACTAAAATGAAGAAATTTCATCAAGATTTAAGTGTAGTAATTACTAAGCCATATTTTTGTAAACATGATATTTTCGTAAATTTGGTTTTAAGCCAATTAGAACGTTTAAGAAAGCAAAGAAAATTAAAATTAAATATAAAATGTAAAATTTTCCGCAAAGATACATACAAAAATACTCATTACATCCACGTGATACATATTAGTACTAAGAAAACATGCTGAAGATTTTAGTAAAAGATAATTAGCTAAGTACTATCTTTCTGAAATCATACCTCCTAATTTTAAAACAATTAAAGATTGTGCAATTATATCCCGAGTTTACATGAAAATTTGTAACTACTCGAATGGAGTGGCTATATTATATCTACTTAAATAACATAGACAAAACTTATATTTAGGAACATTTACTTACTTTAGGTGTATGTGATCACATTCAACTTGTATAATTTGAGAGAATAGCATATGCAACTGTGTATACATTTAAACTACTGTATGAAGTTTCGAAAACAGTTTCAAGAAGACCGTCTAGCATGGAAATAATGCAAAATGAGGGATTTATTTTTTTCCTTTCAATATGATAAATATACTCCAAATTCATATGCATAATTATTTTGATATTTCATAAAAGTTTTGAGAAATAAAATAAAATATTTTTGGATAACATTCATTTAAAAAATAAAGATTTGCAATTGTAAGAAATACACGGTAAATAGATAGTAACATTTAAATGTAGAGACTATAACAATTCAGGTAAAGTAGATGTATTGACTTAAGCAAGAATACGTAAATCATTATTTTATTTATTCGTTTTTATTTTTATTTTTCATGAGGTTTAGATCAGTTGGATTAGCAGTGTAAAGTAGGGTGGGCCGAAAAAAACTCTTTTTTTTTATATTTTAAAACGCTGCAGTGCGGAAAACTTGTGCCTATGGTAGATAAGTAAAGTACAAAAAATAAAATATTTTTAAATTTAAATTTTGCGTTAGCGCATCGACCTTAAACTTTGAAAAAATACGCGATTTTCATAGTTTTTCTGAAAAATAGAAAACAGTCAAATAATTTCTGTAAGATGTAGCGATAGGCTTATTTTACTAGAATAAAGTATAGGAAACATAAAAAAAAAATTTAAAAATTAAAAAAAATTGCACATTAAAAATTAGTCATAGCACATGACACTTGAAAAAAACATGTTTTACAAAAATTTACAAATTTCAACTGAAACAAGGGTTTTTTCCTGATTGTGTAAAAATGCAGTTTGTAATAAAATGTAGTTCCTTTCTTGTCTTTCATAACAGCATTATAATTTTTTATAGTATTATATTATATAGTATAGCATAATATAATAATATATATATGTATGTATATTAGGGTTGGCCAAAAATACTTTTTAGGCTGTTTCATTTTTCTAATAAATGGAAAAATATCAAATATTTATAAAAATAAGTAGCTGTAGTAATATTGTAGTAAAATAAAGTATAATAAAGATAAATATATAAATCATTAGTAGTTTATCCCACTTTAAAAACATTTGAGAATTTCTATTAAAGCAGAAGCTTTCTTCTGATTTTTTAAAAAGTCAATTTGCAATGACATGTAGACCTTTACTTGAATTTAGTTTCTTTTGGTAATTTGAAATAAAATTTTCTTGAAAAACTTGGCTTTGATGACCTTGAAAGAAGTGCGGTCCTTATAAATCCGTTTCTAGAATTAGAACCCATGACTTTTTGTGATGCCTCGGTTACTAGCCCGACACATCGCTCAATGGCTTGAGTGTGACATCAGAATTTTTCAAAGTTCCACACAACCACTGTTCCACCAGATTGGATCTTAGACCAAATTTCTTCATCGGTGAATCTTCGCAATAAAGGTGGTGGTGAAATTGCACTGACGTTCCAGTCAATCATTTCGGTGTAATCTGTTGCTTGGAAATTTATTTTGGGTATTTGAAAACGACTGACTGATTTTTTTTTAGAAGCTAGGTTTCTAGCTTTTATAATTCTTCTGAAACCTAACTCTCTTACATGATGTTTGTTATCGACTATCATACACAAAAGCAAGTTTTATGGATGTGCAAAAAAAGCGTTTCCTCAATAACTGGGTGAATAATTTTTAGCAAGTTTCGGAGAAATCTTCACGATTTTATCACTTCAAATGAAATTTCTGGTCCACTTGTGAAGTATTTAAATTTCTTTATGTGAAACCACACAGGCATATATGACTTCAGTACAAACGAGTCTAAGGTCTTATGTTCATCAGTTGTGTTTTCAACACTTGAATACAAACGGAGAACTATTCGCTGTCGTAAGCCATCTTGCACGAGAAAGTGGACCAGGTTCATGGACAGATATATCTTCAGGACAACTGCCTGATTTTAAAGCAAAGCTTATTTCGAGCAGGTATTTTTTATCTTTGATAAAAATTTAGGATCAATTTTTTGAATTTCACAATCAATACTCTCGAAATTCACCCCTGGAAGTTTTTCACAACTTTTGAGCTGTTTGTTACTTGGACCACTAAATGATATTGGCCCCGCCGTTTCACCATCTAAATACTTAATGCCGGAATGGTAATTCATTAAATGTAACAGACACACACTCTATTGTAGCGGTCTGTTAACTATTTTTTCTTTTTCCATTTGGCAAATAACACCTGTTTTCCACACAGTATTAGTAACAGTACCATCGATGCCGATTACTTCCAGTTCATGAAGTGAGAATCCAGCTTCATCCAAATAGGAAAGAATGCTATAGGTAATATTTTCAGCAGATCCAGAAGAGGGCGAAACATGGCCAGTAAACACAGAACCTGGTTCCTGTAAAATCGTGAAGTGTTCCTCTTTTACGATTTTTCTAAACTTCTTTGAGTTTATTTTTTTTATCACGAGAGTGTCATCCTTCCTCCCATCAAAATATAGGCCTTGAAGTGGGTTATGCTTGCCTTTGAACTGTTTTTGAAGTTCTTAGTGGTTAACCTTTTTTTCTCTTCTCAGTTTACTTTTATCAATAACATGGATGTGATCATTATCAGTTACGACAGAAAAATCTTTTAACAAACTTGAAGTGATAGCTGCCGTCGCTCTATCTGACAATCCATAGCGATCACAAGTCAGCGCAGTATTTTTCAATTTAATGCGCATCCGCCAAGGTGATTTGATTTTAGTATTCAATTCTTCAAAATTTTTATCTTTCTGATTATCAGTCTCTTCGGACGAATCGCAATATACTTCATTTAGAGGAAAGATTCTGCATCACATGCATGAGACCAAAATGGCTGTGATGTTTTTAAATATACATGCAACTTTCTTTCATGTCTTTGAATGAGCTTTTTTGTTACCTTTAAATCCACTGTTCCAATTTTACCTAAGCCATATTTTCTTTGGAAGTACAAGAATCTTAGTTCAATGATTGGTATCTTTTTGCTTTTTCACAACGACTATAGACACAGGACAGTCATAAACTTCAGTGCTAGTGACCTTTTGGCAATTACAGTTTAATGTTATTTCATACTTACATGCAGAGACATCAAACAGTAACAAAGATTTAAATTTCAATTCTTCAACTCTCTTTTTAAATTTTTATTTTTCTTTACTAAAGGACTTCATGAGATTACGATAACTATTATGGTATGCATTTACTAACTGAACATTTCTGTAAAGTGTTACTGTTGGTATTGAAGCTTTATCAAACACCGATTTAACTTGTGCTGTCGCAATATTGGAAATTTGCAAAAAACTAACAAGCCTGCTGTTTGCTTTCAAGGCTAAACTGTAATGTTCAGGGAAAAAACGCGTGAGAACGTCTTCATGAGTTGGAAGTTTGCACAAAGGTAATTCCTTGGCATTACCAAATAACGGGCAACTAAACTCGCTGCGTGTAATTTTCTTGTAAATAGCCATATAATAATATAATCAATTAACTAATTAGTCTTAAACATCTTCACGGCTTTAAACAATGAAAATCTCAAGAACACCACGCCGTCAGAGATTCTGAGCGCGCTTCTAGCAGTGCATTATGGTTGAGTACAGCCCATTTCTATTGGGTGCAGAGAAGCCAAATAGTGACGAGAATTGGAATATGTTTATGCTCTGCGTCGCGCGGGACTTCTAATGTTGATTGAGTATATTTTAAATGGGTTAAATTAAGGATTTCAAAATGCTTGATTTTATTAACTTTATTTTAAAGCTTTTTAATCACACCAGTTTTATGATATTTATTTATATATAGAAAATTGTATTTTTACACAATCAGAAAGAATATCTTGTTTCAATGGAAATTTGTGAATTTATGTAACATACGTGTTTTTTTAAGTGATAAGTAAAATAATTTGTAATGTGCAACTTTTTTTTTCATTTTTTTTTATGTTTCCTATACTTTGTTCTAGTAAAGTAAGCCTATCGCTACATCTTACAGAAATTATTTGATTGTTTTCTATTTTTCAGAAAAATCATGAAAATCGCGTACTTTTTCAAAGTTTAAGGTCGATGCGCTAACGCAAAATTTAATTTTTTTTTTTTCCATTTCACTTATCTACCATAGGTACAAGTTTTCCGCACTATAGCGTATGAAAAACTAAAAAGAGTTTTTTTCGGCCCACCCTAGTGTACATCTCTACACGAAAATACCTTTTTAAACAGTAATAATAATAGTAATAATAACAATAACATGTATAGGAATATGAATAATAATAGAATAGTAATAATAATAATAACATAATTATGCCACAGGAATTATGTTCAGTTCTGTGAAGTCAGACCTTTAATTTAATGATCTGATACAAAGGAAAATACTAAATCCCATATAAAAAATATTTTAAGCTTCATTTTATCTTGTGGTTTAAAGAAATATTCAGCATGAAGTAAATTCAACAAAATACACAAAATTTTCTAGATTTTTTTTAATAGCTCGATTTTATTGTATTTAATATGCCGAAACTCTTAAATTTGTTTTTAATTCGATCAGATTTCGTTCACATTCACAATCATAGATCGTAATATGTCAGGTCGATTTTCCTTTTTAAAATAATAAATGTTTAATATTATAACTATAAAAAGCTTTCAAGTTCGAATAAAAAAAAACCTATAATTTACCTCGTGGCAAACTCTTTTAATAATGGAAATTTCACATCCCGCCCGAGATTAAAAAAAGAAAAAAGCCCGGAACAGGTTTTCCAATAAGCGATTCCTTCTTTTAACCCCCCCCCCCCCTCTAAAGATCCGGAGGTTAAAATCAATAACATTCGAACTTCAAAGCCAGAAGTGCCCCCAAAAATATTGCGTCTCCAGCACTTTCAATGCAAATGTGTACTCAGCTTTCCTACACGCTCAAAAGTGGGTACTTCTTGGAGAATGGGAAAAGTTGGTGGGGGAGGGAAAGGGGCGCGGGGGTGGTGATTGAGTAGGGCTCTTTTCAGACAGAGAAAATACTCACGAAGTACTTTAGAGCGCGATCCTATTGAGGGTCGCAAAATCGCTCGTGTATCAAGTTGTGCGGAAAAGCTATATTGCAGTCTGTACACACACGCATACTTCGATTTGTACCGTATTAGCACAATGGCTTTGATCTGAGATTCTTACGCTCCCATTGAAGATCCGGATCCGGAAATCAAGCGGCATGGCAATTTCTGAGCGTCAGAAATTGCATAGTTTGATTGTAGTAAAAGTTTGCTGGAATGCGCAAAATGTTCGCATTTGAAGATCAATCCAAGAATGACAACCAAAAGCACAAATCGCACATTGCAAGGAAGTGAATCGTTAGTGAAATAATATTAGATCCAGTGTCTACTTAATTGTTGTGAAAAAAATACTCCATACCCACAATGGCCGAGAGGATAAGATACTCAATAGGGCATATGGCTGAAGTGCGAAGGTTCAGAGTTCTGGCCTATCGCACGGCTGTCGATCTAGTGGTGTAGTTTCGATCGGTTTTCTGGAGATGTAACGTCAATACGCATTAGAGCCCCTCGAAAAGTCCTACGAAACAACTGAGCTCCCAACCTTAGTAGGTAGCACTTACGTAGTTTTGTCATAACAGAACACACAAATGTTGCAATATAATTTACTTTCGTATTATAAACCTTGCGCATTCAAAGAAGGAGAGTTTCCAAAACGTTTAATACAAAACGCACTCACCCTTTGTTACAGTACTATAAACATATTGAAAATGAATCTATCTTACATGAAAATTTTTTGAATCATCACACTTTTTTATGTAACAGAAACATGACAACATACGCAATTTTGTGTTTTTTGTTCTTTTTTTTTTTACTCTGGAACAATTGTAACCAGATATTATACTTGTTTTAATAAGTAAAAAAAAAGTACATAAATGAGACTCTATTTTTTTCCCCTGTTATTTCCTCCGCATAAAACTTTTACAGATTTTCCATCGTCCTGACGCTCGTGCGTCAGAGATAAGATTTTCGATTAACAACAACGCACAAATATATTTTTAATTAACAGGAGAGGAAGAAAAAAAAGTGTGGCAAAAAATAATTAAATTCTACTAAAAACTGAATCTTTATTGAAAATTATGCTTCCCTTTTTTACATTCTACCACAGAGGAAAGACTATTGATTAAAATATATCGGTGTTTGCACAGCTAAACAATATTGCGTGAACTGTGAACGTACGCTGCATGCATTATTAATGAGGTTCAAGTGTTGTAGAGATTTCTGAGAAATTTTGAAAGGGGGGGGGGGATGCATCCAACGAAGCTCGCAAGCCTTTAATGGATTATTACACGATCATGAAATTTCGCGTGACACAAACGCATCAGGTTTTATAATTTTATAAATTTTAACGAACCGAAAATATCTCTAAAAGCATGTTTGTCCATACAAATGAAACTCCTCAACAGTGAAATGAACTTAAGTCGCTGGCATCCCTACTAGAACCAGCGCGCTAATGCTAAACAAATAACAAACTTAGCTGGAAAGGCTTTGCACGGATTGATACACGTTTATATTTCATTCAAAGAAAGTTGTTTGTGTTGTGCCACATGCAAATCCTCAAACTTTCGGCCAATCGGCTTAAAAATGAGCACAAATGCACAAAAAAATACAGAAAACAATCTGCACGAATTTAAAAATCTAAAAATTTATAAGCTTTTTTATTTATCTATTTATTAACACTTTCCAACAAGGTTAAAAAGTGTTTACGATTTTAGTTTGCCTGTCTCTCCGTCCGTCCGTGCTCTACCACCCATAAATATGCATCGATCACTTCGAAATTTATAAATATTATTCCTAAGGTACAGTGCCAATTACCATCTTGAAATGGTGTATGTAGCATTTATGGTTCTTCTACAGGAGGACTCAAAAAATTTCCAATACATTACACTCTAAGGGCAGTCATTCTTTAAAGAGTAATTTAGGAATATTCAGCTATTTGAAATGAAACAAAAATTTGTAAATGTTATGAAGGATAACAAGATAAAGCTCGCCATCGAAAATAGTGTCTGTATCCTTAATAGTTTTTCTACAGAAGCACTCAAAATAATTCCCATACATTACGGTCAATGGCAGTTTAGAGACAGGCATCCATTTAAAGCACAATGCTATCCTACGATACGTATAATTAGCTAATGATACAAACTACGATCGTGTACCTCCCTCAAAAGTTGCCTCAAAAGTCCCCAATATTGGTTACTTTTGCGATAATCGCCAAATATGGTGTGAAAAAAGTATCGAAAAATGTACCCCGCAATAACCAATTTACATGTTACAAAACTGCAAACTTTGATTTTTTTAGAGCGTAGAACATTAATTTTAGACTGATAACACTTAAAAGAATCAATTTCTCGCTCTCCGTGTTCGAGCGATACCATTATGTTGTATAAGAGGAATATTTATGTTTCAAACTTTCCAACAAGATTGAGAGGTGTTTATGGTTTCGGTTTTTCTGTCCGTCCGATCTCTTTTCGGACGGTTTTTCTGTCCGTCCGTCCGAACTGCAGTAAATATGCGTACATTAGTGCAAAATTTACTATGTACCCTATTGAAAATGGTGTATGTATGGCAGTCGAGAGACAATAATCGATTTCAAGCACTACACAATGAACCTGCAAATGTTCATAACAATTTACTCTTCAGTTAAACGATAGAAAAAAGGTTTAAAGCTGTTGTACAAGGTTACAAAATTATTTTTATAGTGATAATGCAATATTTTTTTATCTCCGAAATCTCGCCAGATTTAAGGACAATACGCAGCCAAATTTGGAGCAAAAATATTGCTGTGTTGGAAAGTTTTCTATAATCGATATATATATACAGGGGTCGCGCTGTCGATCGCCAATGTCGCAAATTGCGAAAATAAAATAAGTTGACAATTGCTTTTGTTAATGACAATTGCTTTTCTTAATGATGTCCGGAAAAATCTAATTTGGCGAATGAATTGGCGAAATGTTAAAAAGAACCAGCGCAACCCCTGTATATATATATATTGGGGGTATATTTTAGGTCCGAAAAGTTACTTAAACAGAACAAAAACGTCTATAACTTCATCTTGAGCGTTCGATAATGACCTCTTGGAAAAATTATGTTGTAATCAAAATAATTTCGCAACATTTGAGATTCCATTTGTTGCACTTGATTATCCATAAATTAACTTCTTCACGTGATTAAATAAGTAACTGTAAGTATCTATAACTTTCTTAATGGATGAATCTTGGGTTTAAGGTCATAGTTTCAGCAAACCTTTTTTAAATCGCAAAAGGTGTAAACGCTATTTTTAAGTCAAGCATTTCAGATTTCATGAACTGTTAAAAGTCAACAAACTCTGGCGAAAACTTTACTCAATAAGTCTTGAAGAAAGTTTCATTAAATTCAAAAAACAGTGTATGATTACAATTTCATTTAACACCTACTTTCCCGATTTTTATCATTTTCAATTTTGACACATTTGTACCTCAACTGATGAAATTTTCTTCAGATACGCACAAAAATAGAATAGGGGAAGAGAGAAAAAATAAAAGCTAAGCTATATAAAAATCGGAAAATCTTCTTTTCAACTGTATTTTGGCAATTTTTAACTTCCTTCATATGGCATTAAAATAAAAAAGTATAGAAAAAAAGAAAGTAAGTAAGAAAAAAAATAAAAGAAAAAAATCGTATCAGACCAATCAGCTTCCAACTTCATTCAGCTATACATAGAATATTTTAAAATATATATTTAATCTTTCTCGCATTTTTGTTGGTTGCGAAAACAGTTCTCATTCCCGTGCGAAGAACTGGCACTTCAACTAATCCATAAAAAGTTTATTTATTTATATCAGTTTATTTATTTATATATTTTGTTTTATTTTTAATAAGAAGAAATAATAACTCTCACAAAAAAGCTGGTGTTCAAAGGTTAAATTTAATAAAACAGTGCTGAATTACTTACATAAATAGAATATATACCCCAATACGATTGTTTCGTGTTGTACAAAAGATCCACCCTTCTTCAACAGCAAAAAAACTCCACCATCCACATAAGCAGAAGGGCTAGATCATAACCTTCCTGCCTATAGGGATGGTGGAATTTTATGCAGCTGGGGAAAGGTGGGCCCATTTTACTACACAAAACGATTGTACTATGGTAAATTTTTTATTACGTGTGTTTTTTGACAAGAGGAAATGTTTGTAGATTAGATCGATAATTGCTTGATTAAGGAATGACCATCCATAATGTATACATACGATATTGACAGAATGCGTCTTGCACAGAGGAAGAAAAGAAAGGTTTTCGTTAATATAGAATCAATAAAAACGTCCTATTTAATTCAAAGATTTTGCTTTGATTTTATAGCAGAGGGAAATAATGCGTAGGGACAATCAAAAGAATTTACGTATGTTTATTATAACTGCATGTTTGTTGTTTTTATCAAAATTATTTCTCTTTCATTCTTAAAGTCATAGTTCTGAAACAGAATTTCTATATGGTGCGTTATGACTTGATTTTTTTAAAGGTTACAAATACAGTGGAACCCCGATCTATCGTTCCCGCATTCATCGTTTTCCCGCATTGATCGTTTTATTTCTATGGTCCCTGCACAAACTGTATTCAAATAACGTTCACAAAACCCGCATGTGTCGTTCGTCAAAAATTCGCTTTCCCGCGTTCATCGTTGTAAAATGTTTCTTCTGACAGAAATGAAATTGAAGGTAAGTGGATCAATATGGCTTACAAATCTAATTACTTCCTGGTATGATATCTTGGGTTGATGATGGTATAGATGAAGAGTTCTTACATCCAACAGGGATGTGTATGGTGTGAAATGTAGTGATTATATTTCCATTGATTTAGATGTAACAACGTGCGATATCCTAAGAATGGAAGAAATGTGACGCAAAAAATTAAAATAATCGCGAAGAAGCTTAGAATAATAAACATGCCGACGAGACTGAGCCAACTACTTTATCCTACGCAATAAAAGTATTTGAAATTGTATGACTTTTATATACAAACATGAATACAGATAAAAAGACGAAAAAAGTATTGCAAATCTTGAAAATTTTGTTTAATTAACAGATTAATGAAAAACCCAGTGTAAAATTACTGTTTTTTTTTTTTTTTAAATAAGTATCATTTCATTTCTACACAACTTCAATTTCTTTCTTTAACAGTTTGGTAACAAATTTAGTATTTTTGGTGTACTGTATACATTGTGTGTATTCATAAATACTGTTTTCTTCGTATTTTGACGTTAACCCGCATTCGTCGTTTTCCCGCATGCATTGTTTTCTACTACGCACCCCTTGAAAAACGATAGATCGAGGTTCTACTGTAGTAAATTTAACAATTTATTCATCAAGCAGTTATAGCACATTTTTATTCAATTTCAAAAGAAACATTTATAATTTCTTTAACAATACATTATTTTTAAAAAATCAAAAATTTCCCATATTTATTTCATATTTTCCCAATAACATAACAATCATCACTCAAACCTCACACTTCACAAGCTTTCTACTATTGATTCCATGCAAATTTTGATTTTTTTTTTCTTTTTCCGCCCCCAATCGAACGTTTTTGCGCAATATGTGGAAATCGGAAGGGTGGCTAAGAGATGAGTATCAACCGTTATGGGAGGGGGTGGGTATTCCTCCCCTCCCTGAAATGTTCGGAAGCCCCTCAGTCTCGATTCAACAGGCATCCGATAGCTGTGACATAAAACGTCAGCTCACAAGGGCCCGGCAAACAGAATCAAGCAAAGGCCTGACAGCTGGGACGCTGTTATGCATCAAGTGACGTCATGAGGGGGGGAAAAATAATGGGGCTGTGTGTGGATGGCGTAAATGCCTTTTCACTTTGCAGAATTGTTGAAATGCGCTGTACTGGAGTAGAAGTTTTTTATGTTCTGAATAAAACTGATTTTTCCCCTTTTAATTTCATGAGCGATTAAATATTTTTGGAGAATAATTTTGAGCGGATATCTTCGCAGCGAAGATAAAACTGTTTTTTTTTTTTTTTTTTTTTTTTTTTTTTTTTTACCTTTTTTCTTTATATAAAATATGTTTTTTGACTTCTAAATAATAAATAATGTATTTAAATGTTTGTTTTTTCAAATTCTAAGCTTAGGTCGTATGATTTTCTTTCTTTAAGAGACTTAATGAAATTCATGTTTGGTTTTCGCTTTTAAATTTTAAATGCTTTATGTAATGTTCTATACGCATTTTGCCTTACTATAATAACTCTTTGTATGATTTTATTTCAGAATTTTTCAATAGGTTAACATTTTAAAATTTGAATGTGACATGTTGGTATAGATTACTTAGGATTCGGACTCATTAAATTATATCTGTAATCTTTTTCCACGTATTGAGGATAATATTTGCCTATTCTAAATTTAAAGTTATGCGTGTAGAATTTATTGATTTTTCTCTTCCGTTATATTTTATTTTTGTTTGTTCTATTTATGTGCTAAGCATTAGCATATGTACGGAGAAACAGTTTCCATGAAAAAAAGGTTTTATAATCGACAGATTTGTTCTTAATCACCGTTAGTGCTTTTCTACTGAATAGTTTATACTCGAAAATTTTACGTTATGAATACACACATCTAAGTGAAAAATGCAGGATTTTCCCCCATTAAATTAGATATTTAAAAATGAAGTTTAAAATGTAGGTACCGCATAATACATATAAAAATACATTGTGATTCCAGCTATCCCTTTAACTTCTTTTAGATTAATCCATAATATTTTGTGGGGGGGGGGATTAAATTTTTTACAAAGCTCTTCTTTCACCTGCATAAATTACACAACAAAGCAAAATGTTACCCTAAAGAAGCGTAATTTTTGGGATGAGGGACTAATTAATGAAAAAGAACTCATTTGACCAAAACAAATTACACACACACAGTGAAGCAAAATGTTACCCTTGAGCAACATATTTTGATATCACAGGGCACTGAAGCCACCTAATCTCTCCAGTGGATCAATCACTTTTAGTGCAATTTATCAGCTAAATAATTTGTTTTAAAGCTCAAATTAAAGCGTTATCCATCAAATTACATATTTTTTAATATCTAATTTACATAAGATTACAGAAAATAAAACAACATTTTTTTGGCGGACGCCTGAAGCACACAGCACTTACTGCAACATGCCCGCCTATTTAATATGCATACCTTTCACTCCAATTATATCAAGTTACAGCTCAACAGAAGCAATAAGAGGTCATCTGACAACTAGGTAAAGCACGCTAACGGTCAATTTTAATTATCCATTCTCTCCCTTCGGCGTCCACATGTTGCAGAAACAGCCGCTGAAAGGGGGGAATTGTAACGGCAAGTCGCGTTTCTGAAAAGCTCGTGTGATTTACGAAACGTGACCAGAATGCACAGCGAGAGACGCACTCTAGTATGTGAAGCTTGTAACGCTCATCACCTGTTGAACTGCGCCCCGTCCGTTGTGTTGTGCATACAGCAGGGGCACCAGAGGTAAGAGCAAAATGGAAATGAATGACATGGAAAATGAGCGGACATGCTCAAGCGGTCATGTTTCCACTGTGTGTGTCGATCCCATTCGATTTTCCAGAGCGTGTTTTTTATTATTATTATTTTTTATTATTCTGAGCCGTTTTCTCATAAAAAGTTCGTACGTGCAGATGTTTGGAAAATGAACGCGCTGTATATGTGCTTGGGACCAAATCTGTGAAGGATAGAGAACTTTTATTTGAGCTGGAAGTTGTCAGTGTATGAAAATTATGTATTCCTAATGATACACGCAGAACTCAACTAAGTCAGCATGGGATCCGAGGCAGATATTTGTCATGCGGGCCCCTTTTATATCCACCCACTCATTCAGTTTACAAGAATTAGAAGTCCTGAAACTACATGCTTACGTAAGTTTCAGGTTTTCCTCCTCGTGTGGAGGCTTGGTACTTTTCTGCAACTAAAAAAAGACGGATCTTTGGTACCGCCCAACATGATCATATTGACCAAAAATCCATCATTTGACTCAAAATATTTTATTAAAACCCATTTTACTTCCTTGTACGAAGTAAAAGGGAGTAATGTGATCGTGAAAATTTACAGTATACAGATTTTGACTACATCTAAATTTACTTTTAAGAGTTTTTGCGAGACGTCTCATCGTACGCATATGTATGTTCATGTAAATGCATGTACAATCCATTTTGACCAGTTGACTACTATGATCAGACCTCTGACGTCTGTACGTACGTACGTATGTACGTATATATGTAACTCGCGCATCTCAAAAATTATTAGTCGTAGAATGTTAAAATTTTATACTTAGGTTTGCTGTAAAATCTACTCATGTACCCCTCCTTTTGGTTAAAATCGACTTTATAGTTTGTTTACAGGGCCACCCAAAAGATTTTCCAAACATTGCGTTCTATGGGTAGAAATTCATTAAAGCGTTATTTTAGAGGCATTAGGCTATTTCGAACGAGCCAAAAGTGATATATGTTGTTAAGAATTACAAAATGAATATCTCCATCGAAAATGGTGTCTTTATTATAGTTCTTCTACAGGAGCACTCAAAAAATTCCAACACAGTACGGTTAATGGCAGTTATAGAGACATTCATTCATTTCAAGCACAATACGATCCTACCGTATAGTTACATAGTCGTCCGACGACGGCCATGTGCCTCCCTCATAAATTGTGCCAAAGATCGAAAAGTTGGCGGCCTTTTGTGTACGTATGTATGCAACTCGCATATCTCAAAAACTATTACTCGTAGATTGTTGAAATTTCAAATATAAGATTATTGTAACAGCTAGTTGTGCACCTCGATTTTTGGTTCCAATCTACTGGAGAGTTTATTTACAGGATCACTCAAAAGAATTTCATACATTACACATTACTGTCTACGGACAATACATTAATGTCTATGGACATCTTCAATACATTATGTCTGCATGCAGTCATTGTTTTGTCCATGCCCCATATCTTGCCATTTGTTATCGACTTGGAGAGTTTCGCCGAAATACCGCCAAATTTGAAGACAAAAATAATTACGTATTTCCCTACCTCTAAAACTTTTAATCGTAGAATGTTAAATTTTGTATTTAAAACTTTTGTAACATCTAACTGCGCATCTCTTTTTTGATTGCAGTCATCTGATGAGTAATTTATTTACAGGGTCCTAAAGACCCCTAAGACTTAATATACATGAAGGTCTATGGGTACCTTCAATTCATTAAAAATCTCTGAAGAATCACTATTTCGGCCATGACCAAAATCTTGCTAACTATCTCAAGCTTCTCGGCTGGCGAAATACAGCCCAATTAAGTGTCAAAAACAAATCTTTCCAATTCATCCCAGCGTAGTGATATCTCAAATATTTGGTTAGAAATCGCTAAACCTTAGTATTATTGCAGTATTTTATCTCTTTCAAGCAAAATAAGTTTAAATCAAGTGCATCAAAAATATTTATGATTTAATTGACGTACAAGGGAGTCATGTGGTGTCCACATCTGATTTTTTTCTGTTTAGTTTAATAACTTTTGCAGAGAATTGTTGAAGTTTAAGCAAAAGGAGAGAGAAAGAAAGAGAGGAAAATGTTTCTATAAACAACACATTTCTACAGAATACAGTAGGAATATTTCTTGATTTGGGGGCCCTCTTTTGACTGGTGACTCCACCTCCCACTGCCTCAGACGGGTGCAAGTTACAGGCACTTCTACATTGAAGACTCCTATAACTACTCAGAGATTTCAGAATGGTGTTTTCAAAGTCTCGGTACATTTCAATGGAATCTTAAGACATTTTTTCAAAGTAGTTACATTTAAAAAAGATTAAACCTGATAAATTTTGGAAACTGCACAAATTTTTCAGAAATGTGTGCTATCAGTTCAAATGGATTTGCGAAGCTATTTTGATAACGCCGGATAATACATCCTATTTTTCAATCAATGTATGCACCAGATGGATGGGCTTATAGCTTTGATTCAGGTAAAATTTGTTGGGTGGGTACACTATAATCAGCTCAAGACATTACAGAACCCTAAATATACTTCGACCTATTTAAAATTCGGACGAAATGAGTAGTAAAACGAAATAAGCTAATCTTTGTAAAAATTTTTAAAAGCACTCATCATAAGTAGCATAATTACATATCAGAATTAATAGCATTCTGGTACATGAATAAATATTTCTAGACTTATGTAAAATAGAAGATTAATTTTTTTTCTTCAAAATATTCTAAAAATGTATTTAAGTAGAATTTTAAGTAAATATGTTTAGCTTATCATCAATGCTGAAAATTGATTTCTTTAAAATATCACTGAAATTCATTATTTCTTTGTTTTTTAAATATATAGATTTATAAAATATGGGTTACTTGACAAAATTTAAAATTTGTGATGAAAGTGTATTTATTACTATCTTGTGTGAAAAATCCTTTATTTTATAATTTCTAAAATAACCATTGTTTAATTATACAAAAATATTATAAGCGAATTTTATTTACTTGCCTTAAAAGAGAATCCAAAAGAAATTAAATTCTCGCATATTTATAAGATAATAAAGTCAAATATATTTTGATGTATTATTTTGTTAAAAGCGACACAGCTTGTTGATCAAAGCCATTTATTTTTACAGCGTTCGAACTTCGGTGACAACAAATTATTTTTAAAAGAATAACAATTATACTTTACATGCTCATTCTAAAAAAGTATACATATAATGCTTACTTTCCTAATTATGCATTATAAAAATGTCTATGTAACAAAGAATTACGTCATAGCCATCTGTGACCTAATTCAATACAAAGGAGAGAGAATTGGTATTGTTAATTATATCTTTCCCTCGGTCGTATTCTGGGGCAGATAATCAGGATCTGATCATGCAGGCGGCTTATTGGAGCTAAATTAGTCTTTCTTTGTACTTTTGTAATAGATTTTTAGACATAAATGATACACCAAAAGCATTCATTTAAAATAAATGTTATAGATATCAGAAATTTTGAAACGCCCACAATATTCTTTCGTTAAAAGGCTTTGCAAGTATAATCATTACATACTTTAGATCATTATTTAGTAAATATTTACGCTCAGGTAAATTTTGTTGATTTTGAAAAAAAGAAAAAAAAACTCAAAATAATAATAATAATAATAATAATAATAATAATTTTTCTAGTACAAGCAAGAACTAAGTAATTTAGGGTAGGTGAGGTAATTATGATTACAGGTTAATTGAGTCCAACGCAATTAAAAATAAAAAAAAACTTTAAAACAAAAAGTTTTGCATAAAAAATTAAGCATAAATCTTATAATGTATTTTTAATGATAGGCACATTTCATTAACTTTTTATTTTTAAAGCTGTAACAATTATAAAACTACGCAGCATACCAAAATTTCTAATAAATGGATTTTTCTATATTACTTAAAATTATTCGCTCTGCTATATATCATTAAAATAGTTAGTGTATTTTAAGAAATTAGTTACATTTTTCTGTATTTTATCCAAATAATATCCCGATATGCACAAAAATTGATAAACAACATGCTAAAAAGTGTATTGGGGGATGATTTTTTCTAGATTTTAACCTTGGATATATACGTGTTTGTTGCACCTAAGATAAGCATCTAGATAAATTCTATAGAACGTTGTTTTCTAAATATATTAAATTAAATTATAAAAATATATTTAGCAACACTTTAAAATTCTCTTAATGAACTCTTAAATCTCATATAAAGCTATAAAAGTAAGTATTAAAGTAACTAGTTAGTAAAAGAGAATATGTGTTTTGGCTGTGTATTGAGTGTTCAGGGAAACCTGCAAGAGGGGTATATAATTATGGGGGGGATGCTTTGGGCGGTCTTTTTAAGGAGTTTTAGTACGCATTCACGTTTCATCCGGAGAAAACCGACGAAAACTCCCAGCTGCGTGGTCCCTCAACACTTCAGTCATCTGCTAAGTTCAGTGTCTTATGCTTTTATGCACTCAGTCATGGTGGGATCTACTGAAATAGAATCTAATTTCAATTCACAAAGTTACTGATAAACTAAGCCTCTATTTAAAATTGAGAAAAAATTTATTTTTCACAAAAAGGCCAGGTTAGCGAACTACTTGAGACTTAATCACAGCGAGGGCCGAAATGGTGGTCTTTTCATTACGGGGGCACCTATTAGGCAGACCAACGTTGCCCCCAACCAGTGGTTATTTTTCAGTACATTATTATATATATGTGTGTGTGTGTGTGTGTGTATGCTTTCAAAAATTTTTAAAAAAACCTTCTTTATAAAGCACAATTTTGAATATTAGATTTTTTTTATGTTTAAATTTTTCAAAATTACTTTAAAAGTTTATCATTCTCAAGCGTATTGTTTACTTTTCGATATTTATTTACTTTTTATTTAACTTTCAAAATTGTAAAAAAAGAAAAAAAAAGGAACGTGTTAAATGTATGTATATATGGTCAAATGTTACTAAGAACAATATTGTGAGCAATTGTAAACCATTGTAAACTAACTGCTTTTATATTGTATAACACTGATGTATTTTACCAATTGTAATCCAAAAATTGTGCTGGGGAAAAAAAAAAATTGAGGGAACCCACTGCTTGCTGGACCTGAGCCTGAGGCTAGGGTTCAGCAGGACAGTAGAACACTTCAGGAACTAAAACAGACTTTAAACAAAATAGGTAGGCCGTTCCTGAAGGTAGTATCTTATAGTATCCCTACGAGTGGTCTCCTAATGTTGAACCAATTCCAGCTGAGAGATCTAGCACCTGAAATCGGCAGCCCCAGATGTGTCGCTTCACCATGAAGAACATTGGAAACACGAACAGAATTTAGAAAATGGTAAGGAACAAGCTTAATTCATATTATTATTTAAATATTCATGTTTCATTAAACTGTAGTTTGAATTGAAAGAGAAGAATTCCTATTATTGACATCTACAAAGCTCATCTTGAAACTCCGTGCATAAACACTTCGCCATTTCAAACAAAATTCTCCCTGTCTTTTTTTTATTGGAGTCTTTATTAATTTTTTAAAAGAATTCCGGCAATGCTCTTAGGAAATGAAAGATAAAATGCCTGATAATTGAACGTTGGAAGCAGACGCCTGTCTGTGTTAGAAGCAACATGTGGCCAGAGATCCAGGGCACACCAGGAACGCGAGAGAGTTTCGAGGAAGAAAGGTTGGGGGGGGGGATATTAATTGTTATTACTGCACCATTCTCTCCCCACATGATGGGGAGGAGGGTAGTGGAAGAATAAAGAAAATTGAGAGTTAACACGATTTGCAGCTCCGGAGAGAGAGGCAGGTGTTACTTCGCACACCATTAAAAAGATTCTTCCCTCTAACAGACGTGTATGGATAGTCATTATGAGTCATGAATGCAAAAATAATAAAATTAAACTTAAAACGTTAAATATAATTTTAATTACCGGGTGAGATGGAAAAGCTTAAAAGCTAAGAGCGGCTCGTGTTCTTAAGATAAGAGGCTTTTCTGTAACTCTTTGTTTCAAAATCGAATTTAGTCATTGATTTCACCTTTAACCCTTTGAGGCGCAACCCTTTCCCAATGCTGAAAAGAGGGCATCCGTTGCCATCGCTTGACTTAGCTACCAGCAAGATGGCGGACGATTGAAACGTTCATCGCGTGCCACAGATCTAGAGACCCTTTTTTGGTTGGCCAGCTGACGGCACAGCCAGCTGTCGTCAAAAAAGGGTCTCTAGATCTGTGGCACGCGATGAACGTTTCGATCGTCCGTCATCTTGCTGGTAGTTATGTCGAGCGATGGCAACGGCTGCCCTTTTTTCAGCATTGGACAATCTATCCAGTTGTTCTCGCATTCTTCCATTTTTCAGCAGATGTCAGCGCTGTTAAAAATAATCGTGACAATTTTTTACGGGAAACGACGTGCTAAAAAGTAAAGGATTCTCATGGAGCTATGTCACCCGCAACTATTTTTATAGAAATCAAATATATTCTTCGTGACTGGCAACAGTCAAAACAACAGAGTTTGGTGTTCCTAGAGCGGTAACACTGCGCGTTAAAGGGTTAAAGAAGCGATACAATACAAAATATATAAATTCGAAAGTTTATATGTTATAGATGCGGACTAGATTATTTTATTAGTACCTATAACATATTTCCAATCCAAAGAAATTAGAATAACTTAATATTTAACAAATTTCTAAATTCGTTTATGTTTTGTAAATAACAACTCTGACAAAATATTTTTTGTAAAACTCGCGAATTTAAAAATAAATTATTGAATGCAATCGAGCTTTATACTTTCCTCAATTGCGACAATAAAATGATTGAAATGAATGAAATGAAAGGGCGTAGGGAAATAAAAACAACATAAATCGCACACCGCAAATACTTGCAAAACTAAGTTCTTTTAAAATGTATTCAATCCAAATTTTTATTCAACAAAAGTCTTTTTTGGATTATTTAAAAATTCCAATCTCTTCAAATTACTACAATGTGTATAAAATAATTCATTTTACAGTGCTTTCGAAATAAAGTTTGTGTCTTATCCTTACAGGACATTAAATCTGAAGAAAGCCAGAAATTTAGCAAGACAAGAAACTTTCTTGAAACTTCTGCAAATGTTCTTACTTTCACGAAGTAATAAGCAATAAAGCACGTATGCTAGATTTAAATACATTTTATCAAAATTATGCAGCAATTAGAAAAAGATGTATAATCTTAATTGTATTATTTTGCAATATTTCATACAAAATTCCATATTAGTTTCTGTAATGCTACTTGTAAAACAACAAACAAGCTTTATGCTTTATGTCTGTGTTGAAGGACACCAAATATAAATAAGCAATGAAATTTCGTTGAAAAGTACGTAAGAGTTTTTAACCCTGTTTGTCTTCATTTTTATCTTCCTTTACTCATTGTTGTTTTCACATTCTGTAAACATTAAAGAGCATCAATGATATGTATTCTTTTCAGAAATTTGATTTGCAGTTTCACTTATTAGATATAAAATCTAAATATATATTTTGAAAATACTACTTTTTTAATTTTACATATTAAATAGAAAACGAACAATTCTCATGGTATGCGTTTTACTACCTTTTCTTAAAGATTTATTTACGAAGTTTGAAAACTACAGAGAATGATTTGCATAAAATAGGTAGGGCATACTTTTCAAGTAATTGTATGTACTTTACGCTTAAAAACAGAGAACATTTTATACGTTGTAAATAGAACTATTTTTCTTTTGTTTCCAAGGGCTTAGATTGAATACTTTAAATTAGGTGATGATACCAGCTGTCCCAAAAATGACTGATGGATTTTGAAAATCAATAAAAAAAAAAGACGGAATGCCATAGATATGTATCATTTGCGGCCTTTTGCTTAGAAATTAGGGAATTTTATCCCTCCTAATTTCAAATTTAGTTAACATTTTCACCCACAGGTGGCGCTGAAAACTATGAAAAATAAAAACCATGGCCTAGTGGCATGGCATGGCCTCCTTAATCGCCAGACTTGACGCCCTGTGGCAACTTTTTTCTTTGGGATTACCTGAAACATTTGGTATGCCACCAAACCCCACAAATAATTGTGGAGCTGAAGTAGCACATATGTATTGCATGTGAGACAATTCCAAGTGACATGTTTGATGAATGTCTGGAAATTTTTGCCTCAGACTGCGCGACGTTGTTGCAGTAAATGAGGGTTATATTGAAAATATCATTGTTTAGTTTTTTGCAACAGTCCATGCAAAACTTCATACCGGTTTTTATTTTTTCATAGTTTTCATCGCCATCTGTGGGTGAAAACGTTAACTAAATTTGAAATTTGATGGGATAAAATTCCCTGATTTCCTGAGCATAAGGCAGCAAATGAGACATATCTATCGCATTCCGTGTTTTTTTTTTTATTAACTTTCAAATTGATCAACCATTTGTGGAACACCCGGTATACCTCCACGGTTTTGGTAGTTTATTTTGATGCATTGTATTATGATGATACATTGTATGCATATTTATTTTAATGCATTGAGACTCAATCTTCTTCTCTTAACTCATATTGAAGAAAAATAGCCCTTGAAAAATAACAAAAATCATTATATATATATATATATATATATATATAGCAAACACATATAACTTAAAACTCTCTCTTTTTTTCTCTTTTAAATTAAAAGTTACAGTGTTGCACATTCTTCAAATCTGGACATTAATGCAACAATGAAAGCTAAAAAATTTTGAATGTTTATTGAAAATAACTTACTGAAAATATTTTTCTAGTGATTTTGTATCATTATATACGGCTTGCATAGTTTCATATCTAAAAACTTTCCAAATAACAACGAAATTCCATTGCAAAATAAACATTAAAAAAATATCACATCATTATTATTTTAATAACAAGATAAGGGGTTTTTATTAGACTTTAATAAGTTTTGAAAAATAGCGCTACGTTCGAAGACATTCCAAAGCAGAAATATGAAAATGAATCTAGATTTATGATTTAATTCGTTCTTTTTTTAATTAGCTATAAAAGAAAAACCCTGAAATATGCAAGTAAAAAGAATTCTGAATTCATTTACGTTGTCTTTTCTAACCCTTCATTTTGTGGAAATTCTTATTTTGAAGCATCTAATTATTTTTTGAAAAAGTTACAGTAGGAACATTTTTTATAAATTTATTTATTTTTTGTCAAGTAGTTTTGTAGTGTACGAATGTTCTTTATTCTGAAATATTATTTAAAACTAATTATACTTGTTCAGATGTAAGCGCAAAATATAATTTTAAAAATACAAGAATTTTTTAATTTTATTTTTAATTGTTATCATTATTTTGTAAAATGTAGTAAATTTATTTCTTTATCTTTCTACTTTTTATTAAAAATCCTGAAATAATCGGCGACAAAAAAAGAAGAAGCCCAAATTTTTAGAGTTCATGCTGATAAGAGTCTAAATCTAAAATCTGCATGTCTATACCTAAACTAAGCAAAATCATTTTTTGTGATGCTTTCATTTTTTTATGTTAAATAAGTCTAGAGCGCATGTTTAGTTTTAGTTTAGAGTCTTCAGTTTAGAGTGCATTTAAAGTTTATTATGATGGCTGAAGTGTTAAGGATCAGAGTTCTGGTCTACTGCGCAGCTGGGGGTTTGGGCGATTTTCTCCAGTGCATCTTCCTCCTAAGCTGAATTCAAGAAGCAATGCAAGGTTTTTAGTTATAAAATGTAAAAGAAATCGTCCTTTACACACTAAAGATTAGTATTCAGTTATACGTTAGACTGCACTGGAAAAGGGGGGCCACACAACGAGCATGTTAGCGAAACAAGCTTTGGAAATCTCTTGATAACACCACAAAAACTGAGAAACCATAAGACTCTAACTGTTTCGATACAAAGAAATAAAAAAGCATTGGAAATCAAAATTTATTCATAAGAATTTTGGATAGTTTCTTGTCACTTTCTAAACTATTTTTAAGAAACTCAGTCCATAATTTCATTACTTTGCCTCACTTTATGATACTTCAAACAGCGAACTTCAAATTATACAACACAGACGCTGCGTTTTAAAGAAGAGGTCGATAGAAATCACGTTTATTTTCATTATTTCTTTCCAATTTCTGATTTCCCTTCCGACTACAGGCTTGACCGTTACGAAGGCCAGATATGTCATTTATTCCATTATGGAAGCGCCTAGTAGTATTAGTCTTATGGTTTTTTTTTATGTTCCTTGCCCTGATTATAGCCTGCTTAATGATGTCTATGAGTGATCCCATAATTTTTTACCAATTCCAAATGAGAGACAGAACTTGAATTTGAGCTTCCACAGATATTGCTTGAACATGCAGGGCATTAGAACCACACAGCTTCTATGTGGACCAGCTCCCTTTAGTGTACGTAGTCCACAGCAACCACAATTGGTAGAAGTGTTTATAATCCCACACCGACCAAAAGCAGTGCTTCTTTACATTCGGTGCTCTAAAGAGAATCGAGTTTTAGTGGACTGGAGCACTGTCGGAAAAAAATAACAGGCTAGTGTAACAGTTTGTAAAATTGTAGAATGTGACAGTTTTAATTTATCAAATTTTAATTTTAAAAATGCGTTTTTTACAAGAAACGTGATCGCCTAAAACTAGAAAATGATTCATAGTAGATGCACTAGGCACGACTAAGAATTTAAAACGAATTCTCTCTTTTCCCCATTAATGGCGCAGTTCCTTTTTTAGGTGGGCGGTCGTTTTCAAATGAAATCAGAACTTATCCGATATAACTGATGATTTGCCTTCGTCCTCTTCTTTGGAAGATTATATCCTTAAGCGCTCAAGAAATCGATAAAGCTTGAAATGAGTCAGCTATGCAAATACAGTAAATGTCGAATCAATTTTTGAGGGCTTTTTTTCAACCCCATCATTCTTGAAATGCCATCGCAAGTTTTTCATTTCGCTTTTGAATGCTGCGTTGCAAAGACATAATTAAACGATTCGTATGAAAAATGATTTTTTTTTTCAGCAAAATCTTTAATGCTACTCGAATGCAATATCACTGTCGTTAATTTATCTTTGACAGAAATATAAATGATTTTATGAGAAAGTATAAAAAAATTACGTCAATTTTAGTGCTCTTGTGCCATTTCAGAAGTCGTAATTTTCTTTTAAAAAAGAATGTGGAAGCAAACGCACTGATATCTTCAAACTGCGTTTAAATAAATTGAATTCGCATTAAAAAGACAATTAAAAGCTATGTTTAAATGCAGCTTTTCCATTGTCTAAAGCTATCGTGGTAAATCGAAGGAAGATACCCTGCAAATGCAACTACGAATGTGCAGAAAAATAATTTAAAACCTTTGTGTTCCTATTCTTAAGATGCTTCCGTGAAGACCGTTATTTATTTTATTTGTGTTTTTGCCAAATCTTATAAATGAAAAAAAAATGCCTTAATTGAGCCGGTGATGAGAAAAAGTAAATAACTCAATCAACCTCTGTTTTGAGAAAACAGTTAACTGTTAATTTTTCACAAGCATAGCTCACCTACTAAGCTCAGAGCTGTAAGTGCCTCTAAAGGACTTTTCTACCAAGCTCGATCACGGCCTCTGGGTCGAATCAGGCAGAGTCAACGATATTTTTGAAATTGTTCTTTTCGAAATAAATTTGAACAAACATTTCTTTAAAACTGGGATAGATACTTAAAAAAAGAACTTTGAGATAATTTTGAACAATAGAGCCCCCCCCCCTCCCATTGGAGCCCCCTCCCAAAGAAATGGAAAATTCTTTTCATGTCCCTTTGTTTTGAAAAATTTAATTTCGAAACAAAACACTACCGTCTAAAGGCTGTGCGGTCTGTTTCATAATAATTTTTTTATGTTCGTTGTCCTACTTACAGTTAAAGCAAGTTCTAAACTGCTGTTGTTTTCAAAAATCAAAATTGTTTCGAACTTTTATTTTTGTTCTAACTCAAATATCAGCTAGTAAACGATAGAGAATATTCATACCAGCATTATTGCACAAATACATGCAATGAATTTTATGCGTTTTATTGATCTAAATGTCCTGAAGTATTCCTTTTGAGTTTTGATTGACTTTTTTGATGCCTTAGATTTACCATTGTAGACGCCGAAGCATTTTTGTTCTTGCACTCTTATTCTGAGTCTTGAGCTCTACCCAAAATGGCTACTTCTATTTAAAATCGCTAAAAAACGCAGTTATTCTTTTCTTATCACCGTTACAATTGTGCAATATTTTCATTTTTATGAATTAATGTAAAGGAAATGTCATTCAATATTAATTATAAAATGATATTACAAAATACACTATAATGACATCACCAGTAGATAACAGCGACTTTTTACATATTTTGTGATAAAATATATTAAATTTTTAATGTGTTTTAATTTTCTATGTATATGTTTTATACATGCAATATCGTGTATTTTCCTGGCTTGAGCTGAATAAAAATTAAAACACAAAAACAAGTACAATAAGTTCGCTCCAAATACGCCATAAAGATGTGGAACAAATAAAAACAAGTTTGTAAATGCAAAGTGATGCAGGTGTAAAAACAAAAATAGAATATAAATCCTGCTCAATACTTTAACATTGCAGCGTAAAGTACATAAATTCAAAATTGTTGTGATAGAAAAGAAAATGTTTGTGCTATGTTGAATTTTGCGCGCTAGAAGAGTTTTCCCAACATTTCTATTCATATTTAAAGTAGAATTACTTAAATAATTTTACAGAATTCATTCATTTTTACTCAACTAACATGATCGAAAACATTGTCTTTTAAAATTTTTATGCCTCGGAGTCTCCTTTTGTAGTTTTTAATCAGTATTATTTCTAAGACCAATTTATCTTTAGTGTAAATTTATTCGAATGTTTCATATTCTAAATATGTGAGGAAACTATTCCGTCTGTTTTGAATAATGTTATTTGCGTCTTTGTAAAAGTTACTAGTTATGAATTCTTGAAAGTGCATGGTGTTATTCTGTTTATGCCTCATTGTTACTTTATATTGAATTTTTTATATTTTTACTCATATGTATCGATAATTTTATCATCAGATTTAAGTTGTTTTATATTTTGAAAGATTCACCGCTTTTTCTGAAAAGAGAGAAATAAAAGGAAAGGAAAAATATAGCTTTAAAATACTTTCTCGACTTGTTATGATAATTCACATGAACTTACGTTGAAATATATTTTAGGGGACATAACAACGAGCAAAACATACACTTTTAGTTTATATTTGCACAGTTCTGCTCACGGCTTCTGTTTTTCTTTCGTCTCCAAGTTCTGAAATGTAGCACATCTATTTTATTTATTTCTCTAACACAAATTGACATTGGCTGGCTTCTTCCAGGAACGTAATTGTTTTTAACAACTTTTCCTCCTCTCTACATTATGTTAAATCTTATTTTAGTTCTCCGCTTTGAAAAGCACTTCCTCTTCAAAACAGAAAACCATTCGAAGAAAACTCTGGTAAATGATTTACGTTTGTGACAAAAGGCAACGGAAACTGCATTTAGTCTCATCAAAAGAAGCTTTCGTTTTCAATCAGCACAAATAAATACTTTGTTGTCTATAGATTTGTAAGAGAAATTCTTCCAGTGTCTGCTCCAATCAGAGAAGTGTTGAAGTCACGTTCACTCGCTTGTTCTTATCTTAAAAACAGTTTCAGACAATTTGGAAAAAAAGTCTTGGTACAAAAAAAGCTCTTCCGTGTTGATTATTGGGTGCAATACACTCTCCAACCAATATTATGCTGTTGTTTTATGGAAAGCTTTCTAAACACGAACACTGAAGCAAAAGACAACTTAAAAAAATAAAATCTGTAAAAAAAATCAATATATTTAAAAACACATTACAATTCGAGATATTTCGAATTTTTATGAAGAGCTTTAATTTAAACGTAGAAAGGTAGGAGTTCAAATATTATAAGTTTCGCAAACCAATCTCAGTTCAGAGTCACAGATAAGTCGTGAATACAGAAGAAGGTGTACAGCATGCCTAGTTACACTTAAACAGTGACGGGAAAATCAGCTTTCATTGGCTCTTATAAACTGCAACTGCTGCAAATTATTGGAGCAGAATCCTCGATAAATAAATGCATTGAATTAATTCCCAGTGATATAAGGAGATAGTTCATTCTTACCTAAACAAATACGTACAATGTTGTACTTTATCTAAAAAATTGTGAATAATCATTAATAAAAGAGAAATTATAGAGCTGATATATAAAATTTAAATTGGAGGTTGATTTGATACTTAAGTTTCGCATGAATGATGCACTCAGTGATTGTTTTTGGCATGTAGGGAAAATAAGGCATATATGCCCATGTTTTTTTTTGCATGTCTAAAAACATAAAAAGAAAAATGAGTTATGAAGATTATAAAACCTTGTGTACTTAGTGCTTAAATAAATAATCTTCGTAAGTCACAAAATCATATTTCTTTCAACGAAGTTATCCAAACACATTGTTTTTTTCTTAATCTTTTCCTCAAATTATTATTTAATTAAATGTACAACCAAACAGGTAATTAAAATATTTTGATATGTTAATCATTAAACTAAATAAATATTTTCAGTTATTTCAGTTATTAAGTAGATTTTCGAAGCAAGTATAAAAGACCATTGCTTTTAAACTGTATTGATTAGTTCGTAAATTTTATTTAACACTTTTCTTGATTTGATTCCTTCTAAAACAGTTTTTGCTTTAGCTATTAATAAAAACGTGGATGATCAGAATAATCATCCACACTTTTAAATAATACGATCTCGTAATTTCTCAAGCAGTATCTTTATAAAGGAATTTCTGAAAGAGCTATTTTCTACTCCCCTAACAGAAATTACTGCAAAAAATGTATTTCATGGAAAGTCAATATACATGTGCTTTTTTTTACCAAGGTATTATTTTGTAACTCAAAGGTTCAGGAGCTCATTAAGCTACCATTTTTAATCCAGATGAACAGAAATATAATCTAAAAACGCTTTCATTTAGCATTACAAATTACTTTACTTTTTTTATTGAATGGAATCTTGTTTTTTACCAATTCGAACGAATTAACTTTTAAATATTTTTAACTAATATTCTGTAAATGAAACACATATGTCATGTAACTTTAACAATCAGGTAACAGCAATAAATATAACTCATACTGCACTTTTATGAAGAACTTCACAAACTAATGTTTCTACCATCTAAAAAGAAATTATTTCAAAACATTTTGAGCCAATATATTCAAATTAGAGCATACAGAATTTGATTAAGCGATCACTAGTAATATCGACCATAAGAACAACCTCAGCCTTTAATTAACGTTGGCATTGCATAAGTCATTGAATAAAACCTCTTAAATGAATGTTTATGAAGTCTTGAAAGAATATGCTACAAGTTATTATGGCTCAATAGTTTCTTACTTGGGCATACAGAGGAAAAATAATTTCTATCTCACTGTTATGTTACCATTGAATTTTCCTTTCCTAAGCTCGTTTAAATAACACAGTATTACATGAAAAGAGCGTGCGAGGTGCCAAGAAACGTAATTGGATTGTGTGGGGCTTGGTAATTGAATCGAATAAAACATAGGTGTTGGCTAATGGCTGAGCCATGCAATATTGATGAAGCACTTAGGATTAAGTTTTATTTGTATTAAGGGGAACATTCTTTCTTCCAAGCTCAGAGAACGTGGGTTGTAATTTGATTCTACTCGCCTTAGACTACTTAATCATAATGCAAAAATTAAGAAGAGAAGAGGGAGTCTGTAATTAAAAAAATCGGCAATGTCGATGGATGAAATTTTTGAAATTGCACGAGCATAGCAATAAAATGGGAATTAGATGTCACAAAAGGATGCTACTATATTAGGAAAATTAAAAAATTTATTACTATGCATATATATATATATATATATACATATATATATATATATATATATATATATATATATATATATATATATATATATATATATATATATATATATATATATATATATATATAAGCAAATTTTATTTACTCAAGATCCCTGCCGCTATCTGAAAAACTTTAACGAGCGATCGCAAAAAAAGAAATTTCATAAATGAATGTAGTAGAAAGATCAAAGAAAATTCACGTCAAGTCAACATAAAAAAAACCTAATTTAATACATGCATCTTGTGATAGGAAATTAAAAATTTCTCCGAATTCCTGACTCAGTTTGGTATGAGGCTTAAACTTTAACGTTTCTCGTGGCTATAAGTTGCTCAAAAAATTATGGTACTATTTGTAGAAAAAATTAGAAGCGTCTGAGGGAGCGGCGGAAAAAGGTTTTTCAATAGAGCTATTGAACAGCTCAAATTATTATTTTTTTATTTCTTTTTAAAAGAACTTTCATGTCTACAATTTGAAGAAACAATTATAATCCCCCTTTGTCATGAAAGTACTAGGAGTTAAATACAGTCTTAGAATTGACATAAATAATTATCAGAAATTTATTAATGAAATATAAATAACAAATGTAAAATATTTCATGTCTCAGCAAATATTACTGAACTTCGACAGTTAAAATTTAAACATTTTTTTAAACTTGACAATTTTTGTTTAATATACATGCATGCTTTCTTTTTCAACATTAAAGGTGTAATTCATTATATACAATTGTCCATATAAAAATGATAAAAGTGTTCAATTTTTGGTACATTTCTATTCCTTACATTTAACTATATAATGAATTGTATTTTCCCTTCTTATTACGTAAATAGTATAATTTTACCATGAACACTTAGCTTCTTCATCCACCACATTTTATTTCCATTAAAATAATTACCACTAAAATCTTTTTTTATGATTTCTAAAAGATTCAATGAAAAGGATCAATTACACGCTTTGTCACACCTTTGAAGTTCAGGTTGAGCTTTTTTTTCCAGCACGCCCACTCCCTGCAGGCTCATCCATCAAATTTTAACCTATTCTTGTCCTACAGAATTATTCAACCTTGAGTATATCCATTTGGTTAATCAAAGGCATTTACGAAAAAAAAGCTATGTGCTATTTTTCACTTCCCCAGGCATTTTTTTATTCACCTCAGTGTAAGAAGCTGCATTACAATTTTAACTGCAGATATTTTGTGTAGTTAAAATAAGGTTTGAATTTTCAGTTATGCATAAAACGCTGCTTAAAGTCAGAAAAACGTAACATGGAAGCAGTATTATCAGTTATGAGAAATTGGAAACTTTTTTCTTCTAATATTAATTCTTGGTGCAGTACAAGCTTGGTAATCCGACATATATGGGACCAAATAAACACCAGATTATCGAAAAATTCTGGTACATTGGGAGTATAGAAAATTTACAGATATAATGCATTTTTTTTTTTCAGGAAAAAATAAGACACGGTATTTGGCAATGAAAAATAATCATTAATTGTTTTTCATTTTGATTTATAAATTTTATCAAAATCAAATTCATGTAAACGTTTAAGCACTAGGACATCATCACTTGGGATGCTATTTTCTTCTTGCTGTGCCATCGTGAACAAAGAATGAAAAGAATGAAATCAGAACACCTATTTTCTGAGGCGCTCGATTACCAAATGTGCTGGACTAACCAACCGCTGGATTGTAAAAATTGTGCTGTACTGTCAATGCATTTTTTTCGTTACTGGTAATTAATTATCTATGATTTTTAGCTGTTTTACTCTGTTTTAGCCTGTTACGTTAAATACTTTTAATGCATTTTGTTTTCGTTACTCGTAATTATCTATTATTTTAAACTGTTTTATTATGTATCTGGAAATTAATGTCATTTGTTCGTAGGTCAATATTTCGTCTAGTCGAAATTACTCATGTTGATAATACGAAATTTCACATGTACGCGAGGTTTGTAGAGTTAAAGACTGGATAAGAAAGGATTTCCAAAATTTCTCGACCAATAAGTGTAGGGTGCCAAAACTTCTTTTCACAAATCCTCTCAAATAAAAAAGGACGTCCATAAAATTCCTACCGTAAAATTCAACATACCCGAACTCTTCTAAATCATCTATAGCACATTTTGCAATTTTCCCACCAAGAAGGGAACCCTCCCCTTTATCGAATGTATCTTTCATGAAAGAAAAACAACAGTTATTCTAGAAATTCTTCGTTAAACAAAATAAACAATAAATACAGCATACTATCCTATTCCTTTCTGGTTATTTTTCACTTTTTTTATTACCTATGCTTTTACTATCTTGAATTTGCTATTTTTTATTAATTGATGTCTTTCCACTGTCCCTTTATTTTTCTATTTTTTAATTTTTCCTAATATCATATCCCTGTTTTATATTTATTTTTGTTGTTGTTGTTTATTTGTTTTTGTTTTTCTAGTTACTTCTGTTGTGTAGTTACCTACAAAGTTTGCATTTCAAAGTGAATTTTTTAAAGAAGACAGAGCATCGTCTGTGTAACTTGAAACGTGTATATTTTTCTTTTTTTTTCAACTTATTGTTTTCTCCTTTCTTTCTAACACGCACTACATTTTGTTTTTAGATACCACATTGGAATTTTTCCCGATAAAAATCATAGTAAAGCAAACATTACAATATTATCCATCAAAAATAGTAACAGAAAACGATTATGATCAGTTACATAAAGTTAATTACTGATAATGCTACGTATCTGTAAAAATGTTAAACACTTACTTTCAACTCCTCAATGTTCTCTGTGTTTCTAAAACTACTCTGACCTTCTTATTAATGTCTGTTACCATTTCGGAAAACTTTTTCAGTAAGATTCAAGTCCCCCCACCAAGGAACCCCACCCTAAGTAGGAAGATGCTCCTGTTGTAAACTTGCCATTACGAAGAAACATCAGTAAGATTACCAATTTGAGGAAACTTTTCAGTCAGAGAAATATAAACCACAATTAAACAAATTCACCGCTGTAATCGTTTAGATAAAGCAATATTGTCGAGTTTCATTGATTATTAAGGGTGAATGAGAAATCCCTTAGCATACGTGTAAAAATGATTTAAGTTAATATAATAACAAAGTTAATGTGTATAAACCAATGTAAAAAGCTTACTCGGGAGTAAACATTTAAAACATATGCAACATTAACGGATAAACTAAATTAACTCATTTTTGTTTCATTTATGCCTGCTAAAGTACTTTTCCCTTCAATTTACTGTTTGTACTGATGAACAACTTTAATATATATAATTATTAAATGTATTTCAAAATTATATAACTGCATAACAACAGTCTTTTTGAAAAAGTTTCATTGTACCACTTTATGTAGAAAAACAAATTATTGGTCACATAACATACGTGTAATGCGTTGAATTAATGGGTATAACTCTTCTTACAGCTATTTTATCTATGCCTGTAAAACTACTTTCACCTTCAATGTACTATTGATGCTGAGAGACCGCATTTAATTTTATACCAAAAAATGTGAATGTTTGCTTTTTGTTTATCTATGCCTGTAAAACTACTTTCACCTTCGATGCACTATTGATGCTGAGAGACCGCATTTATTTTAATATCTAATATAAAAAATGTGAATTTTTTTTTAAATCTATGCCTGTAAAACTACTTTCACCTTCGATGTATTATAAGTGCTGAGAGACCGCCTTTAACTTAATATCGAATATAAAAAAAGGGAATGTTTGTTTATTTGTCTTGTACAGAAATCCACCCCGTTCAACCGATAGCGTTGTATTTTTTCACATACATGTAAAACGATATACCAAAAGCCTTAGAGCTTTAAAATTTTGAAAATCTGTCTATTTTTGGATTGCCAGACATTTTCTATAACTTTTAGCTCCAGAAATCCTCCCCAATGTCTGATGAAGTACAAAAGTTTACGAAATGAGATTTTTATTTTTTATTTGTTTTGCTTTTTATTTATTTTTTAAAGAATTCAAATTACATACCGAAAGTGATATTCACGTCACTTTGATTTCACCAGTTGAAATGTACATTATAAGTACAATGAGTAACAAGAATTGACGCAAAAATTACGGCCCGGGCGAGATAATCCTACTAATTCTCCGATTCTGATTAACTGGGAATAGTCCTTTAATGTTTTGCCCTAAACTCATCATGAATACAGTAATTTTAAGCGCAAATGTAGCAGAAAGCATTATTCATTTTTAAATTAAGACAAATTGCAGTTGTATCTTACTCCACGACTTTGTCCTGCGTTTTCGGTAGGAAAAAACCCTTAAGAATAGTTATTCTCTTTGCATTTTAATAGAGGACGTTAAAATATCGTCTCCAGAAAATAAAAGGATGAAAAATTCACTTTCCATTTCCCTTTTGATGCACGCAGATTTTTGGCTGAAATATGGCAACAAAAAAGTTGCTTTTATCCGAAATTGGAACTGAGTTGCACAGCTTGAGAAAAAGTACTGGTGAATGTCGACTGGTTAATACATAAATAGTTTCGTCAATACTGTTTGGAGTCGATAAACAAAGTAAAACAAAATTTTTACAAAGAAAAAGAAGTTTATTGTTTTTAGGTTAGCTAGTTTCATGAAGGGATTAAGTTTATTTTTTTCAGGTTAGCTATTTTGAAAAAAAATTTGAGTTACGACTGATGAACTTTGGTATTTTTCAAAATTCTGCTCCCATCAAAAAAACTTTCACGTGTATCAGGAATCTTTACTTCCTCTTACAAGAATAACAGGTAATAAGCTAATAATACATTACACATATAAATTGCAGCTAAGCAATGCAACAATC
This sequence comes from Cheiracanthium punctorium, assembly GCA_038373885.1. Taxonomy (NCBI): domain Eukaryota; kingdom Metazoa; phylum Arthropoda; class Arachnida; order Araneae; family Cheiracanthiidae; genus Cheiracanthium; species Cheiracanthium punctorium. The sequence continues at coordinate 340,636 of JAWZYV010015947.1, read as the reverse complement.
AAACAATTCGTTAAAATAAAGTTACGTTGTTGTGTTTCTTTATTGCTACATGACAAAAAAGTTAAATCATGGATAATGAATGTAACGCAAAAATAAAAATGGCTGGTGTTACCAGTTTAAACCTTTATATTAATTCACTGTACTTTAATCTTGCAATTTTACTTGCAATTTTAATATTAGATGTTCTTCACCCAAGGCACTTCCCCTTAGGCAGATAGCCCTAGAGAAACTTTGTCTTACCACACAATGCATTGCATTTTCATCGATGCCTATGAAATTACATTCGATGTACTGTTTGTGTGTAAAGGTGAATTAAATAGACATAAGTATGCAATATAAACCAAGATAAACTATTTAAAAAGCATTTTGAACTTTTTTTTTTACTTTTTTTTTTCTTAAACGACTTTATTCTCTCTTTACCCGACCTTTCAATCATTATCTCCCGTCCTAATCTACTTTCATTTTTATAAAATTAAGGAAACATTTTTTATAATTTTCATAGGTAAATTACACAGAAGTCCTGACGGAAAGTTGTAATTTTTAGCAGGTAGAAATGAAAAAGTAAGATCAAGAATCTGTAACGGTTTGATAATGTAGTAGATATATTTTTATATCTACTGTCTGCGTTTCTGTAAGTTAATTGACTCTTTACTACTCAAGAAGGGAAAATTTTTGTTTCTTTCTAAATACGTCTAGAGTTGTGTTTTACTATTATGTGTTTAATACAAAAAGTTACTGTTTCATGGAGTCAATTGAATTTATCCGCAAATTTTACATTGTATTTTTAAATCTGAAAAAAGCTACCCGTGCATTAATGAAAATCGTAAAACTAGACGTAATACTTATATATTTTAATCAAGTAAAAAATTTAACGCTTTGAGAAAAGAAAGAAAAAGATTAATGCTCTTTCTCAAAGTATGTTTGTTAATGAAAAGATTTTTTTTTTTGAGTTCAAATAATTATCATTTAAGTAAAGACAAAATGTAATATTCCTACATGCTAAATGAATATCTTTGTTAGACTAGAAATAAATTATTCATTTTACTATACATTAGTTTAAAGTAATCCAATTAAGAAATCCAATTAGTTTAAAGTAGCTAGTAATTCATTTTACTATACTAATCATAGTTTAAATAACAATATTGTTCCAAAAAAATGAAAAAGGTTAAAAAAACAGATGAAGAGCATTTATAGTCTTTGTACACGAGTCGATAAAATAGTTCACTTATGATTTACAATAAAAATAAACTTTATTCATGATACTACGTAGCAGAAAGAAATGTATACTTTACATATAAATATCATAAAAATCGTTAAAGCAATTCCATTAACAGAATAAGTACTGATTTTAGCTTTCAGCTTTCTGGAATTGCAATTTTAATATTTCTTAATTTTAGCGAATTTACTATCAAAACAATGTTTTTTAAATAATAAAATATATGGATAATGCATGTATTAAATTTATCTTTCAAGCTTTTTGTTGTAGTTTTGTTTTGTCTTCCATTCAGATTCAGAAATGATCGTTTTAATCATAGTTATACTACTCAATTGTCTTTTTACAGCAACTATTTACTTAATTATGTGAAGAATGCTTTTTGTCATACGCTACATATCTAATGGCTAAGCAATTTAGTCATGTCTTTTAAATAAGTACTTGTTCATTGTGAAATTATAGGTTTTCTCAATAAATTACTAAATCACTATAATTTTAAATAGTAAATGAAAACAACATATAAGTTGTGTAGATTATTATTACAAATAATTCAAAAAAAAAACTATAGTCAAATAAAAATATATATAGTATAAAGTACACATTTCAAAATGCACAATTGTGGAAATGTATATATTACAATCGCTTTGACGCCATTAGTTTACCGGGACAACCGTGCACATTTCGTGGCTTTTAGCGTTAAAGTTTTGTGTGTTTCTTTCATGTAATGCGAATCACTAAGAAATTGTTCTTCTGTTAGTGGTCAGTGTTCTTTAAGCGTTGCATCATTGCTATAAAAGTGTTCTCATTGTTCGTAAAGCATTTGCTTATGAATTTTGATTTCAACGATTTAGGAAATTACTTTGGATCAGAACTTTTATTAGGTTAGTCTAATGACATTTACTATGCTGCTATTTTAAATCGATGGTTTTGGATACAAGTGAGAGCAGATAGAAAATGATGGCCAGCGAACAAAAGGATACCTTCAACGAGTTAGCCTAACGACGAGTTTGGATATCGCGCATTAATCTTTGACGCTCGGTGGTTGTGTCGTGAAACCGACTTTTTTCAGCGCTTTCACTGATAGTCGCAAAAAGATATGGTTAAATGGTCCGGACGCTGAAAAAGTGTAGCCGTTGACACCATCCATTTAACTACCAACAGCATGGCGGTCAATTGAATCGCCCATCTGGCGCCACAGAGCTAAAGAAGTTTTCTGACACAGCTGTCTGCGCGGCTGCACAGCCAACTGTGTCAATAAATATTTTAGCCTTGTGGCAGAAGATGGGCTATTCAATCGACCGCCATGCTGTTGGTAGTTAAATATATCGATGGAAACGGCTTCCCTTTTTCAACGTTGGTCAGTCTATCCAGTTGATCTGCTATATTGATGTGAAAATGCCTCCGCTTCAAAGGGTTAATGTTCGCTGGTGAGCCCGCTAGTTCCTTTTAATTGCTGCATTTATGTGTTCAATATTTCTATTAAACGTATATTTAAAAGAGATGGTCTATCCCCGCTAGTACTTAGCACGTGGGAATTTTTATCGCTCGTGCAACAGAGCAGTTTGCGAAAAATCGTTCTCCGTTTTTCCAGCAACACACGCCCGCTCCCAGCAGGCTCATCCATCAAATCTCAATTCAATCATGTTGCAGCAAATTATCGGACCATAGAAAGGTGTATCTGATTAATCAAGGCTCTGTATAAGTGGGTGGGAAAAAAAGTCGACATTAAAAACAACAGAGGAAATAAGCGAAAGCTTTTTTGCAGTAATATTTTCGGATATAACTATATTTTAAGAAATCAATAGGAAAAAAAGAAGATATCTCTGTCGCTACAAAGTATCGATGTGTAATCTAATTTGTCTGTGATAGATACTGGATATAATTGCTTTGTTTCAACTTTTTCTTGTTAAAAGTGCTGAGAAAGATCTATCATTTAGACAATAAGTGCTGCTTTTTGCGAGTTCAATTTAAAGGAAATAATATTAGCCAAACATTTTTGTTTTCACAATTATGTGTGTTTAGATTACATTATAATCATTTTTTTCAATTGCGGAGATGAATTTTTAATTTGAAAGCACTTTTCTTCAAGAATTAATTATATCTGTATCAGTGCTCTGAATGTACCCTCATACACAGACACATATTCTTAGGTGTACAAAAATTAATGAGGAATCTGAAAGATCAATATATTGAGTAGAATTAACAAGTAAAAGAGGCCGATGAGTAGACCAAGTAGGATCAGGTACTATAGAGAATGCGTATACAAGGTGTTTCAAACATATAAAGCAGAATTGCATAAAATGATAGATAGAGCCAAAAGGATTTAGAATTACCTGGCAATAAAATAACAAAACGTCTGTTTCAAATGCCTGTTAATAATCGCTTCAAAAAAAGTATTGGTGTGTTAGTCAACTTTCCTTAATAAGCTTTATTACAAACCAAACTTTTGAATGCTAAATATTTGATCATTCAAAATAAAATTCAATACCTCATCGTCGATTTAAGTTCAGTACTTTTTTTTAAATCGTCTACATCTACAAACAGACTCTAGTTTAACTCCTAACATATCATCTTTAACTTGACGTCGTTTAAACTGATGTACACCGTGCAACGTTTCAGCAAATCGTATTTTTGTGAAGTGATTTTTAATGGTTTAAGTGATGATGGTTTGGTGAACTGATTTGTTAAATTTCTTTTGGCCTGATCGTTAGTGGCGTACACGCTTAAACCAAACGAGCGAAATTCGATCAATCGGAGTGATTTTTGAGCCAGTTTTCAAAAGTGAGCTTCTTCTTTAGGAGCGTTTTTCGATCACAAGAGCGGAGAGGAATATAACAATAAGCGAGTACGGAAATTCTCGGTAAAAACAGGAAGGGAGGAAAGAGTTCTGAGAAAAAAGACTACTTAAAGAGCACTTTCGTGGAAAAACCGGTAGGTTTCCATGGAAACGGATCGCTCCGCAATGTATCTTTTTTTTTCTCTTTGGGTTTAAGCGTGTACATGCCCGCAATAACTCAAAATCCTACCTCTGAAAAATCCTCCAATAAGCAGCATGACCCCCCAAAAAAAATGCTTCTCCTAAAATTTACTTGAAATAGAATGATTAGCTACTGCCTTAGAAAAGAAGCAAAGCAGTTCCTAATTTTCTTTATTCACATTTTAAAAATAATTCAAATACATTATTAGTATTTTGTATATAAACTTTCTCTTCCTACAATAGTATTGCTTTAGTTATAAATAAACCAAGGGGAGATATATTTTCTGAGATCACAGAACACAATAAATTTGTATCTTTTTTGTAGCATGTCACTTGAAGCTCCGTCACTCTTATCGCAGTGGGCGTTGCTCCTCGCAAGGAGCAGGTAGCTCCAATCTCTTCGCTTAGTTGAGGCTCTCATTGATTTTGTTCACTTTCCCAAGTCGCGGCCTGTAAAGAAGTTATTTGGTTGGGCTGATTTAAATTTAAAGACTGCGTTGTGATACATGATAATCCAGGTTCGAATACACTTGTAGTTGCAATAAAATAAAAAGTCGTTAAATACTTGAAACTATTTTATTAAACATATATTGCTGAAACATTATTATAACAGGCGGTGGTGGCTCAGCGAAAATAAAATGACGTCCTTTATGGACAGTGAAAATCAGGTGGAATGATTTAAAAATTACGCCAGCACAGAATTACACATTGGCGAGAACAAACACTTGGCTGATATCAATAACGCCAATTCCAGAGCAACCCTAAAAGTTAATCCAATAAAATAAAAATGACGTAATCGGGAGCAAATAATTTTAAAGACAAGGCATGGCAACAAGAAATAAAAAAGGCCAACTCCAAGCCAAAGGAAGGGAAATCAAAAATACGTTGATTTTGCAAACGGACGTAATATAATCTATTTTTAGCACACCGGTCTGAAGAGACGAAGAACAAAAAGAATAGTGCATACAGGGAAAAGTAAATATACAGATTTAAAAGCCGAAATGGCAGAAAAATGAGAACAGAAGTGATTTAGAATTCTTGAATTTTGGATAGATTACATTAAAGAAAGCCAAAGTAAATGATTATTAAATTAGATATGTGATCTTCATCACACGGCCTGGAGACTCTAAATCCGTAGCATATCAAAGTCCTTAAACTGGTCGTCATTGATTCTAGCCCCTGCATGGGACTCTCTATAGCTTCGATGTCGCGGTCTTGATGGCATTCACCGGTCGGACTTCTTTTTTTCTGCTCCTTTCAGCAACAAATCCATGAAGACGATATTTTTACATCCGTTCTTTACGAACACTTTTTTCCATCTCTCCTTCGCAATCTCTGCGATGTCATTCATAACCTTTTTTTCTTTCTTTCCTTTCTTCTTCTTCTTCTTCACCAGAGTTCTCTCTTCTCGAAGCCCTCGATCTTTTTGCATAATTCTCTCCATCCTCTCTTTTTGATTCGTTACTCACTTTAAGGAGGATTCTTATTTGCATTTCCGATCTCCCTGGTCTTCTCTCCTTCTCATTCCCTTCAATTTATAGGGGTAACAATTTTTGTACAGTGTTTTTTGTGCTATAGTGTCATTTTTGGCTCCAGCTCGTCTGTGGTCGTAATTCTTTTTATCTAAGGTTGTCACTTTCCCTGTGATCTTGTCACACTACAACGGTTGTATGAAGAAAACGTTTTTGACCCTTTATTCTTATGTAATTCTAAATCGTCTTCTATCATCCTATACATATGTCTGATTTTTACCCTATATATGCAGTATGATTTCATGAACGAGTCCAATAAAGGCTGGCGAACTTCTCTAAAAGGTTTTTGCGCGGTGTGCATCAGTTTAAACAATGTCAAGTTAAAGCCTTAATGCGAGGATATGCTCTGAAATGTCCAACTTAAAGTTGAGTCTAGGATCTGTCTACAAATTCGATACTAATATTAGTTGTGGGTGATACTGGAGTTGGGGACTAGAGTCTGTGCATATGTGAGAATACGAACTCAACAGACAATCTTGTAGTGTAGTGTAGACAATCTTGTGACACCTGTATGATTTTACCCGAGGTTAAATCATTGGACGAAGTTTGAAGTGCGATTTATGCTGCTTCGGAGTTCGGGGTTGCTCCCAAGCTTACAGAGTATTTTAAGCGGTAAAAACAACTTTGATCTTGTAAATATAATATAATTTTTAGATTGTTTTATGTTTAAACTATCATTACTGATAGCCATTTATTGTCTGATATATAAGTAAGTGATAGTGTAACAAATTTTGCAAGATGTGCATAACACGTTAAGATGTCTTTTATTTTATTAGTTTTTTTTTACGCATACTATCTCAAAATTCTCATACTTTTTGGCTTGTTGAAACACTAAAAAAAATTGCAGTTTTGAATATATTAACACATTCTGAATTGTATCGAAACTTGTATCCTTAATATAGCAAATTTTGGCAGTCTGGTGTTTTAGTTATACATTAGGGCATCTCTTATACATGCCAAAAACTTTCGTGAAATCCCTTACTCTATACCCTCTATATTTATTAAATTTATTCTATTTGACCCTAAATACTTGTTATACAAATATTAACGCTCAGGATATTCAGCTGATTATTGTAATACGGGTTATTACGGTTTCACCGTAATAACCCATATAACTGTAACTGTATAGAAAAAAGAAGATACTGCACTAAGAAAAATATATGCTACTGACATCTAGAAAACAATCGGTGAAACTAGAATTTATGAGTCTACGTACTCCCTATAAATACTAGATCATAGAGTGAGACACTTGTGAACCCACTTATAATAGTTTTACATCTCTTCTCAATAAGCAGGTGCTTGTATCCAGATAAAAAAATCTAAAAATCGATGTGTACGTTAGTGGGTGTGCTCACAAATGGTAATTCTAGTGCTCCAAGAATAGAATGATAATTTCTCGTTACACAAACTAGTCAATCTGTTGTGATTAGCCAGAATACTAAGGACTAGAAATTCTTGACCATTTCTTCTATATCAGTTTAGTGTATCTATCACCTACACGCTTAATTCTGCGATCCATTCTTCTAGATTCGTGACACGGGAAACAGCCATATCTATTCGTTCTAGATGAGAGCGGGTTTTTTTTTTTGTCTGTGTGAATTAAAAAAGAGCAAAAGGTGCTGATATGAGAAATCAAGGTTTGAAGTATTTTTGCATAAACTAAAAATACTGCAGACCTATGTGTTAAGTAGGCAAATATAGAAGAAATTATTTCTCTAAAAATAAGATAAGCATAGAAAATGACAATCCAAATATTTGTTGAGTTCAACGTGTGTTTTATCTTGCATCAATTTGTGTCACTTGTGAAGATGTTGTTTTTTCACTCGCCATTTAAGGAACAGCGGCCAATTTTCATTCTTCACAGGCCTTATCAATATCCGTGAATACCGTTTATTAAGTATTTTTTCGGTATACAACCATTTAATGCTACCAGTGCCACATTTTCCCTTACCGGTGATTTATATAACTAATTGATCGCAGGATATTTTTCTAACGTCGTAATTACTCACTTTAATAAATTTAATGGCAGACTTGGATTACAGATTGCGATAGCTATGCATGGTTTATAAAACAATAACCGATATAGATATATGTATACATATATTAATCTTAAGTAGAAAATTTTTCTCGTGAAAATTATTTATATTTAATAATTTGTCAAAATTAGATTCAGAAATATCCCCCCTTCACATTTTTTAGACGCTCTGTTTCTTCGTAACTGAAAGTCGAATTTCGTAGGTTTCATAATTTTTAATAAACTGTCAAAGAAAATTAGATATTCCTAAATAAATTTTTTTTAAAAAGTTTTTTCCCGGCATTGAACTATTCGATATTAAGGAAATGATCCTATTACGTTTCCCAAATTCCGACCGAAAAGACATTTCACTGGGGAAAGAGAAAGAAAAAACAAAATATTCTCCTGAAACTAAGTTCTGAGAAAAGAGAAAAAGAAAAAAAATCTAATTGGCTCGTGCAGCCTAAGCCTGCTTTTAATCTACTATTCTTTAAATATATCAGTTTCTGAGAGACAGTCGCAAGGCACTAACGACGCAAGGAGAAAAACTGTAATTATTACTTCCGAAGCTTAGTGGGAAAAATGACTTTCAAAGTTAATCAAGTTAAAGTTGATTGAACTATAAAATTGACTTTTCCTCTGATAAGAATGGAGGAGAGCGGAGGCGAAGTAGAAAAAAAAATCAAAGATCCTAGTTTTAAATTAGCGGAGCGTTAATTACATTAACTATTTTGATGAAAGTTTTTATTATTCGGATAACGCTCTCACACACATGCATGCTTGATAACTATTTCTTCCGCTCATTTCGTCTTATTCTTTCATTATTTAATGAACTTTTGAAAAGTGAAGTATGATGTCTTATTATTTCTTTGAAATAATCATAATCCGAAATTCTATTAACGCAGGTAAAACTTTTTTGCTGCTTTTTGCTACATTTCTTCTGATTCAAAACAACAGCGATTGAACTGTGCTTGAGTGATGGTTATTAGACACGGTAAAGATTAATTAAAATGACTTTATGATGATTATGTACAGGGTTTGTTTAAAAAGTGTCGAGAACAATTTTTTCCCGGCATGACTATATTTCAAAGGGCGGTCGCACTACGTACGATTGTTGTCTGTTATTGTAAAACCTTTCAGACGTGCCAAGCGCTAGTTACGCGTGAGCCTTTTTTAGGCTAAATCATATTTTTAGTAGAACCCTGTCGTGAATAGATGTTAACACAAAATACAGTGAACGATTGTGCAGCGGTAAGCTATCACATTTTTAGTTGAACTGGGGAAATCGGGCAAGGGGTCGTAGGGTATGATTCGTCAAGTGTTCAACGGTGGAAGCATCCCACAAACTGCAGTTTGTATGTAGAAAAAGCTTTCAAATATAGTGGAGAACGAAACCCGTGCGACAACGTAAAACTTGTGTGTGAAGTGTTGAGGTTGAACCGAATGAATCCACCCATCACGGAATTATTGAAAACAGAATCACGAAAATGCATCCAGCCACACGTGATCCTCCCGACTACCTGACAAACCAGCATAGCGAGGATTCACCAGCACCCTTACAGCCTCCACTTGTTACCAGCAGACTATTACCTATTTCCAAAATAAAATCCTCCCTTGAATGGCACCACCATGGGTGCCTTAAAAGAAGCTTGCACGCATACCTATAAGGATAAGGAAGTTCTGAAATTCGCCTACGACTGAATCTTGGAGTGGTGAGAAAGCCGCTGGCAAAAGTGTGTTGACTGTCATTTATATATTTTTTTATAAATTACATTCCTAGTTAATGCACCACCTGACCCTATTCCAAAATATGAAGTTTTAACAGTTCAGCTTAATATTAGACAGCATTTCATTAAAATCCCCGATAATTTGCAATGTCTGTCTAGATTCGATTCAGACTAAAAGCCCGTTTCACCTAAGTGTCACTCAGTCAACCAGTTTTTGTTTTCAAGATTTTTATGTACGTATTTTTACCGTCATGTCCTTTTTGTGCTTTGAGAATTTCTTATAGTTTGTTACAATTGCGCTTGAAAATGTGAAGGCCATTTAAAAAGTTTGAGATTTGCAAAAATATAGACTCATATGTTTGAGCATTGCCCTTACCAAGCTCCTTAACCAAGTTCAACATCAATCTCACTTTATGTACGGCACCGGCATTTGTTTAGGTAGTTTTTGCCATAAATACCCAAGTTGTAGATTAATATTATCTTGACAAAGTTCTACTCAATTCTGTTTCATTCTGATTGAATAAATAATCCCAAATTTTCAAAAACAGTTTGTAAAAGTACTTTTTTCCTTTAAAGCACTATGTGTACTGAAAAATTTTTCACCAGTATTAGCAACAGATTTGCTAACAGATTTCGATATATGGAATAGATTCGCTATAACCAGACTGGTTCCGAAAAAATTTTGTTTGTTGTCGATGTAAAAACGGGGTTTGTTCATATTTTTATCAATATGAGGTACTTGTAATTCTTTCTATGATGCAACACACAGTTAAAACATGTGTGGGGCTTTATTCATAACTATTTTTTCTCTCCTTTATTCCTAACTACTTTTTAATAACTGTAAAATAGAAATTTACTTATATTTTTTTCTAGGGGTAGATGCATTCTCTTCTTAAATTTAATAAATTACACATCCCTACCAGTCAAGAAATCTCAACTTTTTCTTTTCGGAATAGCCTTTTTTAAGCAAGTCCGCTTGTTGCAAATTAACACGTTTCCCCTAAAAGCTCCAGCAACAAAGCAATTATTACAGGACCTGAATAATTCCGATCGCGCATCAATAAATAAGCGATTATTTATACATCGCAACAAAAGAGAAAAGCGCGATATCGGAGGAAACAGAAGAGGAAGATATGTCAGGTCATATTAACGCGGGATTACGCTCGGCAAAAATCTGCCGAAAGAATATTTTATCCCCCCAAAAGTTCTGAATATTGTCACCCTAGCCGATATGCATTTATCGAACATAATGAATAGCGCTTCTGTGATGAGGACGGATTTTACTTTCAGAAGTAGCTGGCTCTCATTATTAATGTAGGCTTACTTTAATGCTTTCTAATAAAGTAACGCGGCAAAAATAAGCGTTGTTTATATTCAATTTGGGAAAGGCTGCAGCGAGAGAACTTGCCTGTTCAGGAACACAATGTTATTGGTTAGTAAAATTGTTTAAGGTGATACGTCTGTTCATTAATGGAAAAAGCTTTACTGGCTCTGCTCCATAACCTTTATTAAAAAAGAAAAAGTTATCAGCTTTGCTTATTGTTGTAAGATGATATAATTTCTTTTAAAGGTTTCATGAGATGTTTCGGAAGTTCTTTTCAAATTGCTTTCATATTTTTAAATTAAATATCCTTCTAGTTAATTTTATTGATTTTCTTTTTACTTCTGCATGGCTTTAGGATACTGTACCTCATATTATTTAACTGTGGGAAGACTCAATTTGAAAACTAAGGACTGTAATTTTATATTTTCGTTCGAATATAAAAGGACTTTAAATTTTAAACTGAAGATACAGTACAAACAGCGGGAAATAAGGTTTTGCTGCAAAATGAACTATAGCACTGAATTTTTTATTTCACTTTCTGTCTAGAAAAGTACGCATTTGTAACTGCTATGTAATTCAGAACTCCATTAAATGTGAAAAAGCATGTTCGTCATATTTCTTATTGGTGAAAATGAACGTCCAGTGAATATCCACAAAGAAATTACTTCTGTCTATCATAATGTTATGAATCGATAAAATGTACAGAAATGGCAACGCTCTTGCTCTGAAAATTAGAACCAGTATTATTGAAGACCGTTGAATAGTTAAGTCCCCGTACAGTTTGGAACCCTCAGTGATTCCCAATTATTTCTTTGTTTGTAGAAGCACTATGCAGAGCAAAAGTTCCAGGACGATAATGCAATCGAATGCGTATGATGGTATATGATTTCAACAATAGGTGGTGATAACCTTTTAGGACGGTAAGACAAAAGTTTAGAAAATGGCGACTCATCTTTCAAAAATTAAAGCATGTACCCAGAAGTAATTTGAAGGAACATTTTACCAAAGTTTTTTGAATAAGTATGCGTAATTCAGTATTTTCATTTCAAGAACGCCTTGTACATGGAAATAAAAAGGATTTTAGATTTAAATTTGAAAATTAAATTGGTCTTATATATTAAATCTAGTAAATTCGATATTTAAATTTGCAATTTTTTCTTCAGATATTTGTGATAACTTCTTATATTTAGAAGAGGATGTCACCAGCATCAGTATATTATTCCTCTCAGTTGATGTTGTTCTACTTGCCTTACAATCGTATTTGAATGATGGAACTACTGCATACAAACATAATTTCACTTTTATTCACTTAGCATTTCCTCTTCAAAATTCATACATATTTAGCACACTGAAACAAATTAAAAAATCTACATAACTTTATTTTCTTGTGAAATCAGCTACATTAATTTTTATTGTAGCCGAACGTTCGAAGACAGCTGAATATAAATACAGTTTGCTGCTACTGGAAATTTCAATAATTTACTAATTAAATTAAATTATATCTTACATTCGTTTGTAAATGAGGATTTAACTTATTCACTTCTGTACGTGAAGTGAATCCGTTGACACTTCTTCAACCACACTTCTGCACGTGATTAGTGTCGCATTTTAGTCGATGGTTGAATATTCAACTTTTCACGTTTAAAGATTCTAGATAACTAAGTTCTTTTATGTTCAGTATTTCTTATCCAATCGAGAATACTTGTCACTAAATTCAATTTGCTTTTTATGATTTCTTACAATTTTGAGATAAATTCAAAAATATCTGCATTTCACCAAATCTGATTCTGCAATTTGTTTTAATATGATACCTCACGATCCTTTCACTGTAGACATATATATATTTTATAGCTCTAATGCATGTTACACTGCTTGTAACATCCAGTAACCTGTATATTAGAAATGTATATTTAAAAGCTTTCACAAATAGTTTGTTTTACAAAATGCAACGAAACAAACTAATTTAAAAAAAAAAAACGGGAACAGCTGTCTAAGGAAGGAATCGCAGCTCAAATTAGGACATGCAGTTTCGCACAGATTTGAACTGGCATTATCGGTACAATACATTTTTATCACTCTTTATTGTCTATGCACCATACTGAATGGAATTATTGACATGTTTGACAATTTGATCTTTTGGAAGCTTTTAAAAAGTTTTCCCATTTTTTGTCTGATTTGCACCTTTTACTCCAGACCGTTAGACCGATGGTCAAGCAATAGGCCTGAATCCGGGAGGCCTGATAAGCCGATAGGTCTGAACCTTCAAACTTCAACCATATACCCTGTTCAGTGTCTTTATCCATTTTTCCATAGTTGGGCCCTGTACTGAACGCTATCAAGACACTTTAAACATTCAATTTTGCTAACTACAGTATTAACTCTTCTAGATTTCAGTTAAAATTTAATATATTTTTCGTTGAATTATCCAAGACCTATCCAAAGATGTGCTATTTTTTAATGTATTACGGATGGGGACATCGATGATAGTTCATAACAGACTCGTCCCCGTGTTGGACATGATATATTATTGAAATATTTCGCATTCTGCTGCAATTCTATGGCACATATGTGACGAAACATCAGTTGCATCAACTCGATGCGTCTTTCATGCCAGCTTTAAGTAGACCTTTTATGGACAGGGGGCAAGTAAATCGCTAAAAACTCACCCAGGACGCTGCGTTACTATACACCAAGTAGTAAAACTGTTTCAAAGTTTTTTTTCAATCAATTACAGTGCAAACGTGGTAAAGGGTTCGGAAAAGCAGAGATAATTCGATACTATAGACTGGGAGAGAAGTAGCAAGAACAATAAACGAAAAAAAAATCTCAATTAACAATCCTAGTACTGCAGAAAGTCAAAAAGTCTATAAAAAGAGAATGAAAGAGCTTCTAAAATATCATCTTATGAAGAAGAAAGTAACTATGTTTACATCTTTAGAAATGAAACTCAAAAGACAAAAGTCGTAAATTCAGTGTTAGAGATAGATATGTTTAGCACATGAACCCTGTTCAAATGCAGATAAGACGAAGTAAATTCTATATGTTACTTTGTTAATTAATTACTCTAAAATGGGAAGCTATAGCCTTCTTAAAACGATAGTGAACACTTGTCTTGTATTAATATTTTGTTATTTTACCAAATTTGATAAAATTTTCAATTAAACCTTGAACACTTCAGACCTTGAACTGTTTCATATGAGTACCTATTTTATACAAGTGGTTGTCCAAAAAGTTAAGCTTGCTCTTTTAAAAAAAGAAAAAAATCCATCTTATCCTAATTTTTTTACTAATTACATCGTGTTTTGATAATCCAGGAGCTGTTCTTAAAACAAAATAGTTTGATTTTTTGCATCTAAATATATATATATATATATAGTAAAATAGCTAAACTTGCAAATCAAGGAATCATTCAACAGCAGTTATGGTAGTCCAGTATATTCAATAAACATAGAAACGTATTCAAAAAAAGACATTAGTAGATATATCCAATAAATAGAATCCAAACAGAGATAAAATTGAAAAATGAAATGGAATTGTACATAAATATATATGTTACAGTGAAAACCCGATATCAGTCAAAATCCGAATTAACTAGGGAAAACGGGTTTTAACTGACAGCGTTAGGCAAAACCCGAATAACTAGAGAAAACTCGATTTATTCGGATTTTGACTGATTTGTTAGACAATAATTTTTACATCTATCAAAAATTATTGCATTATTTCAACGATATGTTATATGACAAGTTGTTGGTTTTTTAGTTCTCGCAAAAGGCCAGCGATAACATATTTTTGAGTTTTTGAGGGGGCCCCCTACAGCAGAGGCCGGACCCAGTGCTGTTTTTTTTTGGGGGGGGGTCTTGCAGAAGGCCATCGTTAGCATAATTTCGAGAAGGGAGAAAATAAGGATTCCGGTTCAACTCGCCCATCGATTTGATTTATAGCTGTTGGCACGGATGCAACTGACCCTCGTCTGTATTCATCACTTGTTATAACATTAAAGTTTTTTGTTTCTTATCTAACAACTGCAATTTTTCAAGAAATCTATTTTGCCAATTTTTAGTTCATAAAGCATTAACATTCCAGAATTCACTTCGTAAAACGGATTTTCCCGAGCTCTGTCAGTCAGAACGCGTTTTGCCTAATTAATTCGTTTTATGACTGATTTCGGGTTTTAACTGTAACGTATGTTTATATCTTCAGGCCAAAATTTATTAGCGTTCCCGTTTATAACAATTCTCCCCTATATTAATAAACTATTGTACTTAAATATCACGAGAATAATAATTTTATCCAAACACTCTAGAAAATTCTAAAACAGTACATGTATTTTCAAGTACGTGTAAGAAAAAAAGTCACTCCTTATTCTACGGATCCACAAAAGTGTGATAGTTTTCAGTTCGCTTTAAAACAAAATAATACATCATCTATAGCCTCAAATGTACTTAAGTCGAGCAAACCTTTGTGTGAACGCAATGAAAATTCACTGAGTAACTTATAATTAATAAAAGCCACGCTCTCGAAAAACCATTTCATCAAAAAATGCTGAAGCTAATTTGAAACGAAAGTATTTACTTTTTCGTTTGGCAACAGTCTCGCGATATGCGTAGTTGTTCTAACGGAGAAAAAAATATACGCTTGGAGCAATTATTTCGAGTGGCTCCTAAGCTTTTGTTTCATGTCACGTAGAGGAGAAGGTGCCACCTCATGTGTTGCGTCGTCGAACGCAATTTGAAGCATGTAACAGATCAATAAAATGCATCATAGCTTATTTCAATTAAGGTAGCTCTAAGAGCTTTTTATGTAACTCTCGCAATTTTTGGAACGATAAGCTTTTTCAAAACTTTAAGAATACAGTATATTTCCCTTCATAAATTTTTTATGTTTTCAGTTTGTAAATCATACAGTTTGAAAAGCAGCGCTAAATAATTAATTATATGTCGGATAATATTCTGGAATTAGTCGACACAGAAGCTTTTTGGGGGGTTTTTTTCAGTTTTTTTGCGTTTTGGCAAACCCACACGAGGGCCATTTGACTACAGGGGGAGTGCCTTGGTTGGAGGACTTTTTATAAGGTTTCTAACGCGTAGTCACGTTACATTTGGAGAAAACCGCCCAAAACCCCAGACAGATAGATTGACTGTTGCGCGTAAGCCAGAGCCCAGTCCCTTCACACTTTGGGCGTCTACCATGTTCAGTGTCTTATCCACTCGTTTCAACGCATCTCTTGACTCAAAAAACTGTTACCTAAACATTTAAAGTAGAGTGTATTTAAAAATTTGGCAAGTTTAAAAAACAATTACTGTATATTTTTTTATAATGATAATATTTAAAAATATATATATTTATCCTCAGATCACGTTGTTATATGCCAATGCGTTTGAAGACTGATTAGAAATCTTTCGACGTTTGTTTAGTGAAGGCAAAGCTACACGAAGGTTATTTGCCAAATAGGGAATGCCTTTAGCGGAAGACTGTCTAAGGGGGCTCTTTCTCGTAGTAACGTTGCATCTGAAGAGACCGTCCAAAACACCAAAAAGTTTTTAACAAATGGATTGCTCTGAAATTTTCATAAGCAAAATAATATTTAGCATTTGTTTAGTAGAAACTGCTCAAATGTACCAAATCTAGTTCGACGATAATCTGTATAATATGAATTCTAACGGAATAGTTGATAACAGCAGTTTCTGGTAAGGAAGGGATTACAATATTCCGACCTTCTTTCTCATTCTCGTGAGAATACAAATCGCTGAGTAAATCTCCTGGGAGAACACAAGATACTCCAAACGGAGCATTCTTAATCTGATTGATCTAACTACTCAGATAATTCAACTTTAAAATTCAATTGTAGGGAGAATTTTATGCAGTATATAGGAGTTACATTATACATGACATTGTATGTTAGCGAATTTTAGAGCACTAATACGTAGAGTAGTCTACCATTCAACAATTTGATGTCGCTAACTGTTTGGATGAATATATTCCTCTTTGTTAAAGATGTATTCACTACTAGATAGCTGTTTTTACTGCTTCAAGTCTTTTTAAGGAAAAGCTTTTTGAGAATCTCGGCCGCTCGATAAATTGCTTCAAACATGTTCTTAGGGATATAGAAAACAAACGAAACGCATAGAGTTTAGGTGCCAGTTATTGTTGTGCATGGTAAGTAAAACAAATATTAAAAATTGATCAACGTACAGCTTAGTTATTGCATGGATCCATGGGCGCTGGCAGCATAGGGCAGGGGGGCAATGGTGCCCCCCGGGATTTTTGTATGCAGTGTTTTCCCTTGCTTTTTTGCTCTTTCCAACATGGTAACCATACGTTGAAGTAGTCTTTGGCCCCCCTTTGCCCCCCCTGGGAAATATTCTGCCGGCGCCCATGCATGGATCTAAATTTCTCAAACAGTCATCCATTCTACGTCTACATTCGTTAATTTATTTTGCCATTAACCTCAACCATTTCAATATGACTTCTCATCCGAACCATTTTAAATAGAAGAATTGCTTAGTTTTTTTAATATACTTTTAATATTTCACTACATGATGTTTCATAAACTCCTTAGTAATTATCAAATGCTTTAACTAGATAGAAATAATTGTGTGTGACTTCAATAATATATCTTTAAACTCAGATTTAATCTCACCCTCTGTGCAATGATAACGATATAAGGAAGCATTTATCTGCCTAATTATTACATCTGACACCCGGGTTATTCCTTTCCTTTCGCACTCCAGGGTTTTACTGAGGATTAGATGAATGCCCGAATGTCCGCAGAAGAAATAAAGCAGCGTTACATTCCAAGCCTCTCTTTCTTTCTATAGGAGAATATTTTTTCCCGCAGTGTATTAATTCTGATCTCGTGATAGCTTGCGATTATTGCGGTGCCATTTCTTTTCACTGATAAATATACGAAGATATGTGATCGCTCGCGTATTTTTCCCTAGAGTTTGACAGTAAGTAAATAAAAGCTAATGTGATAAGCAAAAATATTTGTCAGTTATTTACTTTTTGAAAAGAAAATAGACCGTTGAGAAAAAATATTAATATTTCTTTTCCAAGAAAAGTCTTAAAACAGAAATTATACAATTGCATGATTACTAATAAATTAATAATAAAAATAATAAAACATTTTTAAGCCTTTAATGTACAGTTTACTTACCATGAGGACACAAAACTCTAACGTTTTGACTGTTGTCAGTCACGTAGAATAAATTTGATTTCTATAAAAATACTGGAGAGTGACATAGTTACACGATAACCCTTTACTTTTTCAGCGCGTCATTTTTCTTAAAAATTGTCGACTACTTGTAAAATCGTCAGGATTGTTTTTAACAGCACTAGCGTCTGTTGAAAACTGGAAGAATACGATGGAAGTACATTGATACAGAGAAACAACTGGATAGATAGCCCAATGCTCAAAAAAAGGGCGGGAAACGGTTGCGCATAAAAGGGTTAAATGTCTGCTGTGGAAACATCTTAAGATGATTCGTCTATGTTCTATGCGAAAGATTTCGTTCTTCAAAACGTTTTACTTTCAAAGACGTCTTGCTCAGTAATATTTTAAGTTTCTCATTGCTCATTAAAAATTACTGCTAAATCACCAATTAAAAGCATCTACCAATAGAATGCATGAGTATATCATGACTAATTGTTGAACTGATTGTGGATACTTGTGAAACTAATTTATTTAAACCCTTATGGCTCCTAGTGTACCTCTGAGAGCTACCGAGATACACTAGGAACCATAGCGCGGCGTTCCACTTCAAGTGTGCCTTTCAAGTCTGTCACTCAAAAATTTACAAGTAAAAGCATGACGGGAATAAGTTAGAGTTGCCGGTGGATATTCAGACTTAAAAGTTGGGATGTGAAGGGTCAAATTGGCATTTTTATGATCATGTAAATAATCATGTCATATCATGTAAATAAAAATGTAGGCATTAGTTCAGGACTTGAATTCAGGATTATAAAATTATATCTTCCGATAAAAGTACAATTCGAACTACATGTTTCCATTTGTGATATTTGCTTTAGATTTAAACTAATTGGTGTTTGCTGAAAAATCATCGAATATATCCTTAGAGTTTGTTGTTGTAAGGTTCTATTTCTTTCCTTCTCTATCCCCCCCCTTTTTTTTATTTCATTATTTTATTTATTTTGTTGTTATTGTGTGTGTTTTCTGTACTGACTTTATATTTACTATAACTATTAAAAAAGGGGTGTCCTTAAATATATATATATAATTTTTATTTACCCTCCTCCTCCTTTATCCTCCCTGGTTTCTTGCTTTATTTCTTCTTCCGGTTGGCATTCTGCTCTTGCTGAAGGTTGAATATTTTTCGGCCGAAACTCGTGTGCAGACTGATAAGTACCTGTTATATGTGTTATTTCACAAAATTTTAAATATTTCTTATCCTTAGAGTTTATTTTTTCTCTTTATTTTCAGTTATTTTCCTATTACCTGATGCATACTATGTTGATGATTTTAAAAATTCATAATTTTCAAATAAAGAGCTTTACTCTTTTGGATCTCCCAATCGTGCGCAAATACTTTAAAGCGAATTCCACAGTAGATACTTAGAACAAAGCATTTGTTTCAATTTTCGTCTGCTTACTTCATTACTTCCTAACAGTTCTTGAAAACATCCATACCCCACAAATAGTCTGTATATGATATTTTGTACATACCGGCATTCTTAGGATACGAAGAAAATATTTCGGTTTACAGCAACCAAAAGAAGAAAACTAATTCTCTTCTAGCCTTACAACTAATGGAACAATTTTCTTCACATACTTACCTCGTAGCTACATAACTGTGAAAGATCAAACCGAGACACAAGTTCTGGCATTACCTTTGTTGTATTCGCTAAAAGGCGAGGAGAAGATAGCAAAGAAGTTCGAAGGAAGAAAAGCTTATTTATTTAAGAAGCATCTTTTCAATTATTGGCAGCAATGCGCCAGAAAAGTTGCCTGGGATATGGGGAAAATGTGTTTAGTATTTGTTTACCGTGACATCAACAAGTTAGTCAAAAAGGTTTATTTATTCGATTTCCAGATTTAACTTACGAACGAGAAAATATTCGCTTTTCGAAAAAAGAAGTGATTGTGAATGTATTTGTAGAATAAAAGTGGGATGCTTACAAAAGGTATGTAGCTTTGATACAACTTAACGTTGAACGTAAATTTCTTATTGGTAAAACTGTAGATTTTATTTTAAGAAATTCTCTCGCAGATAAATATACAAATGCACATCAGAATACATGTAATGTAACCTAAACTATAATAAATATTGAAGTCCGATTTAAAAGATATTTGGTATGTAGAATGTATTTTCAATACTTCTTTGATTGGTATATCGTACGGTTGTGCATTTGTGCATCAACAATAACGCTTTTAAAACATACCCGTTCTCAGATATAGTTTTGCACACTTTCTAAAAGCGTAGTATAACTTTACCGAGATTACTTTTATCGTAAAATAATAATATTTAATAGCTGGATTCTCACATTTTTTTCTATCAAATGTACTTTTTGTCAAACTTTCAGAAAAATAATCTCTTCACAATTTCTACATTCAAGAGTGTTTTTACTGTGTAATGCTATATTATGTAATTTTTCGCGTACAAACACTTCAAATGTTATTTTCTTCTTTAGATTTTTTCTTATTTCTATAAGTTGGTTGACATAGAATATTTATCTGCAAGCAAATTTAAGAAAATCAATATTTATTCATAAAAAGGAGTACCAGAATGTTCACCTTCCAAATCCATAAATTAAAGCTCCATGATAAGGAAGCAAAGTAAAATGAAATGCTTGAAATATTGGTAACTTTATTAATGTAAACATTCATTGAACAAGTTACAAATACTCCAGTCATGCACTTACTGTATCTCAAAAGTGTCACTTTTTGCATCATATTCAAGGGTCTTTAGTTTATAGGTGTGCAAGATGGCCATTTTAAATGCAAAAAAAAAAAAAAAAAAAAATCATAACAGCCGTAGAATATTTGTTCTATCAACCCACAGGCAAAAGTTTAGTGTATTCTCATTTCAGTAAATGTTCATCGTAAAAAGGTTCCTTTACACAGGCGCGTAGCCAGGAAAATTTTTCGGGGGGGGGGGGATATGCGCCTGGAAATTTTTTTTCGGGGGGGATATGAACTTATATGTGTATAAATAGACGAAATTTCATCACTAATCCAAACATTTCGGGGGGGATATATCCCGATATCCCCCCTGGCTACGCCCCTGCCTTTACATATTAAAACAACACATCAGTTTTGAAAATTCAGTAGAAACACACTGTTTTCGTATCAAATTGTAATTCATTTTGTCTAATTACAAATTTTTATAAAACTGTAATAAATAATCAATGAGTTGTAAGCCACATATAAATCGATCCTCTAATACCAAAGTCACACCATTCGTCCAAGTGCGCAGGAGTCCTACATTGCTCATTCCAGCACAAAACGCACAACGACGAATCCTCAATGTTAAAACGGTGAAGGTGGGCTCGGAGGCAATCGTGATCAGCCAATAGTCAAAAAATTGCAGTCAGGGCAGAGCGAGGACAATCTGGATCGCAGTGGGATCCAGAGTCGCCAAGGACACTCCGAGGTTTAGAATGTGAGGTCTGGACAGCCGCCACACAGAAGGAATGTCTGAAGACCCTCTTTATTTCAAGTCTTGCAGAATGAAATGGTAAATTCCTCACAAATTTCTGAATGATGTTGCACTCCCTCTTTGGCAAGGAATCCGTTTTTCGTTACCCTTGACATCGCAGTATGAGGGTAATGAAATTATTGTGTTTTGGTGAACATAATTGTGCTTTAGTTCAACTGTAAAAAAATATTGGAGAGCTCGAACTCTAATGACCTGAAGGACGAAAGGCTGGCATTTGCTAGATAAATACCAAAGATAATTAAATTAAAACAGAAGGTACAAATAATGTTTGTACTGAAAAATATTTTGATCTCAGTTACAAATTAATAAATCATACTTTATAGAATTAAAATGAAACATACATGCATTTTGATTTTACTCTTGTCTAAGAGTCCAAAACCCACCAAAATAAATGTTGGCTACATTCCTACTGTTATTTCTGAAGTGCTAGTTTAATACATTGAAACACATGTTTTAAGTTAACATACTTTAGATTATCCACCTTTGTGTAGTTTCCAATTACATTTTGTAAATTTGAAACTGATAATTGGCCAAAGTAATTCATTTTTTTCGTGAAACAGTGAAAAGTTTGCATTCCGGAAAGCTTATGAATAAATACATAATGATGCTTTAGATTGAAAATCACAAACCTGAAACAAAAATAAGTAACTAGATAACCTCTGTATAAAAATAAAATAATTTATACAAAAATAGAAAAGTGTTAAGCAACAAATGTAAATCGAAACAACTCTGAGTTAGGAATTTACTTTGCATAAAATCGGATTACATTACTTTTAGATTGTACTACACTCCGTTATTGACCATATACACAGAAATCGGCAGGTAGATAGAGATAATTTGTTCTATACTTACAAACTTTTAATTCAAAATAAAATTAAAATAATATTAAAATGTTAATGCAATTATGTTCAGTAATGTTGCATTTCTATAAAGAGTTTTTTACGTTAATTTAAAGTTCTATTTAGCTACATTTCATAGCTTGAGGTTGAAAAATCATTACTTTATGTGACTGTTTATGTTTTGGAAAAGTATATATCTAAGCGTTCGACTGATTAAGAACTAATTTATTCACTTAACTTCCAGCCTGTTTTAAGAGTTACACATTCATTAACATAATGAATGAATAATAAATTTAAAATACTCAAATACAAATTATTTAACGTATCACGAGAAAACATATGCTTGCATTATTTCTTTCATGAAATATAATTTTTGAAACAAATGCGTTCACAGAAACAAAATCAAACAGAAGCAAACTGAACACTGTACAGTTTAAAAGACAAAAGTTTACAATATTTATTCCTTCCTGGACCTGAAACGAAAGCTAAACTGAATAAGATCATTCTATTACACAGAAAATGAATGGAGAATTTGTTTCGTATCTTCTCTGTGTGTAGTTATATAGTTGACAAAAGCCAAGCACTGACTTCTTGCATCATATTTTCCGAACTCAATAAAAGATAAGAGAAAGAACAGCACACCACACAGCAAAAGTTTATTTACTTAAGCGGATTTTCAATTATTGCTACCAGCAGTTGTAAAAGTTACAGCGAAAATGAGGTAAAAGAAATTTTCTCGTCTCGCTGAAGCCAGCAAGATATTTCTGAAACGTAGATTTTCTTCCCGGAAAGAGAATAACATATTTGTAAGAGAATTTTCTTTGAACTTTGTAAAAGGAAAGACTGGAAAATATTCCGAATAATGGTCTGGAATTAACGCATGAGTAAATATCTAAAAATTAATTCGTAAAATCAGAAAATCAAAAATAAATCAATGTGCCAGTTACATAATGGTTTATGTAACTAGCACATTGAAAATGCTTGTTACAATTTTTGTGCAATAACAACTACCAATAAACTTACAACATAATAAGCATGCAATAAAAGTCAAACAAAAATGAAATTATTTAAAATCTGAAAATCAGTATCTATTACAGAATATTTAAAACAAGTACCAGTTCTACTCAAAGTATAGTTTAAGGGGTCTTGTGCCCTTTAAAAATGGTGAAAATTGGAAAATATTCTTTTATGTTTACGATCCTATATTTACAAAAATAATTTATGTACATGTAATAAATTAAGTATATCAATACAATGTCCTTTTATGTGTACATTAATATCATCAAAAGCTTTCTAAGTTACGAAGAATTAATTTATTAACTGATTAAAAGCAATTACTTTTGATATTTGGTTCACTGTGCGCAGCCTAATGCACATAAAAATCCTTTTACACACTCAATTATTTTTTATACACTCTGTTTTAATCTGTTAGTTAATTTAAATTCCCCAATAAACTTGGAAAACTTTTGAAGACATTGATGTAAACAGAAAAGATCATTGTATTGATATGCAAAATTTCTTACATGTAGATAAATTATTTATGTAAGTATGTAATATATACATGAAAACTGTCAAGTAAGTGTACATGAAAACGATTTTTCGATTTTCATCATTTTAAAGGTTATAAGACCCCTTAAGCCTTGAATTTTTTTTCCAAACTTCTTATTCTATAATAAGATTTCAGCCGTGTTTAACGAAAGTCCTAAATGATGAAACCAGTGATTCGTGACAAAATGTTCTGAACTAGAATGAATTCAAAAATATGACTCACTTTAAAAAAAAGTCTTCTTCTTTTTTGCTAAACATTTATTATGCATTTTAAACGTTGATGAGAAATGTGAAAGAAACACCATAATTTTAAACTGAACACCTAATCTAACCCACATATTTCTAAAATTGGCAATTCGTTGTAATTTTTCATGAAGAATAGTCTCTGAATTTCGCTTTTCATATCTGTTTTTGATATTATCCATTTTCTTGTTGACGGAAGCGTCATTATCTCCCCCACACTCCTTAAAACCGCGTACATTTCCCTTGTTTATTCCTGTTCTAAAAGATGACATCCCTAATTCGTGATAAACTTTAAAAGCTTTTTCATTTGTTTCATAAGAAGAACGTGTCCCTGCTCTTGAGGCAAATGTTTGAGAGCTCGATGTATTATTTTTTCTTCCGCTCTTCTTTTTCGTCATTCGTGTTTCTTCTAAGATGCTGGATCGTAAAAATCTGCGGGAAGCGCCAAGGAGCTGCTAGCGTCGTGAGCAGTTTACAAACAAGAGAAGCCGCTCGCAAAGTGGTTTTTTTGTTGTTGTTTGTCTGACTGTTTACTTTGACAACGCGCCTGTTATCGGCGTTGCTTTTCGAAGCGTTGAAAACAGAAGCACTGAAATTAGTTCCAGTACTCTTTTCGTAACTGTCCTTGTTGACTTAAGTTTGTCTTTGTCAACGTCTTTGTAGCTATCGGCAAAACGAACTACACATATCTCGTCAAATTAGAATATGAATTTATTAATATGCATGTAAAATTATATTAGCTGAAGGATCAATATTCATTATCTTGTTCTTAATTTTTCATATTACTGGATCAAAACAATCAACGATTTCTTGAATTCTCACAGCAGCTATCTTTAAGAAAGCTAGTATTTTTCATTAATTTTGGAAGGTAATAGAAATGCAAGAAAATACTCATAATGATAAAATATCGTTTAACAGCAGTTAAGTATCTTTAGAGGAGTTAATGTGATACACAGAAATGCATTTTTTCTCTATTTTTAGCAGTTGATTCATTTTTTAGATAAAATTAATAAATAACTTTGAAATGGCATATATAAATATAAAACAGTGCAGATAAGTTTGGATGGTACGGCTAAAACAAAAAAAGCGGACCTTCGTACCACCCGAAACGGGGCGTACTGTTTTATTTTAATTATTGTATGTTATTCAAAAAGTTCTTTATGATGTTTAACCATTTATAGTACTTTTTGCGTTCTTATTACGTATTAGCTCTTGAAGTTCCGTTCGTGAAAGACTGAAATGATAAAACCTTACTCTCTAATTTGTCTTTCTTACTAGTTCTAAGTCAGCACAAAATATTTCTTTTTCTAAAAGTTTACACATCTTAATTTTATAGATCCTTAGATGTTTTTAAAATGGCGTCATCGCAGTCGGCAAATTCGTTATAAAAATTTTAACGATTACAATAAACAAAAGCACAGTTTTGCACACGTGTTTGAGTTGAAAATATGCATTGTCTAAAGCTTTGCACTTTATTCTGTATGTTTTGGAAGATTTCTAATTCAATACTACCTTTTCATCTCGGTTTTTATTATAATGCTTTTTGTTCTTGACTAATGCATCATTACTACATCTCCGCGCCCCCTACTCGCCATTTTTCTTTTAAAGCGCTGCACGTTATTTTTATATTTTTCTTGTTTTCAAAGATGACATCCCTAATTTATGATAAATTTTAAAAGCCTTTTCATTTGTGTTTCATAAAAAAGAACGCGTCTATTCTCCTCTTTTCTTCCTTTTTTTTTTGGGAGGGGGGGGGGGGAAGACTCATTTTTCTTCTGAGAATGTAAGAACGTGAAAATCTCGAGAAAGCTTAAGGAAGCTGCGCGCGTTGTTGAGCAGTTTACAAATAAAGGCGATGCTCACAAAGTGGCTTTTTGTTTACTTTAGCGAGCCTTCTATTATCAACGCAGATTTTCTGTGTAAGCATTGAAACGGGTGCATTGAAATTAGTTCCCGCCAATTTCGGAGCTGTTTCACTTGAATTAAATCTCTTCTTGTTTGCAGCTACTGCTGGTATGTGCCATATCTTAAAAATGATTTTTATTTTATCAAATAATAGTGCGTGTGCATGCGTGTATGTGTGTCTATATATATATCTATTATATAAACATATGTGTGTGTGTAACCGGCAAAGTATGAGACCCCAGCTTTCTCTAAAATGC
Source organism: Cheiracanthium punctorium (assembly GCA_038373885.1). NCBI lineage: Eukaryota > Metazoa > Arthropoda > Arachnida > Araneae > Cheiracanthiidae > Cheiracanthium > Cheiracanthium punctorium. The sequence continues at coordinate 314,382 of JAWZYV010015947.1, read as the reverse complement.
TTAGCCACTGTATATAATGTCGGACGATTTTAGGCAGAGTATGAAATATGAGAATTATTACATACTTTCAATGGGTATTGTATATAATAACTAAAAATTCTATAAAATGACAAATGCTATTAGGCAAAGTATGAAAAAAGATCCTGATTAGGCTATTATATAAATGGCATGCATTCCTCAAAAATACACATGTTATTCCGAAAAATAAAGAGTGTCATTAAAAACATTTATTCAAAATACATAACGAAAAAGGAAGTCGTACAAAATAAAATTTATGCCTTTCTTATTTAGGGAAACAAAATTTTCATATAAAAAATGAAAAATAAACCTACTTGCTGCAATATGGTAGGCTTGAATGACATTTTGAATTACAAATGCCTAGGGATTTTATTGAAAGCCAGATTTCAAACTTTGCCGGTAACACATACGCACACAGGCACACAAATATATATCTAATATATAAAATTCTCCTGTCCCAGTGTTAGTCACCTAACTCCTCCGAAACCACTCGACCAATTTTAATGAAATTTTCTATGTATATTCGTTAGGTCATAGAATAGGTTTTTAACTATGTCTCATACCCCTAAGTCATAAGGGCGGTCCACCCCAAAATGTTTAGCCACCGAGTGCTATTCATTTCAATCAGGATTTCTGTGTAGACATTAGCGTCTCGAATCACTTTTCAAATGTGTTTGCCAGATAATGTGGAGAGGGGGGGGGGTTAATAAAATGTTGAAAGTCGCACAAGGTTTGCAATTTTTGATAATTGATCGCTAAATGTGGTGCCAAAACGCGACAATTTATTATAAATATATTTCGCGTATAGTTAGAAAACGCCTGGCGTATATTGTAAAAGAGTTTTATTAGGCGATTTTAATATAGATTTTTATTCCGAAGAAGTTCTCTGTGGAACAAGAAAGGAAAACACTGTACACTCATGGATTATGATTCCCATTTCATGTCTTTGCGGCATAGTATGAATATGTCTATAGGACGAATATGCCTGGCGAAGATTGTAAAACAGTTTCAGTAGGCGACTTTAAGATAGATTTCGATTCCAAAGATGCGTTTTATGGTACAAGAAAGAGTTGATTCCTATTTTAACATCCCCACTCTCGCCAACCTAAAAAATCCCCGTACTTTGGCGAGCTTTGCAGACTTGGGTCTCTGGGAGTTATGCACAAGTTTTAACGGTACTTACGTATTATCCCGGCGGTCCGGCAAGACAAGCAATTTTTAACCAAGATAAATGCCGGGCACATGAAATTGTTGATGGTTTGGAATACGATTGTACGATACGGTAAGTACCGTTTCAACGCTCCCAAAAGAACCAGATGAAAACTAAAGTAAACAAACTAGCGATAAACGCACCAGTTAAGGAATCTGAAGACACTTAATTATTAAAACTACATTAATTGGGAATTCAAAATAAATAAAAATGTAACGACATGCTTTACTTACATGTTGTTCCAAATCGCCATTTTATTTCTAAATTACGATTGCCACATTAATGCAAAAAATCGTCATGGTAACTGCATATGTTTAATGATCACCACCTTGGCGAGAGTCGAGGCGTTAAAGTAGGAACCAACCCAAGAAAGACAAACCGGTACATTCATGGATTATGATGCACATTCGAAACAATATATAAAACGATGAAGTATATTTGTAATATACTTGGAGAAGATTGTAAAATAGTATTAGTAGGCGATTTTAAGATAGATTTCGATTCCAAAGATGGGTTTTACGAAACAAGCAAGAAAAATACAGCACAGTCATAAATAATGATACACTTTTGAAACTTAATGGAATAAGTAAGAAAAATAGGGGCAACGTATAACTAATGATACGATTTTAATATATAGCACTATAGTGTGTATTTAAAACATGAAAGTGTTTCAGATTTTCATCCTTTTTTCTTTACGAACATGTACTCTGTAAGGAAAGTATGGTAATCATGAAAAAAATTCGACTTCGAGATTTTGATGTATTAACACGTTTTGAGGTCTTCTGAATTGATTTATGCTATTTTTACGAGATGTATGTTTGTATGTGTGTGTGTGTGTGTGTGTGTGTGTGTGTGTGTGTGTGTGTGTGTGTGTGTGTGTGTGTGTGTGTGTGTTTGTGTGTATGTGAGTGAACACGATAGCTCCTAAACGGGGCATTCGATTGAGCTCAAATTGGGTATATGTGTTCTAAACCACCATCGTAAGACCGACATTGATTTTGATGTGTATAGAACTTATAGTTTTTCTACTGGGCTACTACAAAGATTTCTTTTACATTATGGCTTATGGGGGGGAAATTCTTGAAAGTGCTCTAGCGTTTAAACGGTACATTCGATTGAACTCATATTGGGTATATCTAATAAATAAAATTCTCATGTCACAGTGTTAGTTACCATACTCCTCCAAAACGGGTCGACCGATTTTAAAGAATTTTTATATGTATATTCGTTAGGTCTGCGAATATGATTTTGTCTCATACCCCTAAGTCACAAGGGCGGTCCACCTCAAAATTTTTAGCACCAGAGTGCTAATAAGTTCAATCAGGATTTTTGTCTAGGCATTAGTGTGGTGGAGTGAAAACAGCAGTAAAATATAATTTTGATACTGTTTCCATAAAAATACCACACAAGTGGACAATAAATTACAAGAGGCGCCAGGCAATGGACAGTCTGGACACTATAGAACAATGAACTGTCAACGTTAAAATATTTATGGCCGAAAATGATATGCAAATTTGGCGGGGTATATTACCCCGATGTCCCACCTACATGTCCGGGATTCGATGAGGGGATGCATTAATTCCCCGATGCGAACAAATCAGAAACTCCAGCCAATGATGTAAGAGGGGAAAAAAAAAGAAACAGCCCCGTGGGAGAAAAAAAAGACGACAGGACGAGTGTGCTCCAGAAGAGAAGAAGAGAAAGAGTTTGGAGAAGGTGTGTGACAAGAAAGGACGAAAGGGCTTAAAAATCAGTGTGTGCTTCTAATCAGTGTGATGAAGTTGTGTTCAAAAAAAAAAAAAAAAAGGAATCGGTGTTGCTTGGTGATGGCTTAAGAGAAAGAAAGCGGTCCCAATAGTGCACGCATCGATCGTGCCCTGTGTAAAGATGGCTACCTCATCATAATGGTGAATATCCAAACTATTTATTTCCTAATGGTGTTTCAAACCTTTTGTGGATACCCCTTATCCTCCAAAACCACATCTCCCCAGACACTTTATGATTTTAAAATTGTTTCAATATCGTCTTTTAATTAATATTATTCGAATGACTAAGAATAAATGGAATTTATTTGCAGTTCATATAGTCTTTAGTTTTTTTAGTGTTTAGGTGTATGTCAATCATTTTCCTTTTTTCAGCGTAATCCTAGGAGTACTTGCCAGGCAGGTTATGCGCGGCACAGTCCCACCGTACGATCATCTTTGGCCTAAGTTTAATCATAACAAAACTAAAGCCACCACAATTAGCGCATCTCGAGTCCCTTTTCAAATGTGTTGCGTGGGGGCGTTAGTAAAAGTTGAGGGAGGGGGCGTTAATAAAAGTTGAAAGTCGCACAAGGATTTGCAATTTTTGATAATGGATCGCTAAATGGGGAGCCAAAACGTGACAATTTATTATAAATATATTTCGAGTATAGTTAGAAAACGCCTGGCGTATATTGTAACACAGTTTTATTAGGCGACTTTAATATTGATTTCTATTCTGAAGAAGTGATTTGTGGAACAAGAAAGGAAAACACTGTACACTCATGGATTATGATTCCCATTTCATGTCTTTGCGGTATAGTATGAATATGCCTATAGGACGAATATGCCTGGCGAAGATTGTAAAACAGTTTCAGTAGGCGATTTTAAGATAGATTTCGATTCCAAAGATGTGTTTTATGGTACAAGGAAGAGTTGATTCCTATTTTAACGCCTCCCACTCTCGCCAACCTAAAAAATCCCCGTACTTTGGCGAGCTTTGCAGTCATGGGTCTCTGGGAGTAATGCACAAGTTTCAACGGTACTTACGTATTATCCCGGCGGTCCTCCAAGACAAGCAATTTTCACCAAGATAAATGCCGGGCACATGAAATTGTTGATGGTTTGGAATACGATTGGCAATAGTTTGCCAGCAAATTTGACGAAAAAGTAGTTTGGCGGAAGTGACTGCCGGCATAATACGTACGTACCGTTTCGGCACTCCCAAAAGAACCAGATGAAAACTAAAGTAAACAAATTAGCGATAAACGCACCAGTTAAGGAATTTGAAGACACTTTATTATTACAACTACATTAATTGGCAATCCAAAATAAATAAAAATGTAACGGCATTCTGTGCTTACATGTTGTTCCAAATCGCCATTTTAATTCTAAATTATGATTGCCACATAAATGCAAAAAATTGTCATTGTAACTGCATATATTTAATGATCGTCACCTTGGCGAGAGTAGAGGCGTTAAAGAAGTAATCAACCCAAGAAAGACATACATGGTATACGCATGTATTATGATGCGCATTCGAAACAATATATAGAACGATGAAGTGTAGTTGTAATATACTTGGCGAATATTGTAAAATAGTTTTAGTAGACGATTTTAAGATAGATTTCGTTTCCAAAGATGGGTTTTACGAAACAAGAAAAAAAATACAGCACAGTCATGAATAATATACACTTTCCAACTTAATGGAATATGAGAGAAAAATAGGGACGACGCATAAATTATGATACGATTTTAATATATAGCGCTATAGTGCGTATTTAAAATCTGAAAATGTTTCAGACTTTCATCCTTTTATTATTATTTTTTTTGGACAAATTTTTTTATGGAATGACTATGAATAAGTCTCAAGGCCAAACTATGTTTGTTTGTGGCTTAGATTTGAGCACGCCATGTTTTTCACACGGACAATTATACGTGGCATGATCTCGATATATAAATGTAAAGAATAAATTACAATGAATTAAAAATATAAATGTTTGGTATTGTGTTATTTTTATATTCCAGCATTGTTCACAGCGCTCCATGCCTCTTCCACTCATATACCACATCCTCACACACTTACAATAAGTTAGTCATTTCTTTCTACTAAAATAATTCTAGGAATAATTTATATGGCAAAACAACGTTTGCCGGGTCAGCTAGTATATATATATGTATATATATAAAGAGAGAGAGAGAGAGAGAGAGAGATTTATATCAGGGGTACAAATAATATCCTAATGTTTAGTGGCATCAAACTTTTCTTATCTTACAAAATTTTAATCGCACTTAATAATAATTTCATAATTTTAATCTAGATTTTAATCGCACGTACCGATATTTGGTCACACCGTGTGCGACTGTGCAACCTCTTATTTTCATGCCTGATATATACACATATACATATAGTATATATAGAAGATGTCTCAAAAGGTTATTGCCAAACTTGACATGCTTGTCTGTCATACTTTGACACACAAGATTTAAACAGGAACTTGAGTCCTGAAATGCAAACTGCAACAACCAGAGGGCGATGTTCACAGGCTTATGAAAGCGTGATCATTTTAGCTTAGGACGTTGCCGCAGAGTTGTCTCATCTGTTTGCTAACTAAGAATTGGCCGATATGCATCACGTGTATGGTGCTGCAGATGGGAATAGACGAGCGGCGGTTCGGATGTGCCTGAGCAGCCGTATAGAGAATAAGGAGAAATGATGTCAAAAGATGTGTGAGTTTTATTAGTATGACTTTCCATCCGCGGCACAATACACGCAGTGATATAGTCGAAGGTGGACGCGGGGGTACAACGTTCCCCTACCTTTTCATTTCAGCCCATACGTCCCCCCACTTTTTATTCTCAAGGGGGATGCTCATTTTCTAGGTTTTTTTTAAACTCTTCGAAGAAATTGAATTTTTTGTTTAGTTCGCGAGAGCACGAAAATCGTCATAGAAAAAGGAAACTTTTAGACTGCTTGAATGAAAATAATTAAGAGAATGGGGGGGAGGGATGGATTAAAAAACGAACATAACAAACCAAGGGAGAATTCGGAAAAGATAACTGCAAAAAAATGGTCCGTGCGCACACTGAAAATGTGCGAACGGGATGATATAAGCAGCACCTAACCTCTACCGCGACTCTATCCGCTTCTGTTCTCAGAGAGCGGTTCAAAAGGGCATTTCTCCAATCGCACGTGCGATCCAGGAAATACTGCGCCGTAGTAACCTACAATACAGTGCGTTAACTGTGATAAGCGTATTTAGTAATAGTCGGGATGAGAGAAATCTTTCATTTTAAATTCATAATAATTTAGAAGAGTACTTTATATATATATTTTAATTAATTTGTTAATGTGTTTATTTGTACTTTTCCTTTGGAGGTTTACGTGCTCATGCTCTCAAATGGAGGAGCCACCACTGAAAAGTAATTAAGATGTAAAAGGATTTCGAAGGTCTTTTATTTATGTTTTTTGTTTTTGAAATGAAAGCATAGTCAGAAAACTGAAAAAGATTTAATACGCAAAATTTATCTAGGTATATTTTTATTTATTTATGAACATAAACGATACATTAATTGATAAAAATCAAGGTTATTTAAAGTTGTAGGTTTTTAAAAGAGTTATCAGGATTAAAAGTATTTGTGAAACACTATGCAATAAGCACTCTAGACCAAGACCATGTATAAAAATAAAGGTTTTTTATTTTAAACTCATTAAAGTAATAATTAATACGAAGTAATTTATAAAATAGCTACAAAACTGTCCCTGCCTTTGCTTGGACTGATAACCTATAAATAACTTAAATAGATTTTCATAATTTAAATGGGCGAAAATTCCCGTCGTGAAAAACTAATTCTATTATCTCAGTGCCTAATGCTTCAACCATTCTACTAAATTGTTTTAGCAAACTAACTGATATCAACAACTGTACTCGAGGATTTGTCTCCATATATTTTCCGATTTTGATGGTAAAAAAAAGCTCTCTCGCATTTGCTGATATAACCATTAGTCACGCATAAATATTGCAAAGCCACACTGCATTTCCAGATCAATGTTTCACTTAACCAATTAGGAGAAGCATCTCCCAATCATTAAGGTCCTTCCCGTCAGTCTCACGTAAAGCTGCGGTGCGGAAATTCCGTGAGGTGTATAAACAATCAATCCATTAATTTATAAGCGAAATTCATGGTAGGGGTAGGGGTGGGGGGTTAATACATTAAATCTGAAACCTTAATGGACGCTAATCTAAATGATATTTTTTCCCTTACTTTAAGAGTCTAATTTCAGATTTATTAAACAACATTGATTTAGCAATACCAAGGGACTGATAAACATGGTCTTAATCTAGAAGAATTTTTCCAATCAAGGATACTTCCACGGTGGCATAGAAATAGTAGCGATATTAATAGCACTAAAACACCAAGTGGCATAATAGCATGACAAGTAGTAACGTTTTGCATAAGTATTTAGGCTTCTTATAATACAAAATTTTAGTTAACAAAAAGCATGATTCAGATAATAACTCATATTTTTATTCATCGTACGTACAAAAAAAATTATTGAAATGATAGTAAATATACAATAGCAAGCAAAATTACCGTCTATTTGATACCGTTCTTTGTGCCAAGAAATGAACTCTTCTTAATATCAAACATACTTTATTCAAATAAGCAATTCTAATCCCCCCCCGTTTCTTTTTAAAGACTAAAATTTTTCCCATTAAGTCTTGAGTGATTATTTAAGTTTTTTATCATGTCTTCGAGTTTTAGCTCGGCAGTCTCGAGAACTCCATAAAAAAGGTATGAAAAATGACATTATTGGACTAACATAGGAAATCAGAAAATAATTCTTAAAACTAAGTACAAAAGAAAGCCTTATAATCTTTTAACACTTTTATAAGACACTCGAATTTTTTAATGTCTTAACCAGTAATAACCCCGTGAGATTAATGGAACACCTGTTCTTAAACAAACAATATTCTGCAAAATAGGTAACGCTTCAGGCAAAATAGCTGCGCGATTGATCTGAGCTGAAGAATTTTTATGATGGAAGTTTCATAAGTTATGTAGGTTTATCGTTTGCACCTTGTGAAGAAAATCTTTCAAACTTCTGAATCTTTGAAGCAATTTTTCAAGAACAACCTTGAACCGAGAGTTCCCTTTAATCGGAGCTGAACAGCGGGAAAAGATTCAGTGAGATCTCGACAGTCCTGGTAAAATTAAATTTTGTGTAAGAAAAGGTTTATTTGTATTTTCTGATATATATTCCCGACTAGAAAGCAGTGTCACTTAATGTTTTCCCTCTACTATACATACTCTACAACATTACTATTCAAAGTGAGTAATAACACATTCAGTTAAGACTCTAAAAGAAAAACAGCAAAAACTCGCAACCCTCCACTTTTATTTTGTCAAAAATTGTTCCTACTGATAAACTTTTTTTTCGTACAATTAATAGATTATCAGATGCGCGGTCTTCACTTCTGGTATCACTTTGGAACAGCGGCTTCTAACCAGGATGATTACCCTCAAAGGGGTAAAATGGGATTTTCGGAGGGATAAAGACAAGTACAAGGGTTTGGATCATCCTTCAGTCACATAATAAAATTATTAACAGAATTATGTGTATCAATCATGCACACTAATCATGGATTTTCGATAATGGTTACTATGAAAACAAAAGCAAACAACTGATTGAACTTGGAGCCTTGGAGCACGACTTACGATGTGCACTGTCCGATACTGCCCCGAATATTAAACACATTATTAAAATTAAACAATATCAGCCGTCTCGTTGACTATTTCGTCGTGTAACAACAAATTGCTTGTGAAAACTAATGTCCTTTATTCGGAGATTACAATTAATTTAAAGTGTTATTTACTTTTCGTAATAGAAAGAAAAATTGCTGTTGCTAATTTGTTTTCTCGATTAAACTTTTTTTGGATATTTTCTAATATCAAACTCGCTTTATGGATTATAGCCTCAAAAAGATTCTTAATGGCTGCTTTAGAGTTACCTCCTGTGACAAACAGGAATTTAAGGGTATGCTCATCAAGACACTAGATGGTCCAGGGAACTACTCTCCCCAGTAGCTGACACTGCCAACTCAAGACATTGAAATTCTTTTTAAAATGCTTACATGAAGAAAAAAAAACTTGGAAAGCAGTAGCAGACTGGCAATGGACCACATCCCAAAACCGTAAACCTCTAAATGTCGGTAGCCTATTCCTTGGAAATTGAAACTTCCACAAATGCCCATCCTACCCCGATATCCCTTCAACGACATCCAGAGTAATTTAGTTCGTCCCGTTCTGCTTGCATATTTACTTTAGAAAGTTACTCAACCATTTTCGTAAATATCGTCGTAGTTAAATAACAGATTGAGTTGCACAAACATTTTCATAAATATGAGTAATCAGCACCTCTGTTACAAATGTTTATCCATTTAATATTCTAAAATGTGGTCATCTCCTCTTTGTTGCACGTTCTTGGTTCATCTGAGAACGCCAAATGACGATCATAGGGGAAACCGTGCGGATTTTTCCGATTAGAAATTAAATATTAATAAAATCATTTAATCCAAAGATAATGTTGCAAATGTCCCCAAAGTAATCAGAAAAGTATAATTGGTTACCGCAAATGTTTTCGGTCATATTTGCTCCGTCCAATTCAATTACAGTAATGTCGTGCAAAATCAATTTATGTATAATGCCAAATTCTATTCTTTTACAAAAAATTGATTTCAGTTGTTAAATTGTGTGTTAGAATAACAAGTGGTTAATACATAATTCTTTAAGAAGCTACTTTGTAGATTATAATACATATATCAAAGAATGATAAAAATTGCCATATAAACTACTAAACTGTTGTTACAATTTAAGCAGTTTAAAAACTGTAAATATACTTATATAAGTTAAAGATGGATGGAAGTTTTAGTGCTATTTTCTGTAACTTGAGTATCATTCTGAAGGGACAAAATCAAACATATACTATATTTTAGCGAAAAAAGAAAACTACATTCACACGTTTTATATTTAGCAACATGATACATATTTAATAGTAAATCATCACATAATCAGACTTCAATTATGAGTCAAACGATAATCACATATAGTTTAACTTCTCTACATATAAGTTAATGCATAAACTCGCACAAACTATGGTACGTACTTTTGCCAGCAAAATAGTTTCCGAATACTATTTCAAATATGCCCTAATCATACTGATACCTAAATGCTAACTAAGAATTTCGCGCACGTACTTGTCTAATTTGCATGTAAAACTTCTCATTAAACCCAAAATATCACGTATTTCAGGAGCTTAATGCTCTGTGAACAATTTAATATGTCATGTTATGTTTACGCATTCCTTTTGTGGAGTTTACTCAAACAATTTCCAAAATATCGTCGGACAAAAATACGGACCTGGATTACACAAACATTTTCTCAAAGTATGCGTAATAAGCACCTTGTCGCTTTAGGAAATACGTTTCCATTTATTAGAGCAACGCGTAATCATCTCTCCTTAACTGAATCATTACACGGCTCTGGTTGCATGCTGTTAGCCAGCTTATCTGGGAACGCAGAATAGAGAAAAACGAGGAATCAAATCACTGACCCAGGCGAAACCGCGTTCAGGAAGTACGAAGAATTTTTCCATTACGAATTCGGTAGGAAGAAAAATCTTTTTAAAAAATGACATGAGAAATGCATACACTGTTTGAAAAAAAGTATCGTTAGGTTTTGAAAATGTTTTCATAATAACTTCTTTTTGGCGAATCAAGGATAATGGTAAAGCTAGAAATAAATATTTATCCGGTTACTATAATGTAGAAGTGGCCTAAAACTAAAATATTGTCTCTTTCTGGGGTGAGGACTCCCCCCCCCCCCCACTACAAACAATTCTATGGGCGTCCATGAAAATCAGAATACAACGCGCGTCCACATTTAAATTGACCGGCTTTTATTTTTCCAAGCGTTTGTCCTTTATGCATCCAGTTGCAAAAATAGTTAAAACTAGATCCAGAGTAAAGATTTTAAAGTGGCTTGAATCAAAAAAAAATAGTGAAAAATGCACAATCGAAATTTTTTAAACTGCCTCCATGTCCGTACATTGATATTTAGAAAACTCTTGCCCATTCAAAAATACTTCAAACATAAAATTTTCAATTTTGATACGAGCAGTATTCACAGAGAAATTTGAGTTCAAAATTTTAATGCATAGTGTGAAAAACTTGCATAAATGGACATGGGAACACATGTTCATTTGTGCATAGTCAAAAGAGGAACGATCTTTTAGCGGAGATATGATCATGACAAAAGTGTCTTTGTTCAAGCCAAGAAACAGTACATTTTCCTAATCATTGAGAGTCAAAAAATTTTTATATTTTGTTTACAGTACATACGCTCATACACTTTACTTTTTCCAGTTATTTGAGGTAATAACACAGCAAGTAGTGCAGATACACTAAAAAAAATCAAAACATGTTGTTGTTGTTGTTGTTGCTTATCCTCATTACAGATCTGACATAAGTCAGATCAACTCCAATAGATTGTTGACCGACAGAAAGTCTATAACTAAAAGGGGAGCAGATGTTAAGTCCTCCTTAGAAAGTCCGACGCAACTCAGTATGTGCTCTGGAGAGGCTGGATGATCACAGCATTTCTTGCAAGTGGGGTGGAATTTTTTGCCATGTTCGTACGAAAGACACTTTAGGTGGCCACTTTTAAGTCTAGCAAGTGCAGTCTGGGAGCCACGATCACATTTAATTTCCAGTAGAACGCCAGGGGATGTTCCGGTGTACCATTGGTGCGCAGGTGGAATGCGCTATCAAAAGATAATAGCAATAAACAAATTGTAATATCCTGCCTCTTGTTTCGATATCTGATCAATATCGAAAGTTGCTATTTTTCTACATTTCATTTTGTGTACTGCTCCTGACAATATGTTAATGATAGAGTGTGTAAATTGGTTTAAGTCTCTAAATGTCATTTTTCATAACCTGGTAATAATGGTCGTACCAACATGGATTTTTTTTTGGTTTGTTTACAAAGTTTTTGTATGCGAAAGATTTCCTTAAATTTAAATTTAGGGACCTTGAAGCTGTATACAAATTTAAATTGTGTCTTTTGTAACTTATTGATTTATTTATACTTTTTCGTTTGAAACACTTTCAATATATTCACTGTATGTCTACTTTTGACCGTTTTTGTAACTTTAAATATCCATCTAAGATTGATGGTTGTAAAAAAAGATTGGTCAACTTAAACGTGAATACCCTGTACACATTAGTTTTTATATTGCTGAGTATTAAAATAGAAACCCTTGAATAACTCCATTTTGGACTTACACCACTTTAAAAACAGCTCATATATATATGTAATACTCTGAAAAGTAAATATAGATAGTTGCTGGAAATGTTTCGTATTTCAATGAATTTTCTTTTATATACGGTTACAAAAGATCACACATCCTTCTAATGTATTTTGAACTAGACGTGAGTATTTCGTAGTATATTTGCAGCGTAAACTAATAATAAACTGCAGTTTTCGCATTCCTAATGCGCGAATACTTTCAAAAGATAGAGAAGATAGAGAAGATGTCAAAATGTTTTGTGAGAAAGAAGAAATAGATGTTTCTTCTTCCTTTTTTTTTTTTTTTTTTTTTTTTTTTTTGCTTAAGTTCAATAACAATTTCTCTATTAATTATGACTTAAATCAAGTCAAGAATTTTCTAAATTTTTAAATCACATCATAGTCCGTCCTTTTTACTTTTCGTTATACTGTATGAAAGTACAATTTTTTTTTCAAAAACACAGTTGCTTAATACTTTTGAATGCACCCATGAAATTAATCGTTTCAAAGGCCGTTAAAAGTATACTTACGTCCAAATTAATCTTTTTTTAAATGTCCATGGTAATATCTTTTTTCAACTCTCATTAAAGGTACCCTATGTATATATAAAGTCGGATTAAGTGATAACGGAAGAATGGTTATAATTTCGTATATTTTTGTGAGAGTGTGACAGAACTGTGTATAGAGCGGCACTGTAAAAAATTTTGTTACCTATTTATTGTAAATAGGTTTTCGAAAATGTAACATAAACTACTGATGTGCATTTCGGACTCTCGAATTCGGAAACATAGCCCGCATTTCGAATTAAAATATGTATAGCGCGGCAAGAAAATCTTCATTTCAGACGTTCTGCACATGCGCGTTTAAAAATTTTTACATTTTAGAAATTTAGATTTGTTTGTTTTTCCATTCTTAGAAGGGCGCCGCTAAAATTTAAATGTAGAGGACAAAAAAAAGGGTTGATTATATTATAAGTTACTAGCTGAAGTACCCGTTCTTCGCACGGGAATGAATGGACTTTTTGATATTACGATTTGTGGTGATTACTATTCATTGTAATAAACAGTTATAGCAAAGTGGATATCGCGTTATATTGTGTCCAATAATCATGAATACCGAATTGCAAGGCAATCGTTTGTACGGTGCAGAAGGCCATGCGGCGTAGCGCAATCTAGTGGCGAGTTTTAGCAAAACGGATACGGCGAAAATATTTTTCGCATTCAGATATCGATGTATACGAATTTTCATGACTATCGGCTGGACTGTCCTGAAGTTCATGTGTTGACGCGACATCTAGTGGCAAGTTATAGGAAAATGGATAGCGCCAAACTCTTCCCCGTGTTCAAATATCTATGTATACCTATTTTCATAGCGATCATTTGCACAGTCAAGAAGTGATACACTGCAGGGCCATCCAGTGGTTCAATAAAGTAATGATTTGCTACAGCACCGTCAAGTGGCGAGTTATAGCAAAATGGATAACGCCAAAATATTCTCATTGTTCAAATAGCTATGTATACTGATTTTCATAGCGACCGTTTGAATGGTCAAGAATTTGGCCTGCTGCAGCGTAATAATAAATAATAATGCATTGCAGTGTCATCTAGTGGTGAGTAACATCAAAAGGAACGCAGTTAGAATATATTCTTCGTGCTCAAATGTGTAAGTATAAAAAATTTTATGCCGATCAGTCGAACGGGATAGAAGTTGATGCTTTTCAGCGCCATTTAGCGGCAAGTTACAGCAAAATGGATAGTGAAAAATATTCTCCGTGTTCTAATATTCGCGTGTATCAAATTTCATCGAAATCGGTTGGACGATATTCGCATAGCAAACGGCTAAACGGAATAGAATTCGACGTTCTGCTGCGCCCCCTGGTGGCAAGTTAGAGGAAAACGGATAGCATAAAAAGCTTCTCCATGATAAAAGACTTAGGTGAACCAAATTTCATGGTGCAACGGTGCTCAACGGTGCTGGAGTTTTTCAACCTCATACACACATACCAACATTCATTTTTATCTATAACCAGTGTCATTATATATCCCAGTCTCAAATAAAATCCAGTTTCAAATCTAAGCCTCGCCAAAGTGCCAACATACGCCATTTTGCAAGCGTTTTTTCAGGAAATCATTCGAAGCATTGACTTAGTAGCAATAATATATGGGAAATGGTTCGACCGCGAAAAAGTAAAGCAAGCCTTTATTTGAAAAGTTGAATCCCTTAATACAGCCGAATTTTTTAAAATTATCAACTATAACGTGTTTTATTCATCATTACTCCGATGTACTAAATGAGAAGATTTCAATTTTCTGAAATTTGGCGGAATTCCCCCAACTTAAATCAATGTACTCATTTGGCGAGAATTCTGGAGATAGATCAATTGAAATCCCTTAATAACTGCATAATTTCTTCACGGATCATTAAAATTTAACGCTGTATTCTAATAAAACCTTTGCACTTGTTTTCAAAAATCTATTTCCTTCAGCTCTCAATAAATTGCGCCAAGCCGAAATCTGTGCAAACCGCTAGAACTCACTTTCACAAAATCGGCATTTGAGCCATTTTTTTTTTCGCCAAACTAAAATAATTTACCTATTAGCCTCGGAAATCTTCAATTCTTATTGTTTTGCGTGTAAAGCATTACATTCCTGTTCTGATTTCCCATGCACACGATATTATAATTAAAAAAAAATAACCTTACGAATATAAACTAACAAAAAAAAATCATTATTATTCTTTTATTTTTACTTTGAGAATTTAAAACATTTTATTCGGCAAAATCGCCACACATGGCAACCACGATCCTTATTTCACACTTTTTTCACTACAGGGGTTACAATTACGGAAAGATTTTTGCGTGAAGAGCATAAAAAATGTCTTAAATTCCGGGAACGGGTGGACTTTCAAAGTTTTAAAGTGGACTATGAGTTATTCTATATTATTTTACATATCTGTACTAAATTTCAGGCCGATAGGTCCATTTTTGTGGATTTGTATATGAATCAAATCCACAAACAAACAAACAAACAAACAAACAGAATTTCATTTTTATTTATAAGGATTGGGTTCATATTTTTATCCATTGGAGGGAAATCACTTTCAGTGAGTCGGTTTAGCGATCACTTTAACATTTTAATAAGGTAAGTCAAGCCTTGTTTTCTGCAGCAGTTTAAGCATGCATCTCCCATAAAAGGGTCTTTAGATTGAAACCAATAAAGGGTAATCGAATTATTAATCTTGAGTATTAAAAAATACTTATGTAATCTTCACATAGGTGCCAATAGAAAGTTAGTTCTACAAGTGTTAGAAATACATCGAAATTAAAAATTGATTGACCGTAATATTTACGGTAACGTTTTATACAGTGCAAAAGACCTTCTGAGCAGCTTTCTGAGGTGTTGTGAATTTTTTTTTCTGTCACATTCGGAAACATTCTTGCAAACTTTAAACTACAATTGCTGACCCATATTTTGGGGTAGCGTTAGTATTTTTTTTTTTCGTTTTTCAGTCTAGTGTGAGAGATTAAAGATTCCTTACTGAGGACTGGAAATTCTCTAGGTAAATACGCAGAACTACTTGACATGTTCAGGAAAGAGGTAGAATCATGCGACATGATTTCTAGTAACCAGCAAGGACCATTTTTCCTTGAGTTTTTGTAACTATCAACGCTAATAGTTCTGCATTATTCGTGCAGCAATCAAGCCGAAGCTCTCTAGTCTGCCGTCCTCTGAGTAGATTTGTTTGATGACAATGCTCGATCACATATGACCAATCGCACAAAACACAAATTTACGAAGTTTCAGTGAACAGTGTTGGACACATGTTACCATACAGGCGCTATCTTTTACCATGTGACTTTCACAGCTTTGATCCTCTGAAAATAACATTAAAATTCTCCATTTTTCACTTGTACAGAGAACTCACCGACAGTTTTCAAAACTGATTTCAATCTTAGTCAAAAAACTTCCACGAATAAGGCTCTCACTGCTTCGTGAACCAGTCAGACAAAAGCCTGTATATTAGTTTGGTGTGATCACGTTTAACTCTTTGTTGTATTATGTCCACTTCGGTGAACAAAAGTGTAATTTTTTTTACTATTTACTAAGTGCCTTATCAGATTCAATTTCCATGTTTATCCATTGTATATCATTAGAGCTTTCCACTATCGGCCATAGATGGCCAATACAGTTCAGAAATGCAAAATGAAGTTACGCTCTAGAAAATCTACATATTCTTGCATGAAATGCAAGTCTGTCTGTATATTGATTAAAATCGGACTTTTTTTTATCATTTTCGTCCCCGAAATGATTGAAAAAAATATAAAGATGCATACAATGCATGTATGTAAGCTACTTACTGCAGTGGACAAAATGATGTTTGTGTATACTATGTAGGCTCATACTGTCCACTCTAGTGGACAAATTGTATCTACTAATTAAAAGAAAATCTGAGTTTTTAAAAAAATTAAATTATTTCTGAGCTTTTTCAAATGAGAAAACACAAACATTTTCTTTTAACTTTTTCAGATTATTTGTAAACAACAAAGGGTCAAAAGTAAACTGTGGAATCTTATTCCACGACTCCTGCTCTATTTTTATTTGATCTGCCTTTATAACTTAAGAAACGTTAATCTCTTTAGATTAAAAAGAAAAGATAGCCTTAAGAATTCATTTTTTTCCCTGTACTTCACCAAGTGATCATTCTTCATGCATTTATATAAGTGGTTAGAAACACGGAATTTGTAACCAGTACTATAATTATTATTTGAGCCCCTTAAATCCCAAGTACTGTAACTCCATTTTAGTTTTGAGATATGTAAAGTTTTATTAGGGCTATCATAGGAAATTCAGCGTTACACAACAACTAGTGCTGCTATTTACACGGTATCTAAGGGAGTTACAACTTACGCCACTTGTGCTTTTAATAAAATGACCTTTTCTGAACACACTTCTGTGACCCTAACCTAAAAAACCAAAAAAAAAGGGGGGGACTTGCACGACAGGTCTTTAGTAAGCTCATTTTAAAATATTTATAAAGAAACAAAAAAAATCTATATAATGTCCATCTTTAAATAGATTTAATTTAGTAGTGGTAAGCATACTTAATTATTTTACGTTTTTAAAGCAAATCAATTTTATTTAATGATCTAATTTTTTTTAAATTTAATCATAATCAATATTTTAATACAATAAATATAACTTTTCAAAGTGTTAATCATAATGAAACACTAACTTAACGTTCACCACACGAAATTGTTACGTTTATATGTATAAACACTCTTTCAACATGCATAGCCCGTGGTTTAATAGATTGCATCATTCTCAACAATTTAATACGTCATGTAATGCATGCACATTACTTTCGGAGTTCATCCAAGCAATTTACGAAATATCATCGCACAAAAATAACTAGCACGGATTACATAAACATTTTCATAAGTACGTGTAATAAGCACCTCGTCGTTGTTAGAGGTATTTATTCATTTATTATTCTAACACGTAATCATCTCACCTTACTGAATCATTGCATCCAGCTCTTTCCTGCGAGTCGTTAGCTTATTTCAGAGCGCCGAATAAAGTATAACGGGAAATCAACTCCGACCCAGGCGAAATCGCGTGTTGTTGCATGAAGATTTTTCAAATTACCTGCTTAATAGAAATAAGAGCCTTTCATCAAAAGATTATGCTGGGAATTCGTTTTTGTAGCTCAGGAAAGTATCATTAAGTAATCGTAAATGATTTCACCTCATATAAGCAGTATCACATATATACTACGCGAGTCTTTAAATGAAATCCACTGTCTCTTTTTATAACTAAACAAAAATTCCTTGTAGGAATATTTAATACTGGTTCCATACTTGTTCTTCGAAGATGTATTAGACCTACATTCATGTCCTATTAGACCTACATTCATATCCAAAGCTACAGAAATAAAATCTCTGAAAACTGGTGAATATACTGTATTGCAAAAAATTTAGTACAGAGATACATTAAAATTTAAGAAAGCATACAGCAACATAAAAATATGGAATACTTTAATAATAAAATACGAAACAAAGTATATCAAGCACACTGTTAAATCATTCATCCGTATAAAGTATTTATATCGCGAAAAATCCGTCTAATATGGAGTGAGGCCAATGCGCACTGATATTCAAGTCTTAGAGCGAACCCTCATTTTGTTAATGAAGGTGTCGATATATGCTTGTGGTCGTAATGTTCATTTGTCCAAAAGAGAAGTTTTTAACTCCTGGTGGGTTCTGGCATGGAAGTTATCCTGTGCAATTTCCTTCATATGCTATCCTAATTATGTTCAACAGGATTGAGTTATGGAAACCTCGAGAGCGTGTTTATATGGCGAATATCCTCTTCTTCAAGAAACTCAACAACAATGTGAGTTGTATGTAGTCGTGCATTATCCTCCATAAAAAGTCCGAGCCTACGGTACAGCGAAGCAACCTCATACAGGCTTCAAGGAACTCATCCCTAGAGCTGTGCGATGAAAATATCCGCATCGAAGTCATGCAGTAATGTACGACAGTCGAATATTATGCTGCCCCAGACAAGGATTCCTTTGCCACCAAATTGGTCACTTACCTTAAGTAGGGAGGATGACAGAGATCTTCACGTTCTCTCTATGCGTTCTCTCCTATACAAGAATCACTCTTTGTAGTGAATATCGACTTATCGTTGAAAAGAACAAGTCCCCAATCTTGCGTCCAAGATTGATGCGTTCGGCTATACAACCAACAGCTCTCTTATACTCTTATGAACCCAAAGGAACACACACCGCAGTATGCCGGACGTAAAGGGCACGCTCTGCTATATATCTGCATATGTTTTGACTAGATATTCTTATTTCTGAAGTAGCACCAAGGTCACGAGCAAGATCAGGAGCCGTGGTCTGCTAAATTGGTCGTGAGCTTAACACCAAGTACCGATCGTGTGTAGGTACCGTTGCTCTGTGGCGACTTTGTCCGGGCTTCCTGTGTGGTGAAGTGAAACAGCAGTAAAATATAATTTTGAGACGGTTCCCATGGGAAGACCACACAAGTGGACCGTAAATTAGAAGAGGCGCCAGGCAAGGGACAGTCTGGACACTATAGCACAATGAACTGTCAACGTTAAAATATTTATGGCCGAAAATATTTATGGCCGAAAATGATATGCAAATTTGGCGGGGTATATTCCCCGATGACCCACCTACATGTCTGGGATTCGACGAGAGGATGCATTAATTCCCCGATACGAACAAATCAGAAACTCCAGCCAATGATGTAAGAGGGGGTAAGAAAAAAAAAGGAAACAGCCCCGTGAGAGAAGAAAAAAGACGACAGAACGAGTGTGCTAGAGAGAAGAAGCAGAAGAGAGTGTTGGAGAAGGTGTTAACGGGCTTAAAAAAAAATCAGTGTGTGTGCTTCGAATCAATATGATCAAGTTGTGTTAAAAAAAAAACATGGAATCGGTGGCTTGATGATGGCTTAAGAGAAAGAAAGCGGTTCCAATAGTGCACGCGTCGATCGTGTCCTGTGTAAAGATGTCTACCTCATCATAATGGTGAAAAGCGGTTCCAATAGTGCACGCGTCGATCGTGTCCTGTGTAAAGATGGCTACCTCATCATAATGGTGAATATCCCAAATAATTTATTTATTATTTGTGTTTCAAACCTTTTGTGGATACCCCTTATCCTCCAAAACCACATCTCCCTCAGACATGTTTTTGAGTTTCAAATTATGTCAATATCGTCTTTTAATTAATATTAGTGGAATGACTAAGAATAAATGGAATTTATTTGCAATTCATAGAGTCTTTAGTTTTTTTTAGTTTTTTGGTGTATGTCAATCATTTTTCATTTTTTCAGCGTAATCCTAGGAGTACTTGCCAGGCAGGTTATGCGCGGCATAATACCACTGTACGATCATCTTAGGCTTTAGTTTTCATCAAATTTTAACCATAACAAAATTAATCCACCACATCCTGGCTACTTGTTTGGAATTGACACCACAACCTGGATATTACTTTCAATGCCCCTTGTAACCATGAAGTCACCTCCGCTTGAGACACTGGCCAACTTCATGATTGCAAGCGGCTTTCCATCTCAAGAATTCATATAAACAATTATGAGAACTCATTACCACTGCAAGCAGTCAGAAATGTAGGTATTAATGCGATAATCACAAATCTGTAGGAAAAAATCCTAGTGGCTTGAACTGTCTAGTTTCAATTGTTCTACAGAAACTAGCGCTAAGCAACCATTTCTTTTTGAAAACAAAAGGCTGATGTTGTACAACTCGTTTTTCAAAATAGATAAAATTCTAATTTTATTAATTTTTCTGGAAGCAGTTTAGAATTATTTTCTAAAACAGATTTGTGCGACCTTAATTTTGACATCAGTGTATTTTCACATCTTTCACACAAACGTAAAAAATATTATATACATTTATAAAAATGAAGCTGTATAATTATGGTAGGTACGTGTCTGTGTGAGTGTGATCAGTCGTGCAAGCCAGATATTAGAGATAGATGAATCACGACGAAGGATTTTAGATTATGTTTGAGTTCTGCGCTTTAAGACTCCTATTTGTTTTTTCACTAGATTCGATTTTTTAGTATATCAGGTTGAATGAGAACTTGAAATTTTGTGATTCAATCGAAAGCTAAACACTTTTCTTGACATTTCGCAGCTTAGGTTGTAAATACACATGGACGTAGAAGTAAATGCACAAAAATGCATAGAGGGATTTGTTCGTACTGTATAAAGTATTTTTCACGCTTTTAATTTATATCTGCAGCTTTACTGCACTTGTATTACATGAATGGTTATGGCTGTATTTTTCCGTTTAGGTTGCAATATACATGTATTTATTTTTTGCGGGATGATGTGTAGACCGTTCATTTATAAAAATCAATGTCAATTGTTTATGAATAACTAAATGTAGAAGAATCGCTCAAGAAACTCATGCAGTGTCCACATCAGGTTTTTTTTTTGTTTGCTTGTTTGTTAGATCTTTCCCATATACTTAAGTAAGGTGATTCGGGGGAAGATACCAGTTGGAGGAAGTCCCATGTTTGCTGCTAGTCTTTTTATGTGTCAATATATAACAATATTCTTGTATGAGGAATCTTATCCCAGTGCACACGTGGAATGGGAATTAACTTAATTTATCGCCTATAATCGCCGTTATTTTCGATCTCGTGAGCATTTAACCTAGTAAGGCATTTATAATATTTCATAGACCATATTTAAATTTAGTAAACGAATATTTTATTTTAAATAACACATCCGATATATAAAGTTCCTGGATTCTGTTACACACACAAGGCGAGCAGAAGAGACCATAACCATGCAAAAACGCGAAAAAAAGTATGTGTGGCATCTTCACCCTTATGCTTGGGGGGAAACGAAGAATGGTTCAGATATAAATTAAATGAACATTATATTTTATTTTTCTTTTCGTGCATTGTATATTATAGTAAAATGTAAATGAAATTAATAATAATTATATTATTTTATTACGATAATTATCATTTCACCCTCTTAGCGTTTTGGATTTTATACATCAAATTCGAGAAATGGTTGAACGAAGATTGCTATAGTGATCATTTGCGCTGAATGAAATTTTGTGCAGGCTACATTCAAACTAGTATTCTTATTGTTTTTAGTTAAACAATTTTTAAAAAAAGCCATTCCGTTTACAGACTTGCTTGTTTCTCCATAGTCATTGATAATTCAGAGGTAATTTTAAAATATTTGTATTATTTTTATCATAACTGGTGCATCTTTCCCGTATATAAAGAGGAAAATGTCACAGTTCACCTGAGATTATTTAACATTAATTCTTTCAATCATTTAAAGCAATTAATCAGCTTATACAACAAATTAAAGTTTGAACAATATAGTGCATTTTTTCAGTATCGCATCATTTCAAATGTATTTCTACTAAGCAAAAGAATCCTCAAATGTGGCTTCTTCCTCCGAATTACCTTAATTTAGATATTAATGCATGTGGATTTTTACAAAATACTGTCATATGTAGTGAGGAATGGTGAAATATCTCACACTACACTATATTTCTACACTGTTGGAGACGATGTCATGTCTCGCTTTAAAGTAGCAGATGGCCATAGTGTAGGAAAAAAAGGGAGGAATAATTTGCTTCACGTGTCTCTCCCTACAAGAACTTGAAAAAACAATGTGGCTGGTCGTGTTATTTCTCTATCATAGACTTGTCTCGACTAGACCGCTTTTCTCGAATGTGCACCAGCAAAACAAGCACTTTTCTTGCTTGCCCACTAATCGATTTGAATGAAGAAGAAGAAAAAAACTTCGTCTGCTTGACGTTTTCAAAATGCTGAAACTGAGCAAGTGACATCTCTGATAACACCGAATTAAAAAGCCGTTTTATTATGCAAACAACAGATATGAAAAACACTCTAATTCTGGTGGGAAATGTCAGTTCTTGGTAAATAAACTTGGTGACTAAAAATATCCAGTAATGTAAAAGATCAGCTCTTTATTTAATTGAGACGTATTTTATCGGGATCCAGTCGAGATAACATAGGCTACTGCAGCTACCCACCAGCCATGCACTTTTCCTGAAGTCTACTAGGTTACGGCAAACTCGCCTTCCTCCATTTTGTGTAAAGGAGCAAAAGTGCCGACGTGTGGTGGTCCCAGGATCTGGACCATGAATGCAAAGCTTGGTGACTAATAAGTATAATACAACCGAATTATCTTTCGATTTGATTTCTTTATGTTGAATTCAGTTTTAATTTTTAAATATAGTTTAAAGGCAAGTTTCCATCCTTTATACCCACCAGAAAACAAAAATGGAACCAATATGTTATAAAAGATAAATTTTTAGAGCTTTTAGTCTATAAATAGAATCATCAACTACACTGCTTGACAATTGCTAAAGAACAAGTGATTTATGCAAAATTGCATCTTAGACAGCTGACCAATAACAGTAAATTCAAGTTCAGAGGGCGTCGTAGACAAGGACTCGTTATCTGTATAAAAGACAGTGCATACAAGCTCATGATTCATCCGAAAATTTTTGCTGTTTGATGTTTGACGAAAATAGTGCTGGATGTTATAAAAGTCTTCTCTATGAAATTATTGCAATAATGAAGAGCGAAATGTCGGCAAGATATCATTTGAGTAACTACGATCGTGGACGAGCAGTTGGACGACTGGAAGCAGGTAAAAGTGTCACCACTGTAGCTACTGCAATGGGTATATCAAAGAGTGTCATCTCCCGATTAACGAAGGTCCCTGAAGGTGGAAAGGCTTTGCGAAAGCATGTCGGGGGTCGTGGTAGGAACACCACACCTTTAGAGAATCGCTATGTAGCCCTCGTGACAAAAAGGAACAGGAATTACACTCCTGCCAGATAGCTGCAAAACTTGTAACCGCTACCGGTACGCATGTTTCTGCAAGAACCATCTCACGGCAATTAAACCAAGTTGGTTTGTATGCACAGAAGCTTATTTGTTGCATCCCACTTCAACCACGCCATCGTCGAGAGAGATTACACTCGTATAACGCTGGTAGGGATCACCAAAATTGGTATAGAATAATGTTCTTCGACGAATCTCGTTTCAGTGTGACAAGTGATTCTTTCTTCCAATTACTGTAGAGAGAGCATGGAACACGTTATGCACAACAGTTTGCTTGTGAACGTGATCGGTACCGCCCACGCGTGAGGGTGTGGGCAAGCATCAGGCACAATGGCAGAACACCGCTTCACATATGTGAGTGAGGAAGCGTTACATCGCAACGGTATAGCAGAAAGATTATTCTGGATCATGTTCTTCTTTTTAGGGGTACTGTAGGTCCAGACTTTCTGTTTATGGACGATAATGCGTAGTCACACAGAAGCGTTGAGGTATCGGACACACTGCAAAGTGAAAATATTCTATATGCTTACTCTCCCGACCTAAATCCTACTGATCATGCCTTGGGATGCTCTTGGCAGCGTATTGCACAAAGAACCATCCCTCCCCGAACAGTGCAAGAGCTCAAAACCTCCTTGAGAGAGGAACGGTACAATATCCCCCAAGGACTCCTTGGTAGTTTAGCGAAGAGCATGGAGAACAGATGCAAAATGTGCATTAGTGTCCGTGGTCAACACGCATCTTACTAAGGTACTCATGTCTGCATAAATCTCACCTGAAGATCAATTTTTTGGGGCTCTTTGAAAATCATAGAAGGAGCATCTTTTTTATTTAAGTTTTTAATTCTTCGATGTCGCGAAATCTGTACCATTTTGCATTATAGTGCAAAATGGTTTTATTATAGGTTTTATAAATAGCATTTATTATAGTAAATGCACATCGTCCTTACTAAATATGTACTTAGTTTCATTTCTTCAATCATTGTCTATTCTTAATTATTCCGAAAAACATAACACTTCCTTAACAATTGTCAAGCAGTGTACAACAGCTTACATTTGGTATATATTGGTTTTATAAATGGCATTTATTATAGTAAATGCACATCGTCCTTACTAAATATGTACTTAGCTTCATTTCTTCAATCATTGTCTATTCTTAATTATTCCGAAAAACATAACTGCTCCTTAGTAATTGTCAAGCAGTGTACAACAACTTACAGATCCTGACTTGAATGGAGAGAACTTCGGTAGGAACAGGTAAACAGCCTTTAAGCCTAATGCTCCCAGTTTTGACAGTTTTACAGATGCACTGTAAATCCAAACCACATTCCCTTATAAACTCTTCTGTCATTTTATCCCTCTACCCTGTCCATGTTCTTCCTTTAGATTTTTTTTTTTCGCAAAGAACTCTTCTCAATTTGCGAAATTGATTTTCAATATTTGATACACCAATTCAGAATCTGTTCGACTGATACAAAATGTTTCTTCCTTGGCTCTGGAAAAAAGGAATAATTAATTATTTTCCTTCAAAAATGCACAACTTGAAAAAATATGAAGAACTGTATATTTTAGGGGCATATGAGCAGTTTAAAAAAAAAGCCTTTATTGTTGAAAGTCAAACAGGAAATTTCGTTTACTAGCGAATTTCCTTTCGAGAATGTATACTGAAATTATGAGAGTCTAGTTTAGAAATGTTTCAGATTTGAAATTTAAATAAATTATCTTTCATTTATAGTTTTATTTTAGTATCTAAACGCAGAAAACAAATGTACAACACATAACTAGGTTTCCTTTTCAATTAAAAGCTTATTGCAATTAAGCTAATCTAACCAAATTCTTTTTCTTTAATATCTACCAACCACAGAACTAAAATCATTAATCAAGTCTAGAGAATTTTGCAAACAAATTTGCACAGCACGAAAATATCCTGAAAGTTAATTACGTTTATACGACTTTTCAGGTATTATTAAATGTGTAGTCATTGAAAAATTCTTTGCTTCTAGCTAATCTCTTTAATAAAATTAATTTATTTGGCTTATATTCTAGTGAATTCAGTATAAAATAATATCTAACGTCTGTTCTTATAATGGTACATTTCATTGATCTCTTTATGTGCTCAATGGATTTATATGCATGTTTATATGAAATGTTATATAGTATTAATTAACATTTTTTTAAATGGTGTCTAATACAAGCACTTGTAAAAGTAAGAAAGAAATTCTGAAATTCATGTATCATTATAGATTCTCCAGTAAATTAATTAAATAGTAATTTAATGGAGCATTATTTCCTATAAAACTAAAAAATAATTCAAGATATTCGGAAATATTATATTATATAATTTATTTATTTGCATTTTCTCAGAATGTCTGTACAGTTTAGCTCCTACATTTTACAAAATAACAAATATATTTCTCAATAATTGCATCATTAAAAGCAAAATAAAGTTCTTAAAATATTTTTGAGTCATTCATTCTTTTTTTTTGCGAACGATTGGAGGTTTAATAAAAAATTAGTGATTGTAAGTTTAATTTATATATGACGATGGTGCTGAAACTCCCCCAGTTAACAAGTACAAAGTTTGCTACACCTAATATAATTACATCTACCATATTTCACAAAAATACATCTTTCTACTTCTAAATTAACCTGTTTCCAAGCCGTTTGTGGTGGAACTTGTTAAATCTTTCATGAATACTTGTTTCAAAACATTGTTACTCAAATCAATAATATACCTTAAATACACCCACATTCATACATTTTTCTATTTTGTAATTCTTATTCAATGTCATCCGTAAAATAGTTTAGAAATTCTAAACATTTTCGGTGTAAAAAAAGCATAAACCAATTTATTGAAAAATTTAATAAGTGCGGTATTTGTCATATTTGGCTCACTACAGCATATTGTTTATCGTTAGAATGAAAAGTTCTTAAATTATAAAAAAGGGGCACAAAGTAAAATCAAAGACAAGAAGTATTTTTTTCTCCTTTCTAATATTTCTCTTTAAAGCATTATGATTTATTTCCCTTCCCGCTGTACCAACTAAACTTTTTGCTCATCTCCTTTTGATATGCTTACCACAGCTTAAATGTCTCTCCTAATCCTACCATTGACTTATTCAGTATCAATTAAATCTTAATAATTCTATTTCTTAGATTTATTTTATTTTATTTTTAATTTTTCATATATTTTTTTTTCTATTTTATCCCTGATGGTTATGGCAGAGCCATTTAAACTAAACATTTCAACACTAGTTACTCAAAGAAATTTAATGGACCTTAATAGCAAGAAGTGCTTACAAATTTTGAAATGCACACTCAGAAAATCTCAATATTTGTATAAAGGTTATAATATTTTCAATCAACAATGCCAATATAAAATATAGTTCATATAAATTAACTATTAAATAGTTCGTATAAATATTTTATAGTTCGTATAAATTAAGTATAAAATGTAAATTTAAGTTTCTACTGAAATTTTGTAGTTTAAAAGAAATAAGTGTAAGAAACTTTACTTTTTTATTTAAAAAAAGATACAACGCAAATGTTAATAAAGTATTGATAGTTTAGATTTTCTTTTTAGATTTACACATCACACATTTATACTATGCATAATAGTTTAGACGATTTCAACAGAAGAAAGGTCTTGGAGTAGTATTTTTAACAAAAGTTAGCCTGAAACTAATAGAAAAAATAAGTATTTCAAGCATTTGTAGGTAAAAGTAATAATAGTATTTAGTATTTCATTTTAGGCAAAAGTTAACCTAAAACTGAAAAGAAAGATAAGAATTTCAAGCATCTGTAGGTACAAAAAGTAAACAGCATTTCACATTTCTCAAAATAATAATTTATAATTATTATATGAACAGATTCTTCCTACAAAAAGTTTACTTGATCTATAATTTACTTTAAAAAATACTTCAGACTTTAAGTAATACATTTTTTTTCATCTGCATGATGCTGTATTCTACTTTAGCCATAAGGAAACTTATCAGTAGATTTCCACCTCTCTTCCATAATCTAATACAAAATATCTTCCTTCTTCGTAATGACCACATAACATCTTTTAATTTATATCATTATCAAAAATAAAGGAAGGATGTACGTGATATTAGGAAACCATTCATGTAATTACTTGGTAAAATTTAAACTTAAGAACAAGTGAAGGATGGAAGATTTTATGAATAAAGAATAAATAAAAGACTCTGATTTACGCCATTTTACAAAGAAAATCCGAAACGCAATTGCATCACCAAATAATAAACAGCTAACTCAATTTATAATGTATGAGTAAAATATTTTAAAGTCTCATTTTTTAAGCATTTGATTTCGTTAAGCATTTGATTCATTAAACTAGCAACAACCTTTTACTATTACTAAGCAAACCCCCCTCCATTGAATACCTCTATTCTAGCAAATACAATATATAATGTCAGTGTAAAATATTTTACATTTTGTTTAAGCTTTACAAGCATACAGTTTTTTAAACGATTAATTTATCACACCAGCATTAGACTTGTAATTTTTTAAGCAAAAGTTAAATTGAAAATGAAAGACAAATTAAGTCATCAGTATTACTGAGAGCATGCCCACATTTTTACCCTTCTAATAATTTCATGTATCACTTATAAGTAGCTCACTTGATTTATATTTTAGGAATAAAATATTTTAGGTTTTGTTTCATCACATCAAGCGCCTGATCTTGTTAAACGATTAATTTATTGAACCTAATACTTTGATAAACAAACTTCTCCACTGATTACATATTTCTCACTAGAATTATCTAACCCCACATATCATTAATAAACAGTTCATTTGGTTTTTAATATATGAATAAAATATTTTTGTTTTGTGTCTCTCATATTCTACAACACATATGGATAACCTCCGACCAGGGGCCGGATATGGCCCAATCCGACATTTGATAAAGCCCGCGGAACATATCAATACCTCATACACGCCATTCAAAATCCCATATAAATACCAATTATACGGCCCACGACTTCACTGGCATCCTAAAGTCTGTCCCGTAATTTTACAAAGCTTGTCCATACCTTTTCTACAAGCATGTGATTTTGTTAAACGTTTAATGCATCAAACCAGACATACATGATACTTAAAAAGAATGAAATACTTCCATTTTATTAATGCATAATAATGTCAAATATCACTGATAAACAACTTTAAGCTAGCAGCTCCATCTATAATGCATAAACAAAATACATTAAATTTTGCGTCACCTATTACGGGAATCCGATTTTGTTAAACGATTAACGCATCAGACTGGGTACTGCACTAAACAAACTTCTTCCATTAAATACTTCCATCACTCCAGCCACGAGAAAACTCGGGCGAGAATTCCCAGCACCATTATGAAAAGCCATAGTCGAATAAAATACGCCCTTTCTTCTTGACACAAATTACCTCGTGTTTTGGTTTTCACCGGCCCTAAACGACGAAACAAAGGGGGACCTTCCTTCAAGGGTCACATACATCTCGCATTCCAGTCAGGTTGTTCCCGGAATGAAATATTCTTAATGGTGTAAGACTCATTATCGAGAAAGAAGGATTATGGCGGCCATTACACTACGTTATGATAAAGTGAAACGAAAGATCATTTGAAGGATAAGGTTACTAATGCCCTGAGTGTTTGTTAAATCTAGCGTTGTTTTATAAATGTTTGAAGAGGGATTTGAGGGAGGGGGTTGATTTTCAGAAGTACTTTTCCTAGAAACAATTCAGTTTTATGAAACATTTTCGTGGAATTTTACGGAATAGTGTTGAACGTATTTTCAATTTGAAATTTGAAATTTGAAATTCGTCTTTCTTATTTTAAAATTACGTATAACTGTGTGTCTAATTCTACTCTTACTTTCAGAAACATAAAAAAGGGGTAGTAACAAAAACACTCAGCAAAAACTGGTGTTAAACTCAATGAAAATTTTTGTAAAATAAGAAAAAAAATTTCTTTCTAACAGAGCAGCGGCCTACTTGTAGGCTTTACCGCTACGAGGGACGGAGATGTTGGTCAGTTCACTATGGCAGCGTCTAGTAGGCACACTGGGGACTGACAAAAGTCCCCAGTCTTTATAAGTAGTTACTTCACTTCAGTAATTTTGTCAATAAAAAGGAAGAAGATTGCTCTAATATAAAATTTAGTCAAGTGCGTTCGGCGTACAATCAATTATTTATTTTTTTTTTCACAAACCATGCTCGGATAGCTCAATATTACTTCGATATATCATGGAAAGGGATCATTAACATATCTATAAAGACGAAGTTTTGTGACCCCACATTGATTCTTTGAGTAATCTACTCATTCTAAAAGTTTGTTCACACAGTATTGAAATCATGAAATAAGTAATCATGGAAACAATATCTTAAACATACTCCAAATATTTTGCTCTCCTCTGTTCTATCGTTTCTGGATTCTTCCTCACAGTTGATAATAAAAAAATGGAAGAAAAAGCTCTAATTCTTTACGCATATATTAATCCAATCAACCTATTCTACGAGATAATTAAAATCTTAGAACGATACGATTATTCCTACCATTTAAAGATACTAAAACTCAGAGCTTAAAGAATATTTGGCACATACTGGATAGATAAATAAATAGAAGAAAATTACAGTAAGCTTTGAAACGAACCCCATTCATTTGCGGGAGAAATTCTTAAACGCTCCTCGAGCTCAAAACTTTTTGCCTCACCGGAATGACGAAATTTCTATACACAACACACATCATCCCTTTTTCTCCTTGAAACATCTCTCATTCATTCATTCATTCACCGGGTCTAAATAAAAGGGGGCGAAGGTTGGGGGAGGGGGGGAAGGAGGCGGGTGGAAAAGAGCTTCCCTTGTTCTCTCGATATTAAATAAGAGAAAGCGATGCAACACGTAGCAGCTTCATTTACTTAAGGAGATGTTCTTGTTCCAAAATGATCAATGAAGCCGTGAGGCTAAAACAAGAGAAGAAAGAAGGGATCCCTATCTCTGGCATAATCTCTGGAGACGGAATGTATTTGTAATAACATCTGTAAAGAGGCATGCAGCATCCTAGGAGATTTCGTAAATGCAAGGTCCTTGTCTTTGTTAGGGCTGCTGTGTGTGTGAATCCATATGGCTGATGATCTTTTCCAGGCAGCAGAGAATTTAGATTTTGGACGAGTTTGGAATGCACGATGGAAATACAGTGTTAACTTTCTCCTGTTCTTTTTCCATTGTTAGAAATGTATGATCTTCAAAAAAAGAAAAAAAAAAACTGAAACACTTTCATATTTTGTTTGTTTGTGTGATTATGGCAACGCTACGCTAGGGCAATCTGCCAAGGAAGGAGGTGGGTGCCTTGGTTGTGGACTTTCAAAGGGGTTCTAACTCGTATTCACGTTACATCTGCAGAAAACCTACCAAAACTCCAGACCATTAGATCGACAGCCGCGCGATGGGATCCGAACCCGGGACCTTCGCATTTCGGCCGTCTACCATTTTCAGTAACATGACCACTGTGGCATGCTGAGACCTTTCATATTTAAATATGCACTAAAGTTCTATACATAAAAAGCGTATCATGATCCATACGTCTTTCCTATTTATCTTTAGTCTATTCAGTTGGAAAGTGTATCATTATTCACGAGTATGCCGTATTTTTCATCCTTTTCTATAAAACACTTCTTTGGAGTCAAAATCTATCTTAAAACGGTCTACTAAAACTGTTTTATAATCTTCGCCAAGTACATTTTAATTATACTTCACCTTTATAAATACTGTTTGGAATGTGCATCATAACCCATGAGTGTGCTGTTTATCTTTCTTGTTCCATATAACACTTTTCAGAATTGAAATCTACATTGAAATTGCCTACTAAAACTGTTTAACAGTCTTCGCTAGGCATATTCCAACAGTACTCCTCCTTTGTAATAAACTGTAGCATTTGCCAGTTTCTCGCCAGATATGGAAGATATCGCCAAGCTAGGTTCAGTTTGGGGGGGCCTTATTTTTTACGCCAAACTTGGCGATAAATCATCAAAAATCGCAAACCTTAGCGACTTTCAACATTTTATTCCCCCACCCCTGCGTTATGTGGCAACCGTATTAAAAAATGCGACAACGCGTCAATGCAAATCAGTCTACAGAAATAAGTCGACAGAAAAACCCGTCGTGAACGAAATAGCACTCTAGTGCTAAAAATTAAGTAGAAGTGTGTATGGCTATAAGATGAATGCGGAACAACGTTTTCAGATTAAATTCTCAGTGGCCATAAAATGTAAATAAAACAATTTAAAAGTATGTACAGGATGCTGTTAAGTAAAATTTCTCTATTCAAGAATGACTCTAGCTGCAATCCTTGATTAGATACCTTAAACGTTTACAAAATGGATGCAAAAACCATTCAGTGAAAAGGAAAAGCTAGTTCCAGATACGACCGTTGGAGTTTTATTGAGAAAGTTTAATTCATTATAATGATAATTACTCATTTAGGTACTTTTTAGTTGTATAATACTGGATAAGACATTCATATGACCATCATTGCCAGATGCCATCTGTCTCACTACATGGCATGTTCCACAATCAATCTAAATGATTGAATTCAGTGTTTGGAAGCAGAGGATCAGCTATGACACAGAATGAAAGTCTCCACTTACAGCATGTGCTATGATTGACGTGAGCAGGTCAAACTTCATATAAATCTCCACAACCCCGATCTTGAGTTTACTGTACTTTTGCTTATTGAATTTGTTTAATCATCCTTAAAATCCCACCAAAACTTCTTGTTGAAGGAAAGTAGGCCTTTTCTAAGACTCACACAGCGATCCGTATTAATAATATGATATGTTAAGATATTTTTTGCGGCTCTGCATAGTTCAGTCTGTGTAGATAACACGTGTTGACTCACGTTACCTATACAGGTCTTAGTTTTTAACAATGTGTGATAAATGCCTGTAAATTGAGTGGCTGAGAGAATTTGTTTTTCTTAAATTCCTTGAGTTTCAAATGAAAACAAGTACTTTTGTCGCCATATTTTTTTAGTACTGAATACCTATGGTATAATTTGTTATTTTAAAATAACTAACCCCCCCCCCCCAAAAAAAATGATAGAATTAAACTACAGGGCTGAAAAGTGTACTTAAACTGATATAACCGAAACACACACACATTGATGAACTTTATACATATTGATGTAAAAAAACGTATTTTTTACTAACGATACTTTCTAAGTGAGTACTTAACGAATTAATTGAACAATACTATTTATTACAGAAAATTATTCAGAAATAATGTATTCTATAACGATATCTACTAAAAGACAAACTTCAATGTTTTCAGTGTAAATAGTTTTAATGTTTAAAAAAATAAACTACAATGCAAAATATATACCAGTTAAGTTTTTGCATTGAAGTATTATATTTATTTTATTGTATTTTATTCACTTAAAATCATAAAGCACACTCGATAATTTATAGCCACTTTTTACATCGCTATTCAGTATTCCATAAAGCTTAGTTTTTCGGTTGTCTTTTTCACCGCAGAAAATCTTTTTACAGATGGAAAACGTCGCGTGTTAGAATTTTAATGAGAGTTGAAAAGAAACAGTTGAAATGGGGAAAAAAGAAAAGTTTATTTCTAATGCTATGGAATTTTTTGCTCCTTTATTTATTGTCAGTGAAAAGACAATAAATCAAGTGTTAGGAAAAGCTCCATATGCTTATTCCGTGTGCAAATAAAATATATGTGTTTTTCTGGATTATTTGGATAGATACAATGTATATTTTTTTTTTATAATGGGAATGCATGTTAAAATTGGAGATGAGAAAATGTTAGTTACATTCTTTTTTTTTAAACCGTAAATTTGCATCGCTAAATGTCTTTATTGTTATGGCATAACATTCTGGGTCTGTAACTCTGGGTGTATCTTTATAATACCACGTTTAGAAGCACCATTCAGGAATTGGTAATAATTATCAATTTAATACTTTTTTTTTTCTGTGAACATTTCTTGTGAATTCTGAATATTGTTTTAATGATATCTCTGAATGAACATAGTCCAGAAACGATAGTGAATCAGATCATATAATCTAATTTTTGCCAAAATATATCTGGTCACACTGCTGCATCCGCAGCATCATACGTGTAATGCATATCGGTCAATTCTGTGTTAGTAAGCGGATTCCTCTATATCCGGCAACGTCCTAGGCTGAAATGATCACGCTTCTATAAGCCTGTGAACATCGCCCTCCAGAGATCAACACTTGCCTTTGCGGACATAAGTTCTTATGTAAATTTTGTTTGCTATGGTATGTCAGACCATTATGTTAAATTTGGTAACAATCTTTTGAGACACCTTGTATATAAGATAGTAAAAATAGAGGTAAAATAAAACATATGTAAATTTCAGTTACAAAAGATTCTTGTCTTATCAATTCAATGTCAGTGGTAATTTATTTTCTGCTTCTTTTAAAAAGAGCTTATTATTTTTAAATTTTGTAGAGTACTAAGTACTAAGAGTACTAAGAGTACTAAGTTTTGTAGAGTACTTGTCAAAACTACTAAGTGTGTATTTAAAATATTAAAATTACCTATGTTCTAATTATTCATAAGGTTTGTTTTATACTATATTTTAAATAGTTTTAATTTAAAGCAATCATTTATAAATGGTTCATTAAAAGTTAAAACGAACAATTTCCGTTCTTTGTTTCATTTTTCAGCAGAAAAGCATATATAATTTTCTAATGTTTATTTTTATAGAATACTGAAGAACTTTTAAAAATCTTTCATTTTCCATAAAGATATGAACTTTATACCATACTAATTGTCTCCAGAAACCATTACAACTTCCAAGTCTAAAAATGGGGAAAAAATGAACTCTCTGAGTCATCCTACTATAACTAATGTCTAAAACTATTCAGTTTTAATTATTCCCGTAAAAATTATTGCAAACTAATGAAGTTTATGTTGCTTCTGTTTTGTAATTTTTAAAATGCCTCGCGATTATCGGTTTTAAGCGAGGCACTGCCTATAGAATTTTACAGAATACGAATGCAATGCAACAAACTATTTTCCTAACTTTAGAGAAATCCAATTACCATTTCACGATACTACGTTACTCCATAGTTATGTGTTATATCAAAAGACAGGCAAGTAGATAAAAGTTCTAGAACAAGCTGGTCGAACAAAACAAACAGAATTTCCGAATTCTAGTTACGAACGCACTTCATGAAGATCAGCATTTACTTCGTATAAGAACGCACGCTATTTTCACTTCATACGAAAATCGCATGTTATTCATCGTAATGGATTCAGAAATCGATTTAATTTCATAAATTTTCAAATACAACTGTTTTCATAAGTTTCTCCTCAAGAAAGTATATTTTACTGTAAGAATAGTTTTTTTTTCCTATCTCATGAGAAACATTTCAACAATAACACGCCAAAACTCCGGAATTATCTGTGCCGTGCCCATTCAGGATTTTACATTTCTTTCAAATATTGGTCGATATTTATAGACATAATTGAATTCTTAAAAATGTAAATGTATTTTCTATGGAATTATTTACAAAATCATCATTTTAAATAGTGACATCGGAGGGAGACTATCGCGACTTCGGTTTAATACACCGTCATAATAATTACACATTCTCAGTGCCTATTGATATATATAGCGGAAGCAAGCATATTTTATTTGAATTTTTAATTTTATAGTTAAATTTTGGCTAAAACTTGGCTTAAGCAAATGCATTGGTTGTTTATTCCTTTTCCTTACATTGTACGTACGCAGGTTGTTCTGAAAGTAAGTTTCGTCATTTTTTTTCCCTGAAGAAATTTTATCGTCAAAAATATCACTCAATGGCACGACAAACTATACACCTTGTTCTGTGTTCCTGCTAGTCGCCGACGGCGTTGAGACATTTTTCGTAGCATGTGAACAGCTTGAAGAAACCACTGTGGTAAAACTTCATGCCCTGTGATCATGCCTGTGATGCACTAACACAGACTTTGATACAGTACGATCATGGGCCAACGGCAGGCGGGCAAAATAGCGTCATCCTCTCAAAGGAAAATACTCGACCTTCTTTTAATGATTAGCTACATAAACGCCCTCTATCGAAGAATCACTGTGCAATCTACTACTAACGCACGCATGCGCACAACATAAACTTAATGATTACTACTCACAGCGCCATCTTACAGGAAAACTTGGAGTGGAACAAGCTGTGGGGCAATTCCTTGAATCTCAGAACACGGACTGCACAGTACAAGAAATGTCTCAGTGTCGGAGACGACTAAATGGAAAATTACTAGTATAAAGTATATAGTTCATGCTGCCATGGTATAATTTTTGGGGTAATAAAATTTATGCGTGAAAAAAAAAAGTGACGAAACATACTTTCGGAAACGACCCTCGCATTATTGCACCTGCAATGCAGAGCAACATTTACACTAATATAATCATCTATTAAGCCGATAAAAACTGTTGAGACTGTACCTAACTTACATGCCGCAATACAATGCAAAAGTTTCCCTTTTACGTAATTATCTTATTTTATTATTTTGTATTACTTTTACGATATTAATTCTCATTTACATTATCTCTTTTCAGATTTTCAAAGAAAAAACGAAATCTTTAACATGAACAATTCTCACTCTTTTTTTAAAGATTTTATTAAAACAGTAATTTCATACTCTACAAAAATACGAGGGGAAAAAATGAGCATCAGCTGCTGATTACTGTTTTGTTCTTTACATATCTTTTTTTTTTTCTTTTCTCTCCATTCTTTTTTGGCAATTAATTTCTTATACATAGCTGTTTCTCACGTGTGAGCTGCACAAATGCATTTTTGCTCGAAACACCACCAAAAGCAAGATACAAGCTTTATTAAACTTCCAAGACATATTTTGCGCGGAAGAGAAGAAGGGAAAAAAACTATTAAACTTTGGAGATGTTGCGTGTTGGAATTTTAATGAGCATGGAGTTGAAAAAAAAAAAGAGCAATTGTTTCAGGAGAAACGATTGCGATAAAAGGACGATAAATCAAGCCTTGGTAATAGCCCCCACCGCACTTATTTAATATGTTTAGCTTCAGAAACAACTTTCTCGTCATTTTTTTTTATTCTGTATGTTTTAATAGAAGAGTATCTCTGCTTTTTTTAAGAATGCATTTGAATAACAATGATGAAAATTAAAAAGTACTATACCTAATGTTAATGTATAAAAATAAAAGAGATTCTCTCTTGGAGAGGGGGGAAAGGTATGTTTTTCTCATTTAAAAATGCAGCAAGAATGAATGTTGCGCATATTTTTCTTAAATGAATTCGTAGTTTTTCAGACTTTATCAGATCCGTGTTAATGGCAAAAAGCGCAAATGAAATCAAATGCAACAGAAAGTGTACAGTTAATATTCGGCAGTTTTTAATACTGTAGAGGTTTCATATGAAATACATAAAAGAGCTTTAGTTAAATGTTAATGTTGCTGCAAATTTTCAGTAACTTTTATGGCTCTATTCGGTCCGTAGTTCATTATGTGCTACCAAGTGAAATTTAGACTATGAGTAGGATTTACAAGATCTCTTTAATAGAAACAATGAAACATTAACAGTTCAGCAATATAATCTGCGGACTTTGGCTATCGCAACATTTAGTGCATGTTTAAAAATATTTTGAAACAGATTTCGAAGTTAAATGCTGCAGATGGCCATCGTTAAAATGAATTTTTTAGTTTATTCTTGTATAGTACACTGGAGAAAAATGTATAGCTTCCGCACGATTTCCTTTTCTTTTACAGTGCAATTTTACTATCCAAAAGTGTCAAGGAAGTCCAATGTATACATTGGCACATTGGTGCTGCCAGGTGGGGATATCAGGATGTAATCCTCCCCCACCCCCGCACACCAAAAGATATTCTTGACTATGCACCTGATTGGCATACTCCTTTTTTAAACTCATTTGGTGGCTTTTCACAATTGTTGAAATATCATCAAAAATATTAAGTCCATTTTCCTCTTACAAATTGTTAGTAAAAAGGTAAATCAAACCTGAAGTCAAGTCCACCTCAACGTAAGACCGCGAAAAGTCAATACCACTGGTGCGTTGGTTGGGTGATCCGACTCCTTGGAGTCCAAGTTGCTCTATCATAGCATTTGTTTGTGACATGCCCTTACATGTACTCCAGTAGGATAAAATAGAACAATTACTCACCCACTAATAATAACACTTCTCGGCTGAATTACATGCGATTTCAATAGGGGTATTTCAACATTAGAAGGCATTCTTTGTATGTATTCTGAACGAGCAAATAAGAAGTATTCAGAATCGTTATTCTAGCTTAAGGCAGAGTTGTCCAACATACGGCCTGCGAGCTACTTGCTGTCCGTAATGACCCGTCCGGTTTGCAAAAGGTTTAAATCCGATACACTTACTACTGTTCAGAATTTTCTTTTTAAAGCCGGAGTCAAAACAAAAGGAAAGAAAGGTGTAAAAATATATTCTTCACAAAGATGGAGAAACAATTTTCAGGGCACATTGGGGTAAAAGGATGTTTTCAAAAACATGTGGAATCAATATTACTGATGATACTTCTGACAAGGTACATATGGAATTAGTTGAGTTCCAAAATGACATTTACGTTAAGACGGCTTCCGTTAAGAAAACATGTAAACATCAAAAAATAAAAACTATCTCTGAAATAGTTATCTAACAATCTTAAAGCGTGCCCTTCAATTTACACGATGATTATGACTAAAGTCTCACTTCCCAAATGTTGTAAAAAAAAAACACACTAGTCAGAATGGCTTCTTTGAAATGAGTATACTTAAAGAAGGAAGCGTTACAGCAGAAAAAAAACTATTATACAGTAAGTCATTAGACAAACATAAAAATCATTTAATATACATGGATTTTAAATTTTAAATAACAATGAGGATGTATACAAAAAGAATATATAAAATATTACTTACATGGATATCGGTTTTCGTGAATAATAGTTTGTTAATAACAATAAATATAAATCAGTATCAAATACTGGAGATTCTGATCAAAATATAACATTGATAATTGACTTTACCAACTGTAAGTCAGCGCTCCAGCATTTTCGTCTCCGAGTGCACGAGGTTTGTTTACATTCAGTGCAAGCGTACACTTAACGAATGTAGCAGAAAGAGGAGAATAAAACTCTCTGCAGCAATAGAGTATTAGCATGCTTACTATTTTTGTCTCTTTCTCTCTGGCGATCTATCCGGTAGCTTTAGCTTTCTCCGTCTGTTAAAATCCAAAATCGTCGCCGCCTCATCATGACGTTATTGCCGTGACGCGACCTTGAAATTTCACTCTCAACGCGCCTAAAGGAGTTTCACTTCATGAATTCTTCTTTAATTCTTTTTTTTTTTTTCGGACCTCCACTCACACACTCTCCGGAGAAAAGAATTATTCCCTCACTGGTTCTTCATTTTGATGTCACGTGGAGCTAGTCGAAAAATCCATTCTTCTGTCTTTGGAAGTTTCAAATTATTTTCGTACGGGTTTTACTAATAAAATTTTTAGCTTATCAAAAATTTATCCTAGAAGCTTGATTTATTTTAAACGAAAGCTGAGCAGATTGTCCGTAACAGTATATTTTTTTTTAGTCGAAATATTCCATAGCTTTTTAGATGCGAGCAGAGATAGGCTCCTCGTTCTGAAATTCACCCGCATTTTCCGGAGAAAAGGGTTGTCGATTTTAATTTATCAAAAATCGGGAAATGCAGCTAATTCAAAAATGAAGGTCTCTTTAGAAAGACAACTCTTTCCTCTTTCCGATCGTGTAATTATTTTTTCTTTCGGACGATCGAAAGCCTTCTTTTTCGGAGGGCAAAGACAGAAAACTGTCGAAAATAACATAAAACATAAAATATTTAAAAACTTATTCAAAAATTTAAAAAGAGGAGAAAGAAAACTCTCTTCAGCAATAGAGTATAGCATGTTTACTATTTTTGTCTCTTTCTCTCTGACGATCTATCCGGTAGCTCTCTCCGTCTGTTAAAATCCAAAATCGTCCCAGCCTCATCATGACGCTATTGCTGTGATGCGACCTTGAAATTACACTCTCAACGCGCCTAAAGAAGTTTCATTTCGACAAAATCAATTTTAGCAATAACTCCAATTCACGCAAAATAACAGCAAATGATTTCTTACCATGGAACCAATCTAAAGAGCAGACTAGTAGTCGCATAGTTGCTGTGTTCTTCCCAAGACCACCGTATATAGGCAC
Organism: Cheiracanthium punctorium; assembly: GCA_038373885.1. Taxonomy (NCBI): domain Eukaryota; kingdom Metazoa; phylum Arthropoda; class Arachnida; order Araneae; family Cheiracanthiidae; genus Cheiracanthium; species Cheiracanthium punctorium. Next base: position 274,427 of record JAWZYV010015947.1, on the reverse strand, counting down.
CGAGGTGAATCGCACCAACTTAAAGAGAAATGACATTTTCTATATTGTAAAATGACTTACTATAAATAAAGAAATTGTTTTGTTCTGCAGTTTCTTACGTATGGCATGAATCCTGAAATGAGGTTTTAGTACTGTATAGAAAGGAGTTTTGAACGAAACGTTGTAAGAATGTATTTTTCGCATATTGCAAAAGTGCTGTTTTAATGAGGGTCTTGAACACCTACTGAGATAGTTTCTCATGTTGCTTGCTTAGTACTTTCTTGCTGGTGGTATTTTGCCCCATTTTAATAGATAAAATAATAAAATTTAAGCATCGATTATTTCTGTGTAATCCGACAGCATCAACTATTTGAATATTCTTTTTTCCTTTTTTCTTTTAACCTGGAATTCCAGGATTTGTGTCTATAATAAAGACAGTATATAGCCAATATATTAAATCACGTAATTAATTTTTAATATCAAACAGCATCATGAAAAGAAATACCTGTATAAATACTGTGTAAATATCAATGTTTGAAATTGTAGTATAAAATGATCGTTGTAATGTAGTATAAAATGATCATTGTCATGTAAATATTAGTAAAGAAGATGAAAATATTCGAAAATGATGAAAAGGGGAATAATTCCGTAAGCGGGAGCAGGTTTAGTTGGTCACTTTTTTTGTTGCCAACGTCTAACCCATTAAGGTTGCCGTTAAAACAGTTCTCTATGTATTCGAAGCACAATCCTTGCCGATTGGCATATTTAGCAACGCGAAAAAGCTTTGGCGACCTGCCCCCGCTTACGGAATTATTCGCATGAAAGGAAATGTCAGAATTTGAAAACAAAATTTAAATATTTTATATAATTTAATTGGTCACACAGTTGATATCAATGTAACACAAAACACTTATTGAAATTTTAATAATTTTTGTCCCGCCCCTCTTCTGCTGGTTTTGCAGGCCCACTGCACACGCTATAACACCGTACGGCATTATTTCCCTGGTATCCTCTACGTGCACGCTAAATCCGTGGTTCTGTAAATTCCCACGGCATTCGCAAGCAATTTTTGAAAGTTGCCACTATCCAGAAGTTCCCAAATCCTGATGAGGCTCTAAATTCTGGTGGGGAACCTACAGTAAGAAAAGGACTATATTTTGTGCTAGTACGTGACAGGTAGGTATATCTAAGACACGAAAATGTATGTCTTACAAGCTTGTGAAAATACTGTTAGGCTTTTGAGGCGCAACCCTTTCCCAATGCTGAAAAAACGCACAGCCAGCTGCGTCAAAAAAGGGTCTCTAGATCTGTGGCACGCGATGAACGTTTCGATCGTCCACCATCTTGCTGGTAGTTAAGTTGAGCGATGGCAACGGCTTCCCTTTTTTCAGGATTGGGCGATCTATCCGGCTGTTCTCGCATTCTTCCATTTTTCAGTAGATGTCAGTGCTGTTAAAAATAATCGGGACAATATTTTTACGGGAAATGGCGTGCTAAAAAGTAAAGGAATCTCGTGGAGCTATGTCACCCGCAACTATTTTTATAGAAATCAAATTTATTCTTCGTGACTGGCAACAGTCAAAACGTCAGAGTTTGGTGTTCCCAGAGCTGAAACACTCCGCGTTAAAGGGTTAACAGTTTCAAGTCGCAACAATTCGCTTCCGATGAGGAGGCATCTACTCAATTTAGTGGGTCTATATGTAAACTTTACCTCTACCTGAAACAAACAAACAAGAAAAAAAAAAAAGGAAATTTTTGAATGCTGATTCTTCTAGCAAGTATAAATCGATGCGCAGAACTTTAAAAACTTCATTCTTTGTTCTGTACACTTTTCATAAAAATGCATCGGAAATCTGAATATTCCTAATCAAAAAATAAACCCTCAATCGTAAAGGCTCATCCTTCTAATCAAATCGATACAAATTACTTCGAAAACTATCTGAAGAAACTGACCCTATTATAAAAGACAGCCGCTGAGTACTTATGACATTGTTCGAGCGTATATGGATGCGCTTTCATAAGTTTTGCCAAGTCCCTGATTAACGAGCGAGGGACCAGTACTTCACATTCAAGACTTAATTAGCGAAGGCGATGATATGGCTTATAAATCAGGAAATAAACTATGTCTGCGACCTTACTATAAGCGATCGCACATAATTACAGAGGGACTCTTGCCACGACGTTGAGTTATTGAAGCGTGAATGATGGTCTTTTCATTAAGATGGGAAGGGGGTTGGGGGGGTGAGGGAGCGGGAGAAAGAGACTTTTCCTCGTGCCTTTATTTTGTGTTATTCGGCTTTAACCTCATTTCTACATTGAAGGCTGCACAAAGGAGTCCCTTTCTCAGCCTGAGATCCCCTTATGAATGTTAATCTTATGGATGCCAGATTTCCTTACACAATAGATTGTTCCATTGAAACAAAGTTTGTGGCGCTTCGTAAGAAGGAATAGAACGTTATGAAGAAATGTGTTTTCGCCCCCCTGTAATAAATGATATTTTGATGTTGTATAGTCATACGGCGATAGAGAAGTTTCGCATTAAAGCTGATTAATTGGTTTTGCGTGCATTTATAAAAGGAATGCATTGGAATCATTTTCGTCATTTTTCAAGATTTTTTTTTTTTTTTTTTTTTTTTTTTTTTCGCTTACGTTTCTGCTTTATACCTGCAGTTGCATAACTATATCTGAAAGAGTTTTGAGTGCAAGGCAATATTTATTTGTCTTCCCGGTGATTACAGTTTTTCATATTCTTTATTAATAATGCAGAGAATTCTTCATGAACGAACATTTATTTCAAAAAAATTTTATATTTATGTTTTGTTTTTTCCTTCTTTATGGGTTACTCTCTTCAATTTAAGTATAGTGTGCTTCAGAATAAAACAATTTAAGGCAATTGCAATATAAAAGCAGATAATTTTGTTTTAAAAACTTTTAAAAAAAGGGAGTTTTCTCTAAATATTTTTTAGCATGTTTAAAATTTGAATAATTATAAGTCACTATTACTATTGACGTTTCAATAAAAATAATCCGTAAGCCTTATATAGTATTGAATGTAGAAGATATTTCTAGATATATGAGTATGTATATCTAAATAATTCTAGGGTTCACTCCACTTTTTGGATAGCAAATCAGGGCTTTCGAAGCTTTGTAGCATGAAACATCATCAATGGTCGACTTAAATAGTACTAAGAGTCACTGTAATATTTAAAAATTTTTAAATAACTTTAGAGATAATCTGATCTAACCATTTCATTCAATGTGAAAAAGTGGAAGTACATATGAAAGTTAATTACGTTACAAATTACTTTAAAAACTAAATATAAAATTGGAAATTGCACATTACCAAGAATAGAAAAAGTTAGGGAACAATTTCTAGTGCATTAACTGCAAATGGTTGAAAGACTAAGGAAACGCCCAACTCCAAGGAAAGCTGAAGCTATTGTAAAATTAATAGTCACAGTTATCAAGCCATGATTAAATTTCTGCTGCAGAGTAAATCTTTTATCTCATTAAAGATAAGCTAATAATTTTCAGCTTATTATGGAAAGTTCTTATAGTAATTTATATAAATTTTATTTCTTTATTATGTCCAACATTTTATGACTTTTTTAGTGTTTCAAAATAATGTTCTGCAGAGGCAAAAAAATTTTAAAGATAATAAATAGCTTGAAATATAAATTTCTTAGTTAATGGAATTCCCTGTTTACAATTATGTTTAATCATTCTTCTGTTTAAAATTGTATTTTTAAAGACGAAAACATTAATGTAGAAATTTAAGTAATACCTAACAAATGCGGTATACTAAACACTATAAAAGTTATCCATAAATTTTTAAGTACCTTAATGGCGATATGACTGTCAGATATCCCTTGTTTAATGAACATTTTACTGTTAAAATCTTAACTTCGACTTTTTTTCGTTTTATTAAAATTTATGTTTAAAAGCATGGAGTCACTGTACTGTTATGTCGTCGCATTATCACAAATTTACCGGATATGTTTCATTGATATGTTTTACTTCGTAGAATAAACTTCTACCTTGTTACTTCGCTTTTATTTGACGAGATATACTTTAGATCAAAAAAGGTTTGGAAAACTAACTGAGATGTATCTAGAGTATGAAACAATGTTTTCCATAATGATTGACTTGGACAGTTCAAAGACATAAATCAAGTATAAAATACTACTACAACAAAAATAAAATAAAATACTGCAATATCTTGTCTATAGTCATACTGTTCTGCTGCCTTCAGGCATAACCTCATTGTACAACAAAGTTAAGCTCATTATAAAGCCCTCACAGCCTAGAGATTACATAAAGTGTCTTCGTATATTGCTGAAGTTTGAAGGTCCAGTGTTCTGGCCTAGCACTACACTGTCTATCTCACGATCCGGAGATTTTAGTAGTTTTCTCCAGATGTGACGTGAATGCACGTTAGAATCTCTTAATAAGTCCTCCGCCTAAGGAACAATCTCCCCTTCGGAAGATACACATCATGTTAGTTTACCTAAACACAATACACATAATAAAATATTCTCTTCGTATTCTGACATTTTTCTAATCTTAAACGATGAAACCAAACATAAATGTAAAGGATTAATTTTTCTTCAGCGTTCAATCGAGCTCTCACGGGCGAATGAAAACATTATAGTTAAGCTTTTGAAAAACCAGTTCATCTTTGCAGTATAAGCTTCCTTAGTTACCAGTTATTAGAACTGTTTAAATAAGCTAATTTTTTTTTACTTTTTTTAGGAAAGTTATTTACTTACTATATCTCTTTAGCATAACTTTAGGAAAATTACGCCACTGAAGAATGAAAAGCTGGATCTGAGCAACCGTTATATTACCTCAGTAAGCCAGAAATATGAATTCCATTCAGCATGCAAGTTATATGCAAGAAATTATGCTACCTAAATATTCTAATAACAAAAACAATCGATAATTCAACCCATTACAAAATTAAATTTGAGTAAGCCTTCATTTAATATAATGCACGTGCCGTACGAATTTACCGAAATTCGGATATCGTTTCCCAATCGATATGCATTTAATTAAATGTCATCGAAATCCACACGGAGAAACAGCGAAATATATGAATGATTAATTCACCATAATCTATACTTCCCAGTATTCTGGTGTCCATCACTGCCTGTTTCTTTGCTGCTTAATTTTCGAAACAAAAATTAGAACAGATTCTTCATTAACGCATTTCATTAAAATACTTCACGACGCATGAAATTCTTGTAAAATTCGCTGCAACACTAGTGAATTAACTCGTGTGGTTGGGGGGAGGACTTCACAATGTTATTTAATTAAGTATAGCAAGTTCTCTGTATAATTACACCGTGTATTCATCTTGGCAAACATTGATTTATTTTGCTAATCATATTTACTAAAGGTTACAAATTATTCAGTTGCTACATAACCTTAGCAAACAAGATGCTTGCCAAAGGAAAATCTGTGTATGCTCGTATACGAAAGTTAATGTACACAAAGAGAAGAGAGAAAATCAAACGTTAATTAAAATTAACTTACTAATACATGTACCAGTGAATATTTCTATTCATTTAAAGGTTCTCCGCCGTTCTCTCGTCTGAGTCAATGTTTGCATTTAAAGGTTTGGTAGGCTTGCTTAGTTTCTACATGCGTAATAATTGCAGGAGTCTACTGTGAACAACACTTATTATAATTATGTGTTGGTGTAAATACTTATTACTAAAAAAATAACGCAAGTATAATTTAAATGATTTTATACAAATTTAATCTTGAAAAAGAAAATATCATTTCTTTATAACTAATAAAATAATTAATCAAAATTCCCAATTTAATTTTATTCTGCACAGAAAGTTCAGAACTGTAAGTTATAAACAGAAAAATATTCGGGATAAAAAATTTCTATAGATATTATCATTGTTGTTTAAACAATATTTTTTCTTAAAACAAAACGAAATTTAAATCTATTAACACTTTTTTATTTATTCTTTTAAATTTACCTGCTGAATTTTACTTAATAATCTTAAATAAAACACATTCAGGTCAAAACTTAAATATTAATTTCGTTTACTGCAAATTTTGGAATGTCATCACAAGTTATGTCTGCTAAAAAATATCGCAAATATTATAAACAAACTTTTACAATTAGATATGTCATGTGGTAACAATGTACTCTAAAAATTATACAATATATTACAGAAATGCGACTTGGTATTTAACTAGCCTGCGGCGGTTAAAGAACTGAAGTGCTTCACCTTTTAAATTTAAAATACATGGAAATCGATTTAAGGAAAAAAATCTGGGTATTTCATAAACTATATGTTTTATTAATGCATTTTCGGCGGTAAACGGAAGTTCTTTGTAATACAATGCCGGTGGGAATGAAAGAATTTTATTTGTGTCTGATATGTTATATATTTATCTGATGATTGTCTTGTGAGTTATTTATTTGTTACTGAGGGTATTAAGAGTATACGCGCTTTAGCAGATGTTATAAACATTGTAATTTTAAATTTAACAGATTTTATATCCACTTTATACTTTAGATATTGTTAATAAGTACAAGTTAATCGCATGGCTTGTTAAAGAGATAAGGCTGTTCAAGATCATATGAAAACAGTCATTCCCAAAAATTAGCTCATTCAAAAATCTGAGTATGGCTTAGTGTAAGGTAACTTAAAAGCTAAGCATAGTAAAATTCACATAGTCGTTTAGAAATTAAAGTACAATTGCGTTAAGACAATAATATGGAACGTGGCATTCATTTATCAATAGTCAAATTAACTTTTAAGGAGATTATTTTAAAAATCGATAGACATACTATAGTGAATGGTAGCTGACGAAAATTACAATGGGAGCAAAACAATTGAAGGCAAAGGGACGAAAAAAAGGGGAACTCTTTAAACCTTTCACGATGATTTAATAATGAAAAGTTGTGAAGGAAATAAAAATAATATGTGATGGGTGTATGGTACTATGGTTCAGAATTCAGTACACTAGAATTTTCAAGCCAAATTTACTATCATTTTCAACAGTAACTTTAGTCACATGACGAGTACAGCTCGACAATGTGCTGTATACCATGAAAAACATTGACGAGCTATATACTAGTCATTTTACCAGAAAGGAGTTGAGCCAAGTTAGCAAAAACGCAAGCAGGTGTCTCAACGGTTGCCAAATTAAACGACAAACTTAATTGGCGTTAAATGTTTTGTTCTTGGTCTTAGCGTGTCCTTTTTCAAAATTATTCCTCTTCTTTATTCCCAGCTATCTGGGCTCAGTACACAATGCTGAATGTTTTTGGCATTTTATTCCGCAGCCGTTATGTGATCCTACCTCTTTCATCAATAGTTTCTTCTCCCCCCCCCAACCCACCCACCTCCACGAGCTTTTCACTTTCGGAAGCACACTTCGAATTGATGCTATTGTAAACAAAACACGCTAATTTTCTCTATCTAACGCCACCAACCATCACAAGTGTTCAATAGTAAAACAAGAATCATCGTTTAAATAAAACCTTTAAGAATCATCAGTGAGAAAAGTCATTATTATGTTATGCCAATGAACAAAATAATAGCTGCCCAAAATGTTTGTACCCTACAATGGATCCCAGTGCGCATAGATATTTTTGGCAATGACCAACACTAGTATATAGCAATGACCAAGCCGATAACTTCGCCAAAGAAGACCATAATAGTTCTCAACTTTTGAATAGTCTATATTTACTCGTGCTGTTGAAACAGCCAGTACAAGACTTACCTCCAACAGGACAAGAAAAATTCTATTTCCGAGTTAAACAGTAACCAAATTATCTTATCTACCGCAGCCAGATTGAGAAAGAAAACATTTAAAGTGAACGGAAATATCCCCTGATGGTCAGTTACAGTGGCTGCCCTCACTGCTGAGACTTTATGATAAACTAATTTAAAAGCTCAAAAATTTCTTTTAGTTGTTATTCTACCGTCTTCTTCAAAAGACCAGATCTTAAGAAGTGGAATCAAGCTTTTATACTTATATACTTTAAGTTAAATAATCCATCTGCATATACCAAGCGATAACAATTTTACAGATTTTATGCGCTGTGGCTTGCGTAAAGCAAGATGGATCAGCGACACATTAAAAATGGCTGTACATAAAAAGTAAATATTCATTTTTTTATTTATGATAGATTTGTAGGTTCCAGGAGGAAAATGATGAGAGGCCAAAAATGCTGATTTTCCAAAACTGAAAAAAAGCGCGTGGTTTTCATTGTTCTTCTTCAGTCTACTGTTTCCTTGGGCAAACGTTTCGATATATTCTATGGTTGTTTCCCCCAAAAGCTTTTTGTATTGGTATTATTAACAGACAATAGAATCGTGAATTCGATTTTCACAGAATTGTGAATACGCGTTAGAACCCCTTAGAATGTCCTACTACCAAGGCACCCTTCATCCTTGGCAGATCGCCCAGCTTAGTGTTGCCGTAATCACACACAAACACAGCAAATAGAATTTCACAGAGACCTCGAAACTGGCCAAGAGTGGACTTTCTTCGTTTTTCCCACCGTCATTTATTTTTGGTGTTGTGCGTTTGCTCTCGGGGATCCTTCTCGAGTAAAATATCGCACAATGGAAGATTTTAATGGCACACAATAAACAACAGAAGCGGCAGAAAGGATTTGAACCAAGACCACTTGGATTAAAATGCCAATAATGTTTTAAGCATAATGTTGCGCGGAAAGAAGATCGTTTCCCAGGCAATAGTGTTAGTAAACATGCACTGTATTTTATTTGAATTACTTTAAATGGGCTAAGCTTAAGACAGTTCGGTAATTTTTCCTATTTTTGAAAATCTGCTACGCGATACAATGGTCATAAATAACTTTCATAAAGCATCGTACAAGACACTTTAGATTCCTCAAAGTGATTAAGAGGTTGTACAAAATCGAACTCAGTCAAAAAGCTTTAATGTTTAAGTAAACAAAATTAAAAAAGTTTGTACAAAGTGTGTGCTTTATATAATCTATATTTTATTCAGTTTTCATTGTTAGCATATATTTTACGAGTAACATAAAAAAAATTTTAACCAGAAATGGAGCATGTTATTGCAGCGTCATATTACAAAACAGAAACAAACGTAATGAGCAATCGTTAAAATGTTAAGCAATTAGTTGAAAATTATATACACTTGTAATGTAATTTTACTATAAAAATCCAAACTAATTAAGTGCAATGCATACCAGAAAGTGTTTTTAACAGAGAACACGTGTAAAAATAACATAAAAAATGCAAACATGAAATTATTTATTTAGCAGTCCTTCCTAAAGAAATACAAATAGTTGCTAACTAACTGTAATGCATTAAAAAAAGCTTACGGTAAAGACTTAATTAATAAACCTTGCGCACTGCATATTCTGAATGCATATAAACATTAATATACATTTCTGGGTTACTCTGCATGAAATGTGTTGTGAAAGATAAATTATATTAAGGTTGTTTTTTGGAGAAATGGTGCAATTTTTGAACTGTTTTTTAATGAATCTGACACTAAAAGCTTGAAAAAAATTTATAATATTTCTTTATAAGTTTGTACACATGCACTTTCAGAAACAGTCAACTTACAGAAGTTATGAAAATTATGAAAAAAATCTTAAACATTCGGTATTTTGGGATTTCTACAAGTATGACACCTTGTTCCATTTTGAAAGCTAATTATTGTGCTTCGTACTTTTTTTAATCGTCATTAATAGATATTTCGATTTACTGCAAACGAAAGTGCATAGTGCACTTTTTTAAGAAGCGGTATTAATTTTTCTTTATTAACATCCCTGCTTTCTTTTTAAAGCTTTTGAAAAACCCTGTTGTGGGGTAGATTTCTTTTAAGAGAAAGACCCTTAACGTAGCTCAGAATTTCTGATGAAAATATGCATTTTTTTGCAGTTTCCACTTAGCGTTAAATAACACCGGTCAAACACAACAACAACAACAAACAATTTTTTTTTGGGGGGGGGGAGGGGGGTCTGTTCCCATGCTTCAATTCTGATTCTAGACATTGAAAAATACTTAAATTTTCATTTTTAGTTCTTAAAGTTTGCTTTTGTCTGATACACGTCGATAAGTATATTTTAATTTATTTCATAAACGAAAGAAGGCAGCACTTTGATTAACCCGAAAGTAAACTGTATAATTATTTGTAACTCTGTAGTATTGCTTGTAGTATTGTTTGTAGTATTATTTGTATTATTATTATTAGTTTGCATTATTATTTACTCATACGAACATAAAAGAAATACAAAAATTATTCACTTTTAGACATTAATTTCTTATTATTTTACATTTATATGTTAATGTTTATCACAAATCCTTATAAATTAAAATGAATTTCTGTTTGTTTGTGGATTTTATTCGTATACAAATTCACAAAAATGGACCTATCAGCCTGAAATTTTGCACAGATATGTAAAATAATATAAAATAAATCATAGTCCACTTTGACATTGAAAGTCCGGCCGTTCCCGGAATTTAAGAGATTTTTTATGTTCTCCACGCAAAAAGCTTTCCGTAATTGCAATCCCTGTAGTCAAAAAAGTTTGAAATAAGCATCGTGGTTGCCATGTGTGGCGATTTTGCCGAATAAAATGTTTTAAATTCTCAAAGTAAAAATAAAAGAATAATAATGATTTTTTTTGTTAGTTTATATTTGTAAGATTATTATTTTTTTATTATAATATAGTGTGCATGGGAAATCAAAGCAGGAATAAAATGTTTTATACGCAAAACAATAAGAATTGAAGATTTCCGAGGCTAATATGTCACATTTTTTAGTTTGGTGAAAAAATAAAATGGCTCAAATGCCCAGAGAGTGAGTTCTAGCGGTTTGCACAGTTTTCGGCTTGGCGCAATTTATTGAGAGCTTAAGGAAATTGATTTTTGAAAACAAGTACAAAGGTGTTATTAGAATACAGCGTTAAATTTTAATTATCCGTGAAGAAATAATGCAGTTATAGTATTATTAAGGGATTTCAAGCGATCTATCTTCAGAATTCTCGCCAATTGAGTACATTGATTTAAGTTGGGGAATTCCGCCAAATTTCAGAAAATTCAAATCTTCTCATTTAATACATCGGAGTAACTATGAATAAAACGTTATAGTTGATAATTGTAAAAAATACGGCTGTATTAAGGTATTCCACTTTTCAAATAAATGCGTGCTATACTTTTTGTCGGTCGAACCATTTCCCATATTGATTGCTGCTAAGTCAATGCTTCGGATGATTCTCTGAAAAAACTCTTGCAAAATGGCGAATATTGGCACTTTGGAGAGGCTTAAATTTGAAACTGGATTTTATTTGAGACTGGTATATATAATGACACTGGTTATAGATAAAAATGAATGTTGGTACGTGTGTATGAGGTTGAAAAACTCCAGCACCGTTTGACCAATCACCATGAAATTTGGTTCACCTAAGTCTTTTATCATGGAGAAGGTTTTTATGCGATCCGTTTTCCTCTAACGTGCCACTTCGTGCCGCAGCACAACGTCGAATTCTATTCCATTTAGCCGTTTGCTGTGCGAATATCGTCCGATTTCGATGAAATTTGGTACACGCGAATATTAGAACACGGAGAATATTTTTCACTATCCATTTTGCTGTAACTTGCCGCTAAATGGCGCTGCAACGCATCAACTTCTATACCGTTCGACCGATCGGCATAAAATTTTTTATACTTACACATTTGAGCACGAAGAATATATTCTAACTGCGTTCCTTTTGATGTTACTCACCACTAGATGACACTGCAATGCATTATTATTTTAACTCGCAACTGGATGACGCTGCAGCAGGCCAAATTCTTGACCATTCAAACGGTCGCTATGAAAATCAGTATACATAGCTATTTGAACAATGAGAATATTTTGGCGTTATCCATTTTCTATAACTCGCCACTTGACGGCGCTGCAGCAAATCATTACTTTAATTAACCGCTAGATGGCCCTGCAGTGTATCACTTCTTGACTGTGCAAATGATCGCTATGAAAATAGGTATACATAGATATTTGAACACGGGGAAGAGTTTGGCGCTATCCATTTTCCTAAAACTTGCCACTAGATGTCGCAACACATGAACTTCAGAACTGTCCAGCCGATCGTCAATAAAATTCGTATACATCGATATCTGAATGCGAAGAATTTTCGCCGTATTTTTGCCGTATCCGTTTTGCTAAAACTCGCCACTAGATTGCGCTACGCTGCATGGCCTTCTGCACCGTACAAACGATTGCCTTGAAATTCGGTATGCATGATTATTGGACGCAATATAACGCAATATAAATTTTGCTATATCTGTTTATTACAATGAATAGTAATCACAACAAATCGTAATATCAAAAAGTCCATTCATTCCCGTGCGAAGAACGGATACTTCAGCTAGTCCTTATAAATAAAAATGAAATTCTGTTTGTTTGTTTGTGGATTTGATTAGTATACAAATCCACAAAAATGGACAAATCAGCCTGAAATTTTGCACAAATATGTAAAATAATATAGAATAAATGATAGTCCACTTTAAAACTTTGAAAGTCCACCAGTTCCCGGAATTTAAGAGAATTTTTATGTTCTCCACGCAAAAAGCTTTCCGTAAGTGTAACCCCTGTAGTGAAAAAAGTGTGAAATAAGCATCGTGGTTGCCATGTGTGGCGATTTTGCCGAATAAAATGTTTTAAATTCTCAAAGTAAAAATAAAAGAATAATAATGATTTTTTTTTGTTAGTTTATATTTGTAAGATTATTATTTTTTTATTATAATATAGTGTGCATGGGAAATCAAAGCAGGAATAAAATGTTTTATACGCAAAACAATAAGTACTAAAGATTTCCGAGGCTAATATGTAAAATTTTTTAGTTTGGCGAAAAATAAAATGGCTGAAATGTCGATTTTGAGAAAGTGAGTTCTAGCGGTTTGCACAGTTTTCGGCTTGACGCAATTTACTGAAGTGTTAAGGAAATAGATTTTTGAAAACAATTGCAAAGGTTTTATTACAATACAGCGTTAAATTTTAATAAGCCGTGCAGAAATAATGCAGTTATTAAGGAATTTCAAGCGATCTATCTTCAGAATTCTCGCCAATTGAGTACATTGATTTAAGTTGGGGGAATTCCGCCAAATTTCAGAAAATTGAAATCTTCGCATTTAGTACATCGTAGTAACGATGAATAAAACACGTTATAGTTGATAATTTTAAAAAATGCGGCTGTATTAAGGGATTCCACTTTTCAAATAAATGCGTGGTTTACTTTTTGGCGGTCCAACCATTTCCCATATTGATTGCTGCTAAGTCAATGCTTCGAATGATTCCCTAAAAAAACTCTTACAAAACGGCGTATGTTGGCACTTTGGCGAGGCTTAGATTTGAAACTGGATTTTATTTGAGACTGGTATATATAATGACACTGGTTATAGATAAAAATGAATGTTGGTATGTGTATATGAGGTTGAAAAACTCCAGCACTCTTTGACCGATCACCATGGAATTTGGTTCGCCTAAGTCTTTTATCATAAAGTAGGTTTTTATGCTATCTGTTTTCCTCTAACTTGCCACTAGGTGGTGCAGCAGAACGTCGAATTCTATTCCATTTAGCCGTTTGCTATGCGAATATCGTCCAACCGATTTCGTTGAAATTTGGTACACGCGGATATTAGAACACGGAGAATATTTTTCACTATCCATTTTGCTGTAACTTGCCGCTAAATGGCGCTGCAACGCATCAACTTCTATACCGTTCGACCGATCGGCATAAATTTTTTTATACTTACACATTTCAGCACGAATATATTCGAACTGTGTTCCATTTGATGTTACTCACCACTAGATGGCACTGCAATGCATTATTATTTTAACTCGCCACTAGATGACACTGCAGCAGGCCAAATTCTTGACCATTCAAACGGTCGCTATGAAAATCAGTATACATAGCTCAGGCGCGTATCTAGGAAAATTTTTCGGGGGGGGGGGGAGGGAAGATATGAACTTATGTGTATAAATAGACGGAATTTCATCACTAATCCAAAATTTTCGGGGGGGGGGATATATAACGATATAAGTGAATACAAACTTTCATTTAAAAAAAAATATTTTCCTTAGTTTTGGCGTAGGAGAAACTAAAATTTAAGAAGTATAAATCAGACCCAAAAATCGTGTTGACCGGTGTAATTTTTAATATTGTTATTTTTTCTTTCGCTTTTAATGAGCCTATTATGTACTAGAATATTGGTGCGTTGAACTAACATGCCTAGAAATACTCGCTTAAAAGTCCTCGCCTTGATTAGGAAGATTCTTGATAAGAAGAAAAAGTACAATTAAGTACACGGTTAAAGATTTGAATCCCCACCCTTACAATTAGTATCAGAAGACTTGCAACTAAGTTATAACGGAATAAAAGATTATACTGAAGAAAATATGGAATAAAAATCCTTACAAAATATAGAAATTAGACGAACAAATACGTTTATTTTTAATACACACGTATTGAAATTTTTTATAAGTTTATACTTGTTAACATTCTAAGCTAAATTTTAATATTAAAAGCATATTTCAAACACTCATAATAATTTACGATTGCAGACTGGCTTACAACATCTTTATTTTTGAGGTCATCAGATCAATTGGATTGCCATGGTTAAGTTTTGAATCAGAACTTATTTATAATGAGAAAATTGCCCAGCATCCCTAAGAGATTAAAAATGCAGAAAATTGCATCATTTAGAGCAGGAAACAGCTACGGTTATAGTCACTCGGACAAGGTTTAATGGAGATTGATGTCGTTACGTCATTAACATTTTCTCCCTTAAGTCTTAGGTGTCTAATCAGGGTCGTTTGAGATATCATCAAGCGTCTAAAATTGGTATTTTGTTGGTAAAAGAGAAACTGTGAACGAAGCCAGTTTGAAGGGGCTTTATTAGGAAGATTTTTTCTTAAAGTTACTAATATAAATTTTATATGACACATTTATGATGCAGCTGCTTCTAATTGGAAATGCATATTTACAACTGCAAGCGCCTTTGCTCGCTGTATTGAATACACAAAAAAAATATAGAAATATGGTCCTCAGATAAAATAAACGCAGTCAAAATAGAATAGAATACTGTTCCCTGTTTGCAAGCATTTGAAACAAATATCAAAGGTCGTTCTAACCATTCTGGATTTTCCAGAACTTCGCGTAAATACAGGCTAGTACCCCTTAGATAGTCCCCCATGGATGGCAAACCATCCCCTCGACCTAGATTCCTCCCGTACATAACTGGACCATAATACCACATTTGCATTGTTAAAATATATTATAAACCAGGTATATAGGCTATTAAAAACACGAAAATATATATATATGAGACGTCAGATATTCCAGAGTTATGGCAGGTAAAGCTGTTTATTGAACATTATCTTTAAGTTACAATATAGAGTGAGAAGAGGGGAGGGGGGACGGGTACGAAAATCTGCGTGGACTAGTTAAGCAGTTGCAGTGGCAGAAGTCTCTCGATTTTCGAGGTGCGGGAGTATTTAGGCTCATCATACCACGTGGTTTGCTAAGACATAACTCCGCCTCTCTCTTATCTCTAATCGAATTACATACAATTATTAATATGACCTGCATCCGGGATTACAAAGGCGTGGGAACACGTGTACACTGAAAAGAACTCAGAATCGAGGACTTGGTGTCTGCAATTAACTAAAGAAATAAAACATAGCTCCAGAGCGCGCGTGGCAAGTATGACAGGAAAGCATAACTTACAGTGAAAGTACCCGCCTGAACAATACCCAAACTAGTAAAACCAAATTACCTTTTTACACATTACATATATATATATAATTAAAATATATACATATTGTACGTAACAAGATGTTGATGGGGAGATGTTGAAATTTTATGATTGTAACCTATTTATAAAAAAAAAAAAATACATGTGATGCAAATTCTACAGCTTACGAAATAATTTAACAATAGCTTAAAACTGTTGTGAATTAATAGTATTTAAATATATGTAAAAAAACTCGGCTGTTCGAGCCTCGTCAGGGGGAGACCCCCCTGAACCCTCCCAAATATTTTAGTTTCATTATTACCATATTAAAATGATATTAATTGACTGTCATTTTATCTCTCATCTTTCGTGTATTTTGCCTGGTAACCTATGTTGAAATTTTTATAATTGTAACCTATTTAGAGAAAAATACATGTGATGCAATTCTACAACTTACGATATATTGTAACAAGAGATTAAAGCTGTTGTGAACTAATAGTATTTAAATATATGTAAAATTATGTCCCATTTTTATGTTGCTTTATTGGGACACATTTTTCGAACAACTTTCAATAAATGGGGTGAGAGATAAAATGCCGTAGTCATTAATACACCAAAGAGCCATTACATTATGACCACCCAAACATTTTACAATGAACACGTCTGGTTAACATGGAGAGCACGTAATTAAGTGGGAATGGTATTTAATTGTTGCTGGAGAAGGTAAGGAATCCTTCTTGCACTTACGTTTGTGAGTGATGGAAAGGCTGTTGATCTGAGCGAATTTGATAGAGGACAGATTGTAATGGCCCGAAGACTTGGAACGGGTATTTCCGAAACTGCACAGCTAGTCGGTTGTTCACGATCTGCCGTTCTTAGTATTTATAAAAAGTGGATGAAAGACGGTAAAACCACGCAAAGATGTTGGGCTTTCACTCATCATCAAAGAAAGAGGACAGCTGAGACTGCTTCGCCTAGTACAGCAAAATCGACGGCAGACAGTGGCTCAGCTGACAGCCCAATACAGTGCATGTCCAAGTACTAGTGTTTCGGAGCACACAATTCAGCGGATATTGTTGGATATGGGACTGCGGAGCAGACGTCCCACTCGTGTGCCCCCGCTTACCAAGCGTCATTGTCAACTACGCGTACAGTGGGCACGGAAACATCGAGATTGGATCACGGATATGCAGAAGAGTAGCCTGGTAGAATGGATCCCGGTTTCTGCTTCATCACGTCGATGGTGGTATCAGGGTCCGCCGTCTTCCAGGAGAACAGCTGCTCCCCGGCAGCTCAGAGATTAAACACCACCATGTTCCAATATCTTGACTTTGCGTGACCGTTGCTTAAATATTTGGTACAACCTGTCTCCAGTATCTACCAAGAACTCGTGGCATCCATGCCCAGGTGAGTTGCAGCTGTTTTGAAGGGAAAAGGATTCCGATTGACTGTCATTCAAGATTCTAGAAAAAAAGACATTAAAAGCAAAATAATAATAATAATAATAAATGAATCGGTATTCAAAAAAAACAGTGTACTTACTACTAAATACAGACTAACCTAAGTTACATACTTTCTTACTCATTCCATTTTAACCATTTATACATCGATTTACTAAATTAATCATTAAAGGAAGCTCATATGTAACTTAGCGTTTTGTTTTTATGCCTATTTTACCAGTCCAACTTCCAGAACAAATGTATTTTTTTTAATTCTCTATCAGCTTGTTGTTGTTTCTAATCCTCAAAAGTATGGCAAAGCCGGACCAAAAATCGTTGACTCAAAGACAGTCGATGACAAGGAGGAGATTTAAGTAAATTTCCTCCTTGGAGGGCCCAATCAATCCAGAATGTGTTAGGCTGAATCCTCTAGAGCACGGCATTTCTGGCAAAGATTTTCGCACCATCTCCCAAAGAGAAGCTCTTAATATGGTCATTAGCTAGTCATAAGAGCGCAATCGGAGAGCCTCTGTCACAGTCACAAACAAGGCTTAAAGTCTAGCCCTGATGTCTACCCGAATACCAATGATGTACTGGGGGCACCAATCGCTCAGCCTAGAGTTTTACTTTTTTCATGGATAATAATCTTGATAGGGTAGAGCTGTAGAAGAAGGAATTCTTCATTTAAACCGATTTATTGAACTAGTTGAAAAATCATAAATGGTTTCTTTCACAAGTTCATCACTATCATTTTACAAACTATCCAATTCTGAGGCTATCATATCCTTTATAGTCGGAATCTCGAAAGGCACGATATTTGTATCTCAAGATGGAAGAGTCCCGTTGTGCACTGACGTTAATTTTAGAAACATTTAACTAACAATGACCTTAAAGTTTATTTAAAAATCAAAGAGAACTTTGCTTAGATTGATTTAAGGATTTTTTGGTGTTGACTAATACAAATATTTCTGAATTAAAACCTGTCGGTCCTATGTCTGATAGAGTTATTGTATTCCACCACAGTAGTTCACAGAAGATTTCATCTAATAGAGGACTGCAAACCAGGCAATCAAAACAAAGGATATACATATCTACTTAGAACTTTTTAATTGATCAAAAGGTGCTTTCTGTTTACCAATAATTTGTGTAAAAAACTGGAAGTATTTTCGGGACACTTTATCAATACTGCATAGGTAATAGGCTTTATCGGTAAATGTTATGTTGTTTCAAAATATAAATTTTATGCAAGTGATTAAGTAGCAAATTTATTGAAATTATTAAGTAAGTGATTATTTTCAAATACATTCGATCCCACTATGACTGAGTAGATAAACCCTAGTAGCACAACTAGTTCAAATTACGTTGGAAACACGTTTTTTGACGTTAAAAAACCTGTTTTAAAGGTCTTTTGGACTAGTTGTGCTACTAGGGAAATACTGAACATGATAGATGGCTGAAATGTCTACCGCGCAGCTGTCAATCTAACGGTCTGGAGTTTTCGGCGGTTTTCTCCAGATGTAATGCGAATACACGTCCAAACACCTTAAGAAGTCCTTTGCCTAAGATATCCCCCCCATGGCAGATGCCCCTCGTGTGCGTTGCCATAACACAAAACACAAATACATTTCTGCGACACGTGACGAGCTGCTATTGATCCAGGCCTCAATAATCCCTAAGTCAATCAATAGCGTGCTTAGAAAAAATTTTAAAGCTCATTTTTATATAATATTGAAATAACGTTTTAGTAAACAATTTAAAATTATACACTATAATGTAAATAAAAATGCTGTACATACGTAAGATTTCGTCGAATCAAATGGATCAAAAATCGATTTTTAAAGTTCCCCTCTGTCAACCATAATGAATCATTTTTACCGTAATAAACGTCTATTTTAACTTATGTTTACTCCATTATCATCAATGTAAATTACTAACAGAACACTTGTTTCTTAATCAAAATCTTCCCCTATTGGTTTATCCCCCTTCCCCTTTAATGTTTTTTTCGGAATTTTTCATGTGTGTCACATATTTTCATAACTCGACCCTTATATCCCCGACTTTTCCTCTTTACGTTTCCGCCATCCTAAATCGGGGCGCAACATTATAGCCATTGTGTGTTAAAACTTTTCTAGGGAGAGGGGGGAAAGTATCCAATGAAAAGTTAAAGATCTCTGCATTTTAAAGAAGCGAAACGGCCCGATTAAGCGACATTTAATGGAGATTGATGTTGTTTCCTATCATTATAATTTTCCCCTCCTGAAAGGCATTAGGAGATCGTTAAGTGTCAAACGCGATAAAATAAAATCTGCACGAGAAGGCCTGGATTTAGGCCTCTCGTAAATAACACAACATTAATTAGCGCGTGTATTCTGCATATAAAGGGCAGCATTAAATATGAATAACTGGAAATTCGGCTCGGACGGTTCAAAAATGCCAGCTTATGCAGTGCTGGTTGGAATTGTTAAGGTGAAATCAAGGAAATAGTCTGGATTTTGTAGACTTATTCGAGTGAAAACTTGCACCCTCTTTTTTAAAAGGATATTGTTTTGAAAGAATTTTGAGCAAATTTGGAAAATAAAATTCAATTTGAAGGAAAATAATATACAGTGGTTCTGCAGTTTGTGTGTTAAATTAACTATTTAGAGACAATCAGCGGACATTAGATTTTTCCCTCTTGCTTATTCCTTAAAATCGGAAAGCTAATTTCTGAACATAGTCCAATTGATATTAATGGATTTATTCCTGTAAGTGCGCATTTATGGACAAAAGATTTTCTTCCCACTCTGCCTTGAATTTTAGTTGACTTTGTCTATTTGAGGTGTGCGTTCACGTATTACTCTAACTGCGAAAGGACAGAAATTTTCAACAAACAAGTAAAATTTTTCTACTGCAACTGCTAGTGACCTTATTCAGCAATTTACTGTATTAATCGTAGGTGGATGTCAATTTAAACTTTTTGTTCAGGGGGTGGGAGGAAGGGGACAAGTCACCTTCTCTATTTCCTATTCTTTAAATAATAAAAAAATAATAAAAGATCAAAGAACTTTCTTATGAGTCCGCACTTGATTGTGCCAACGATCTGTTGATTATTACAACAAAGTACTTAATAAATAAATGTTATTACGTTCCAAAAATTGAATGATATTATATTTTAAAATCATCTAATTAGTTAAGGACCCTCCCCCTCCTCTCCTCTACTTTAAAATTTAATCTTGGCGATTCAAGCAGAATGATGTCCAGCGGATAGGGCATGGGTCTTTCACACCTACAGCCAGAGTTCGAATCCCGACTTGTACAAGTAAATAAAAGCATTTTCAAAAGTAGATCCGGATGAAGAAAAGAAAGTTTATTCTTGCAGTAAAGAAAAAGTTTTTGCACGAAGAAAGTTTTTCAAAAAAATATAGATATTTCACTCTTACAAAAGATTAATCTTTTTAGATATTCAAAATACTATAAAAAGAATTCAAAAACTTTGAAATTTGTGGCTTAACAATTACTTATACAAGAACTAATGACTAAGACTATTCATCTCGAATTCTTTTTAAAGTATTTTGAATATTTTAAAATGGTCGTCTGGGCAAACTAAATATCTATATTTTTCTCAAATTTTATTGGGGTTTGAACTTTCCTTTCTTTATAGCATGTCTGTGAAAGAATAAACTTTTATGTTTTCAAGGACTCCATAGTAAAAAATTCTTACTGTTAAAAATATTTTGCTGCTTAAATTTTTATAATTACATAAAATCCCTAATACATTGATTTTCTTTTTTCAGTTATTAGCTTCAGGTACTAGAAATTAATTCTTCAAAATGCTTAATACATTTTTCTATAAAGGTATGAATAGTAGAGATGTGCTAAAACTTCACGATTGTTATAGCAATGATCTTATTTTTCAGTTTAACAAATTTCTATTTAAAGTTACAAACTAATTGTTTAGATAAACTACAGATTAACTACTAAATGTAAAAAAAAGAAAGATTGATTTGAATTTTAAGGAGAAGTCCAGATAACGAGTACATAATTATTATTAGATTTTTACACTTGTATTTTAAACATTAACAGATGCGTGCTTTTGAAGATTTTTATAGATGTCTCATAAGCTACGTATTTTATTATTTTCTTTTGAAAAAAGGGACTTCAGAAAGAAAACTACTTATAAACGAAATCTTTAATCTAATTTTTCTCCTGTTTTTTAATTGTTGTTGTTTGTCCTGCTATCATTTATCTTTAATAACTTACAAATATATTATGAAAAATCGTTCTACACACTTTCTTGTTTTGTATCTTTTGAAAAAGAATCATAAGAGGTGATTTCGTCAGTCTTCTCTTAAACGTAGTTTTAGAAATCCTAACTGAAGAATATTAATCAAATAGTTTTTCCAAAACCAATCTGTTGCTTTTTTAAGGTACATTTGCCCATTTTCATTAAAGCTCGAACAGTTGATAAATTTTAATAGTGTGGTATTATCTATTGCTTTATTCCTATGCTAAAAAAAAAATGGGGAAATGACATCTTTTGCATAAGAGGAAAAAATACATGCTGTTTAAGATAGCAATGAGCGTAAATAGACCCTCATAAACTAGTATTTAAAAATTTTTAAACTGTAATTTGCATAAAACTTGAAATGTGTATGAAATTTATCTTTTCTTACGCGTAAAACTAGACTTAGCTTTTTAACATTTCTCCTATGTATGTGTGCTATATAAAGTTATTTAACTTTATGTCGGTGTCAGAAGAAACCTTTCTTATTTTAACTTTTAAATAATTATGACCTACTATTTTTAAATATAAATAATGCAAAAAGCTATTATACTATTTTTATGTTTAAAGACCAAAAAAAAAGAAATTGCTTGAACTTACAAAGTAATTCCAAAAAAAGTGCGCAGAAATTGTATTAATTCTAAAGGAGCATATTTTTTTCGAAGCTTTCTTTTTATGTTTTTATCTGCTATAATTTTGAATCTAAATTGTAATTTAGTTTTCAAAATATCATGCATAAATACAAGTTAAAAGAATAAATAAATAAATAAAATTATCATTGACTGAGCATAATAAAACATTCATTTAATGACATAAACATATTTCTCGGTTTGTTATTTTTCTTCAGATCCAATTTAATCATCACGAAACTTCTAATCAGTAATGAACGCGTCCACATAAACTGTTCGGTATCACATTTCGTGCATACCTAAACGTCAGAAACGGTCCCGCCAGTAATTACTATAATTACACTTGTATCCGGCACGTCTCTGTTCCAAGTTCAGGCGTATATTTAGACCCCCAGTTATTACACATTAGATCGGACTTGTGCCGATTAAAGTGACAGAGTGCCACATCGGTTGATCTTCCTATAAATCAGCATATCCTTGTTTGAGACAGTATCGAGCGACGTAATGCGATAATATGAGTGTGTAATTACATTCATTACAGTTCACAATTGGAATTCTACCCATTGTATGCTCATATATGTATCGCTGAACACCGACCTAAATTAATATGTCGGGACTACGTTCCGGGAGTGAGGGAACTGCCGGAATAATTCTTGTCTGCAAGTCTCGGATAAGAAATGGTATCACTAATTGAGATTAGAGTACCTTTAATAGAGAAGTTATGGCCTGAATGTTAAGGGATGAGCCAATAAATCAACTTTCATCGACCAAGATTTTAATGCTGATGTTCTTAATTTTAATATAGTTTATGAATACCCATTTATATACGTATGTATTATGGTCCAAGCGATGCATGTGAGCATTATTCATGATACCCGAAAATCATTCATACTGCATCAATTTCGTCAACATTCAGTTAGAAAAGTTTGTGAAATTGAAAGTAGCTTTCAGGTATGGCAATTTTTTCACAAGATGTTGTATACATATTAAAATACAAAATTTAATTTTTATATGGTCTCTCATTGCTTGTAACTAATATTTCGAGAAGTACTGCTCTGTGTCTGATAAGGTAAGTTCAAAAAACTGAGTGGAATTGTTTCCGAGGTATCGCAAATTTAAAATTTTAGAATTTGTCGCCAAAAACTAAGGGAATGTCACAAGAGTGGTAGCCTCACCATGTCCGAGGAGAAAAGGCAGGGAACGCGGTAGATGGCTGAAGTGTGAAGGTCCTGTGTTCGGGCCTATCGCGAGGCTTTCGATCTACCGGTTCTGGAATTTTGGTCAGTTTTCTCCAAATATAACGTGAATGATCTTTAAAGCCCCTTAAAAAATCTTAAAAACCTAGGCACACACCCACAGGCAGATGCCCATCGTGTAGGGTTGTCACAACACACAACTCACTCTGAAGTAAGAAAAATAAAATTACTTTTCAACTGGCATTAATTTATGTTAGTTTTCATTCGACAGCGGCACTTGAATACTGGAGTCCCACTTTACCTAGAATTTTTCTGTAATGCATGTTTTTTAGTTTTTAGTGAAATTTCACCCAAACCATTTTCGCTGTCATTGTTCATTACACTCTGAAATTCCTTCTCTGGTAGCCTGACATAATTAGTGGATGACCATTTAAAGGAGTAAAGGATCGATCATTTCATAATGCAGTACCTATCAACTCGGGTAAAACTAAACCTGTTAATTTCCCAAAAGTGAATGCGTTTAGTTGTCATTTACCAGTAAAGGGATCATTATTTAACTTTTATCAACTAACTCATAGATGGTCCCCTAAAGTAAAGATTCTTTTCCCTGAAAACATTCTCAGGTAAAGTGTGGTAAGTTGTCATTTTTAACATTAAATATCATCACTCAGATATATTGAATATTTTTTGGTTTACTTTCTTAGACACAGAGAAATATTACCCAAATACTAATGATAATAAATGAGGATCTATATAAAAATCAATTTTTTATATTTTAATATGTGTACATCTCCTTTTAAAGAAGTTGCCATACCTAAGAGCTACTCTAAATTTTGAAACACTTTTCTAATATAAAGTACATGTTTTTATCGTTTAAGGTTTAAAAAATAATCGCTGTAACATCTACATTTTGAATCGTCCGGTGTATTAAGGTGGAGCGTAAAAGCTGGAATTTATGTAATCGAAATGTTATAGTACGATTATAGTAAGGCTTTCATTCACAAAAATACATCTGTAAAATATAATGCAAATGATTAATATACTTTGAAAGTAAATGTGCTGCTTACATTTCACTGCATCATAACAGTTCACACAAAAAAGTAGTTTTAAAGTCAAAAGTTCATAAAACAAAGGAGAACGATATTTCAAAATATGTGTCTAATCTAAAACTGACATCTGATTACTGATTTAATTCAAATAACATAAAAAGCTCTGTTTGTTTGTTTTTTGTTTTGTTTTTTTACAAAAAAGACACTTGACGTTATATATTTTGGAAGAAAACTGCATTGTTTACATTTCACTGCATCATAACAGTTTATGCTGAAAAAGAAGTTTTACAGGCAAAGTTTAAAAAGTTCATAAAATAAATATGATTTGAAAATACGTGCCTAATCTGAAACTGACATCTGATTATTGATTTAATTCGAATGACATCAAAAGTTTTTTGTTGTTTTGAAAAAGAAGGCACTTGATGACTTTGTTAAAAAAAAAATGTATTGTTTACAGCTCATTGCATCATAATAATTTATGCAGAAAAACAAGTTCATAAATAAATATAATTTCAAAATATATGTCTAATCTGAAACTCACATCTGATTAAGACTAAGTCTATTTAGTTATTAAGACTACATAATTTTTTATAAACGTCTAGATCTAACCCTAATTCAAAATAATTCTCAAATAGCTTTTTTTTTTTTTCCCCAAGAGCAGCATTTGTAACGATCAGGGTAAACATATTAACTATAGGCTCACGATTAAAAATGAAAACAATTATTGCTTCATTAGAAAATTATGTGTATGGCAATAAACTCTGACACATTTCCCGTATTTAGTGGGTTGTTATTTTTTTGTTTGTTTGTTTGTTTTTTTTTTCGCGGTATCAAATAGCTCGTATGATGATCGAAACGCCAATTAGATAACGCATAATTTCCACAGCTATTGGCGTAATCCAAACTGTAAAAGCAGTGAAGGTGTTTTTTCAAGAACTGACAGATTTTCAAGAAGACATATTTATGAAAACTCAAATGCACTGAAAATGAAATTTATAATGCCAATAGTGAAAAATAAAATAACCGATTTCTTTAAAAAATAAGTTTGATAACTATCGTTTAAATTATTGTACAGGAGCATGTAAAAGATATATAGCACAATATACACTTTAATTCATTGTCAGAACTTTGTTTTCTTTTATCCCCAATTTAGAGTTTTCCTGTTTATAACGCCATTTATTTTCGGTCTCTTGAATGACATCAATCCGGAGTTTCACTGTATATATATATATATATTAGAGGTGACTCAATTGGGGCCGAACTCAGGAATTGCTGGATGTAGCCATATGACCTTCTTACTCCCGTAGATGGATCAACCTTTATTTTCGCAGTATAACAGAATAAGAATCTCGCGTGAGCCTTCAACAATATAAAATAATAGAGCAATGCTTAAGTGTAAGAGCAAAATGATTTCGGTGGTTATTTCTGAACGGCGTGACGAATCATTAACTTTTCCTTTTAACACCACACCATGATCAGTATCACTGTACTAAATTATGTCAAGATCACATAAGCGGCATCGGAATAGTTAGTTAAGATAACCCATTGCGATTTTCGTGGGTGAGACATGACCTATCATTACCATTTCGCTTCAGTATCATCATTGCAACGGCCAATATTACTGTGCCGAATTTGGTCAGGATCCCATAAGCAGTCTCGAAAGAGTTAAGGGAACAAAATCTCAAAACTCAGTCACTAAACTTCGCTCCACCATTAGCTACGATCACCTAAGAACAATGCGTAAACACTGTTAAAACAATATATATCCCGAAAAGGATAGTATAAATATATGCAATAAATTTGATAACACTAATTGAAATTTTTAAAAATCAGCTCTAAAGACCTTTAAGGCCTTACAGTTGAAGAATAATTTAAAACAAGTATTTTAATTTTTTTTAACTATAAATGACTATTATAGTGAAAATCAGCGCAGCGATCGGAATTTCACTTGCCATCCTCTCAAAGGGATAAAATAATAGGACGACAAATCCGAATTTTCTTAAATGGTAAAAGAACATGAAGGCTAATGTCACTTAATGAATGAAATCGAAAATCACGGGAAGGCTTAGACTCAAATGCTCTCTATGTTTGATAGCTGGTAATTAAAAGGCTTATCTAAAGTGGTGTATTGAATATCTGCAATGGACCATAAATAAGGGAAAGGTTTTATTGAACAATGCATCACTCTAATTTCTCCTCTGGATCAGATAAACCTCGGTAGAAGGGTGGTCTCTGTATTGTCTAGAAAATGCAAGGTAGGTGATAATTTTTGTAGTTTATTTTAGGATCATTGGATGTCGGGTTTCAGCGAAAATGCTAGTAAACAAAAACTCAATATATGATAATATCACAATACATTTCTGTTTTATTTAAGAGTTTCTGCGATTAGCGCTATGAAGTGAATCTTTGTTAAGAACCCTTATAAAGAGTTTCTATTGGGAAGAAGGATATTCTACACACACGCAGTAACTCAAATATGTCAATGGTTTACTTTTGTTCCACATTTTTATAGGCTACAATAAAATACATCTTTTATTGCATTTAAATCACTTTTTTTGGATTTATCGTTAAAATATCAGCATAAATGCTACATTTCGAGCTTAGTGAAATATCAGACTTTGATTTAAGGATTAAATTGTATGATAATGTAAATGCTCCTAATATCATTACAGATGAGCGATATAAAGTCTTACCTCACTTTTCCAATTTTCCTCGTAACGCATTCTCTTGGAGAAGACTCCATGATCGTTTGTAAAACAATAACAGGACGCGCGTAATGGTTATTATTAATTTCTGCTATTTCTTCTCGCAATATAATTTTATAATTCGGTTCATGAGAAATTAAAATAATTTTCCATAAAATACGATGCACAAGACCAGAAATGTTCCTGTTTTAACACTTTCGTTGACGCCAGCACACGAGGGTCAAGAGTATAAACGATATCTCCTATTTTAGTTTAATGAATGACTAATTAGTTTTTCGGAAAACACGCAATTGTTTTGAAACAAATATGTGAAAATTTTATGATTCACAGCATAAATAATTTATTATTAAAACTAAATTCTAGAGACTATATTGATATAAGAAAGTTGGCTTGTACTCTAATACTTTTTGGACCGTCAGTGAGTGTGTTAATCCTTCCTCTTTTGAACTCACGATCAACCTGCTCACACTGATCGTCTCGAAGGCACAAGACCAACGATTCCCCTTCTGAAAAAAAATGTTTGACACTTTTTAACAGTCAGAATGCTGGACACCACGGTACATTTAAAGGCTGATTTGGGGAAGCAGCATATCTCTAAAACGTAATTTTAATCGCAGTATTTCAAAAAAGATAGGAAAAGTAATTAAATGTGCATTTAATATTAAAAGAATGGGTAAAATATAACTTCTCCGACAAAGTCTGCTTTCAGATATTTTTTTTAATTAAAAAAACAAGAATTTTGATAATACCAAACCCAAATTACAGAAAATATGCTATAAATGAGACTTTTAAAGCTAAGCATAACAAATACTGTAGTAGTATCTAATCGTAGTATTTCGTAGTCATTAAACAAAAGATGCAGTTGTATCGCAAGGAGAACACGAATAAGAGAATGTAATTTTACACATTAGATCCTAAGAGAATTAAATGAATAAAAAAACTGTAATTAGTGCTTATATGGGTGAAAAAAAATCAATTTATCCTTCAATAAATTTAATAGTTTTTTGTTTTTTTTCAAATTAGTAATGAGAAACTATTCGTGAAAATCAATGAGATTTTCTTTTTAATATTCGATTAAATTAAATTAAATTAAATACTTTATGAAAAATATAATTATGGATCCGTATTTCATATATAACTAATTTCATTATGAGAAAAACATCGGTATTCATCAAAAAGACATCTTTACTTTTTATTTTAGTTATAAACTTTTCATTAAAAAAATATATTTTTCTAAATCAAAACTGCTCTGCGCACAAGTTAATAGTGGGAGCAATTTGGACAAAGTTAATCTAGCATTATAAAAACTTGCTTTTATGATAAATGCAGCATAAAATAAAGCCTTAAATAAAAAATAAGCATTGCAGCGAGTTGGGTTTAAGTGGATATTTACTCTCAGATTTCATAAATACCAAGAGAGCAAATAGCACTCGCGAATTGGAAAAAACACAGAATAACAAAGATTTGTACTATAAAAAATATTTTATTCATAGTTTTCTTTTTAGTTTCGTACGAGAGGAAAAAAACAATGTTAAATGAGCATATTAATCATTCTTTTCACGAGTGAAAATACAGAGTGAAAAACAAATGAAAAACACCTTTTAAATTTTAAAAAGTACATTTTGTTTTAAAAAAGAAACTTC
Source organism: Cheiracanthium punctorium (assembly GCA_038373885.1). Classification (NCBI taxonomy): domain Eukaryota; kingdom Metazoa; phylum Arthropoda; class Arachnida; order Araneae; family Cheiracanthiidae; genus Cheiracanthium; species Cheiracanthium punctorium. The sequence goes on along the minus strand of JAWZYV010015947.1, from coordinate 245,759 downwards.
TAGGAGTAATGGTTGCAGAAATACATTTGTTTTCGTAATTTTCATAATTACCCTTTTCGGATATGACTTTCTGTAATCCATATTTTTTAAAACCATTTAAAGTAAAGTACTTTGAGATTCGACATTCCAAATAAACATTAATGTTTGATTCCTTCATGAATACATTTCAAAAAGTTAAAAAAAAGTGTTTATGGTTTTTGCTTGTTCTCTCTGTGCTCTAAATGTAATAAATGTGCTTTCATTTCTATGAAAATTAAGTATTTCTTGCAATGTACTATATCATGAATTTTAAAGAAAATAGTGTATGTAGTACCATTTCAATGATTATTTTACAGTGCCATCATAAGTAATTCTGATACATTAATATCAGTGATGCAAATTACCCAGGTAATTTTTTTTGGTAAATACCTGGTTATTTATCCATCCTGGCAATGGCGTAGTCAAGAGGGTTGATAATGGGGTCACAACCCCCCCCCCCCCCGTGAGGAATATTTTGCCATTCAAAATGTATGTTCTTCACTCAATTATCACACACACACATATACATATATGTGAGTAGCAGTAGTCGTAACCCCCCCCCATGACAATTTTCTGGCTACGCTACTGCATCCTGGGTATATTATCCATCAGAAATAATTTTGATACATTATGATAAGTGATACCCGGATATTCTTTTTAAAGGTAAATACCTAGCCATAAACTGTTACTTAACAGTTTTATGACTGAATTTTCTTATTTATTTTAACAAAAGATGTCATTGTCTAAATCACAGCGAATGGAAAGAAAAGATGTAACATCTCGTTCGGGGAAGTCCATGTCGCTTCCTGCTCACTGTTTGTACAATCTACATTATGTGGAATTTTGACTCGTTTCGCAAATTTCTAACATTTTTAAAAATATATTTTGCTTCACACCGACATGTCGCAACGTGTTTGGGTATGTTGAGATTTGAGTTAGACGTATGCGATCCTGAGCTTCAACTAAGACAATCAGTTCCTAAGACAATCAGTTCGAAGCTTTGGTGGCTTCGGGATTGCTGTCTTAGTGCACCCTAGTGTTGAGACCACGACGCGACGGATATTTTCGGGCAATATTGGGGTGTCAAGTTCTGCCCAAAACTCAACAAATACTGTATGGAAAATCATAAACGTCTTAAACAAGCCTAAAGGAAGTCTGCTCTTACGTATTTGCAATTTACAGGGTGCATGAAAAAGCATGAATAATGACCCCGCTCATGATGACCATCAATAAGACAAACTAATTAAAATTTACCTTGAGTGCGTGATTTTTTTTACTTCTGACAGTCGAATGGTTATACGGTTATTAGGTGATACTCTGAACATCACATAAAAAAGTCACGCGCGTTCTGCATCCCGACATTGTGCCCAGTCTCAGCACGTCCGTGAGTTTCTGGTGAAGCTACGTTTCCACAGACCCGCCAGCAGACCAGATCTTGCCCTGCCTGACATTTTTGTACCTCGAAATGGAACAAATCCTCAGAGAACGTCCGACATCCTCGTCGTTTTGACATCATTGAACCTATCCAAGAGGTTGCAACAAAAAAGATTCCTGTCAAAGCCTCCAAGGGAAGATACTGGGCATGGGAGAGACAGTGAAAAAATGCGTAGATACTCGTGAACAGTACTTTGTAGAATTGACCTTTTGTACAAAGAATGTTAGTAAGTATTTTTTGAATATGTTTCATATTTTTCTGACACGTTTAGTAAATGGCGAAAAATTTGAATCAATTAGGTAGGAATGTCAAATTAGTTTTCAAAATACAATTATTTTCATGCACTGTTATCTATATAAGTAAAATTAGACTTTTGTCTATACATTTCTTGGAATTCAAAAATTTTGCGATTTCTATCCGTTTCAAGCATCTGGGAATCCGGTGCGACCCTCAAAAAAAAGGTTTGTCTGGCTGTCGTTCAGTCGTTCTGTCATTCGGTCGTTCTGTCCGTGACGCTTTTTTTGTTCAAGCATCACGTAAAAATGACTGAAGGGAATGATATGAAATTTGGTGTCATGATAGGTGGTCACTCAACTTAAAACATAGGCGTTGAGTTTTGAAAAAAAAATCTTGACTGGATTTTGAGATTTTGCGAAAATCCTTTCAAACTGCGTAAATTTGTGTTCGAGCATCACGTAATAACTGCAAAGGTGAAAAAATGATATTTCGTGAAATGATAGGTGGTCACTCACCCCTTAAACTATAAGCATCTAATTAAAAAAAATCGATCAGATTTCGAGATTTTGCGAAAATCGTTTAAAACTGGGTGAATCGTTGTCACGCATTACGTAATAACGACTAAAGCGAATGGTATGAAATTTGGTCACATGATAGATGGTTGCTCAACATAAACTATAGGTGTGCAATTTTTTAAACTTTTTTATTAGATTTTGTGAAAATTCTCTCAAAATACGTTTATATTTCTTCAAGCATCACATAATAACGACTAATACGATTTATACGAAATTTGGTGATATGACAGGTAGTTGCTATTCTTAATTTATAGGCGTTGAGAGAATTTTTAAAATATTTTGATCACATTTTGAGATTTTGTGAAAATCGTTTTAAAATGCTGAAATTTTGTTCCAGCATCACGAAATATACTGCATGGAATGAAACGAAATTGGGTAACATGATAGGTTGTCACTCAGCTTAAATTCTAGGCTTCCAATTTTTCAGAAATATTGATTAGATTTTGAGATTTTGCGAAAATTATTTCAATATGCGTAAATATTCGTTCGCGCATCACATACTTACGAATGAAATGATATTAGTTAGTTACTCTCTAACCTGTAATATTTTAACAATACATGAAAATTATAACTTCACTTTCTTTACTTTGGCAACATACTACATCCATTCTGTGTACTTCTACAATGCTCGCGAAAGTTGTTGCTTTTTGGAAATTTGCTTTCAGTACTAACCCGTCAACGACGGGTACTTCAGCTAGTTAATAAATAAAATGAACATAAATTGTGTGCAAGTAAAAAGAAATAAATGCTAATTTTTTTAACTTTTACATTCAAGATTTGTTTTATATGAGCCGTATCTTTGCCAGCACATTTTACACTATATTTTGCATTATAAACATATTTTAATAATATTTTAAAAAATAGAAAAAAATAGAAATTTGAGAAAGTGTACCAAAGAATCATTTTATCCTCGCCAAAGGGCAAAACGATCCTTCATTTGAAAATAATTGTAAATTGTTTTTTATCAGCAAAATAAAAAATATGAAAGAAATTATGACTATCCATAATGAAATAAAATAAGTTTTACAATCATATAGTATGCATACTTTATTTTATGAAAATTTTAAAATAAATAAGCTTCACAAGCAATAAAATGGAATATTTTAAAATTACAATTCAAAAATTATGGCGTACAATAAGTGCAGAAATAAATTAATATATTTTTCCGGCACTTTCGAAAACTCAGAATATTTGAGCACATATCGCAAAGGTGCACATGATTATCATTCTTAGCTATCCCAGCGCAGGCATTTTTCTCCCACCTAGGCATTTGTGACACTATATCCAATCGTCACCTGATGCTGAGATGGAAAACAGCTCATCGCAATAAATGCACTTCTGTTCATCTTCTGAATCTCTTTCATTATATTCGAAATATAGGTTTTTAGGCACCCTTTTCTCCTTTATGTGAAAACGTCTTTGCTTTTGATTTCATGCCCTTTTCTTTGGTTGTTCTGGCTATTCCGTTTTTGGAATTTTTTAAAATTATATTTTGTTAACTGCAGCCAGAGCCTTGTTATCGTATGGGCAAATCGGGACTTTGCCCAAAGCCCCCGGCTCGAAAGGGCCCTCAATTTCAAATGCTGTTCTGAAATATATTTTATGTATCAAAATTTTATGAAAAATAAAACAAATTTCATAGATGGGGGCCCCCAAATTCATCAATGCCCAGGGCCCCCGTTGGTCATTATCAGGCTCTGACTGCAGCCTGTATTATCCTCTGTTTCTGTTCTTTATTTTTCTTTTCAAGATTAATTGAGTCCAGGGGCGTAGCCAAGGGGGGGATTAGGGTCATAACCCCCCCCCCCATGAGGAATTTTTTGCCATACAAAATGTATGTTCTTCACTCCCTTATCACACACATGTATGCATATATGTGAGTTGCAGTAGTCATAACCCCCCCCCCCCATGAAAAATTTCTGGCTACGCCCCTGATTGAGTCTTATATGGACTGCTCGTTAAAACGGCACTTCCCATCGATTCTCTTTTTCTCGAATTGCATGATTCCGTTTTCTTTCTTGGCTATAACATGTGGACTAAAAGAGAAAGATTTGCAGGATTTGCGCATTTTCAGAACGATTGAAGGGCTGCTATGATAGCTAGAACTCGGTACCGGATTTTCTTCAGCCGATGGATTATTTTATCCGCCGATATGGTTGCCCATTTTAGGTCATACTACTGGATGACGCTAAGAAACATAACATACTTTAGTGAATGTAATTGACATCTAAAAACATACTCCATTCAGTAAGTCATATTTGGGTACATGAAATGCTGTATATCTAAACTAAGGAAGTTAGTGCTTACCTTATGACAAATATTATAAAACCCAATTTTCAAAGACTTCTATTAGGGGCTTAATTTTGTGATCGCTTAATTTTCGTCATTGCTTTTTTTTCACTTGGCACAAATAGTTCATGTGATACCTATTAGAGAGCGCTAGCTTTATGGAAGAAAATATATGTGGATCGTTTTGCCCGATAGGATGATTTTATGCCACCTTTCCCTATATTGCAGAGTAAACTCGATTTTTGTTAGTAAAAAAAAATTGGACACAGGATGTTTGTGACTCAGATGACCGAAAGAGGACGTCTAAAACTTTTTAAGAAACAGATTTCGTTAAATTATCATAGAAATATATCAAAAGAGCGGGTAATTCAATCACATTTAACATCATATATATTCTTTGATTCTTTTCTCCGCTTGCGAAACGGACTTGAAAAATAGCCTATATGCTGCCCTAAGCTTCATTAATATTGCTTTCCAAGGCTCTTCTATGAAGTCAACGAGATTCAGAGAATCGAATTAGGAAAACCACACAGTCTAATTTCGACAATGATTACCTCATTCCATTCCAGTACACGCCAGCGACGTGATTCTGCTACAAAGAGATAGGGAAAGAAGCAGCAAGTTTTTCATTTTATGAAACGTTCTGGTATCTGCCGTGATTTTTACTACATTCTAATTATTTGAGATTTAAAGGAAATCGACGAGTTTTAAAAGCATTGGAGATCCCGAATAAACCCTATCAGCTTCGTAGAAAAGGACAAAAATAATGGAACTGCTTTCCTAGTTCATGCAGTTGCGTTGGGGAGTTATTGCAAAGTTTCACCTCTTCTCCAATTCCCCACTGAACACAAGTAAAACCTGGTACTGAAAAGCTGCAATGATAGGGATTGTCTTTCAGTGTCTCCTTTGGCTTCTGTACGTTAATATTGGAATACTTAACTGAGACTCATCCCTGAGCATGCGCAACCTAAACTTATACTGGAACGATACACTGGGCACAAAAAAGTGCTATTCACCGTTGCGTTTTTCATTGATGTGAGATAACAGATTATGCCTAAATAAGATTAAATATTTTAAGAATGGAATAACCCGTTTATTATATTGAGCGCAGTACTGATTTCAAACGATTTTAACCCTTTAACGGGCAGTGTTCCCGCTCTGGGAGCACCAAACTCTGACGTTTTGACTGTTGCCAGTCACGAAGAATATATTTGACTTCTATAAAAATAGTTGCGGGTGACATAGCTCCACGAGAGTCCTTTACTATTTAGCACGTCATTTCCTGTAAAAAAAAATTTCATGATTCTTTTTAACAGTACTGGCATCTGTTGAAGAATGGAAGAATTCGAGAACAGCTGGATAGATTGCCCAATGCTGAAAAAAGAGCAGCCGTTGCCATCGCTCGACTTAACTACGACAGCTGGCTGTGCCGCAGAGCTAGCTGCGTCAAAAAAGGGTCTCTAGATCTGTGGCACGCGGTGAACGTTTCGATCGTCTGCCATCTTGCTGGTAGTTAAGTCGAGCGATGGCAACGGCTGCCCTTTTTTCAGCATTGGGAAAGGGTTGCGCCTCAAAGGGTTAACCATAGAAAAAAAACAATAAATCTTGAAATTTAAAAAACAATATTTAAAAAAAATAACTAGTTACTTAAGACTGTTTTCGAATTCAAAGTTGAAAAGAACTGTTTTCGAATACCAGAACTGTTTTCGTTACCTAAGACTGTTTTCGAATAAGTAGTTACTTAAGGCTGTTTTCGAATTTAGAGTCGAAGACAACCTTGTTACTTTTGTTTTTTAAGTAAAAATGAGAGCATTTAAATTTTCACTTTATACGAGTTTACAGAAAGTTTAAAATATCTCACCTTGCATTCCATAAATGGACCCTACAAAATTTTGAGATGTAGGTAGCTCATTTAAAAAATTTAGTAGTTTGTAAGATTTTTTTTTCCAATGAGAATTGGAGATCAGTACTTAACAACTACGTGAAAAAAAAGATAAACTTTTTACTTGTTTATAAAATAGAACGCTAGAAACACTGTCATGAATCCTAAGACTTTCAGTATCAGATATTACGTTTAATGAAACGCATAGCTAAACGATTATTTCATGGTGATCACGTACGAATCTACAAAGAAGAAATTAGTGAGACTAGTGGTGTATGTGATAACAAACTTTACTGATCTGACTCCCACCTCCCCCCCACTCCCTCTTCTCTCAAAAAATATCATGTTAAAATATTTTTCGAGAATACATAACAAATATTATCATGTTAAAATTTGGTAGTCATGTAAACTCACTTGTTCACGTTAACTTTTAAAATTAACTGCAAAAGAATATGGCACACGGAATGCCATATTTAATTCATGTCACTTATTCAATCATAAATCAAGGAAATTCCACGTGTTATTTCATTTCCGAACTTACCTTGTATAAAATACCTGCGCATGAGAGATTAAAACAATGCATTTTATGAATAATGAAAGACTGCTCTGGAAAAATGCATCACATTTTCCAAAACAGATATTCATTCCAGTGAAAGAAAAAAAATCTTTAGATTTTGATAATAGTCGAGAATTGTAAAATACAAATGTTATTATTGTTTTAGTTTTTAGTTTGTTTTTTTCTTCGGAAAACGCTCCTGTTGAATGATGCACGAGATATGAAAATTGCTATGCAATACGTTGAGCTATAGCTAATGCATTTTAAATAACAATGTTCTAGAAAGAGAAGGGGAGGGGGAGTGATTCTTTTACTTCTAAGAAAGCTCTATGCAAGGAAAAGTAACTGCTGTCAAGTCATGATTTGGAATCTTATACATTAAATAATAATGGTATTTTGTGAATTTTCTCGCAATTTTTGATTTGAATACAACGTAAAATTCAAACAAAAATTGCTTATTATTTAAAAGTGCATTACGAATATGAAATATATGCTGTTATATTTTCTGCTAGACCAATACGTAGTGTATTTTTTTAATATGAAACATTTAACATGTGCTGTTGTTGTTGCTACTAACGCCCTCTGGCAACCGCGGAGCGGGGCCAGATCATCCATATAGGACGGCGATGGGCGAAAGAAACAGCTTCCATTTTAATGAGCTCCGGTGAGAAGAAGACCGGTTTAGCTCGGGTCTCCTAATTTTGAACTAATTCCAAATAAGAGACCTAGCCCCTGGATCAGCAGCTTTGAGGTATCGTATGAATATGGAGTACATTGGAGCCACGAACAGATTTTATCCAGAACAGTAAGGTCGAGTGAAGTTATCACCCTCCCAAACACTGAACAAACTGTCACTTTCTGTGTTGTTATGGTAATGGAGCTTTAGAGACTAGGCCAGGGCGGGACACATTTGGCATATTAAAATATGCATCGAGACGTATAAAAACTTATCTCTCCTGTAAAGCAATATTGTGTTGCATTACAAACAAGGTATCTTTAGAGAATCTTTAAGTAAAACTGATTTATCTTTTTCAGCGGGTGAGCACTTGCCGATTAGGCATTCTCCATTAGAACTGCCCGAAGGTATTGTGGCCATTTTATTATGGGGACACCTAGTGGGCGCCCAGCATTACCTCCTATGAAGGGACGAAAAGTTAACACCCATGTCCAATCCGGGATTCGAACCCGGACCCAAGGCGTGATGGAATGGTTCTTAACCCTTTGAGGCACAACCCTTTCCCAATGGTGAAAAAAGGGCACCCGTTGCCATCGCTCGACTTAACTACCAGCAAGATGGCGGACGATTGAAACGTTCATCGCGTCAAAAAGGGGTCTTTAGATCTGTGGCACGCGAACAACGTTTCAATCGTCCGCCATCTTGCTGGTAGTTAAGTCGAGCGATGGCAACGGCTGCCCTTTTTTCAGCATTGGGCAATCTATCCAGCTGTTCTCGCATTCTTCCATTTTTCAGCAGATGTCAGTGCTGTTAAAAATAAACGTGACCATTTTTTATGGGAAATGACGTGCTAAAAAGTAAAGGATTCTCGTGGATCTATGTCACCTGCAACTATTTTTATAGAAATCAAATCTATTCTTCGTAACTGGCAGCAGTCAAAACGTCAGAGTTTGGTGTTCCCAGAGCGGGAACACTGCGCATTAAAGGGTTAAGTTACGACACTACCTGGGCGGCGCAAAACTGATATGGTGTTATGAAAGTCAGTGGTTGTGCAGTTTTAGTAAGTGTTCCCTTATCGTTTGGATACATATATTCAAATAGTTTATTCCCTCTCACTCCTCCTTTCACAATACGAACATATTTGAGGTATATCAGTGATCTGAAGTGCATTTTAGTACATTCTAAAAAAGCTGATTTTGAATTCATTTGATGCTTTGTATCACATATTTTGTATTGGGAAAGGGCAAAACACTCACAAATTTGTACCCTGTACAATATATACTAATTTGAAGCTGAACTCGTGCAATAAAACATTCTCAGTAACTCCAGAAATTATCGTAGAAAGTTTAAAAAATACATACAGAGGGGTGTGAGATTTCTGTACGTGAACTTTAGCATAAAGCTGCACCATCTAATATAACTGTATGTAGAATTTAAACATGTTTGTCTTATTATCCAGCCAGATTAAGCTGATATTGATGCTTTGAAGACTAATTTTTACATGTTTTGGGAATTATAATTACTTGCAATTTTAATATCTTACATTTTACTGTACGTCTAGAATAAATATTTGTTATTTACTATTATTCTTGAGTGATATTTTTTCATTAAAATGCAGAATATTAACGGTATTTATAACTGATCACTCTGTTTAAATACTTATTTAGTCCATGCAAGATTTATTTGTATAGTTAATATTTGAAATATTTTTTTTCTAAAGAAGCGGTTGTATGCTTAAAATACTATAACAGATTTACTTTGTAGTGCATTATTATATGAATAAACCTATTCACCGAATATTCTACTTATTTATCAAGAATTTTCATTAATCATAATGTACTTTTATTATAAGTTTATACATGAATAAACCTACACTATGCATTGTCATTTAATTTTTATTTTAAAATACCAAACTACAAAAGACAAAGTGGAAGATTACGTCGAAAGAACTTGGATAAGCTCAAACTTTGTTATCAAATACACCATCATTTATTCATTCCCAATAAATACCGATTCATTTCCGAGTATAATTAGTTCATTCCAGCTTCACGGCAGCAAAAAATTAAAGAGCTTCAATCGAACTCATTCTCCAATCGAAAACGCTTTATCGTAGATTCCAGATAATCAAAAATTAAAAAATGTGTCAAGTAATTAAAATTTACAGCAACAAATCTCAGAACTCAGCTACAGCTTATTAATTAAAACACCTGAACGAATTCCAAAAGCTCACTCCAGAGATTAGAAGGGTTTCACTCAAAAAATATTGAAATCCTCATTCAAAGTTAAGCAACCATTAACTCGGTTTTGGAAATTTAAAGAAATAACACTTCCTAAATTTAAATAGCTTTGATTTTTCAACTTTGAGAAGATTAAAAGAACGAAAGTTTAGAAAAATGTTTTCCTATTTCAGTTAAAAATAAAACTTTGCTTCAAAGTCGGTTTCTGTAGATATCTCAGATTAATATATCAAGTAAGAAATGCTCTGAGAAAAGATATGAACACAATTAAAAAGGTTAATTTTAGTAAGCATTTTGCTAAATTTAACACATTCAAGAAAATTACTGCAATATAATTTGAATACAAAAGTACATTAGTGCGTCAAAAGCTATCATTTTTGTACATTTAGGCGTTTGCTATCATCTACCATACCTTAAGTTCTCTTTATTATATCTTTAAAAAAGAACTATTTGTTAAAAGCAAATTTACTTATTTTGCGTTTTTCACATGAAGAGAATAAAAAAGACGATGAAAATTTATGTAAAAGATTTCAAAATTCTTAAATCAACACTTTTTGAGAAATTTAGGTAGATTTCAAGTATATTTCACTTGTATGATAGTTTCAAGGAATACGAATTCTTAAATGAATATTACTTATACTAAATTTAGAACTAATATAATATAATACTAAGTATACTAAATTGAGAACTAATTATATTTTTTAACTATATCAATGCAATCAATACTCTCATTTTAAATATTTTTATTTTATATTTTCACAACATATAATAGAAAATTAGATATGCGATTAAAAAAGTTGATTGAAAATAATTATAATAAAACCTATGGTTCATAAGTGTGTTCTTTTAATCGTTCTTTAAAAGTTCAAAGAAACATTGCATGAATATATAATATTAATTAATAGTCCTATTAAAAAAAAGGGAACTCTTATTTTTGATTTTTATACATATTTTTATTTAAAATTTATAATTTCTGATTACACAGCAAATTTTGAAATACATGCATGTTTCATTTTTAAAAAGTAAACAGTTATAGGAATTAATAACAAATTATGAAATTCTAATAAAATTTTGAAAAATTCACAAGTTTAAAAATGGAAGTATATAATTAATCTAACTTCAATAATACATTGTTTATTAGAGAACTTCATGGCATTTGTTATAAAGTTTTCCGAGTGGTGTCAGCACTGTGACTCAGCTTTTTAAAAACATAAACCTAGTCACCGAATATGCTACTTACTTATCAATAATTTTCATACCCTTTTGAATTGAATTACTCTTTTGAATGACAGTTGCTTCAATTGCAAGAAAATTAAAACAACTTGTTTTATTGTTGTTGTAATTATGTTGAACACATCTATGACAAATACAGAAAAAGTATATTTCTGATTACACATGATACATCAGAATGCAATGGCATACTTAAAATACAGAGGTATATTTAAATTAGTTTGTGTGTATTATATACAAATGAAATGAGTAAGAACCATTAAATTTCTGATTTAATTTTTAATATCACATAGTTTACATTCGAACTTTGAAAAAAAGGCAACGAAAGATTGTGAAGATATACTACAAAAATACTGTATACGTCTGAAGCAAATAGCTGAATATTCAACATTTTTTTTTTTTTTTTTTTTTTTTTAGTTTAAATGATTTTTCCCTTTACGATACAATAATTGCAAAGACGTATATTAAATAATTTGAAAATATCCAAAAACTGATATTCAAATAAACAGGATAAATTAACGATATTTCTTCATGCAGTTTATATTAAAATTTAATGTAATGTTTCGCATTAGCATGTTAAATATACAAATGCATGTCAAATAAAGTTTCATAAGCAAATATATTATCATACAGAGATTCATTCAAGAATAGAGTATGAGATAGCAGCATTACAATAACCGAATTCAAAGTTTTCTAATAGTATTACGTGGGCTTTATAGTAGTTCGAAAATTTGTTTCACATATACTTCGGATTTCTTGCAGATTATTTCAAAGTGGCATTACTGAATTCAAACTTAACACATAAGTGCATAAATTCAACGCACGTAGCATAATTCATTCTCTTAAATGCATTCAAAATAAATTAAAATCTGAAACGTAGTTCCAAATGGACACAAATATGTATTATTCTAAGATGTGTTTCGTAGAGAGAACTTCCATTGCGTTTACTCGAAAAAACAAAATCTTAAACTGTTTGCAGAACCAATTTCATCAAATTTCTTTCAACGTGGAGGCACTTCTCGAGTATTTATCCACATGCGGCAAGACTTAATAAACATCAATATTTTCACATAAACTCGAGCCTAACGAAGCAAGGACGTGAAGGCGCAAGAAGATGCGATGCAAATGAATTTCACATCCACGTCTTACACGTTCGAATTCATAAGAGCCTATCTAAACATTCCTCCTCAAATTACTTCAGTCGTGGCAAAACACTGTCGTTGTTCCAAACAAGGAATGCCTCTTGGCTTATTGAATTTGTTCTGGTCCGACGAACTACGATGAATATGATTAATAGGAGTGACAGCTCGAAATTATCAAATTCCATATGAGGCGCCTGTTTTGCGCCTCAAAAGTTAATAAGATAATCGATAATTTGTTTTAATTCGAGAAGTCTGGAATTAAGTGTACTCGAAGTACGTGTCGGCGGGACTTAATTGCATTAAAAGTATTAGCTTACTAACGAGTCACATTCGGTGTAATGGATTTGAAACTATTCTAACAACTTCGAAATTTTTCTTGCAGGAAAATGTTTGCAGTATGCGCCTCAAAGTAGGCCTCTGTATATTTTGGATAGAGAAAAAGGTAATAAATGTGTGTGGCAAAATTAAGCAAAATTTTGCGAAATTAAGCAAATTGTGCTTTTGCGAGATAAATCAGAGTAATATTTGCAGTTTGGGCTTTTAACGAAAACGAGCGCGAAATAAAGAAATAATCCAAATATTGCTTTCATCAATTGATTTTTTAGTCTGTCTTCTGGGCTTTAACATACTTAAAAGCGCATTGTAAAAAATTCTTTATAAAAGTATTAAATTACTAATTAGTGTGTACATTTGTGTTCAGACTAATGGAAATGTATAACACTATCCACGTACTTTAGATTGAAAATGATGAAGTACGTTTAAATTACATACATTTAAAGCTCTGATTATTTTAAAGAAAAAGACAATAAGATTGTGTTATTATTAGGAAAATTTGAGATAAAGAATGTGAAGAGATGGCCAATCTAAATATCTACTTGTATAATATGCTAAATTATGCGGTACCAAAATCGACGATATTTCCACGCTGCTAACGGCAACATCTAGATGTAAACATTGGTGCAATAACAATAACGCATGTGTAAAAATCTAAATTTTCAGTTGAATGACGTCAAACGGAGCAAGCATATGTTACGCAGTAGCTAGATTACAAAATAACAATAATGGATAAACAAAAATACAAGATCTTTCGGACTTTTTCATAGCTTTGAAATATCGAATTTACAATATTTGTCGCATTCATCGCCCATCTAAAAATGTCCCCATGCATTGGGCTAAAGCACATTTTAGCAGTTTGCTTGTTTCATCGTAGGTTTTTATGATGTCACCCAAAATGTGTTGCAACCCTAACCTAAATAAATTTAGTGACAAATGGTGTTAAAACAGAGAAACATGATTTTCATTGAAATAGGAGTCCAGAAATTTAGTCAACACTGCTCTGAGCATAAAGAACAGTAAGGTATGGGGAGCGAAGCTGACCGCCTTGGCGGATAGTTTCCTAAACTTGACCATAGAGGGGCCAGTAACTTAGTTTATAGAAAATAGTGCAATGAGTTGTTTTATTCCGACTTGCATTTGTGCTTTTTAACTAAACGGCCAATCTCTAGGTGGACATTTAGAAAACGTTCCGTGTGAACAGATCGACTTTGTACTGTTATCAAGGAGAGTTGAAGAGATATAAACTGCATTCACACAGAATGGGATCTGATGTATTAACCCGTGTTTAAACATACTCTTTCGAATGCAAAGACATTTTTCAGTTTTGGACCAAGTTCAGACCGTGTAAAATACTGTTTCGCCGGCTCTCAAATTGACGGTATTCAGTTTCTTCCTTCTGAATGTACTTAATAGAAATCTTATGAAGATCACATACTACTTTTGAGTATTACTATATATCCCATGACCTGTATTTTTAATAGTTACATGCCGCTCCCTACCTCCGCTCAATACTTTTCTTTCTTTCGCTGCAATGCTAGTCTTTTGGCTCCTGTATTAATTGTACGTAACGAATTTTCTTTCTTTTAGCAGGCATGCTATAGATCTGCGCATAAGTGGTACATAATTTTGTTGCAATCAGCAAGTTTTGTATTTTTCTCGTGGAATTCAGTGTTTGTCGAGAATAGCTGCAGACTCTTTATACTAGCCCTTTAAATTCTCCTCCACTGTTAGTTTTGGCTCGGGAAAATTAATATACATTTCTTGTAACGGTTTGGTTGGCACGTGAAGCGAAACTTTTGATACTGGCGCGTTTTCGGTGATGAGTGATTGCCAATTTATGTATGCCTGTCCTGTGCTACAGTAGGAATTTGAACTCACTTTTGCTATTGGCTTTGAGATTATAACCACTGCAGTCTTTTCCCTAACCACCGAAAGATGAAAAAATTTTCGAGATGTCGCTGCTTTCCACGTGACATGGCTTTGAAGTATAACATCTGCAGCATATATATGAAATGGAATCAAAAACCTTCAGACCAGTACGGCTAACCTATAGATTTTTTACTAGAAAATTTCTTTGCACGAGTTCTATCCCTCCGGGAAATAAACAAAGTATTCTATGTTTTTGTTGGTATATTCTGTGGTTTTCTTTGTTTATTTAGCATGCAAGTTAATCTTGTAAATAAATGAAATAATCTTTCTTAGTCGATTTTTGCCATTGAATCATTACTGCATAGTGGTAAGGATTATAAATAGATCTCTGAAAGTAGTTTCATTCAACTCAATGTACCGAAAAACACGAAGTTTCAATTTACCGATAAACGATATGAAGCATGCATTTTTTTCGGTTAGTATATGATGCAATCCCAAGGCGGACATCCGATTAGCGCCCTCTACATATATAAGTACAGTTAAGGATCTTGCAAAGATACTCGGAAATTTTCACATGATTTTGACGATTTCCTTAAAATATACGAGTAATGCCCACCGAGATAGGCCGTTTTTACCATTGTGTGACATTTCAAATGAAATAACATATGTCCTTCAATTTCAGTATAGAAGGCTACATTAAATTAAGAAGAAATGAGCACCTTTATTCGACATTTCATAGTTATTCTGAATGAGGATTTTGGCTAAATATAATTATATTTTAAGTAATTGTGTAACCTTTATGTTTACAGGATGTGCATTTTAAGTAATGAGATATTTTTGTCCTGATATGACGGTCCCCCAGAGCACGCTCCGACCGGCTGGAGTCGGCAGTAGGGACTTTGACCTCGAAAATGCTCCACAGAATGGAATGCTGCAGAAACTGGACGCTATATCTTTCAATTTTTTAAGACACCATCAGAATCTTTACTTTTAGATCATAGAAATTTATACTTATTCTTTACATATCATGGACCATTCCCAGAGTATCTATCTAAATTTAATAAATCATTATCGCATTTATGTAAGTGTAATAATTCTGGTTCTTCACTTCCTGTCATTTATTTTGTACTTTTTTAATAAAAAAAAATCTTCGTTATATTATTATATCTCTGAAATGTACTCTAAATATGTTTTTTAAAAATGTGTACAGCGAGACTTCAAATTTCGTTGGTTCCCTGTGCGGATGGTGACGGATGGAGTCTCGCTAACAAATGGTTTGCTTCAGGAGCAATATAAAGTCTCAAACCATGTAGGTAGGCTGCTCCTGAAGCTACTTTCCTGTACTTTCCTGCAAAAATTGTATACAAACTCAAAATGCTGCAAAGCACTGAACAGCGTTGCACAATCAAATTTTGTGCTCGCACTGAACGTGAAACTGTTAAAACGACGAAGCGACAGGTCAACCGAGTACGTCCAGAAATTGCTTTCAATTGCCAGCTCTGCCATGACAACGCCGCCATCTCACACCCTCACACCTGCTTCGTGGTTACCGAGAACCTAGCAAAAAAATGGAATCGTAAGCCTTCCCAACCTACCTACAGCCCCTACCTTGTCCCAACAGATTGTTTTCTCTTCCCCAGTGTGAAAACAGTCCTCAGGAGACACCACCACGAAACACCTGGATGCTGTCAAAGCGGTTTGTTCGCATGCTCTCAGGGATGTTTCGGCTGCTGTCTTCCAGCAGCGTCCGAAGAGTGATAAGCTCGCCTGCAGAATTGTGTTAATGCTGAAGGAGCGTACTTTCACGATTATTAGAGATTTGTAGCGATATCTCTAATAATTTGTTTTTTATGAATTTATTCTGATTACTTAAAATGCATAGACTGTATAATTATAATAATAAATATAGTTGTTTAAATTTTAACTAATGTAAATATTTCTATACGAATAATATTAATAGGCAAAGATGTTGATAAATAAGCTTAAAACCGTGAAAAATTTTAAATTAAATGAGAGAAAAAAACAAGGCAGCAGTGAAGAAGCCGAAATACATTTGAAATTACTAAATTATCAGATTTTACAATTCTGAGGATATGGAATTTGATGAGGATCTCTGAGTTGTTTGTGGAGAAAAATACAGTACCATCACAAAAAGATGACTAGATTGCCATCTCTTCTTCAATTCGAGGAGAGATGGCCAATTACCATTTAATTTCAAATTATGTTTCCTATTTCTTGTTCTCAATATTTAATTATTTTTTGCCTACAATATGATTTTATGTATAAGTATTTAAAATATACATAAATTTTTCTTAAATTTGCAGTCTAAGAACTTTTGTTTAAATCTTTAAAAACTAAACCCATGTATCCTAAACTTACAATAAGCAAAAATACTATGCTTTTTATTATAAAATAGTACAATAGATTTAATTTTATATTTTTTTAAAAACTTATAATTCAATAAAAATCATGAAGAAGGATATAATCTTTTTTTTTTAATGTTTTTGTAGTTAGTGGTGAATACAGAAATTTTTTGGGGGCGGGAGGGGCTAATTTATGAGAAAAAGATTATTTCACCTAAACAAAGTCTAAATCGAAGTAAAGTATTACTCTTGATCGCTGTGTTTTAGGAATCCTTAAGCCCCTTAGCCCCTTCCCTGGGTTCGCAACTATTTGTAGATCAGGAATTTTTCTATCAGTTTTAATTAAATAGTTGCAGTTAGTTCTTTTTGCACATGTGCTACAAATAAGAAAAACTAAAACTTATAATTTAATTTTTTAAGTATTGATATAAACAATAAAAATTTTAAATATAAACACATACCCTTTCTTTATTTCCTCTTTTTCTAAACACGGGCAAACGTCTTAATTAGACCTTGTAGCTGTTCTCAAACTTTTCTCAATTTAACAATACTTCAGCAATTGTTTAATTTTTTCGTTTCACAATTTATAATTCGTTACTTCTAAAATACTTAGCTTAAGCTTAGCTTAATAGGTAATTTTATATCCATATTCTAAAATTCTAAATTATGATAATTAACTGGCAAAAATAAAACCATTCCGAAGAGTTTCTTTATTTCATCTAAATTATATATATATATATGTGTGTGTGTGTGTGTGTGTGTGTGTGTGTGTGTGTGTGTGTGTGTGTTGTGTGTGTGTGTGTGTGTGTGTGTGTGTGTGTGTGTGTGTGTGTGTGTGTGTGTGTGTGTGTGTGTGTGTGTATGTGTATGTGTGTGTGTGTGTGTGTGTGTGTGTGTGTGTGTGTGTGTGTATCTTCAATATAATCTATCTTTATCTAATGGGCATATAACTTTTTATGCTATTTATTTGACAGGTTCAGACAAACTGCACTCGAAGATTAGATTTAGATATCAGCTCATACATATCTTTAGATATCAGCTCTTACTATACACACACATACATAAGTGAACGAAGAAGTAATGAGACATTTGTTATCTAATTCATAATATATATCGAAATAAACCATGTAAATTTATCTCCAGTTTATCAACGATATTTATTACTGTAGTTCTTAAAATAAGTTCATCATTTCAATAGATAAATTTTATGGAAACCTCAATTTTTCATAAAATTGAAAGTTGTCTTTGCTAAAAACTGAATTTTTTTCAAATCTTACAGGAAACTGATAAAGCGTATGTAAAAAGTTTCTGGTTTTTAAATCTGTGTGTGGAATGCATCTCTTTATTACCAAAATCTATCACCAAAAATGAATTCTTCAAAATATTTAAGCTTATTAATATACTTAATTAATAACAGAATTTATTTGCTATATTAACAAACGTTTTGTTCATAAGTTTTCAATGTACTTTTTGTTCACTCTAAAAAATATCGGTCGATTATTAAGGAATGTCTGAGAAACTAGGCTTCCATGAATTTTCTTTGTGTTATTACTAAAGAAAGCGAAGCATATAAGTAGAAATGTATTAGACTATACTTGACTTTCCTTTGTACTAATACTAAGAAGCCTTGATTCCTAGTGATTCCTTACTTATGGTTCGGTTTCTTTCAAGTGTGTGAACATGTCTTAACCATTTAAGTGAGATTTGCATTGTTATGTGTACAAGGCATTTGCTCTCTTAAACACGTTTTTTTTTTTTTTTTTTTTTTTTTATTTTTTTTTTAGATTTTCTAAAATTCTGTCTTTGAATTTTCAAGACACTTGGTTTTAAATTCGCAAATCTATTACTCTATTTAAAACACCAATTAATTAAATTTAACGTGTATAATATTTCAACTAATCACACTGAAATTCTTTTAGCTACTCATTTTTAAAGTAAATCTAAACGGAGTAAAAAAGCAAACAGACCACACCCAAATGTTTTATTTTTTTTATTTTACATATATGCTACAATTAAGCAATTAGAAAAGGGAGCAACTCTTCGCTAGCAATAGCTTTTGGTTATTTCATTCAATTTTGCAGATCACTACGTTCCCTAAACTGAGGTAGAATTGTTCGAAAAAAATAATTAACTTTAAAATTCGTCGCAAAATTTTCAGGAATAAAAGAAAGAAAAAAAAAAAAAAAAAGTTATCATCTTTAAAACTGGACATAGTTTGAAAATAGCATTTTGGAAAAAGGCATAACACTGTTTTCCAGTTAATGTTTGTTTTGTCGTGTCCATGGATAGACGGCACTATCCATGGAAAGAGGGTTGCCAGTGCCCCCGAGGGGGTTGAACTTCTACTTGTTGGTCCCTAATTTTGAACCGATTCCAGATAAGGGACCAACCACCACCTGAAATCGGCACCTCCAGAGGAATCGTTTAACAACTTGGAGGACACTGGAGCCACGATGGATTTTACGCGCACCAGCTCCCATTAGCGTACACGGTTCCACAGCGGACGAGCCGAGAGGGAGATGACCTTCCCAAGCACTGGCCAAGCCGGGTGTTGCTTCACTTGCCGTGTTCTTACGGGAACGGAGTTCAGCGCCCAGACCACTGCGGGACCAGTTAATGTTTAATTCAGCTAATTAATTCAAGCTTTATTTTCAATAATTTCGCCGTAGATTTTTGAATTTTCATTGAAATATTCAATAAACTAAATGAATAAATGTAGTGCTAAATGTAACATTGCTTTCACTTAATCTTACCCATCGTAAATACATACTAAGGAATATTTTAAGAAACAATTTTACCATTTTCCTGGAAGTACTTGTTTTAGGTGAAAATAGACATTACCTGAAACTTTTCTAGTTTAATTCTATGGCATTCTAAAGTATTCAATAACACTTGAAGAGGGTCCCAAGCTCGGGAACTGTAAAAAGCTAATGTCCTCTTCTGACTCCAGTATAATGTGTGTAGTCAAAAGATTACAACTTTTTAAACAAACCAGTTTTATTTAACTCGTACCTAAAACTGGAGAAAAAAAAAAAAAAAAAAAAAAAAAAAGTAGCTGAACTGAAACAATGTGAACATCTTTAAATTACTTAATCAGCCTGGTGTTGCTTCAATCGGCTGTCAGCATCGAGACAGCTTCTATTCTCCCTTCGCTAGAAACTCCTGGATAACACTTCGGAAGATGGCAATGACGAGGCAGCCGGAACCACATCAGAACCCTGGTAAAAAGCACGGCTGGCTGGCAGAAGCGCAGCGGTTGGCTGTCAGAAGAGCTGCATTACCACACACCACGACAACAGCTGCTAAGACTGCTCTGGCTGTATTCGGGAGCAGAGTTCTTATAGGATGGCAGCGTCAAAAGCGCATGCCTGCTAAATTCAGCCTTAATTGGAGCTTTTACATATCTGCTATCTGTTTTACTATTAAATTATTAAATGACCTTTCTGGGTTATTGTACAAATTTCACATAACCATAAGTCTTGTAACTTCATATTCAGTGATGTTTGAAGTAACAATGTTGAATAATAATTATTCCACACATTTATGTGATTCCAAGTCGTGTTGTATTTCAATTTTCTTTAAAGTCTGCATAGGATATTTTGTAATATACTGTGTATATTTTAAAACCTCTAACTTTTATGAAATAGAACTTATAAGTAACTATTTTCATTAATATAAAAATCATTTAACTCTTTTTAAATGCTTGCAACTCTCATGAATTTATTTTCAAAATTTTCCATTAAATTCTATTTTTCCAATATCCGTTCTAATAAAACCAAGAAAAATGGTAATGTTGTCACTACCTTTATAAAGCGCGAAATATTTTAGCACCTTAGTTAGCAACGGAACGTCCCAGATAATAAACTGAGCATTATTTCTGAAGACATTAGCTTCGTTTTCCTAAGATATTCGGTCGGTTTAAAAAGGAAGCCATCGATGCAATCTAAAGAGTTCAACGATATTTTTGAAGTAAATTAATCTAATTACCATAAAATACAAAATGCGGCCGATTTGTTATGTCTCCCTTGTTCCCCTTTAACCTGTTCAGGAGATCCGAACGCCTAGCTTTATGAGATTAATTTCATTTTTATGGCCATCTTCTCCAGTTTCAGTAAAATATTATGCTACTTTTTAAAAAAGATAAGAAATTAGTGCTCAGGGTTGGAAGAAATGCTCCCTGCTTGTAAGAT
This sequence comes from Cheiracanthium punctorium, assembly GCA_038373885.1. NCBI lineage: Eukaryota > Metazoa > Arthropoda > Arachnida > Araneae > Cheiracanthiidae > Cheiracanthium > Cheiracanthium punctorium. Next base: position 224,724 of record JAWZYV010015947.1, on the reverse strand, counting down.
AGTTTCTTGTTAGAAGGTCTTGTAGAGTTACTTTTTGCTGTACAGAGTTACACCGTAACTCTACCAATAAGTTTTAAGTACCAGTGTTTGGTTATGTTGTAAGAGACTACACTTTTGAAATTTATTTCTTGACATTTTTTTAATTTACTGGCTCAAATTGTTTTTCGAAAAGGTAACTGTAGTTATTTTTGTAACATATTCGCTGTTGTATGTCACAGTATAAGCTCGTTTATCCGAAATAATTGGAATGTACCATCTACTGAAAATTTGGAATTTTCGGAATTTACAATGCTTCTATTTTGATATTAAGGACAAACTTTATAAGATATTTCTGAATATGATTATAATTGTTTAGTAACAGATAAAGCACTGGCAAAATAGAAATAAGAATAAAGTATCCGGAATTTTAACTTTGACAAGCCTAAGACATATTTCATAAAAGCTTAAGTTTTGTTGTCAGTTTCAAATATATAGTTATCTCACAGTTCTATAGTGCTGTTTTGTCAACAACATTAGTTCAACAGTGTCATCCATTGTCATTTTGCTGTTCCACAATATCAATCATCAAATATATCAAATATCAATATCAATCATATAGTTGTTATGCTATAATGCGTACACCTTATTAACAGGCTTTTTACAGGCTATTAGTCTGATACCTGGAGTTTCATCTTACAGCTTCATCATTCAGATTTGTTTTTCTTCTTTTTAAATCTAGTCACCAGAGTTTTCCCTGAACTCAACTGATGAATTAAATCTTAAAATTCCCATTAAATCTTTGTTAAAAGATTTTTTTAATGTCATAACTGAATTCTTCGGGCCTTTTTGACTACAAATTCATCCATTAAATTAGTGTAATAGAATGAACTCGCAATATCATTTTCTATTGATATTAAAGACAGTCCAACTAATCTTTCCTGGGACATAGTTGATCTTAAATATATTTTAATCAGCTTTAGCTTTGAAAAGCTGCTCACAGAAGATGCGACAGTCATTGATATTGTTAATAAAATTATCAGTACAGTCGATTCCGGTTAATTGGACTACCAGCTACTCGGACCAGCCACTTATTCGGGCCCTAATCTTGTAGAACCGAAACAAACGCTGTTACATAAGCACGATGTCATTAGTTTATATGGACCAAAATTTCCGCTTAATCGAACCATAGAACAAAGCGAATAAGAAAAATGTGATCATACGAATCCTGCGAAGAGCGGGTGTAAATTAGAGATGAGACGGACACAGCCCGAGTCTGAATCGGGCTCGGGAGAAATTTCTCCTTTATTGAATATTTTCCTACACATTTGAAAAAGTGAATCATGTGAGAAATAAATTTATTATTATTATTTGATAAACTTGCATATAAAATATTGGAAAGTGCATATAGAGTTTGTCTTTAATTTGCACGAAGGGCAAAATTTGTGATAATCTATCAATGAAGTCGTTGGCTTTTATTTATGTATTATCTGAAATTTCGGATCGGGCTCTGACGCGTTAGAATTAAAAGTCCTCGGGCTCGGGCTTTAAAATAGAAGGCCGAACTCATATCTAGTACAAAGCCCCGAACTTTGAAATACAACCTATCAACTCAACAGGCCGAAAATCACAAATTTTAGATGATATCATTAATAACGTTTTTGAACAGGTGTTATCTATTTTGAGTATCTATGTTGGAGATGAACTGACAAAAAAAAAGTAGGAAAACTGTGAAGGATGCAAATTATTTCGAAATCGGTGCAGAGATTTCTTTCAAGAATCAGTCATTGCCGGCTTTAGTCTAAAACTAGAAAATAGGAAACTGAAAAAAAATATTTAAATTTTAATTGAAGATTATTTTATTTGGCGGCCCCCTTTTAATCAGCGGCCCTAGGCGGTTGCCTAGGTTCGCCTAATTGTAAAGCCGGCCCTGGATACAGAGAACTTTTGACTACTGCGTGAATGGGAGTGTAGATACAAAGCGCCCGCTACACCCCATGGATTCGTTTGCGTCCATGCTTTCCTATGTGATACAGTCTTCTTTTCCTATTTCTTACCTCCCTATTAAATATTGATGATGAATTTTAAATCACCCTGTGTAGATAGCTTAGACTGATCAAGAGCTGAATCGGGTAAAACCAATATTCGATTCTAACTAAATCTCGGTCTAATACGCTACGTGGAATTTTAACAGTTTTATCAGATATATCAGTAATATTTACCGTTATACGCATCCTTGAGTGTTATTGGGTAATATACACTACAATTCCTAACTATACAACGTGAGGTTTTCTGAAACCTCTGACCAATACATTAATTCAAGAACGCTAACACAGCAACCGGGCCGGGGACGCAAAGCGGCAGTATGGAAAAACTTGGCTGAAACTCCTTCGAGCCAGTTGGTCTCAGAATGATCTCCTCCTAGCCTTTCCTTTCATATTCATAATCTAAATAATGATTTCCATTATGCAAAATAATGCATTTATTTGATAAACAGCGCCGATATTTCTGCTGGTGACGACTTCTAGTACCTATTTTTTATTCAAATGAAAATGAAATCTCCTGACCTTTACATGTACAATCATCAATTTTTGTTATTTGTCGTGCAATACTTTATTCCCTAGAGATATCTGAAAATCTGGCGTTATAAAATAACGTCAGGTTCTATAAAGTAACATCTCAAGTTATTTTATAAGAGCTCTGCATGTTTTTTTCTTTATTTCAATAATATAATTTTAGACAGTGAACTCATTTTTATGGTCTGGCTAGCTATTTTTTAAACACTAGCGACGCTTTATAAAGAAAATTTTAAATGGATCTTCAAAATGAGATTTGTGAAATTATTTTTGCGATTAAAACTGTTTTTTATCGTAGTTTTCGATTTCCCTCACACACTTTTGATGACAAGGAATAGTCTGTTGAATATCTTTGAATAAATAAAATTTGCTATGTAATGTTTAGAATGAATTTTTTACGGAAAAGCAACCCCTACGTTCCATTTACAATACTGCAAATTACTCTAATACTTCTCTCATCAAAGATCTGTATCGATTTTTGTGTTTATTTTCTAACTTTTCACAGTTAGACTTTTTTTCTTCCTTTCCAACCATTACATTCTTTTTTTTTTTCTTTCAACTTAATTGACTTTCCTCTCGGAAAAAAGAAATTCTTTTCCAGAAATGCAGTTAAGATAACAGATAAAGAATTTAGAAGATTTCTTGTCCCCCAGAGAACAGAAGATGTGTAGAGAGGATTCTAAAAAAAGAACCACCTTTTGTGTCCAATCAGAACAAATGATTCTTTCATTGTCTATAGCGTGCGGTAGGAAACAACGCTGAATGATCACGAACAATATCGCTGACAAATAGAGCAGGAAAGTTTAACAGAGTCGCCGTAGTAAATAGTTTCGACTTTGGGCAAAATGGTGCTTCTTGTGAACTCTTCAGATGGTCTTTAAAACGTGTTGCTGTCTCTTATCACCGAGTAAATTTGAAAGACTTTGAAAGACTTTGCTTTATTTTGAGTAAAAATAAAGTTAATTTGACTACTTAATAAAATATATAATAAGTTTTTTCAAAAGCGATTTAAAAGGTATTTGATACTCAGTGTATTATAAATATGTATAAGTAACTGTTTGCTCATTTCGTTGATGAACTGACTTCATAAAGTTCTCTACATGTAAATTGAGCTTGATGTGATTATATTTGTAAAATACCCCATGTACATCTAAATTGTTTCACGCATTTCGTTTATGGTTATTTAAAACGTTCAATTTACTTATAATAAATTGATGTGATAATCTATATTCCGTATCAAAGGATCTACTATAAATAGGGTAAAGTTTTTAAGCCTTTCCTTAATATTAAAAGATCTACAGAAATATTTACGATATATGGATAACGTTTTCTTAGTATGTTGGTTATATTGTAATTCGTCTAGTGTAAAACCATTATTAAAGAATTCCGTGTAGTATTATAACTACTAGTTTTTTTCTTTTTCCAGTTTACCACGCTAGTTTTTTAGTCAAAAATACAGAAATTTTCAAAAATAATTTTTTTATTGTAAGTATATTGGAACATTTTTCTATATAACGGCATAATTTATCTAATATTTTAAAATATTTCTTGATAGAAACCTTGAAAAAATTTTCTACATCAAGTAATTAAAACAAATATTTACGTATTTTTAAGACATTTTTTCTCAGTAAGTTGGTTATACTGTAATTCGTCCAGAGTAAAACCATTACAAAAAAAAAAAAATTCCTTCATTATTATAACTTCCAGTTTTTCTACTTCCAGTTTACCAGTCTAGCTTTTGATTCAAAAACTCGGCAATTTTCAAAAATGATTTCTTTATTGCAAGTTTATAGGAGCATTTTCTATGTAATGGCATAATTTATCTAATATTCTGAAATATTGCTTGATATATATTGCAAAAAAGAAATTCGTGTAGTATTATAACAACCAGGTTTCTACTTCCAGTTTACCAAGCGAGTTTTTTAGTCAAAAACACGGCAGTTTTCAAAAATGATTTTGTTTAAATTGCAAGTACATTGGAACATTTTTCTATATAACGGTATAATCTTGAAAAAAAATTCTACATGAACTAATTAAAACAAATATTTGTGTATTTCAAGAAAATACTAGAAATGAGTTCTTTATTGGGATACAATAAATGTTGACATTATTGCACTAATCACTGTTTTAATTCTGAAAAAAACTCCAGTGTCAATCTTAGAATGTGTAATCTGTGAAGAAAGTCTTCATAACATAAATTTGTCAGCATTGGACAGTTATTTTTTGTTTAATAAATTTCCTAACTTGATGTAGTTTCCAGATATTCCTTTAAAAAAGCATCTTTATATAATGAGAAAGCTTTGAAAGAGAATTTTGATTATAAATTATTGGTTGCTAGTGGAACAGAGAGCGAATACAACAGACTGGAAGAAAAGAGTCCTTTGTGCCCAATCAGAGCAATCGAACACTTTGTCTCGCCAGGCAACTTCTCATGAGTACCATTGACTCACGATGTGTCTGAAGATGCACTTGTGTAACTGACAGATTCAGACCAAAGTAGGCGCAAGATCTTTTTAGCATTCTAAATGATTATCTTGGCGCTAATATCAGATTGAAAAATGATAAGCAGCACACTTCAATTATTTATTTATCCAAAGTAATCGGTATCGCTATACTTAAAAACCGAGTTTGTTTTCCAAATCTACGTGATACAGATCACTTGCTTTTTACAAGCATTTGCTGTTGTGCTTTCTTCCAGTGAAATCCACTTAAGGAACTTTCCGTTTTAAAAATTGCATAAGTTTAGAGAGCAGAAGGTATTAACTACATTACACAGAAGTTTCAAATTGGGATCGCCAAACAAAATAATTCATATTTCTACCTGTTTAAACTTCAAACAAAAGTGTTTACTAACGTAGTAAATTCTAGGCTTCTGAAATGTGGATGTTTATTGTTATTAAGGTGTTTTCGAAATTGTAACAATATCATTTTCTCAGCGTATACGTCAACCTGTGTCTCTACATGTTTCTATATCAAATAACTGTCCTAAAATAATTCGCGGGTGCAGCAACCTGTTGTAAATTATTTAAGAAAAATATAAGTATTTTGAAGAGAATTAAAAATAAAATAATAAAACGATTATGTCAGTAGAGAATTATAAATACTAAGCACTGTTCTTCATGTGATTTACGTTGATGAGACTTTATTGAATTATGATTATTTACCTTCAGTTTGTACTGAAATAGACCTACATTTTCTGTTCACTAAAATACTCAGGTATCATAAACTATGTTTCAACTTCAAAGCTTGAAAGCTATATTGAAGCTGGGTTTGTCTACTAAGAACTTTTGCATTAAACTTGCTTGAGATCAGTTCACAGAGAATTTAAAATTTGTTCTTTTTTTCATTTTTAAAACTTTAATTTCTCTTTTTAAAAAACGATAAAAACCAGGGGTGAAAAAATTGGTTCTTTTATAGGGAGCATTCCTGTGCCGAAACAATGACTCTGAAAGCGTAAGTTCAAATGCTTTTTGTGCAAGCATAATACGTCTGTCTTTTGTGATACAAGTACTATTCCAACGCGCTTTTCGGGTTTTTGCATGGACTGAATATTTTGAGACGGAAAAAATTGGTCGTTGCTATCAGAAACTTTTGATTTTCTGTGCCTATAACCGAAACCGTGAACACCACTTCGTTGCCGTTTACAGTATTTCAAGTTCATGCTTCGGAATAAATATATCCGAAATCTCATCTCTACCAGTTGAATAGAGCGGCCACTAGAGGCCCATATATCGGGCCCCTTTTCATGACCACGCTGTATTAAAGAATAAAAGAAGCATAAGACACTCTGTATATCAGAAAAAATGTTCATATGCTTAAATTGCCCAAATCGATCTTCATTAACTGTGCTATTTTATGTTCATTTGATGTAAGTAACTATCGTGGCTTAGGTCAATCAGAATAACTAAAAAAATACCATAATTTTATCTATGACCACTTCAAAATGTACTGAAAGAAATAATAAAATCTGACAGGTAGTTACGGAATTTCCTACTTAAATTACTTACTGTTAGATCTTTGTGGATCAAAATTAATATGTTTTACTGAAGGTTACAATTCCATGTTTCCAGTTTCAAAAGTAGATCGTACCTTTGTCAGATCTTTTAATAAGTACATAAAAGAATTGCAATATATTATTTATGAAAGAAAATTTAATTATATATATATTAGGGATTTTTTAAACGACTAGGGGCCAAGGCCCCCAGAGTCGCTACGCTCGCTTTTCGTATGAGGCATTCGGCGCCTAATAAGGCTTATTCCTAAAATGACATAATTTCAACAGACAAAACCCGAAGATTTTATCAGATAGAATGTTACTGAGCTACACATTGCTTGGTTCTTGCATGTTCATTGGTACATAAAAATTTAAACTTCACACTACAGTAGACCCCCTCCCCCTCATAACACGGAAGATATTTTGTTATGAGAATCCGTGTTGTACGGGTCCTGAGCAGTAGCGGATTCAGGGGAGGGGCTAGGGGGCTTCAGCCCCCCCCCAAAAGAGATTGCTAAAGGGTAACATTCTGCTTCATTATGCACTTTCAGTATGTAAAATGATCTTTTTTAATCACTTAGCCCCTCCCAAAAGTTTTTACATTGGTTTAGACTAAAATTTTGCTTTACTGTACATTTTGTTTGGGTGAAATAAGCTTTTCTCAAAATTTAGCCCCTCCCAAAACAGACTTTCTGGATCCGCCACTGGTCCTGAGCTATACTCCACCTAGAGTGCGGACTCCGCTTATAATCGCTGGAAAAATTATTTGCACTCCTCAGAAACACAATGATATTTAATGTTGCCATTCAAAAGTTATATTAATTAGGAGCTAAAGTGTAATAAAATCAGAACATCTGTTTCAGCTGTATTTTTAATAATGTAAAACCTATTGGACACCTTGCGAATTCGCCACCCATGGCGATTTTTCATTATTTGGCGACTTGCGTACATGTAAAGTTAATAAAAGCTACGGAACAGATAGAATAGCCTGCCACCAATGGCGACGTTTCATTATTTGGCAATTTACACATGCTGACAACCTATAATTATTGTTCATTTAAGGTTACCGGAAAACCGTTATCCATATTTTCATTTACATAATCGTTTGCAGATTGGCGTACTTAGCACCACGAATTATACCATCTCGTCGCACTAGCAAACATCCAAAGTGTAACTGCTATAATGGCACAGTTAACGCCGCCAAATATTTCTACTGGTAGCAAATAATCCAGTTGGACCAAACCGGCTTTAAAATAATCTGCATTTTAATTATTTTTTATTTTCAAGATATTAGTTATTCTGTTTTGGAAAAACGAATAATCGCTAATTCTAAACTCCTGTTGTCTAAGCGAACTTACTATTTGAAAATTGTCAACTTTGTGTAACACATTTTGAGTTACGTATTTCATATAGTTTTATTTTGGCGTAAAATGGGCGTAATTCTAACTCATGTTTGTAAATTTCACGCGATTCTAGATACTTGGAAACGCTTTGTTGCAAAGGAATGAATGATTTTATGCCAAATCTGGCAACCATTATGTTTATTTTTTCAGTTTTTTATTAATATCTTCTAAAATAATCCGATTTTCGAAATTTAAGTTCGCTTAGCAGGTTCCTCGGAATTTTTCGAATCTGTGGGCACCTTAGTCGAAACTCAAATCCCCACGGTTTAGGAGGAGATAGGGAAACAACCTATTGGCAGCGCCAGCGACAGCGGCCTTTACTTTTTTTTAGAATAGAGAGAAACCAATTAGAAAATATTATTTCAGTTCTAACAACATTATGTTCATTAAATAAAGAGAATAATATGTTGACAACTTTTTACAGGGTCTCACAACATAATTCCAAAGCAGTACTAATTCATTATATTATGAACAGCGAAGTTGTTTTAATTTAAACAAGGCAAAGTTATATATCTTATTGAAACTTATAACGTGATTTTGTACTCTGAAATAGAAAAAAATATTACCAGTAGTCGTGCAGTCGAGTTTTAAATATTGATTTCCTAGAGCTCTGTGCCAAAAAAATAAAGAAATAAAGAAATAACTTAAAATAAAATAAAATAAAGTGTTTTTAGTAATCCATGCAAATAGATGCGTCAGTATCTTCATAAAAACCATTCTTTCTATTTTTCACACATATATGTTAAACTTATAAAAAATCTTCAATATGAGAAATCATCAAAGAAAATAGTGCCACGCCTGGCCTTTTGTCTTTCCTACTCTGCATTTTTATTCCGAGCTCCGTCATATACATTTTCTTATTTTCCTGCAACAAAATCAATCGCAGCAAATCTCAATTTAAGAACTAATAAACATGTTTTGTTCCTTTGGCCATAAAACACCTAAAAAATACGGTCGCAAATAAAAACAAACGTAACTGAAATGAAAATTTTTATTTTCGAAATACCTCTTTCAAACTGAAGGCTTTGGTGATAAAAATTGGTCGTATTTTTATTAGTTTCGAAACAGAATTTTATCTTTTTTATCTTCATTTTGAGGGAGGGAGAGAAAAAAAATACGGAGATAAAAGTCGAATGATGTTTATGACATTCTAACTCGGGTTTGAAGGGAAACAAACTGTTTTTCGGTGAACCACCTAATTTCACAAGTTTTCGTATTGGTTAAAAGAATTGTTTTTAGAAATATATTTCTTCCACCAGTTTTTCATTCTTACATTAGATGTTTTGCAAAAATGTTTTCAATTTGTGTATTCGACAGCCTATTATTTTATTTGGATGTAACAAAGGAAAAGAATACAAGTAAGTATATTACTTAATCAATCAGATTGTTCATGAATTGCTCAAACATTCCATAGAAAGAAAGGGAAAATAGACCTAGTTGTATAACGATGATTTCGCTGCCTCGGAACGTAAAATATCTGATGTGGACACCACCAGATTTACTTCCTTCTTGTAGAGGTGTAGAGGATATCCCTATATGTGTCCGCAGATATTTTTATCCGCCAGCGTGAAAAGAAATTAGAACTGATTATTATATATGATATGATTCACTTTTACAGAAAACAGTACTTTAAATATAAAAGTGACACTGAAATTTGACTTATGCTTGAATACTTTTTTGAGACGGTGTACTAAAAGTTGTCTCCACATCTGATAAGAGAAAAGCGCATTTCACGCATAAGCAGCTCCGGGTAATTTGGAAGATTTTTGAAACATATTTAAATGAAATGAAATGCAAAATAGATACAATGGCCTTAAATAGGCGTGTTTTTTTAGATTAATATTTTATTCATTTGATATTCACAAGTACATTTATTTTCCAAATCTTAAGATCTTTAAAAATTACTACAGTTTTTGTTTGATTGTAGTATTTAACTGAATCAATAACTATTGTTGCTATGAAGACTAAATGGTAATAGTACAAATGGAAATTAGTTACTTTCACGTTGTTTCTACGTTATGCATTTAAAGAGATATTATTAGTAAGACACACAAACTTTGACAAATAAAAAAAAAACTACATCACATTCAAGGTAATTTCGCCAACATGAAAAATGAAACCAATTGCGAAGACGTAAATTATTTAAGAGACAAAAATTACTATACTATAATCAAATATATGTATTTGATACTGTAATTAAATATATGTATTTGATACTATAATCATATACCTTCATATCTTTGCCGCTCGCGCCGCTAGATTCAAAAAATGGCGCCCAAAAGCAGTTTTTTGGCAATATCCCCTTTCCGACTCATTTCACGAAAAAAACACTTACAAAAAAGGAAACTAGAGAAAATTTCCTACAATTTATGTAATTACCTTTTTTTTCGCGTACAAATGCTGCAAAGTGTAGTTCAGTATGCGTTTTGGCCAAACAACGCATTTCCACACCACCTTGTGAGGTAGAGTAAGCGGCGTTTTTTTTTTCTTTTTCTTCGTGGTATCCCCAGTAAGCCCCATCAGTTGTTGGCGAAGATGTAGATATCTAGATCTTCTTATTATTTTGACGGCTGTATCTACGCGTTAAATCATATATATTCTCAAACCAGGAAAAGGAAAAATTTCACAACAATTATATTCAACAAAAAGTATCATAGATAAACCAGCCGCAGATCATATTTTATTCTTGAATGCCTTCAGCGGCTGTGATACAACATCAGCATTATTTAATCAAGGAAAAATGAAACTTATTGATGTACTCCGAAAAAATCCAGTTTTTAACGTGGTTATCCAGGTATTCAAAAATCCGAATGCTGATCCAGAGAGCATTGCTAAAGCTGGAGAACGCTTCCTTCTTGAATTATACAGTGACAGTAATGTGAAAGTAAGAAAAGTATGTCTTTAAATAACTATGTAGATACGCATGCTTCACAATATCAGCATATAAAAGTAAATTTAGTATTGCGTCGCTACCACCAACAGAAGGAACAAGACAACATTCGCTCCGAACCTGTCATCAGGTTCAGCAGTGGTATGGGAATGAACAAAATGCAGAGCAATGGGGGTGGAAAAGAAACAAGGCCTGTCACCACACTCGAGCCCCCAGCTCCTGAAAGTTTGTTAAAACTTATTTCTTGCAAACGCAGAAAGAGATATCAGAAAGCCTGTGGATGCAGAAAGACTGGGTTAAAGTGCTCCGTTATATCAACACCTCCTACATATAGAAATCCTAACAACTGAAGCTTTGACGTCACCACTAGGCCTTCAAGAGTGACGTCATCACAGTTTTACTTTCATAAAGTAAAACTATTTAAATTTTCTGGTGAATGCTAAGAATATTAGAAAATAACTCAAGTTAAAAATAAAAAATAAAAGACCTTTGTGATACAAAACAATTCATTATGATCTATTTCCTTATTACACTACATAATTAGTTACAGTTAAAAACTTGCCTTTTGCCGCAAAATTAAAATTTTCTATCTCAAATCAGTAAAATGCTGTTGTGCGTGAGTAAATTCAGCAGAAATTTAAAAAACATTTACTTTATGAGAGTTAAATTGTGATGACATCATTCTTGAAGGCCTACTGATGACGCGAAAGCTTGGGGCGTACCAGTTGTTAGGCTTTCTATATCTAGGATGTGTTGGTTATACTTAATTGGTAATATGTAATTGAAATACCTATGATACTTGTGATGTATGCTACCTGTGATAACTTGCAAGTTCCATTACAAGATAGTGATGATGAGGAAGAATCGGAAACTATTTTCGAGCAAACGTATGATGAAATCGAGAACGAAGAAGATTGCGGTGAAACTGACAATCCCATCGCGGCTGATGCGGAAGAAATTTCGGGCTGTGACATTTTGATCGGTACTATCGACGATGAACTTGCAACACCTGGTCCATCAAAAACAGCGAAGCGAAGGAGAATGCGGTAAATTTTGGATTAGTTAAATCAGGGAAGGGCAAACCTTTTCGGTCGCGGGCCAAAATTCGAAAAAAAAAGTTTGGCGGGCCAAGATAAATTTTTCAAAAATTTTAAAATCAATATACAAGTATTACAATTTAAATATGTTAATGAGATGAATGAAATTGCTATTTCATTTTTAAAAGTTCCTTATATTGAGGTTCGAAGTGAAATGAACTGATTCTAAGGAACGAGGCTAAATGCTCATCTGCCAGTCTACTTCTGAAAGAACTCTGTCTAAGGTTCATAGTTGAAAACACTTGTTCACATATATAAGATGAAGCAAACATAGCACTGATTTTCTGAGTGTGAGATATTAAATTTGGGAAACGATTTGTAAAACTCTAACTTTGGAATATTTAGAAACAACTGCTTGAGATGATCGTTAGATTGCAACTCAATTAATTCAAGCTGCAAATCTAACCTCACTGCTTCACAATTTACGTTCAAAGGCATGGTTAAAATATCCAATTCTGTTTGAATGGCACTGAAATCTTGAAATCTGCGTTCGAACTCAAAATGCAGTTTTTTCGAGCCATCTTCATAATTCTTAAGCTTCTCTGCATTTATTGAGAGTATTGAATTTAACCTAGAGGAATGAGACAAGTCGTTCTTGGCTAGCTACCCAGCAAACAGATTAGGTTTTAGCTTAAAAGCTTTGAGATGGGCCCAGATATCGTCGATAAATTGATTTTTCCCTTGCATCTTGACATTCAAGTTGCTCATATGACAAAGAAAATCTGTGAAAAATGCAAAGTCCGAAAGCCATTCTGTATCTTCTTACATTTCGCACTCCGCAGAACACTATCTCTCATGGAAGAATGACACAATGTTGTCTTTCAGCTGCCAAACTCGCTTAAAAACACATCCTGCAAAATTCTATCTGCGGGCCGGATAAAACCTTCCGGCGGGCCGTAGTTTGCCCATCCCTGAGTTAAATGCATGTGGATTAGGCCTACTGGAGATACCACGGGGAAAAAAAAAAAAACCGCCGCTTACTTTACCTCACAAGGTGGTGTGGAAATACGTTGTTTGGCGAAAACGCATACTGAACTACACTTTGCGGCGCTCGTACGCCCAAACTATTGATTTTACGAAAAAAAAGGTAATTGTAGGAAATTTTCTCTAGTTTCCTCTTTTGTAATTGTTTTTTTTTCTTTCGTGAAATGAGTCGGAAAGATGATATTGCCAAAAACTATATTTTTCGAATATAGAGGCGCGAGCGGCAAAGATACGAGGGGGCAAAGTTGAAATTCGGAAAGAGCACATCGAAATCTATATAATTGCCCATTTTCAAAACTCCCGGAAAACTTTCCAGGTAACCCCCATTTTTTGACCAAATGACTGGACTATTATTTATTTAACAAGAACGAAGCGTTTAAACAGCTACATTAACAGAAAAAAAAATCAGTCACACTGTCGCGTCGGCCTACTTGACGTGGTTTACTTTTAAAATAAAACAAAAACAAAAAGAAGCAGAGGGGCCTCAGCGCATCCTCTATGTCAAACCTTTTCCCACTGAACTCCTGAAAGTCCGGTCAGGCGCTATTACATCAGTTCCTCCTAACGAGCTCGCGGGACTCCACATACATTATTTATATTTCATGTAGTATTAAATAAAAATGCGTCACACATTTAAAATTTCGTCAGATTATATGGATCCAAAATAAATTTTTAAAGTCAGTCGTCTACCGTAATGAATCATTTTACTTTAATGAACCTCTATTTTTAACTCATGTTTCTTCCATGATCATCAATGTAAATAACTAACAGACGCTTGTTATAGAACGCTAATAAAAATCTTTCCCAGCTGGTTTATCCCTCTCATTAATATTTTTTTCGGAATTTTCATGCAACACATATTTTGATGACCCTCGACTTTTCCACCATCCCAAATCAGTTCGAGACATTCCAAAGATTGTGTGTTCAAACTTTTCCTGGGAGAGGGGGGAAAGTAGCCAGTGAAAGGTTAAAATCCTTTGCATTTTAAAGAAACGAAACAGCCCGATTGAGTGACATTTAATAGAGATTGATGTTGTTTCCTATCATTATAATTTTTCCTTCCTGAAATGCATTAGGTGACTGGTACGGTTCAATCGCGATAAAATAAAATCTGCACGAGAGGGTCTGGATTTAAACCTCTCTTAAATAGCACAACATTAATTAGCGCGTGTATTCTGCAGATAAAGGGCAAAATTAAATATGTATAATCAATAATCAGTGGTTAGGGAAACTACTTTGTTTGTAGCGAACTACAACTACTTTTCGAAAAATGTACTTAACTATAAATGCAACTACCTTTTGACAAACGTAGTTAGTTACAACGACTTTTGAAATGTAGTCACTACTTATCTACTTTTACACTACTTTTAGAAGATAAATTCTTGTAAAAGACTCAATTTACATTATTGATTTACTGATAGGGAAAACTTTTGATATCCTAATTGGAGAAACTATTCTTCTAATGAACAACTACTGTTAATTACTAAAAAACAACAATTTCATCAATACAATGAAATCGAATTTCTCAACTACTTCGTCAAACGCTTTCCCTTAAAGATCCATTAATTTTTGATGAATCATGATGGGATTCATCAAAATTTCATAGTTGTTTCAATCATCTTCCAAAGTGATTATTACGTCGATGTGATGCTGACGTTTCAGACTCTGTAGTGCTATAAGATTCAGATTTTTGTTTGAGCAATGAAATCCCTCTAGAAGTTTGTTTCATGAACGCAAATGAATTCAATCATATAACATTATTTTTAGAAAATAGTTTAGTTCACTTTAACACTGCAAAATTTTAACATTATTATAATCTAGTATGAGTTTCATTAAAAAAAAATTTAAGAAAAAATGAAGAGAGAAAAAAAAAAAGTTGAAAGACAAATACACACAAAGAAATTCTGACACGGTTGTTGGTAGGTTTTTATTTTTAAAGAACAGCTATTAACAGTATTAACAATTAACATAAAAATTCTGCGGTAATACAAAGATTAAGTCTAAATAAATAGTTTTATGAATTATTCAAAAATACTTGAAAGGAAGTGAAACAGGCGGCATATAATAGTCCTTATGCTTCTGGAACAGTTTATGACGTAAAATCTGGTCTTCAGCAAATTTGTTTGACTGGGTTGTAGAGATGAGAGGTGAGGCTTCTTATCTTTGACGCTTTTGGACTGCTCGAAAACACTTGCTTTTAAATGCTGCTCATTGTCTCACTAGCAAAAAATACTGTGATTCTCGAGATATTTTGACAGCAATCTAGCTGTAGATTTTTGTAGATTTAGATTTTCAGATACAGTGCCTCTCACTTATAAAAAATGCAGTGATTGGCAAAATATCCTGAGAGCATTTTAAAAGTACATTTTCCAAAACCTTGCTAGCATCAAAACGAGATGATCACAGTTGAAGACAAATCTTAAGTTCATATGTATACTGAGAGTTTGCATGGCAGAAACTCTTCTTGATCAGATGGAATAACTGGAATTAACAGATCATGTTATGGTGAAGTTATTTGGTTGCAGACTTACAATTGAGATTAAAAGGCGTTGTGTGACCAAGCAAGTTCGAATACACTTAGTTGCAATAAAAAGAAGACATTGAATGCTTAAAACTATTTATTTAAAATATATTATTGAAACATAAACTTATTACAACGGATGGTGGTGGTGGTGGCTCAGCGAAATAAAATTACATCCTATATGGACAATGAAATTAAGATGGAATG
Organism: Cheiracanthium punctorium; assembly: GCA_038373885.1. Classification (NCBI taxonomy): domain Eukaryota; kingdom Metazoa; phylum Arthropoda; class Arachnida; order Araneae; family Cheiracanthiidae; genus Cheiracanthium; species Cheiracanthium punctorium. Next base: position 209,076 of record JAWZYV010015947.1, on the reverse strand, counting down.
AATTAAAAAATACGCCAGCAGAGGCACTTACACATTGGCGAGGCACTTACACGCCAGCAGAGGCAATTACACATTGGCGAGAACAACAACTTGGCTGAGATAAATAACGCCAATTCAGGAGCAACCCTAAAACTTAATCCAATAAAATTAAAATGACGTAATCGCGAGCAAATAATTTTAAAGATGAGGCAGGGCAACAAAAATATAACTTACGCCAGCAGGATACCGAGAGGGGAATCAAAAAGTTCGTTGCGGTTGCAAACGGGCGTAATGTAAATTCTGGTCTAGAGACCCCTTTGACGGCAGCTGCGCACAGCCAGCTGTCGTCGAAAAAGTGGACTATTACATTCCAAGCGTATCCAGAAAAAACAAGTGAGAGTGTGGCTTGTGAAATGTGCTGAGTTGTTTCATCCGTGAATGTTACTGAAAGAACTATTAGCTGTTGTGTATGATGCGATGGAATGTGCGTCACTATTGTCTATGTATGATGGTAGACATATTACTCCGGACTCCTCCTCCTTTCCCACTGGCCCACCAGAGAAGACATTAGGAGGCCGAAGAACCGCAAAACGAAGGAAAAGCTTTCTTATAAATGAATAAAGTTTTAAAAAAGTGCACCTAAGAACGCAAAATAACCATACTTCAAACAAGATCTAACATACATTGAAATCATTTGTTAAAATTTCATTATTTTAGATTGTTGTGAGCAATGTTTGTATTTGCATATAGCAGGCGCGCACACAGGATTTTTGGCTGGGGGGGTCTACCTTTTACGATGGGGGGGATCCAACTTTTAGGGATGTTCCAGATTGTCAAAAATCAGTGATGAAAGAGCTCGTTTTCATTAGATGGAATTCATCCATACTCGTCCCATGTAGTTCCCTAAGAATACACTACACAGTACAATAGGAAGGAAAGTAGCAGTTGTTCAGTTTTGAGAGCAAGATGGTGTTTTATGTTCGCTTTCAGTTCGTTCTTGAAAGTCGAGGAAGACGAGAAAAAATTTTCTTTTTTTATTTATTAGTACTGAAACTATTGCTAACTTTTCTTGGAATTATTTTATTTACTATAGATATAGGATAATAATCAATCGAAAACAAATTTCAAAGCCGATAGGGGGGGGGGGGGGGTCGGACCCCCTGGACCCCCCCTTGTGTGCGCCACTGGGATATAGCAGTTTCATTATTAGATTCTTTTCTTCTCCATTGTTAGAGTAAGAAAGGCAGAATGAGATAACGGATATAATAAACTGTTTTTTAATTATTATAAATTGCTGAAATATGTTTTAATAACTCGCTGAAAACAAATAAGTCAATCTTTTACGGTCTAAACTTGATTTATCTGGGGCATGTACCCTTTCTGTATATGCAGTGGGTCGTGCTTTAGTGTGAAGCTATTTTTTTCTTTTTTACTATAGTGACTTTTACTATACACTATAATGACTTTCAGTACTACACACTGTAGTGACTTTCAGTAACATCCACAAAAGCTCGAGAACAATATCCATACAAGGATATTTCAAATACATGTTGGCTGGCTCGTCAGGAGGAAAATGTATGCTTGAGAATCAGACTACTCAGATTAGGCATCTATGCAAATATAAGTTAAAATAGGTCTACTTCTGGTCTCTCTCTGGCGTACCATACTATATGTCTTTCTTTCTTTCTATCTTTTTTTTTCATTTTCTGTCTCTCTACATCCTCTCCTTTTAGTGCTTTGTACGTCCATCGTGCTGTCGTAATTTTAAATTCTCTAAGTTTGTGTGTATTGCAGAGTGGTGATACTATATCTAATAACTGGAACAATAAAAAAGGAGGTGCGAAAGCTAAAACGGTAGAGAGAGGCTTACACAACATCCTTCCTTTCTCCTCTGTCCCCCTTTGTGTGTATGCTGCAAAGTCCTTCAAATATCAACTCTAGTTCTGTGCGCGGAAGAAAAAGCAACCCCGTAATCAATCAACCGAAGCGATGTCACAGTAAGAGTTAAAAGTAGCTTACTAAAGTCGTAATAGTGATTTTTTGTATCGCACTACATATTACACTACTTTTTTGAAGCATCGCGCTACTCTTAAAGGAAAAAAAGTAATGTAGTTTCGCTAATTGTAACCTGTTAGTTCTTATCCCTGTGACTACTGGAAATGTACGTCCGAAGATGCAAAAATGCCAGCGTAAGCAGTGATGACTAGAATCTTCAGGTTGAAATCACTGAAAATCTTGATTTGAAAAAACGATAGTGTGGAAACTTGCGCCATATTTTTTATAAACGGATACGTTTTCGAAAAGATATTGGACATGCTACTTTAAAAAACGTGAATTGTGCATTCACGTATAACTGTAAAAGGACACAAATTTCTCTCTCTCTCTCTTCCAGAAATTGTATGATAATATTTTATAATCTTTTAATTATTCCAGGAAGTCACTAGTGTAATTTTTTAACTTTTAGCTTTAAGTACTACATATTAATTCTCCAAAATGTGCAATTCATTTTCTAGAATGCGATTAGTAATATAGTTGTGCTAAAACTTCTCTATTACTTGGACAATGATCTTGTGTTTACTTTAACAAACTCCTGCTGCAAGGCTATGTACGGATGATTTAGGTAATCTGTAGATTAACAAAGAAATGAGAAGAAAAAAGGAAGACTTTTTCGCCTTTATAAGTAGCAGCCCAGATAACAAGTATGTAAATGCATTATCGTCGTTTTTACACTTACATTTTAAAGATTAATACATGCATGTTTTGTGTATTCTTATAGATATCACATGATCTAAACTACGTATTTCATGGTTTACGTTTTGAAAAATGGAGTTCAAAAAGAGAAAAACGTAAAATTTCACTCTTATAATTTCCTTCTTTATTTTTCTCGTTGTTATTATTATTTTTATTTAATAGCTTAAAAGTATAATAACTATGTATTCTTTGTTTTATTTATTGAAAAAAATAAGGAGATGATTTCGTCAATTGTCTCTTAGCCATAGTTCGAGAAATTCTAGTTGATGAATATTAACTCTCAATTTTTTGCTAAAAACGACTCTTTTTATGTATAATTGCTCTTTTTTATTGCAATTATAAATCTTGATAAATTTGAGCACTGAGGGAAAGATTATTTATTCGTATGTCAAAAAAATTTGAATAAAGAAATTTTGATGGTGGGAGGGAAAAAATACATTCCATTTACATTAACAGTAAGTATGTGTAAACACGCATAAAGTCGATATTGAATCAGTATAAGCCATAATTTGCGGAAACTTTTGTATCTATAAGAAATTTGTTAGAAACTTTTCATACGCGTAAACTAGACTAAATTTTTCAACCCTGCTCCTATGTATGTGTTATACAAAACTATATTATAAATTATGCCGGTGGCAATAGACACCTTTCTTATTTTAACCGTTAAATTATTTATGCCTATTTTTTTTAAAGTAATTCAAAAAGCTATTATACTATTTTTATGTTTAAAAACCAAAAATATTAATGAAGAAATTACTTGAATAATTCTAAAAAATATGTACAGAAATTGAGTTAATTCTAAAAGAACATATGTTTTACGCATTCTGTTAAAGTTTTTAGCTGCTATAATTTTGAAACTAAATTATAGTTTATTTTACAAAATATCATGTTTAAAAATATAAATTAACCGAGTAATTAAATGAACTAAAGTATCATTGACTGAACATAATAAAGTATCCATCGAATGACATAAACATATTTCTCAGTTTGTTATTTTTCTTCAAATCCAATTTTATCATCACGAAACTTCCAATCAGTAATGAACGCGTCCACGTAAACTGTTCGGTATCACATTTCGTGCATACCTAAACGTCAGAAACGGTCCCGCCAGTAATTACTATAATTACACTTGTATCCGGCACGTCTCTGTTCCAAGTTCAGGCGTATATTTAGACCCCCAGTTATTACACATTAGATCGGACTTGTGTCGATTAAAGTGACAGAGTGCCACATCGGTTGATCTTCCTATAAATCAGCATATCCTTGTTTGAGACAGTATCGAGCGACGTAATGCGATAATATGAGTGTGTAATTACATTCATTACAGCTCACAATTGGAATTCTACCCATTGTATGCTCATATATGTATCGCTGAACACCGGCCTAAATTAATATGTCGAAGCTACGTTCCGGGAGTGAGGGAACCGCCGGAATAATTCTTGTCTTCAAGTCTCGGTTAAGAAATGGTATCAGTAATTGAGATTAGAATACCTTTCATAGGGAAGCTACGAACTGAATGTTTAGGGATGAACCAATAAATCAACTTTCATCGACCAAGACTTTAATGTTGATGTTCTTAATAGTACTATAATTTAGAAAAATATCTGTTTATATAAGTATGTATCATGGTTAAATAGACAAATGCGAGCATAATTCATAGTTATGTCCCTGAAATTATGCGTACTGCTTCCAAAACCAATATAAATAAATTTATCATTTGACCCATAATACAGACACGCATATATATATACTTATAGGGAATTACCGTTACCGGGGGAAGGTCGCCAAGTATGAAATGTCGCCAAATTGTGAAGATGGGTAAACATGTTTACGATGGCGTGATGTTTTCAAGTAACCCTTATAAGGAGTTGAGTTGTGTTTTTGTTTCATGATGTCATTAGAAATTATGTGATTGGTTACAGTTAAGTTTGAAGGAGTTATGTGATTGGTTGAAAGAATTTATCTGTAACTGAACCTGAAATGAACCGTTGAACATGCTTGTTTGTTGTGATTCGTGTTGAAAAAGTGCGCAGTTATTTAATATGGTGTTTAAGAAGTGAAATTGAATTTTTTTTAATATTAAACGAGGATGTGTAAAACTGTAATGAATTTGCTTTATGTTAAGATGTATTGTGTATGAATTATGTATGTGTTGTATATGAAAATTTGAAAGTATTTGTTAAGCAGAATATTAAATGTATCCGTGGTAGGCTTAAATTCTGCTTATTTGGGAGCTTTTTAATGCATCAAGGCCATTAAGTAAGGAAATAAATAGAAGATTTGAGGTATGTGTTTTTGTTTATTTAAATATTCATTGTACGATTTACTGTATTGGTATACGGTTGAGATTTAATATTATTGTTTTCTGTTGTAGCATATTTATATAAAAGTTATCGTATGCTGTGTCATTTTAATTTTATGTGAATTTCTGATTAATGATTTGTGATGAAAAATGGAAACTTTTAGTGTTTTAAAAAAGATGGATAATTTTATTCGATATATGGGTTTACTTACACGGGTTTTCAGAAAACAGGTACAATACTTCGGTTAATATGAATTAATGTTTAAGGATTTTGGGGTTGTTTGTGGTGAGTTTTGATTTTATTCTGTTTTTACTAATGTAAATTTTGTGTGTTTTGAAGATATTAAAATTGAAGGAGGGGGGGGGGAGAGGTAGCTGGTTTATTTGAGTGTTTTTCTATTAATTTTAAACTGTGATTTTAACATTTTGAGGAAAATTTTGTTCTATATTTTTCTGCAGAAACATATTTTAGTATTTTGCAGAAACATATTGTAGTATGTGTACAAATGTTATAATAATATGTTTAGATAAGTGTATTGTAGTTTTGGGGTTTATTTTTTCTTATATAACTACGTATGTTTATGTTATGTTTGGCGAGAAAGCAAAGTCGCCAAGGTTAGATGTTGGCGGCAAAAAAAAGTCGCCAACTCAGCCTGCCCTCGCTTATGGTATTATTCCCTACTTATACAGTTTATTATACAAATCTATGTATATATGTATATATGTATATATATATAACACTCTCTTAGTGGCATTGTAACACAATTCACATATGATTTAGATTATTACATATATAATACTGCCTTAAAATACAATACTCCTTTTGCAGCCTTTACTACCTGGAAAGTGAAAGTACTTTCAATCTTTAAGCAAAATATTGCTAAATATGTAAATTACAGATCTCCTGTCAATGGTCAATTTCATACTCAACTAGACTTTATAAAGCAGTATTTCCTAATTACTTATGTAGATAAATCATCCAATAATTATGCTTTTATTTTTAAACAGTTATATCATAGCTTGTTAGCCTCTACAATTGTAAATAACAGTATCTATTCCTCTACTAATCTTTCTACTGCAGTCTGTAACAAAAAAATTCTGGCTTACTATAAACTTCTGAACCTACAACATAACAATCTACACTATATTGTACTAATCCCTAAATTTCATAAATCTCCTTTAAAGTTTCGAACTGTTACAATAGGATGTAATACATATAGCAATGTAGCAAGTAAACTTCTATTAAAGATATTGCCTGTTATGCATGAGTATAATATAAAACGTAATGATTACTCTATAGGAAATAGTTATGATCTACGCAATACAATATGTAATATTAGTAATTATACCTCTTTATATACCTATGATTTTAAAGATTTATTTAACAATATTCCTCTTGACGACCTTTACAATTTAATTAATGAATTATTTGAAACTTGTGTTAAAAATATTAAGCTTCCTTCCCATGTTGATGTAACTTATTTCAGTTGTCTTTCTAAATTCATTATCTATAATAATTATATTCTACATAACAATAAAATAGATCTAAAAAATCATGGTATACCACAAGGTGGTTCAGCATCTAGTTACCTTGCAGATCTATACTTATATTACTATGAAAAAGATTATACTAATACACATATCATAATTAAACGATATATAGATGATATCTTACTTGTAAACACTACTAATAATAATAACATTATCTTCCCAATAAAATATCTTTCTGCTCTGGAATTAATTAAAAATGATATGCTTAACAATTCTGTTAGTTGTCTAGATCTAAGTATCTTCATCACTCCTAGAAATAACCTTAGTTTCAATATATATGATAAGAGAAAAGATTTTAGCTTTAAAGTAAATAACATTACTCATTTTTCCTCCTGCTTACATAAATCTGTATTCTGCAATATCATCTATAATCACTGCTGTAGAATCAAGTTTCTATGTTCTGAAGATTTTAAAGTCTCCAATTTTAAATCACTTTTTCTGTCAGCCAGACAATACAACTTTCCTACTAAGTTCCTAAAATCTATTATATGCCATTCTTGATAATGATGTGTCTAATGTCTTTGTTAATTTACTGGAGGTTGGGTGGGTTTTGTTTTTAAGGTTGTAATAAGATGGATGGGTCGGGCGGAGGAAGATTTTCTCATACGAAAAAAAAAAAGAGTAATATGTATAAAAACAATTTGGATGTGTATATGCATGCATATATACATCTGGAGGGGGGAAAAAACGGGGTTCCTATATTGTGATTATTCTGTCCTAAACATTTTTTTTATTTATTAGATTAATCTTCTGTCATACAATAACTTATTATTCATACTTTGTCAGTAATAATAATCATTATATTTTTTAAACAATATGTTATAATTAATTGGCTATACTATCTATTTTATTCAATAAATTTAATTTATTATTATTCTATATATATTTAATTATATTAATATACCTGAATACTCTTAAAGTATAATAATATTACCTTTTAGTATATGGCAACTCCTATACTTTCTTCTTTCCACTTTTACACTTTTATTTTGTGGCAACACCATTTTTCACTTTTTGCAATTCTTAACATTGGCAACACATATTACTTGTTTAAATGAGTTTCCATGTGCTCAAGGTCTGGTATGTAGATTTATAATTGCTATTTCTATTTTTTATCTCTTTGATTTCTTTTTCCTTTATATAGTAGGGTAGGGCCCAAAAAGTGTGGAGTTAATATATCTTTTGATATGCCACACAACAGAAACCCTACTATTTTGTTTGCTTTTAATTATAATCCACTGTTTGTGGTCCTGAAGATGGTGACAGTGGTTATAATTACAGTTCCATTCTGTTTTCACATTAGTTCTTGCACTTTATTTGGCTTAGTTTTTATTTATTTTCTTTTCAAAATGTGGTTTCTAGTTCTTGCTTAAAGCTGTTATATTTATATGCGAGGTATGTCTTGTTTGCAGTATGTTTTGTGTTTTACTTATTGGTTATATATATATATATAGGGGAAGGCGGCTTAAATTATCCCCTGAAGGGAAAAACTTGTATAAATAATATAAATGCTTAAATAAAACTTTTGCATTTTGCTAGTATGTTTTACAGTATATATTGCATTACAGTAAACATTTTGCATTATAAACGAATTTCAATAGTATTTTCAACCCACATTAAGTAATTAAAAAAATAGAATTTTGGAAAAGTGTCCAAAGAATCATTTTACCCTCAACCAAAGGGAAAAATGATCCTTCGCTTAAAAATAATTTTAAATTGTTTTTGTAGGCAAAGTAAAAATATGTAAAGTAATTATGACGATACAAAATGAAATAAAATAAGTTTTACAGTCAGATAGCACGCATATTTTATTTTATGAAAATTTTAAAATAAAAAATATCACAAACAATGAAACAGAATATTTGAAAATTATAATTCAAAAATTAGGGCCTACAATAAACGCAGAAATAAGTTAAATAATGTATTATTCCACCATTTCAAAAACTCGGAATAATTGAGCACATATCACACAAATACGTATGATCACCATTCTCAGGTATCCCAGAGCATGCATCATTCACCCACTAGGCATTTGTGACACTGGATCTAACCTAAATAATAATCTAAAACATATACTCCATTCAGTAAACCAAGCCATATTTCTGTACATGAAAGACTGTTTATCTAAATAAATAGGAACGTTAGTGCTTACCTTATAATAGATGTTATGAAATCCAATTTTTCAAAGAATTCTATTTAGTCACCTAATACCGTGACTGCTTTAATACCGCCATTGCTTCTTCGCCATTTGGCACAACTATTTTATGTGTTACCCGGTAGATTGCGCTGCCTGAATGGAAGAAAACGTATGTGAATTGTATGGGAATCGTTTTACCCTAAGAAATAAATCGCATAAGACCTAGGTGACTAATACGATCTGTGTAATATTGTGATCAGGGACGTATCTACAAAAAAAATCAGAAAAAGTCCGAATTTTTCACAAAAACACTTCACTATTAGCATTTTTGTTGACGTTTCTGGACCTCCCACCCCCATCCCACTTTAAAGACGTCCTTGAGTTTCATAATCCTTGTCAATCCCCAAATGTTCGGATGTAGATGCATTATAAGAAGAATCCCAATTTGTACCTAATACGTAACTATAATTATATATCATAATGAATTTTTTCTTTGTCTTTAAGGTGTTCAAACACTTTTAAAAGTAAATATTCGAATTCTCATAACAGCATAATACATCAAAATGACCATTAAAATTTTAAAGAACGATTCACTACAGATATCTCACAATTGCCATTGAAGATAACGTAATTTTGTTCTTGTATTTATTATGTTTACTTAGAAAAGTTTTTTATAGGCTATATTTAATTTCAAAAATATTTTTGTTTGTTTTTTACCAATTTTAATTAAGCGTTTTAAGCCTCATAATAATAATCTCCATTTAAAAAGTTTTGGCGAGTCAATGAAATTTACGCAGTGGGCTTCATAAGCAATGACTTTGTTGTGTACAAACTCTATCACTCATAATGAAATGAAGTTCCGAAAATATCAATTATTTCAGTGATTCTGCAAAATAATGATCACTCTTTATAAACCGTAGATGGAAATTTATGTAATATTTCAGCATATAAAAAAACTCATTGCCGTGTCTATAACAACGATGTTTGAAATCTGACATTTTTATCTGATTTCAAGTTATAACTGTGTACACCAGGTATTGGCAACCTTTGGAAAATTGCGGACCAAACTTTAGGATGTTCAAGAAGTCGCGGTCAATATGATTGGGATTTATATGGGATTTTGGATGGTTTATATGATTAAAACTCGCGTCCTTGTTCCTATTAGAAAACTACTTTGATAGTTTCAGATTTCAATACAAAAAAAATTATTTTTTTATTAACTTTTTCCATAAGAACCACATTAATGCTCTTAACCTCCTTGAATGCTTTGCTTGCATTTATTAAATTAAAATGGTTGCTACTTTGTTCCAAGGGGAAAATAGGTGCTTTCAAATTTTCGCGTTTTTCAAGTTAAAAAAAAAAAAAATCATTTACATTCTCATTTCACATGGGTCCCACCAGTGGTCGAGAATGTAGTGCTCTCAACTGTGAGACGGAAAGTGCCGGTTCTAACCCAGATCGCGTCCGTTGACCTAGCCGTTCAGAGTTTTTGTGATTTTCTTCGATATTTTGCGTAATACAGGTTAGGACCCCTTAGAAAGACCCCCATGGAAGGCACTGCCATACTCGGCCTAGCTCTCTCAAGTAGATACTCCTCCTTAATCCCACACAAACAATCCATTTCTGATGGTATAGGTACAAATCTGATACATGAAGATGTACTTGTACTAATCTTTATTTAAAGGTTTTTAAGATAAAACAATTTACTATTTTTATACAAAAAAATAATGAAAACCAAATTTTTTCTGTAAAATGTGTTCATAGGTGCGTTCTGGATACAAAAAGAAGAAGAAAATATACTTTTTTTAAACTTTCTGGTTACTTTAAATCGTATTTAGCATTGTCATACGGAAAATATAGAAAGCTTCTATTTGGAAGGTTAAAATACATTATTTGAATTTATATTTTATACAGAAATATTTCCCAAGCAACAAACTTTAATTTGCTTAAATGCTTATGTACTTCTGAAATGTTAGGCAGGTAGAAATAAAATAGATACATAATGCTTTTATTTAAAGAATGAAACTCCGTGTTATCTCTTAAAGGATGAAAATATCTCTAAAATGTGTTTTGTTAGGGAATTATTAATGAATTTTCTTGCACTTTACTGGTATTTCCCAAATAAAAGAATACTTTGCGCGTAATTTCAGAACTGAGACTCCTAAGAGAAAATCGCTTGAGTAAAAGACTGAAGTGAAATCAAACATTCGTAGTGACGTTTCCACACCTCTAACGTGAAGCAAATGATATGAAACAAAAGTGACCAATAAATGACTGAATAGTCTCAGAATTCCAATTTTTTTTTCTTTTTAATAACCAGATCATCCGCTAATTGTAGGCTTGACCGCTACGAGGGCCAGAGATGCTCGTGCTTTCATTACGAGGGTGACTAGTAGGCAGATAAACGTTACCCCTTATGATTGGTCTCCTAATTTCGAGCCAATTTTAGATGAGAGACCTAGCACCTGAAATCGACATCCCCAGAGGTATCGTTTGAGCATGAAAGACATTGGGGCCACGACAGATTTTACGTGCACTAGTTCCCTTTAGCGTACACGGTCCACAGCAGACTCGGTTGAGAGGAGAGTACACCGTCCCCAGCACGGGACAAGCCGGTGCTGCTTCACTTTCGTTGTCCTAATGGGAACCGGTTTAATCGATCTATCTTTTGCCGGGCATTCTCATAAATTAAATACATAAAGCGCATAAATAAACAATTTTAGATATAAACGAATCTAGTCTTACAGATTATTTATCTTCTTTTACCTGGAATACATAAAATTCTTTCGGATCGCATCTGGACAAATGTGTTTAGTTGTAACATCTTATTCAAATGAATAACGCACATGTCTCAGTTCGCTTCTACTTTCACTGGCATTTACACTTTGGTTAAAACCTCAATTGCACAAATTAATCCTTAGATACTTTGTGAATAGCAAACTAAGCCTCATTTTCGTAATTTTAATGTGTTAAATTCCTCCAAGCTTTGCATTTCGCTGAAACAAGTTTCCGTTTCTTTTTTCACATTGTTTGATAGATTTATTGGCTTTTATTTTTCATGTATTTGAAGCAATAATTAGCAATAATCTGTTTGTCAAACTCAAGGGAAATAAAAATTATCAACATCAGCAAAATTAAAATGCATGTGGCACATTTCCGGCAGACAGTATCTAATTCTTCTAGTTTTTATAATTCATTGCTAGTCAATAGAAATGAAGTATGAATATGGGCTTAAGGAGAAAATCTGAGGCACAAATATAGCTTGCTTGGAAATGTAAAATTTTAATTTTTCTAGATAGTTTATAATTTATTCATCTATTTCTTGAGTTCTAACTGCTACTAGTTGTACTGTATAGCTTTAATTTAATTTAAGAAAACAGAACTAAAGAAATTCATATTTTCTTATATTTCTAATACTATCACATGTCAGCAAGGGCTTTTGACTAAATCATTTCCTTTTAAAATGATAAATATCTGTAAGGACCCTTGCCTATTTCATAAATATGTGCTTCCCAAGAAGTATTGCACGTGAATGTATGTTTAAGTATCAGATTGTTAAAGTTACCTCTAAAAAATAATTTTCCAGTTATTCTGAAATTAAAAATAATAACTTACGTGATATCTAAACCGACATTATAAAGCCCTCAGGTGAACTGTAAATAATATCTGCGTTTGAAGTCAGAGATAGCTCCTTTCAATTTTAATTATTCGAAGATACCTTTAAGTTGTTCTCAAAATCATGACTTTTTCCTCTAAAACTTTGAGTCTATGAGCTTCACCGAAATTCATATACCATCAAAAATAAAATTTTTATAAAGCACTTGAGTGCTTTTAATTTCAGACAAGGATTTTTGTCAACTCGGCGAAACGGCGAATCACTTTTCAAGGGTTTCCAGATAGATCTGGAGGAGGAGGCCAAAAGTCGCCGAGGTTGGTCAGTTTTATCGCCAAAATCGGTGCTAAAAAATTAAGTATCCAAGCTGAAACCAACTTGGCCCAATCCTCTTCTACATTTGACGAGAAATCGCCAAACATGACTGTTTATTTTAATTCAAACGTTTATTTCCTTTTAAAATGTCCTACAAACAAGGCACCCCTCCTTTAGGCAGATAGCGCTTCCGTAGCTTCGCCTTAGCGCAACACAACGCGTTTGATTCAAATATTAATCAGCGTCTATCAAGGTCTCTATATTAGTGTACATAATAAAAATAAAGTACAGTTAGAATATAACTGATAAAGATTCTAAAGCAGTTTTAGTAGGCGATTTGAATGTAGATTTCAATCCTGAGGAAGTGCTTTATGGAACAAGAAAGACAAATACAGCACACTCATAAGTTATGATGTACTCTCCAAACAGTATTTATAAAGATGATGCATAGTTAGAACGTGCCTGATGAAGACTATAAAACAGTTTTAGAAGGCGATTTTAGTATAGATTTCAATTTTGAAAATGCATTTATTGGAACAAGGAAGACGAATAAGAACGATGAATGATTTATGATACACTTTCAATATACAGCACTTCAGTGCGTATTTAAAATATGAAATGTTTCAGTTTTTTTTTTTTTTTTTTTTTAACAGAATAAGCAAAGACAGTAGAAAACTGCATTGTTTACATTTCACTGCATGATATCCTTTTATGCATAAAACTAGTTTTACAGTGAAAGAAAAGGTTTCAAAGTTCATAAGATATGTATGTATATTTTCAAAATATGTGTCGAATCCGAAAATCTGATTATATGAAAAATGTTAATATGATATCTGAAAATATGTGAAATCTGATTACTAATTATAAAACTACTGTTACTAAGTAAACTTTTATAAACATCTGGATCAAACAATAATTCAACAGCAAATTTGTTTTGTTTATCACAGAAAACTTGGAAATCATTTGCTTATAAAGCAGAACTGCTTAAATTTCACTGCATTATATCTCTTCAGGCTGAAAAAGTAGTTTTACAGTCAAAGAAAAATTGTTGATATATGTTTAAATGGTATGAGGATACAAGATTGATTATTTCATACCTAATTACTGATCATGAACGAAATTATTTTTTTTTATTTGGATAAAATTAAAACGTTTACAAACGCAAAAATTCTACTGAAATTCAAAAGGTAATAATTTATTGCTAATCTTGAAGAAAGACTTGTATTATTTGTAAAACAATGGCCACTATTTATATTGCAGTGAATTAAATTCATTGTGCGGGAAATATAGTTTTAGAAACGAATAAAATCTCTAGTTCATTAAAAGTTTTCTACTGCTACCAGTTTAAATTGAAATTTCGTCGAATTACAGGAATAAAAATTATTGTCTTGAACCAGAAGTAATAGCAAATATTTGTAAACGTATAAATCTGACCAAAGTTTAAAAGCACAAGTCGATCTTCAAATTTAAAAGAAGGCTGTTATTATTTATTTCGCATACGTGGCACTTACTGAGAAGAAAATTAGTATGTGTAAAATTTTAGGTCTGGTCACAAAATTCAAAGAGAATTACAAAGAACAAAATTCTCGTTCATGAGAAATGACTTCACAATATCAGCTGATATTATTCGGAAGGCAACGGTTTACATTTCTTACTGCACTATGTATCTTAAAGCAGAAAAAGAAGTTTTGTAGACAATAATAAGAAAAATTCAAAAATCATCTTCAAAGAATAGAAGCGGCATATTTAATAAAAACTTTTTTTTCAGAAAGTGGCATGTACCTCTAAGCATTTTTTTAATCAGAAGAAAAAGGAAAATTTTATGATATACTGAAGGTAATGGAGTGTGATGGGTAGTGGATATTTTGAGGGTTTACATATAAATCTCTATACTTGATCTAAAATGTTGATTTTTTTTTCTTAATTAAACCGAGAACACCCCTGAATAGCTTTTTCTCCAAAAAGCAATGCCGATTACAAAGAATCTTTATTAGTATCGATATTGCCTACGGAAATGGGCGCATCGCTGCGATATGTCAGGATATTTCTAAGTATTCAACATCTGGGCACAGCATTTATTTAGGGGTTGTCAAGTGTGGGATCTAACAGGAAGAAGCCAACACAGTTATTAATAAACACCCTCGCAACTAATTATTTTGTTCCTTTTTCGCATAGTAAAAGAGCCGTATTCCAGTTTTTTCACTGTCGGATGCAAAATCCCATAAAATTTTATTTGAATTTCCTATGCATGCGTCATAAATAAAAAATTTAATTAAAATATTGTTTATGAATGGCAGAATGGCATGTAAATCCATGCTTATTTCTTAAGTTAGTAGTTTTTCATGCAGTTAATGCTGAAAATTCATGTATCGCTTTTCAAAATATGTGTCGAATCCGAAAATCAAAATCGGATGCAAAAGCTGACAATATAGTGGTAGTATTTAAAATCAGTATTAAAAATAAAGACGGTTATTGCCTCATAAAAAATTCTGTGTAAGCTACTGAACTCATGCATATTAAGCCCTACACAAGAAAAAATATACATGGGGTGACTCAACTATGGGAAGATGTCAGACACTGCTGAGCGTAACTACATGATTTTCCTATTCTCTTAGATTAATCAATCATTATTGCCGCAAAAGGAGAGAAAAAGCAATACAGAGGAATAGAACTAAGTTAAATCTAAGGGGAAAATTCTTTCAGAAACTATTTCTTAACGACATTACGTATCACTACCATCTTACTTTAGTACCATTTGCGCTATGGCCACTATCACTGTGACAACTTTGGTCACATTAGCAATCTTGCAAGACTCAACGAACAAAACCGCAAAATTCAACCACTATAAGCTTGGCTTCACCTTTAGCTACGCTCAGAAATTACAGAAATCTAAAGTGCCAAAAATATAGGATAATCTTATAAATAAAAATGAAATTCTGTTTGTTTGTTTGTTTGTTTGTTTGTTTGTTTGTGGATTTGATTCGTATACAAATCCACAAAAATGGACCTATCGGCCTGAAATTTAGTACAGATATGTAAAATAATATAGAATAACTCATAGCCCACTTTAAAACTTTGAAAGTCCACCCGTTCCCGGAATTTAAGAGATTTTTTATGCTCTTCACGCAAAAATCTTTCCGTAATTGTAACCCCTGTAGTGAAAAAAGTGTGAAATAAGGATCGTGTTTGCCATGTGTGGCGATTTTGCCGAATAAAATGTCGTTCGTATACAAATCCACAAAAATGAACCTATCGGCCTGAAATTTAGCACAGATATGTAAAATAATATAGAATAAATCGTAGTCCACTTTAAAACTTTGCAAGTCCACCCGTTCCCGGAATTTAAGAGATTTTTTATGCTATTCACGCAAAAAGCTTTCCGTAATTGTAACCCCTGTAGTGAAAAAAGTGTGAAATAAGGATCGTGGTTGCCATGTGTGGCGATTTTGCCGAATAAAATGTTTTAAATTCTCAAAGTAAAAATAAAAGAATAATAATCATTTTTTTTTTGTTAGTTTATATTCGTAAGGTTATTTTTTTTTTAATTATAATATCGTGTGCATGGGAAATCAGAGCAGGAATGTAATGCTTTACACGCAAAACAATAAGAATTGAAGATTTCCGAGGCTAATAGGTAAATTATTTTAGTTTGGCGAAAAAATAAAATGGCTCAAATGCCGATTTTGTGAAAGTGAGTTCTAGCGGTTTGCACAGATTTCGGCTTGGCGCAATTTATTGAGAGCTTAAGGAAATAGATTTTTGAAAACAAGTGCAAAGGTTTTATTAGAATACAGCGTTAAATTTTAATGATCCGTGAAGAAATAATGCAGTTATTAAGGGATTTCAATTGATCTATCTTCAGAATTCTCGCCAAATGAGTACATTGATTTAAGTTGGGGGAATTCCGCCAAATTTCAGAAAATTGAAATCTTCTCATTTAGTACATCGGAGTAATGATGAATAAAACACGTTATAGTTGATAATATTAAAAAATTCGGCTGTATTAAGGGATTCAACTTTTCAAATAAAGGCTTGCTTTACTTTTTCGCGGTCGAACCATTTCCCATATTACTGCTGCTAAGTCAATGCTTCGAATGATTTCCTGAAAAAACGCTTGCAAAATGGCGTATGTTGGCACTTTGGCGAGGCTTAGATTTGAAACTGGATTTTATTTGAGACTGGGATATATAATGACACTGGTTATAGATAAAAATGAATGTTGGTATGACTGTATGAGGTTGAAAAACTCCAGCACCGTTGAGCACCGTTGCACCATGAAATTTGGTTCACCTAAGTCTTTTATCATGGAGAAGCTTTTTATGCTATCCGTTTTCCTCTAACTTGCCACCAGGTGGCGCAGCAGAACGTCGAATTCTATTCCGTTTAGCCGTTTGCTATGCGAATATCGTCCAATCGATTTCGATGAAATTTGGTACACGCGAATATTAGAACACGGAGAATATTTTTCACTATCCATTTTACTGTAACTTGCCGCTAAATGGAGCTGAAAAGCATCAACTTCTATACCGTTCGACCGATCGGCATAAAATTTTTTATACTTACACATTTGAGCACGAAGAATATATTCTAACTGCGTTCCTTTTGATGTTACTCACCACTAGATGACACTGCAATGCATTATTATTTTAACTCGCCACTAGATGACGCTGCAGCAGGCCAAATTCTTGACCATTCAAACGGTCGCTATGAAAATCAGTATACATAGCTATTTGAACAATGAGAATATTTTGGCGTTATCCATTTTCTATAACTCGCCACTTGACGGCGCTGCAGCAAATCATTACTTTAATTAACCACTAGATGGCCCTGCAGTGTATCACTTCTTGACTGTGCAAATGATCGCTATGAAAATAGGTATACATAGATAGTTGAACACGGTCGCTATGAAAATCAGTATACATAGCTATTTGAACAATGAGAATATTTTGGCGTTATCCATTTTGCTATAACTCGCCACTTGACGGTGCTGTAGCAAATCATTACTTTATTGAACCACTGGATGGCCCTGCAGTGTATCACTTCTTGACTGTGCAAATGATCGCTTATGAAAATAGGTATACATAGATATTTGAACACGGGGAAGAGTTTGGCGCTATCCATTTTCCTATAACTTGTCACTAGATGTCGCGTCAACACATGAACTTCAGGACTGTCCAGCCGATAGTCATGAAAATTCGTATACATCGATATCTGAATGCGAAGAATATTTTCGCCGTATCCGTTTTGCTAAAACTCGCCACTAGATTGCGCTACGCCGCATGGCCTTCTGCACCGTACAAACGATTGCCTTGCAATTCGGTATGCATGATTATTGGACACAATATCACGCGATATCCACTTTGCTATATCTGTTTATTACAATGAATAGTAATCACCACAAATCGTAATATCAAAAAGTCCATTCATTCCCGTGCGAAGAACGGGTACTTCAGCTAGTCTTATATAATAAAATCCGAGAGTAAACATTGTATGTAGCTATGTAGGTAGGTAGGTTTGTGACCTCCGATCTTCTTGCGCGCGTCTCTTGATCGCATTGCGCCGAGACGGTTGGCGCAGACCTACCGAATTTTGCATACGGCTTCGCTAGGACAGATCCTAACACGCCTCGGAGTAATTTTTTTGAAATTCGAATTAGAAAATGTTTTACTTTATGTTTTGTCCGATTTTTAGCGATTTTTCTCGCATAATACGTAATAACGCCGGTCATTGCACTCGCAGTAAGACGATGTTTGCATCTTCGAACAGAGGAGAAAATTTTCTTTCGAAAACAGTTTATTCGGACTGTGAAACATAATTTGCAGATTTTGGGGAATTTTTCAAAAAAAAATTAAATTTGACGCTGACTTTCGTAAAATATTTTTAAAACTGCTGCATCTTAAATTCTATCCGTCATAACTTTTTTATATTTCGGCAAAATACGGAGCATACAATTCGCCCACTTTTGAAAAAAGGACGGAGGGAAAATATAAATTAGGAGTTTTTTTACGAATTTTTAAGTAAAGAAGGATTTTCATTTCAATCGCAGCTGCTTAAAAATTTCGGTATTATATCTTGCGGTTTGGTTGTCTGGGGGACAATAACAATGATTAAAATTGCCAGTTGAAAAAAATAAATAAAATTACTTTAAAATAACTGAGTTTTCACATGTGAAATGTGCGCCAATTTGATGTCACGAGTTTAAAACCCCTTTCGAAACTCAATCAGAATAACGGACTCACAAGCAAAATATACGCCACGCATGAAATAATTCCATATTTTATTTTATGTTGCCAGAAAAGGAATTGAATGCTGTTTTTTCACCAGTGAATTATCCAGCATTATTTTCAATTGAGATTTTAAACGGGTCACGTTTTCGAATAGCAGGAAATATATTGCGATGTTAAACAGGGCCTGATTATGCCCAACAGGAGGCCCCGGACATTGAAGAATTTGGGAACCCCCATCTATGAAATTTGTTTTATTTTTCATAAATTTTTTTATAAAAAAAGAACAACATTTGAAATTGGAGGCCATTTCGAGTCGTAGGTCACTGGGCAAAGTCCCTATTTGCCAGTGCGATAATAGGGCCCTGGTGCTAAATACGCCAATCTGACAAGAATTATGCGTAAACATTTATGGAGAGCTGATTTCGTGGCAACCATAAAGTGAAATGATTATCGTTTATGGTAATGCGTAAATTGCAAAGAATCACCAAAAAGACTACATTCGTGGCAAATATCTAAACCGTTTAAGCATAAACGGTTGCAGAACGAAAATATATTGTATTGGTATCGGTAAAAGATAGTATAAGTAATAGTAAGTAGATATAAGGCAATATTGATCAAAGCAGAATATACCGCATTAATAAATATTTCGTGAAACAGTCTTCTATTCATTTTTCAACAGCCGTATTACATCACAGTTAACGAAACATTAAGTAATTCTACGTCGCGTTAATATATCCCGCGGTAGTTTCAACAGAAAAGACTGTAACAGAACTTCCTTTTTTCTTGGAGATTCTGTTTTGTCACAAGTAGTTATGATCAAATTTTAGGAAAATTTTCTCCTCTTGCCTTGCAAAGAGCGGGTACACAACTATCTAATTATAAAATGAAACGCTTCTCCACATCATGTAGTATCTAAGGTATTAATGGTATAGCTTAAATCTAAAAAAGAGTATGATGCAGAAATTGAGACATTTTGAAAATTAGGAATTTTCGCTGCAAACGGTCACGCTTTTCTTTTCTTATCGTGAATGACACCGACATAGTTTTTTCCGTCATAATATTAACAATGGTCACAGGTCAGTACTT
The DNA here is from genome assembly GCA_038373885.1 of Cheiracanthium punctorium. NCBI lineage: Eukaryota > Metazoa > Arthropoda > Arachnida > Araneae > Cheiracanthiidae > Cheiracanthium > Cheiracanthium punctorium. The sequence continues at coordinate 189,115 of JAWZYV010015947.1, read as the reverse complement.
ATACTAACTTTAAGAATAACTAATGAGTAACTTTACGCCAAGAGTCAAATCATTTTGCTTATTTTTAGATTCCAAATCACTGGAATCAATTCGAACTATACATGTAAGAAAAAGTTTCGTTCCCTACCGTGCGGAGAATGGGCACGCAGCTAGTAATATATAACTTTTGATAACAGTACTTGAAATTACAAAAAAACAACTCTGAAGATAACTTCTAAGCTTAAAAGTTGAAAAATAATTACCATAGGACCATTTTATGTTACGATAAATATGATAAGTGCATATTTTAGTTTTTGTTTTTAAATTTTAGAAGTGTATTACAGAGAAAAAACGAAAGCTCGGTAATAGAAATTTCACATGTTAGCGTCTCAGAAAGTTATAATATTAGGACGACAAATCAGAATTTTCTTAAAGGGTAAACGATTCATAGAGACTAATGTCACTTAATGAATCAAACAGGAAATCATGGGCAGGCTTAGACATCAAATACTCCCTATGTTTGATAGCTGGTAATTAAAAAGCTTATCTAAAGTGGTGTACTGAATCTCTGCAATGGACCATAAATAAGGTAAAGATTTTATTGAACAATGCATCACTCTAATTTCTGCTCTGGATCAGATAAGCCTCGGCAGAAGGTTAGTCTCTTTGCATAGGTAAGTGATAATTTTTGTAGTTTATTTCAGAATCATTGGGTGTCAAATTCCAGCGAAAATTCTAACGATCTCGATACAAAAATTCATAATGATAATGTTACAAAGAATTTCTAATGTTTTATTTCACAGTTTCTGCATTTAGTGCTATGAAGTGCATGTTGGACAAATAAATATAGGGAATTTCGGTTCTCAAGGACATGGTACTCGTATACAGTAATTCAAATATTTCTATCGTGTTATTTTCATTCTCATTTTTATAAACTATAATAAAATATTTTTTGTTGTTGATGATGACGATTGCATTTAAATAATTTTTGTTATGACATATTTCAAATATACGCATGAATGCTGCACTTCCAACAAAACTTTATCGAGCTTTTTATAAAGCTCAAAAACCACAAGCTACATTTTGCATAATTTTAACTCAAGTTTCATACATTGTTGTGTACACTAATTCCTTATAACATATATAACTAATTTCACACTGAAAAAATATTGGCATTCATCAAAAAGTCATATTTATTTTTTGTCCCAGCAGTAAACTTTCCATATATATATATACTAGATGAAGTACCCGTCCTCGACGGGTTAGTGAATGAAAATTTCCAAAAAGCAAGAACTTTCGTCAGCATTGTAGGAGTACACAGAATAGATGTAGTATGTTGCCAAAGTAAAGAAAGCGAAGTTATAATTTTCATGTATTGTTAAAATATTACAGGTTAGAGAGTAACTAAGTAATATCATTTCATTCGCTTTAGTCGTAATTATGTGACACGCGAACGAATATTTACGCATATTGAAATAATTTTCGCAAAATCTCAAAATTTAATCAACATTTTTGAAAAATTTGAAGCCTAGAATTTAAGTTGAGTGACAACCTATCCTGTCACCCAAATTCGTTTCATTCCCTGCAGCCTTTATTTAATGATGCTGGAACAAATTTTCAGCATTTTAAAACGATTTTCGAAAAATCTCAAAATGTAAGCAAAATATTTTTAAAATTCAACGCCTATAAATTAAGATTAGCAACTACCTATCATATCACTCAATTTCGTATCATTCGTATTAGTCGTTATTACGTGATGTTTGAAGAAATATAAACGTATTTTGAAAGCATTTTCACAAAATCTCAAAATCTAATAAAAATATTTAAAAAATTGGACTCCTATAGTTTATGTTGAGCAACCATCTATCGTGTGACCAATTTTCATATCATTCGCTTTAGTCGTTATTACGTAATACGGGAACAAAGATTCACTGAGTTTTAAACGATTTTCACAAAATCTCGAAATCTGATGGATTTTTTTTTATTAGATGCTTATAGTTTAAGGTGAGTGATCACCTATCATTTCACCAAATATCATTTTTTCACCTTTGCAGTTATTACGATATGTGCGAACACAAATTTACGCAGTTTGAAATGATTTTCGCAAAATTTCAAAATCTAATCAAGATTTTTTTTTAATTCGACGCCTATGTTTTAAGTTGAGTGACCACCTATCATGACACCCAATTTCATATCATTCGCTTCAGTCCTTTTTACGTGATGCTTGAACACAAATTTATGCAGTTTGAAAGGATTTTCGCAAAATCTCAAAATCCAATCAAGATTTTTTTAAAGATCGTCACCTATGTTTTAAGTTGAGTGACCACCTATCATGACACCTAATTTCATATCATTCGCTTCAGTCGTTTTTACGTGATGCTTGAACATACATTTACGCACTTTGAAAGGATTTTCGCAAAATCTTAAAATACAATCAAGATTTTTTAAAAATTCGACGCCTATGTGTTAAGTTGAGTGACCACCTATCATGACACCCAATTTCATATCATTCGCTTCAGTCGCTTTTACGTGATGCTTGAATACAAATTTACGCAGCTTGAAAGGATTTTCGCAAAATCTCAAAATCCAATCAAGATTTTTTTTAAATTCGACGCCTATGTTTTAAGTTGAGTGACCACCTATCATGACACCCAATTTCATATCATTCGCTTCAGTCGTTTTTACGTGATGCTTGAACACAAATTTAAGCAGTTTGAAACGATTTTCGTAAAATCTGAAAATCTAATCAAGATTTTTTTTTAATTCGACGCCTATGTTTTAAGTTGAGTGACTACCTATCATGACACCCAATTTCATATCATTCGCTACAGTCGTTTTTACGTGATGCTTGAACACAAATTAACGCAGTTTGAAACGATTTTCGCAAAATCTGAAAATCTAATCAATATTTTTTTAAAAATTCGACGCCTATGTTTTAAGTTGAGTGACCACCTATCATGACACCCAATTTCATATCATTCGCTTCAGCCGTTTTTACGTGATGCTTAAACAAAAAAAGCGTCACGGACAGAATGACAGAATGACAGACAGACAAACTTTTTTCTGAGGGTCGCATCGGATTCCCGGGTGCTTGAAACGGATAGAAATCGCAAAATTTTTGAATTCCAAGAAATGTACAGACAAAAGTCTAATTTTATTTATATAGATTATATTATATTATATATTTCTTCAAATGAAAACTGCTTTGCGCACAAGTTACTAGCGTGAATAATTTGAACAAAGTTAATCTAGCATTATAAAAACTTGTTTTTATGATAAATGCAGCATAAAATAAAGCCTTAAATAAAAAATAAGCTTTGCAGCGAGTTGGGTTTAAGTGGCAATTTACTCTCAGCTTTCATAAATAACAAGAGAGCAAATAGCACTCATGAATAAAAAAAGACAGAATAACAAAGATTTGTATAATAAAAAATATTTTATTCACAGTTTTCTTTCTAATTACGTACGAGAGGAGCAAAAAAAATAAATAAATGAGCATATTAATCATTCTTTTCGCGAGTGAAAATACAGCGTTAGAAACAAATGAGAAATACCTCTAAAAATTTAAAAAGTGTTTTTGATTTAGAAAAACTTCTAGGAGTAATGGTTGCGAAAATACATTTGTTTTCGTAATTCTCATAATCACTATTTTTGGGTATGACTTTCTGTAATCCATAATTTTTAAAACCATTTAAGTCCTTGAGATTCGACATTCCAAAAAAATACTAATGTTTGATAACTTCATAAATACTTTTCAAAAACTTTAAAAATTGTTTGTGTTTTTTTGTTTGTTGTCTCTCTGTTCTCTAAACATATTAAATATGCATGCATTTCTATTAAATTTTTACATTACCTATTATGACATTTATTGACTTTTCATGACATATTCGCATGTACTGTACCATATATTTTAGGTATAATAATGTGTGTATTATTTAAAAGGTTCTTTTTACAGGGCCATCAAAAATTGTTTTGCATTATGATCCTGTCATTGATTAGGACCTAATGAAGTTAATTAAGCCAGACTCAGTAATTGATTTCAGTATCTATTCGCTTTCACTGTTGGAAACACGTAACAGCAGAGATTTCCCTTCTGCACTCATCACTGCATTCAGGCATGTGGGACGCTTGTCAAGAGTGAGATATTCAAAGACAAATGCCATAAACCAACTATGGACATGAAGTTAGGGAATATATGCGTCTTTGCAGCGATGGGTATGAACAGGTTAAATATTTGTTATGATGTAGCACATTTTAAAAATAAAATTTCAAAGTGTTTAGTAATCCATGCCTTTGGGATGATTTACATGGCATGTTTCTTACATTACCAAAGTTTTTATGTTTAATTTTTATGCTTTTTATTTATGTTATTTAACTATACTTTTCGGCATTTCCATGTGAAACATGTTTCCTGCAAATGGAGAAAATTTTACTTAATCTGAATCTTCAGTTAAGTTTGCGGTAATTGTGTGAATGCTACTTTTTACTTAATTAACAACTCCATATTGAATTCTTTGTAAAACCTATATTACGAGGCATTTTTACTAGCTTCGCAAAATGTTAACATTTTGTTAACTGCATAGCTGTACACTGTTCTTGAACTTTAGATCAAAAGATCACTATATTAGGATGACTGCATTTAATTTGCCTTATAAGACTAAAGAGATAAAAGGTATTTTCGGTGTTCTGAAACTTTTTAATATTAGTTCTGAACTCTATTTTTAATATTAGTAAAATTCAGAACTGATCAAAAGTATAACTTGCGTAATTCTTTCTATACATAGTGTTTGATAACACAGGCCTACAAAATTTAACTTTTTGTCTCTGATTTTCATGAATTTATGTAAAGTGTAAGAAATCTGCTATGCTTATTTCAAAATTAATGTCCATTTTTATATTTCAGGATTTTTTACAAATAAGAAACTAAGAAATTAGAATTTGAGAATATACAATTTACGCAACATTCATCAAAAAATGTACAAATTAATCAGATAGATAAATAAAATAATTTATACATATATAAATGTGCGTGCATGCTTTGAGGAATGATATTCTAATATATACTAATATATACAATAAAATTACTTTTCGAAAACGCCAAGGACATCACAAATGGATGTATTTTGGGCATGGACCAAATGACTGACTATCGCCAAATTTGTTGATAGTTCGGCAAAACTCACCAAGGTCGATGACAAATGCCGAGATTTCGGGCATGGACCAAACAATGACAAACTACAGATGTAATATATTGAAGATGTCCATAGACATTAATGTATTGAAATTCTTTTGGGTGGTCCTGTAAATAAACTCTCCAGTAGATTGGAACCAAAAATCGAGATGCACTACTAGATTTTACAGCAATCTTATACATAAAATTTCAACATTCTACGACTAATAGATTTTGAGATACAAGAGTTAAATACATAAACACGTACACTAAAAGTAGCCAAGCTTGGCGACTTTTGGAGTGATTCTTGTGGGAGGCACGTGACCATTGCCATTGACCGCAATGTGTTGGAAATCTTTTGAGTGTTCCTGTAGCAAAACTATAAATGATAAAAACACTTTTTCGATGAAGAAAGTCATTTCGTAACCCTTAACATCATATATCATGTCTGAGTCGTTTGCAATAGCCTAATACCTCCAATACCTAAATACCTAAATACCTCCAATACCTAAATACGCTTTAATGAATTTCTTCCCATAGAGCGTAATGTATTTAAAATATTTTGGACGGCCCTGTAGAGGAACTATCTAGTCGAATGGGACCGAAAGGGGAGGTACACCACTAGATGTTACAACAATTCTAAATATAAAGTTTCCACATTCTACGTCTAACAGTTTTTGAGATATGTGAGTTTAATGAATTTCGGCCCATAGAGCGTAATGTTTATAAAATCTTTTGGGCGGCCCTGTAGATAAACTATCCAGTCGAATAGGACTGAAAGAGGAGGTGGACAAATAGATGTTACAACGTTCCTAAATGTAAAGTTTCAACATTCTACGACCAATAGTTTTTGAGATATGCGAGTTTAATTAATTTCGGTCCATACAGCGTAATGTATTTCGAATCTTTTGTGTGATCCTGTATATAAACTATTCAGTTGATTTATTTCAAAAGAGGAGGTGTACAATTGCATGTTACAACAATCCTAAATATAAATTTCAATATTCTGCGACCAATAGTTTCTGAGATATGTGAGTTATATACATACGTACGTACTTACCTATAGACGGCATGGAAAAACGTGTCAAAATAGACTCGCGGTCGGTCAAAATCGGTTGCAGATGCATTTATATGAACTTGCATGCTAGCGTACGATGAGATGCATCGCAAAAATTCTTAAAAGTAAATTTAGAGGTAGTCAAAATCTGTTTTTTTTTTTTTTTGTCAAAATCTGGCCCCCGAAATTTTTCGAGATCACGTTACTTCCTTATACTCCGTACAAGGAAGTTAAAACAGTATGATGGGGATATCAGGCATTTTGAGAGTGAGGATTTTTCTATGCAAAACGTATAGTTTTTTTGTATATTCATTTGTTTGTTTATTTTCGCAAACTTTACGTCAGAAGTCAAATAATTTTTTTTTTTTTTAGACTCCGCCTTCTTTGAATCAATTCAAATTTCGTATGTGAGAAAAATGTTCGTTTCCTACCGTGCTGAGAACAGGAACGCAGCTAGTTAATACGTAAAATGAATATAAATTGAGTAAAAAAAAATTGATGACAATTTTTCAAAATGTTACATTCAAGATTTGTTTTGCATAAACGTAAACGTAAAATTTTGTTAGGTACATTTCTTTGGGGGGAGGGGGGGAGGCAGGTAAGCATGTCTTGTGACCACACAGATGACTGAAAGAAGACGCTTAAAACTTTTCCAAGAAACGAGTATCTTAGCAATCATAGAAATTTATCAAAAGAATGGGTACTTCGATCACACTTAACATCAAATATATTCTTTGATTCTTCTTCCCGTTTGCGAAACTAACTTGTAAAAATGACCTATAAGCTGCCTGGAGCTTCATTAATATTGCTTTCTTCGGCTCTCCTATGAAGGGAACGACATTCAGCCAATCGAATTAGGGAAACTACACAGTCTAATTTCGGCAATGATTACCTCATTTCATTCCAGTACACGCGAGCAACGTGATTCTTCTACAAAGAGATAGAAAATGAAGCAGGAAGTTCCTCATTCTACGAACTGATCTGGCGTTGGTCGTTATTTTTACTTTTTTAATTAATGAGATCTCGAAGACAGTCGGTGGATTTAACAAGTACTGGAGCTCCTTAATAAACTGTATCAGCTTCTTAAAGTAGGATAAAAATGTAAAACTGCTTTCCTTCACCAAGTTCAGGTAGTTGCCTTGGGGAGTTGTTGCAGAGTTCAATTCTTCTCCCTTCCCTCCACTGAACGCAAGTAGAACTTGGTAGCTCTCATCATTGAAAAGGAGCAACGATGAAGATTCTCTTTCGGTGCCTCGTGTTGATTGCCTGGGTCAGTCTTTGAATGCTTTGCTAGGACTCAGCCCTGCTCATGCTCAACCAAAACTGATAACATTCAACGTTTCATTTTGTGATTCATTTTGTCCATTCATTTGTGTGAATCAGCAAGGTTATATTTACATTAAGTTTAAAAATAAACAAAAGTCAACAAACAGAGATTGCACGTAATCAACCCTGAAATCAGTATCGTAATAAAAGGAGTAGTCCATTTAGCACGATACTAATTTCAGGTAATTTTACCAATAGAAAAATAAAACAAAAAATTTTAGATTTAATCAAAAATACTAAAAAAATATGACAGCAAGCACTCAGCACCCCTTTCCAGTTCAAAGTTTAAAAATGAAGGAGCGAAGAAAACTTTTCTAAGTAAAGATAGAGAATTCAGAGTGACCGAGAATCGTGGGACACTTTATAGGATCAAATTTTAAAAAAATCTAAACACAACAGCTTTAAAATATAACTCTTAACTAATTACATGCATAACAAAATTGATAGATTTCAGTATGAGATCCTCTGGTGGCTCGTACAGCATCCAAACGATATTCAATTTCATTCCAAGTATTTGAAAGCATCTGAGGAGTTATGGAATGAATAGCAGCTGTGATTAGTTACTGGAGTTCCTCGATGCTAGGACACTTACTCCTTTAAATAATATCTCTGACGTAGCCCTACAGGGAAAAAATCCGAGAGGTTTAAATCTGGCGATAGAAGAGGCAACTGAATTTCCCCACTACGAGTAATCAGTTTTCGAAATGCTGATTCATGCAATTGCGCTCTGAATGACAAACGTGAAGGAAAGCTGTCTTCTTGAAAAATCACATAATTTTTGCCACACTCGACATGTCTACTCAACTTTTCCGAATCTCTTGAAAAAGTCCTTGACATGTCACGCCCTATATCAGATTTTGGTACAAAATTATGGGAAACGAAAATCCTGCATTTTTGTAAGTCAGGGATCATTCAAAGACCCCGTTCGTATACATATGTATAAATATTTAATTTTGTGAAGTGTCCAACAATTCTCGGGAACCCTCTATTTCAATTTACGCCTTATCTCGCCCCATACTCCATAGCTGGAAGTTGTTAGCTCATTTAAAAAATTTAGTAGTTTGTACCATATCATTTCCCAGATAATTCGAGATTAATATTTAATGACTATGGAAAAAACTGATATATATATGACATTTGTTTTTAAAAATAGAATGTTGGAAATATTATCATAATTGTCTAGATCTTTCGTATTTGATATTGCAATTATTTAAACGTGTGGCTACAACAGTTTATTTCGTAGTTATCACCCACGAATCTCTCTATTCTAAAATAAAGTAACGGCCGCTTCCGTCGCCGCTGTCAGAAGCTTGTTCTGCTATCGCCTCCAAAACCGTGGGGATATGAGTTTCGATGAAGGTGTCCACTAATTCGGAAAGTTCCGGGGAACCCGATAAGCTGACAAAAATTTCGAAAATCGGATTCTTTTAGAAGATATTGATAAAAAACTGAAAGATATACGCATAACGGTTGCCAGGCTTGACAATTTTCGCCATCATAAAATTATTCATGCCTTTGCAACAAAGCACTTCCAAGTATGTATACTCACGTGAAATTGACAAACATGAACTAGGATTAGAACAAATTTACGCCAAATTAAAAAAGGGTGTGAAATAAATAAGTCAAATTGTGTTACACAAAGTTGACGATTTTCTAACAGTAAGTTCTCTTAGATAACAGGATTTTAGAATTACAGATTATTAGTTTTTCCAAAACAGAATAACTAATTGTAGCTGGTTAAAAAAGCGCCATTTTGGCATCAGGTACAGGTACGAGATGGCAAAAGACCGTCGCTCCAAGCAGGGTGAATCTAAACCGCGTTTTCCAAAATGTTAGCAAGTATCTTGAAAATGAAAAAATGAAAAGTAATTAAAATGCAGATTATAGTAAAGCCGGTTAGTTTCAGTTTAGGTTGCTATTAGTAGAAATATTTGGTGGTGTTAACTATGCCATTATAGCAGTTATAGTACAGCTTGGATATTTGTCAGCGCGGCGAGATGATATATTTCGTGCTGCTAAATCCGCCAATCTGCAAAGGATTATGTATATGAAAATATGGATAACGATTTACCCGGTAACCTTACATGAGCTGTAATTATCGGATATCAGCATGTGTAAATCGCCAAATAATGAAGAGTCACCATTTGTGGCAAGCAAGTCGCCATTAGTAGCAACTACATATTTTTTATCAAAGAAAACACAAGTACTGTTTTCATAGAGCTAATGACTAACGATACAGATACGCCAAATTATGAAAAATCACCATTTGTGGCAAATACGGAATATGTTCCATACGTTTTACATAATTGAAAATGGTGCGAAGTTTAAATATATATTTTCCAAGGAACGTACAGGGATCAAGCAATGTGCAGCTCGGTAACATTCTATCTGATCATATCTTTGGGTTTGTCAATTAAAATTATGCTTTTTTTACGAATAAGAATTATTAGGGGCCAAATACCTAATACGAAAAGCGCCTAGGGGCCTTGGTCCCTAATCAATTAAAAAAAATTTTGGAGTGACTCCACTCGACTTTCCGAACACCTACGATTAAGATCATTACCAAGCATTTAAATAAATTTTAATCAATGAATAATTCAAACATGTATACCATATTGAAGCTCAATAGAATGCACCGTTTAAACGCTAGCCCACTTTCAAGAATTTCCCCCATATGCGATAATGTAAAAGAAATCTTTGTCGTAGCCCTGTAGAAAAACTATAAGTCCTATACACACCAAAATCAATACCGATCTTGCAACGGTGGTTTATAACATATATACCCAATTTGAGCTCAATCGAATGTCCCGTTTAGGAGCTATCGTGTTCACACACACACGTACATGGGTGTCCAGAAAAGGACTCCCTGATTTCAAAATTAAATATCTCGAAAACAAACATCGATAGAGGAATGCAGTAAACGGTATGTTTATTTTGAAAGCTGTAAGAATTTTATACAGCAGTTTGAAATAATAGTTACAAAAGCTGCTAACAGATGGCGCTGTTATCGCCATACGTAATGCCTAGTATAAATAGTGATCCGAAGCCCAGAGCGATCAGTTCCACTATTGAAGCGTGAAAGAAGGTTAGCGTACCCAAGGAAGAGATTAAAACCATGAACTCCATTGAACAACGCGTTTTTCTGGTGCTAGAGTACCGCAGGTTAAAAGAGAGTCCTACGGCAACAAGGCGCAGTTTTCAAACACGATAATGTTCCAAAAGGACCCGATGCGAAAACCAGTTGTACGCTTTTCGCCAAATTTCAACGTACAGGCAGCGTAACTGATGATCTAGTGGGGAATGTTGGCCGCAAGCAAACTGCAGTTACGCCTGCAAATGTCGCCACAGTTTCTGGAATTATTCAGCAAAATCCAATGTCATCCGTCCATAGAATTGCATATGAGACTGGTTTGAAGCGTTCCAGCACGCATAAAATACTGAGAAAGAGCCTACACATGTTTCCATTCAAATTTCAAATGGGTGATGCTGTGATGATTTGAGCTGTGGGTGATTTGAGCTGTGCAACAAAGGGTTGACTTTGCTAATCAGATGCTCACAATGATTGATAGTGAATAATTTGATGTTGGCTGCATCTGGTTTACAGATAAAGTACACTTCCACCTGAATGGATTCGTGAATAAAAGGAACTGGCGATTTTGGGGTTCCGAAAATCCATATTGGTGTGAAGCGAAACCCCTGTATTCTCCTAAAGTTACTGTGTGGGCTGCTGTATGCAGCAGAGGCATTATTGACCCTTTTTTCATTCGAGAAACGGTCACTAGTGAACGTTATGTTGCAATTTTGGAACAATTTGTCGCCACAGAGCAAGTGTTAGAGGATCGACCACGTACTGAATGGTTTATGCAAGATGGAGCCCGACCACATCGTACCGAACAAGGGTTTCGCTTTCTTGATGAATACTTCGGGAATCGAGTCATTGCTTTAGAATATCCAAAATTTACTGGTGCAGACATGGATTGGCCTCCATATTCGCCGGATTTGACTCCCTGTGACTATTTTTTGTGGGGCACATTGAAAGACGTTGTCTACCCGAAGCATCCCGCCACGCTGGACGAGCTTGAATCGGCGATCTGTGTGGCATGTGAATCCATTTCTGTTGAGACACTACGAAATGTGATGGCAAATTTCATTCTTCGTTTGCGCCACCTCTCTAGTGCTAATGGTGAACATTTTGAAAACATTGTGATATGATTTTTTGCAAAGAATGTTTTCATACTATTATTTCATTTATGTATGCTGATAATGAGCTGTACAGCGTACAGCGCCATCTGTTAGCAGCTTTTGTAACTATTATTTCAAACTGCTGTATAATATTCTTACAGCTTTCACAATAAACATACCATTTACTGCATTCCTCTATCGATCTTTGTTTTCGAGATATTTAATTTTGAAATCAGGGAGTCCTTTTCTGGACATCCGGTACATCACGTAAATATAGCATAAGTGAATTCAGAAGACCTCAAAACGTGTAAATACACCAAAATCTCGAGGTCGCATTTTTTCATGATTACAATACTTTCCTTACATGATACATGTTCGGAAAATAAAAATGAGTGGTAATTATTGGTTATGAGTTTGTGTAAATTGCTAAATAATGAAAGCGGCAAGCTATAGCTGTTCCGTAGTTTTTATCAAAGAAAACGCACGAAGTACTGTTTTCTTAGAACTAATTATTTACTACACACATACATAAGTCGCCAAATTATGAAAAATCATGGGTGGCAAATACGCAAGATTTTACATAATTAAAAATAGTGTGAAGCTTAAATTTTTATGTTCCAAAGAACATGCAAGAACCAAGCAATGTATGTCTCTGAAACATTCTATCTGATCCAATGTTTGGGTTTTTTCTGTTGAAATTATGCGTTTTTTACGAATACGCCTTATTAGGGGCCGAATGCATCATACGAAAACCAAGCGTAGCGAGTCTAGGGGCCTTGGCCCCTAGTCTCTCTATTCTAAAAAAAGGTAAAGGCCGCTGGCGCTGTCAAAGCTCGTGGACCTATCTCCTCCTAAATTGTAGGGATTTGAGTTTCGACTAAGGTGCCCACAGATTCGAAAAATTCCGAGGAACCTGCTCAGCTGATTTAAATTTTGAAAATCGAATTATTTTAAAAGATATTAATAAAAAACTTAAAAAAATAAACCGAATGGTTGCCAGATTTGGCATAAAATCACTCATTCCTTTGCAACAAAGCGTTTCCAAGTATCTAGAATCGCGTGAAATTTACAAACATGAGTTAGAATTACGCCCAGTTTACGCCAAAATAAAAACTATATGAAATAAGTAATTCAAAATGTGTTACACAAAGTTGACAATTTTCAAATAGTAAGTTCGCTTAGACAACAGGAGTTTAGAATGAGCGATTATTCGTTTTTCCAAAACAGAATAACTAATATCTTGAAAATGAAAAATAAATAAAATGCAGATTATTTTAAAGCCGGTTCGGTCTGGATTATTTGCTACCAGTAGAAATATTTGGCGGCGTTAACTATGCCATTATAGCAGTTATAGTACAATTTGGATATTTGCTAGCTCGACGAGATGGTATAATTCGTGGTGTTAAGTACGCCAATCTGCAAACGATTATATAAATGAAAGTATGGATAACGGTTTTCCAGTAACCTTAAATGAACAGTAAATATAGGTTGTGAGAATGTGTAAATCGCCAAATAATGAAAAGTCGCCATTGGTGGCAGGCTATTCTATCTGTTCCGTAGCTTTTATTAACTTTACATGTACGCAAGTCGCTCAATAATAAAAAATCGCCATGGGTGGCAAATTCGCAAGGTGTCCAATAGGTTTTACATTATTAAAAATACAGCTGAAGCATATGTTCTGATTTTATTACGCTTTAGCTCCTAATTAATATAACTTTTGAATCGAAACTTTAAATATCATTGTGTTTCTGAGGAGTGCAAATAACTTTTCCAGCGATTATAAGCGGAGTCCGTACTCCAGGTGAGTATAGTTCAGGACCCGTACAGCACGGATTCCCATAACAAAATATCTTCCGTGTTATGGCGGGTAGGGGGTCTACTGTAGTGTGAAGTTTAAATTTTTATGTACCAATGAAGATGCAAGAACCAAGCAATGTGTAGCTTAGCTCAGTAACATTCTATCTGATCCAATCTTCGGGTTTTGTCTGTTGAAATTATGTCTTTTTTACGAATAAGCCTGATTAGGGGCCGAATGCCTCATATGAAAAGCGAGCGTAGCGAGTCTGGGGGCCTTGGCCCCTAGTCTAGTAAAAAGAAACTACCTATAGCACATTTTAGAGACCCCCCCCCTGAACTCTAAAAAAAATTATAATGTTAAAGTTATGTTTAGTCACCGTAAACGCATTTGTTCACATTAATCTTTAAAATGAAGTAACTGCAAGAGAAAATGGAGCACGGAATGTCCCATGTAACACATGTCACTTATCCAATCATAAATCAACCTCGCACTTTCCGAGATTTTACGTATTATTTCATTTCAAAACGCACCTTGCATAGCATACCTACGCTTGAGAGAATAAAATAATGCATTTTATGAATAATAAAAGACTGCTCTGGAAAAATCCATCGCATTTTTGAACAAAGGTATTCAGTCCGGTGGAAGAGAACAAACATTTGATTTCGATAATAGTTGAGAATTGTAAAATACAAATGTTATTTTTTTATTTTTTATTTTTATTTTATTTTTTATTTTCGAAAGACGCTCCTGTTGAATGATGCACGAGATATGAAAATTGCTATACGATACGTTTAGCTACAGCTAATGCATTTTAAACGACAATGTTCTAAAGGAGAAGGGTGGCGAGGTAATTCTTTTACTTTTATGGAAATTTTATGCAAGAAGGAGTAACGGTTGTCAAGGCACGATCTGGAGTAATACAAATAATGATGGCGTTTCTCAAAATTTCGAGGAATTTTTTATTTAAAGAGCATAAATTTGATCAAAAATTGCTTATTTTTGAAAATGTATAAAAGATTAAGTAATATATAATTTTCATTACAACATGTGTTACTTTCTAGCACTTTACAACATGGTTGAAAAATTACTTTTTCGCAGTTAAGCTTGCACAAAGTTGTGCCACAGTTTAGCACTTAAAGACCTAAGCCGGAGCCCTATTCTTCCTCAGCTATTATATATATGCTAGTCGATGGCTAGCTTTCAACTTTCCTTACCCAGTCTTTTAGTGGAGACTGCACTAACAACTCTCTGGACCTGTTCTGGATCGGTTTAGCCAATCACAAGGGCCCTTCAAGTCGTGGCAGAGATAACGACTTGACTTTTCAACCGATTGGGGAGAATTTATCCCCAGGGAACAAAGCTGAGCACACAAGAGGAATCTCTGTTGTCATATCTATGTGACGGTGGGAAGAACAAATTAAATATGTGTTCCTTAGTTGTACATGAGCAGATAAGACTGTGTTGAAAAGTTTAATAATAGGCGAATTCTGCATTACTTACATTCCATGTTTTAGTGGTTTTCTAGATTTTGGAGGAGAAAATTGAAAGTGCTCTACCCCTTCTTGTATTGAATTTACAGGAAATTCTTAGGAATTATCTTTTGAACAATAATGCCATGTAAAATACAGCAAAGGAAATGTCGATGTCAAATAAAAATTATTCAAATGGTTCTATTGTTAAATTTCAAAAACACATTGTGTTCGCCCTGAAATGTATAAATTTACATTCCTCTAATCTCCCCCTAATAAGTAATACTTAGCATTTAGATTCTGGTTAATTAAAATAACTTCAAATAATTTTAACAGATGGATACAAACTTTCTTTGCTAATTACGAAGTTGTTTGGAGCTTTAAATTTCTCAAAATAGACCTGCATAAAAAATAAGGGGATTTTTTAAATTTAATTTTCGAATATTAATTTGCATTGACTAACAGTAAAAATTATTGGCTTTAATCATTGTTTAAATGATTTAATTTTAATTAAAGTTGTCTTAAACAGAATGTATTGCATTTGTGTAAGCAATAAGCTTCTATAAAACTCACAATTCATTAATACAGTTAATTCTGTGACTGTAGTGCGTCAACTAGAATTAGCTCAGTATTTAAATAAAACATCCAGCAAATTAATTAACAATAAAATTAATTAGGTTGGTCTCTTAAATTAACTATAAAAGTGTATTTTAATTAACATTGATTTGTCAAAGATTAGTTTATTCTTCAATTAATACCTATATCTTTAATTAACTTGCATTTAAATCAATTTTATACAGATTGTGATAACTAGTGCTATTAATATTTGAACTAAGTACATTTTTAAAGGCTAAATCTTTGTTCAACTAGCATAATAAGCTTACCTAAGCTAATATCTTACATAATGTTTTATACAAGTTGTCCAAAAAATGCGGTGACACGCTTTAATTCGTTGTGTATTAAGTACAAAATGGACAATACTAAAGGAAAAAATTTGGAGTGACTCCAATCGACTTTCCGAACACTTACGATTAAGATCATTACCAAGTATTTAAATAAATTTTAATCGATGAATAATTCAAACATATATACCCAATTTGAGCTCAATCGAATGTACCATTTAAACGCTAGCGCACTTTCAAGAATTTCCCCCCATATGCGATAATGTAAAAGAAATCTTTGTCGTAGCCCTGTAGAAAAACTATAAGTCCTATACACACCAAAATCAATACCGATCTTGCAACGGTGGTTTATAACATATATACCCAATTTGAGCTCAATCGAATGTACCGTTTAGGAGTTATCGTGTTCAATCACATACACACAAACACACATACACTCACACACACACACACACACACACACACGCATGCACGCATGCATACATACATACATCTCGTAAAATAGCATAAATGGATTCAGAGGACCTCAAAACGTGTAAATATACCAAAATCTCGAAGTCGAATTTTTTCATGATTACAATACTTTCCCTACATGGTACATGTTCGGAAAGTAAAAAAATGTTCAAAATATTATGGAAAAAAGACAAAGTAAAGTAAAGTTAGACTTTTTAAATTTGTATACAACCCCGTACGAAAAAAATTCCCGATTAATAAAATGTGTCCAATTCACTAATGAGGAGATGTATAAAATTTTACCCCTTCAACATAAACCGCCTCAGAGATATCTTTAAAGATGATCAGGAGCTATATATGAATTTCAATGTAAATGTTTATTGCTAGAATCCAAAATACTTTCGTAATTTTTATACATACTTTGAATTTTTCTTCGAGAGCCATTGAAAAGTGGTTTAAGTCAGCATATATTTATCTTCATATCTCTATTTTTATGATATAATTCCGAAATTTTGTGCATGACCTCATTAGTATATCAGGCACATTTTACTAGGGTAGGTGCACCAGTAATTGACACTTTGGCAGATAATTTATTATAATAAGCTTTTATTTCAAAGCTGTTATCAAATGGTGCTATTTAGTATCAATGTAGACATTTCTCTTCACTTTTATGCAATTCTTTTCTACCTTGAGAGGGCTCTAGGTATCGGAAATTGAGATTTTAAACTCAGTGCTAAAAAAAGTCTGATTCTCAGGAGCTGGCTTAATTCTGAAATTAAGATTAGTTCATTATCAACCTGTTTCTATTTGAAGGATATTTCATTTTAGAAATCAATATAACTGAACTGTATCAGGTAATAGTGCATAAAATAAGTCTGTACAGTTTTTTTAATGAATGAATTTATTTATTTTTTTACGATCGTGTGTCAATTACTGGGTAAAGAAAAATGGATTTTAGCAGTAATTGACACTTATGTTAGTTATTGGTGTTTCAGTCCAGTTCATACATAAAATTTTCTAGGAAATGAAGTAAATAGCCATACAGAAGGTTATCGTTCTGTATGGCTATTTATACCATACAGAATAAATAGCCATACAGAATTTTCATTAATTCTATATGGCTATTTATTCCATACAGAAAAATATGGAATTGGCTATTTAATCCATACAGAAAAAAAATATAATTGACACTGGTAAGTGTGTCAATTACTGGGTAACGAAAAATGGATTTTACCAGTAATTGACACTTATGTTAGTTATTGGTGTTTCAGTTCAGTTCATACATAAAATTTTCTAGGAAATGAAGTAAATAGCCATACAGAAGGTTATCGTTAGATAATGTTTGAGTATACAGGATGTCCCAAAAAGGTGGAAACGCACTTTTATTATTTCTTAGAGTTAAGTGGGCAATGTAATCTGAAAAAAATATTAAGGTAGGAAAAAAGACTATAGGTTAGGTGCACCAGTAACTAAAAATTTACGAGATAATT
This sequence comes from Cheiracanthium punctorium, assembly GCA_038373885.1. Lineage (NCBI taxonomy): Eukaryota > Metazoa > Arthropoda > Arachnida > Araneae > Cheiracanthiidae > Cheiracanthium > Cheiracanthium punctorium. The sequence continues at coordinate 171,289 of JAWZYV010015947.1, read as the reverse complement.
TATTATAATAAGCTTTTATTTCAGAATTTTTGTCAAAGAGTGCTATCTAGTACCAATTTAGAAATTTATCTTCCATTTATCCAACATTTTCTTATCTCCAGGGGCTCCAGTTATCAAAAATTGAGATTTTAAACTCGGTGAAAAAAAAATCATATTTTCGGTAGATATCTTTATGCTCAAATTAAGATAAGTTCATTAACAAAACAGGTTTCAATTTGAAGCATATTTCTTTTTAGAAATTATTTTATATTAAAATTGTATCAGATAGCTAGCTGATTACCGTTGACGGATTAGTATGTAATGCAGATTTCCAAAAAGCCAGAATTTTCGCCAGCATTGTAGGAGTACTAAGAATGTAAATAGTATATTGGCAAAAGTATAGAAGGCAAAGTTATAACTTTTGTGTATTGTTAAAAGATTACAGGTTAGAGAGTAACTAAGCGCTTAGTGAAATTGTTATTCGAAAAGCATTTTATTTTCAAATTTAATGTTTTATTTTCGTAGAAAGATATTTTAATGTCAAGAGGTCATTCCTCGCCTGTAACTAAATTTTGTTTCATTCACTACAGATATTTTAACATCACGCCTCCAGAAAACTTGCTCAAATTTCAAAAAATCTAATAGGGAAAATAAACATTTTCTTTAATCGAATAAGGTTTTAAGATTAAATAGATAACTAATATATTAACTCCAGACGCCTTAAAATCATTACATATAAAAGTGCAATTTTTACACAGTTTTAAATTTATTCAAATTTAAAAAATTGACATTTATTGTTTTAGTCGTTACGGATCATCATGTTACTTAATTTCAATCTATTCTCTAAAGCCGTTTTGAGGGATGCGAGAACAAATAATTAAATGGTTTTCCTAAAATACTATGGAATATTTAAAATAATTTTTCATCTATAATTTATATTAACTTGCCACATAAAAAATGTTACATTTCATTTTATTTCATTACCGTTTTTCAAGAATAGAGCAGACATTTTATCAATTTTCACAAAATTCCAAAATCTAAAAAGTTCTTTAACGTCTACGGCTTATGTTTTATTTCATTTCCTATAGTTTTTTATATGTGATAGATAAACAAATATTGACTCATTTTGAATAAACTTTTGCAAAATCTTAGAATCTAATCCAAAATTTCAAAAAATTAGACAGATTTAGTTTAAGCTGCATGTTCACATATTATTATCACCAAAGTTCATTTCATTCACTTTAGTCGTTCGTACGTGATGTGTGAACAAAAATTTATGTATTTTATAAAGATTTTCGAAAAATCTCAAAATTTAATGAAACTTTTTAAAAATTCACTGCCATAATTTGAATGACCACTTATCATGCCACCAAACTTCATTTCAGTTGGTTTAGTCGTTATTACGTGATGTACGAACAAATATTGTAGTTTAAAAGGATTTTCGCAAAATTTTAAAATGTAATCAAAATTTTAAAAAAGACGCCTACAGTTTAAGCTGCATGTTCACCTATTTTGTAACCAAATTTCATTTCATTCGCCTTACTCTTTATTGCGTGATTTAAGCAGTTTGAAACAATTTTCGCAAAATTTCAAAATCTAATCATAATTTTTTAAAAATTCGAGCCTGTAGCTTAAGTTGGGTGATTCCCTAGCATGTCATCAAATTTCATTTCATTTTCTTCAATTGTGTTTACGTCATTTTATCAAAAAATAAGTCAGCCTATTTTTCTACTCATTTCCTAGGTGTCAATTGCTGAAGCCAAATTTTTCTTCTTGGATCATTTTTTTTTCTTGTAATTCTTCTTTCTGGTAATCGCCACCATGACAACATATAAAGTATAGAAAAAATAGAAATTTCCAATATTCTGTTATAAATTATACCCTACATGTATTTTCAAAGTTCACTTAAGTTCTGAAAACAAAAATTTTGTTTCAAGATAGTTTTAGTAATTAATAATTACTAGTTAATGCTTATTATTGCTCTTTGTCAATTACTGGTGCACTTACCCGATTGAGAAATCTTTTTCTACAATGATCGTATACAAATTTAAAAAGTTCACTTTTAGAAAGTTAACGAGAGGAATTTCTTCTTACCGTAGTCTTTTTTTCCTACCTTATTTTAAACATTTTTTCCATTTATATTGCTCACTTTTCAATAAAGAATTCAAACGTGTTACCATCTTTCTGGGACACTCTGTATTTGGCAAACAAGATTTGTGTTACTGCTTGTAAAATTTCTTAAATATCTGTAAAGTCCTTTATAATTAAAATGAGCTCTCAACTCTAATATATAAAATAGCAAATAATTTACAGAATTTCGAAATCTGAAAATTTTGGGTCGTATTTGATCCTTGAATCAAAATTTAGCATTATAAACCAAATTTCCATAGAAATAAACAGCACGTAGTGTACTTTTAATTTGAAGCGTATTTAATACGCTATAATATGCGATGGGATGAAAAAAAAAAAAAAAAAAAAAAAAATTTCTCTAAAGCAATATTATGTTGCCATAAAGAAAAAAAGGTATGTTTAGGCAATCTACGTTAGGTGGACACAGGGCTATCTATCTAGGAAGGTTAGGTGCCTTCAACGGGGTACTTTTTAAAGGCTTCTGACGTGTATTCACGTTACATCTGGAGAAAACTGCCCAAAACTCCAGGCCGTTATGTCAGCAGTAGCGCGAGAAGTCAGAACTGTACAGTTTTAGAAAGAATTCTCTCGGTGTTTGGATACATACCTTCAAATAGTTATTGTTCCCCCACTCTTCCTTTCCCAATACGAATATATTTGTATATGTGTGTATTAGTGATACGGAAAATATTTTAGTATATTTTAAATTTGGTTATTTTGAATGAACTTGATGCTGTGAAACAGATATTTTGTGTCAGGCACAACATTGTGTATGCTGTGCCTAGCACAAAATATCAATCTGAGAGCACAAATTTTAAGAGAGCAGAATCTGAGGCACAAATTTAAGTTAAAATTGGGCAGCAAAGCATTCTCAGTATCTCCGTAAATTATCCGGTATAAAGTTTTAAAAATCATGCACAGGGTGTACGATTTCTATAGTTCGTGGTTTCATGAAACCAGAATAGAGTTTTTTACTGAAAAATTGAAAATGATATAGAATTAAATATGCAGACGCTCCTTATTGCAAATTTCATGTGTAGCAAATTAAAGTATGCTTTAGTCGTAAGCAATGTAGATGTATCTTCCCTGTGTTATTAACGATGGCCGGGGAGTAAATGGGCCTTGTTTTCCCCAGTTATACATGAAATTTGGCTTATCATTAAAGCTGTATTGTCTATTATACTTGAATTACCAATTAAATTTGTCTGTCTTATTACACAGCCGATAACGCAGTAACTGATGTTTTGAAGACTAATTTTTGCATATTTTTCGAATTATAATTATTTGTAAATTTAATTATGCCTGGACATTTTACTGTACGTGTATAACATATATATTTCCTTTTATTATTTTTAAAGTAATAATTTTCACAAAAATTAGGTGTACTAACAGTCCTGATAACGGTTCATTCTCTTAAAATATTTATCCAGTCCATGAACCATTTTTTTGCCTAATTAAAAAATAAATATTGTCACTAAATAAAATTTCATGTGTTTGAAACATAATAAATTTATTTTGTAGCGTGATTATATGCGGATAAAATCAGTCGCCAAATAGAGTACTCAATCTCAAGACTTATTCATCAATTATTAATGCACATTCATTATACGTTTATACTTGAATAATCCTGTACCATGCATTATCATTTAATTTTTATTTTAAAAAACCAAAGAACAAAGATAAAGCGGAAGATTACGTCAAAACATTTCGGATGAACTGGGACCTTTGTTAGCAAAAGTACTATCATTTATTCATTCCCAATAAATACCGATTCATTTTCAAGTTTAATTAGTTCATGCCAGCTTCACGGCAGCCAAAAAATTAAAGATCTTCAACCGTACGCTTTCACCAATCGAAAACGCTTCATCTTGGATTCCAGATCATCAAAAACTAAAAAATGCATCAAGTAATTAAAATGTACAGCAACAAATCTCAGAACTCGGCTACGGCTTATTAATTAAAACATCTGAACGAATTCCAAAAGCTCTCTCTAGAGATTAGAAGGGTTTAACTCAAAAAATATTGAAGTTCTCATTCAAAGCTAAGCAACCATTAACTCGGTTTCGGAAATTTGAAGAAATAACACTTCCTAAATTTAAATACCTTTGATTTTTCGACTTTGAAAAGATTAAAAGAGCGAAAGTTGTGAAAAATGGTTTCTTATTTCAGTTAAGTTTAAAACTTTGCTTCAAAGTCGGTTTCTTCAGATATCTCAGATTAATATATCAAGTAAGAAATTTTGAATAAAAAAAAAGATATGAACACGATTAAAACGGTTTATCTTATTGGTGCACTTTACTAAATTTAAACCTTTGAAGATAAAATTATGGTGATATAATTTTGAATATCAAAATATATTAAATTTATTGTCTTAAAAATTTATATTTTTTTCCAGTTCATACATTTGTTATCATCTACCGTGCATTATTTTGCCTTATTTAAGGGAAGACAAAAAATACCATGAAATTTTCTCTTAAGTTTTTACAAATCTTAAATCAAGATAGTTGCAGAAACTTTAGTAACATTTCAAGGGCTTTTCAAATCAATATAAAATCTTTTAAATTCCTAAAACTTGGTAAACGTATACTAAATTTAGAGCTAATGATACTTTGAGCCATATATGAATGCAATATACACAATTTAAAATTTGTATATTATATTTTCATAACACATAAAAAAATTAAATTTACGATTTTGAAAAAACAAAAGTAATTTGAAAGTAGTTGAAATAACATCTATGGTCCACAAGTCTGTTTCTGTAATCATGCTTAAAAAATAATAAACCGCAGCATGAATCTGGAATTTTAATCTACATCCCAATAAAAAACAAAACATTTAGTAGATTGTAGTAGATATAGACATTTTTCGTTTATCAGAAAACTTTTTGAGATTTATTTTAAACTTTCAGAAAAGTATGTCTAATGATGCAGCTTTTTTTCAAAACATCTATCGCTTTTTTTTTTAAATATAAGATTCAAAGGGGTCATTTTGAATGACAGTTAGTCGCTTCATTTGCGCTTAAATTAACGCAATAATTTTGCCATACTGTCTCTGTATTATAAGGACAGAGAGAATATCGAATTAAGATAAGCTTGAGTACGTGATATGTAAAAAGAGCAAGGGCCATTAAATTTTTGACTTAATTTTTATTATTATTTAATAATAAAACATACATTCGTGCTTTGAAAAAATAGCAAAGATTCCGAAAATACTTTACAAAAATATTGGATATTTTTAAAATAATATACATCAACTGCTGAATATTGGATATTTTTTATTTAAATGTTTTGGCTCCTTCAGATGCAATAGTTGCAAAGTGATTCATTAAATATAATTTTAAAGTATCAATAAATTGATATGTAAATATCGATGGTACATGCCGTAAGTATAGACCATTTCGCCGTCGAAACGTTTAAAGGGGACACCGCATGGACGTAGGTCTATGCTGTACCTCCTACCTCACCCTATGTATTCCCCGCTCTTCTTTTTCCTTGTTATATTTTCTGTATTAACTCTTGCCTTGCTATTAGAAATTTCAAAAACTACGCAAATATAGAGCAAGAAAATAAGGTCATATTTTATGCAATTTCAAGTAAATGAATAACCATCTGTTTTCAAATTTAATGTAATGTTTCGTATTAGCATATAAAATATACTCAAATATCCTAAGCAAATAACTTATCATAAATAGATTTATTCAAGTCTAGAGTATGAGATAGCAGCATTACAATAACCAAATTCAAAGTTTTCAAATAGCATTACGTAAGCTTAGTAGGAAAGTGTGTTTCACATATACTTCGCATTTCTTGCAGATTATTTCAAAGTGGCATTATTGAATTTAAACCTAACACACATAATTGCATAAATTCACAGCGCGTATCATAATCCTTTCTCCTAAATGCATTCGTAATAAACTCAAATCTGAAAGGTAGTTCCAAATGCATATAAATATGTATTATTCTACGGTGCGTTTTGTAGAGAGAGCTTCTGTTGCGTTTACTCGCAAAAACAAAAATTAAACTCTTTGCTGAACCAATTTCATCAATTTCTTTCAACGTGGAGGCACTTCTCGAGCATTTATCCACATGCGGCAAGACTTAATAAACATCAATATTTTCACATAAACTCGAGCCTAACGAAGCAAAGAGGTGAAGGCGCAGAAAGATACGATGCAAATGAACTTCGTATCCACGTCTTACACGTTCGAATTCATAAGAACCTATCTAAACATTCCTCCTCAAATTACTTCAGTCGTGGCAAAACACTGTCGTTGTTCCAAACAAGGAATGCCTCTTGGCTTATTGAATTTGTTCTGGTCCGACGAACTACGATGAATATGATTAATAGGAGTGACAGCTCGAAATTATCAAATTCCATATGAGGCGCCTGTTTTGTGCCTCAAAAGTTAATAAGATAATCGATAATTTGTTTTAATTCGAGAAGTCTGGAATTAAGTATACTCGAAGTACATGTCGGCGGGACTTAATTGCATTAAAAGTATTAGCTTACTAACTAGTCGCATTCGGAGTAACGGATTTGAAACTATTCTAAGAACTTCCCCAATTACCTTGCAGGAAAATGTTTGAAGTCCGCCCCAAAAAGATCCACTGCATATTTTGGACAGAGAAAAGGGAAATAAATGTGTGTCATAAAATTATGCGACATTACTATGGTTTCAAGAGATATAAATTTGGGTACTACTCAAAGTTTTTGCTGTTAACAAGTTCAAAATAATGAAACAAGTTAAATATTGTCTTCCTCAGTTGTTCTTTTTGTCTGTCTTCTGGACTTAAATTTACTTAAAAAACGCATTGTGAAAAATTGCATTGTAAAATTATTAACTTACTAACTACTGTGAGTAGTTGTTTTCAGAGTATTGGATACTTGTAATCTGCTCTTACCTTAGAAAAAAATTTTGTGCACTTAAATTACATAGATTTTATCATACCTTGAATCCCGGTTCAATTCCCGGCTTGGGCTTCCATGTTAACTTGTAGGATTATGTTAACTTCATAGGTGGTAACGTTGATCGCCAACTAGATGTCTTCCTTAATAAAATGGGCAATAGTTCGGGTCGTTGTAATGGCTAGCGAGTGTCTTTTCGGCAAGTGTCAGCCCATTAAAAAATAAAAAATTAAAAAGATACATAGACTTACAGCTTCTGAATGCTTTGGAGGAAAAAATATTAAAAGTATGCGATAATTACTCGTAAATACCATGTTTTTCATTAAGTTAGTGCAATATTTAGTTTTGTTTTTCACAAAAGCTAACGAATGTGACAGTAAAACTAGTAAAAAAGGGTATAATCATTGTTGATTAATTTTATAATTGTCTTTATTCATGAAAATATGATTAAAATGATGTTTCTTTAAACATAACTTTTATTGTCATAATATTTAGAGCATTATTCAAATATGCGTATGATCCATATTTGTTTTAATTAAATCCATTAATAAGAGGCCAAACTGCAGCATGAGTAATCGGCCAGTATTTAACAGCTAAAATGCACATACTATTTGTCTAAGCACGGAAAAATAATCTACATTAGTGTCGATTTTTGTTCGATATTTTTCTGTAGTAAAAAAGGGTATTCTGTGTTGTAATCACGATAAAAAAGGAATTTAATTTTACAACTAAAAAAATTCAAGCATAAAATATTTGTAAATAATTTTAAAAATAGTATGAAGTACATGGGTAAGAAATAATTTTTATCACGACAACTTAATTTTATGCATAACTTAAAACATAATTAATCTCATCCGGCTTATACTACGCATTATTTTTTTCTTCTTCACTGCTTTTTAACTACACATAGCATTCAAGGCTGCATGGAATTGCTTTTGTACTCCGGAACGATTTGTTCGTCAGTCAGCAATTCAAAGTTATGGTGTAAATCCATAGTGTTGGTTCACTTGCTTGATTTGGTGCTGTCTTTACTACCTGACTTAGATTTGATTCATGTGATGGAGAAAATGTAGATTTCTGTACTTATTTTTTAAATTCTGGGGAAAAAAAAGACTTTTAAAGTCAAATCATTAAATGAACTTGCATCGCTTCATATTTTTGCAACTGAAAAACTCTGTGGCAATTTATAAACAACATGACTACGTAACGCTAGAGATTTCCAGGTTGCATCAAAAATCTATTCAACGTTTCATTTAATCAATTTTATAACAGTTTTAATTAAACAGATGCAACTCATTAATTTTTGAGACATACTATAAATAAGTAAAAATAATATCCTCCAAATCAAGTTATTTAAATTTTGAGTATTGCTATAAATATTAAAAATTTAAATTTAAACATCCTTACTTCCTTTTCTCTTTTCCTAAACAGAGAATGTCTTAAATAGATCTTATAACTGTCTCCAAACTTTTCTAAATTTAACTATACTTCAATGTTCGTTTCATTATTTATCGCTTCACTTTTTAAAATTCGTTAACTTATTTCTAAGACTCTTTGTTTATCTTGACAGGTAAATTTTAAATCCATATTCTAAGTTATGATAATTTAATAACAAAGGTAAAATTGTTCTGAACCATCTCCATAGTAGGTTTTTAATTTTTTAAAGTGTGTGGGAAATGATATCCTCCTATTTTCAAAATGTATCAACAAAAAGGAATTCCTCAAAATATTTAAGCTTTTAAATCTGCTTAGTTAATAACAGGATTTATTTGCTATGTAAACAAAAGCTTTGTTCCAATGGACGGGGGGAAGAGGCCAATTGCTCTTTATTTGGCCGTCGATTGACGTACAGCAAAGTTATATATACCATTCGTTTGCAAATAACCTATACTTTAATTTACTATTAATTTAATTTGCATAAGGGGCCGTCTTCCTATTTAATTCTGCATCAACTTCGTTTTTCTCAAAGCCAACTCTTAATATTGACTTTATCAAACGAAAGAAAACCTTCAAAGTACACTAACTGTAAATTTTCACCAATTTTCTACGATAATTTCAGGAGATATTGTGAATTTTGCGCGATTTTAGGGGACTTTCTGCAAATTGAAAGACACTATTTGTAGGTTCTGAAGTCTTCGTCTTTCATTAATTTCGCTCGTGTGAGGTAAAAGAAATAAATACTATTTTCAAGGAAAATACTGTTTCTAGCCTTAAAGTTTTTTGTACGGATATTATCAGGGGTAGAAATTAGAACATTTAGTCAGTACTAGTGGTCCAAATGACCCGTGACTCAAACTTCCTTGGTCCGTACACATGATTTAAAGAAAAAATGCAAAACGACTGCTTACGATTTTGAAAATCTTTCTAATTTTGCAATTGTTATTGAGTATTTGAAGGTTCTCGTAGACAGGTCAAATGTTACAGGAATGGGAATCTGTCGTCTGCTCTTCTGACTACAAGAATGAATGTTACTCAGCTACGGTCGAACAAGAAGAATGGTTTCATGATTGAAAATTAATTTGTTTGAATTTCATGTAAAAAACGAATACTTTTATGCCGATCTAATATTATTACTGTGTTTGTTATTTCACTTTCTTCATTTAATATTATTACATGCAGTGTGCAACAGTTTTATAAGACTTTTGGCTGCATTTTAATTTATACTCAGAGGAAAATTTCGACCAAAAAAAAATGTGATTTTGAATGTCTTCTGAATGTTTGATAAAATAGGGGGTTCCATTCCAAATTAGGGGCTAACAATCAAGTCCAAAGACTTGATGTTTCAGATATTAGAATAGGTCAAATTCATGCATGGAATGTTAAGTATGTTAGTTTTCAAAAATAGGACGTTGTATTGGAAGACATACATTTACAGCATCTAATTCTATACATGGAAAACATTTTATTTGGGGACAACTAGTATCGGACGCAACAAGGGACGCTTTATAGAATCACCATCAAACTGCACAAGCCTCCAATTTATTTGCTTCAAAATTTGCTATATTTTAATAACGCTAAATTTTACTATTTTTGTGCAAAAGAAATCTAATTTACGTTTATTTTACACAATTTTCAAAATTAATTGTCACTTAATAAATTTATATACTGTTCCTTAACTCATGAAAATGACACATTTTATTTAATATAAATTAAACTACTGAACGTAAATTTTGAAATTTTGCGCAGTCATGTAATATTACTTTCTGCATCTATTTCGAAATTTGGCTAGGTCGCTATTCATAATTTTTAATAGTAATTTAATAATTCATAATTCATATTAATATTTTATTGAAAATTATAATGATGGTACATTATGTTTGGGTAGCTCAATTCTAATAGTTAACAAATAAAAATCAGCCTCTTATCAATATTACATCAAATATGAAAAGTATTAAAAAATATTTTAACATAGGTGGCGGAGGATTTTGGAAGCTCATAACTCCTCTATTTTCAGTTCAAATTTATTGAAAATTAGTATCCTGGGTTAAAATGAGCTAATTTTTTTTAAATATTAAATGAAATCTAGGGGTTGCTACTGGAAAAAAAAAAGTTGGTGCGAATTTTAATATGGAGATGACCCCTTATACATTTTTATGTATAGCAAATTAAAGTGTACGACAATCGTAAACGATTGGTGTATGTAACTTTGCTGTACGAGGAACGACGGCCGAATTAAAGTACAAGTGGACTTTTTTTTCCTACAGCTGTACTTACTTTGAATATGTATTAACAATCTAAATGAGATTTACATTGTTATATGTACAACACATACTTGTCCTCTTAATCACATTTTTTTATTTATATTTCTCTTCTGTGATTCCGTCTTCTTTGAATTTACTTGATTTTAAATTCGTAAATAAATTAGTCTATTCAAAATAACAATTAACAAAATTGAATTTCTAGAATTTTTCAACTAATCACGCTAAAGGTCATTTAACTACATATTTTTAAACTAAATCTAAATACATTAAAAGAGACCACACCCAAATCTATTATTATTTGATTATACACATATGCTACAATTAAGCAATTAGAAAAGGGAGGAACTCCTCGGTAAAACAATTTTTGTTTATTTTCTTTAATATTTTCTCTAAATTGCAGTAGAATAGTTTGAAAAAAAAATTAGTTAATATTAAAATTCGTCACAAAAGTCGTCTTAACAAAAAAAGAAAAAGAAAGAAAGGAAAATGTTATCGTTTTTAAATCTGGGATCATATTTTAAAAATAAGATTTATAGAAATGACATCATGCTGCTTTCCAAGTTATGCTTACTTTAGCTAATTTAAACTCTATATTCAATTACTTTGCTTTAACACTTTGAGTCTCCAGTTCAATTATCAATAAACTTACAGGCTTAATGTACAACTATAACATTCACTTAATTTTAATATACTTACTAAGAGATGTTTTAAGTAATAATACATTTTGCTGAAAATACTATTTTAGGTAGTTTAGGCGTTTCTTGAAACTGTTCTGTACTAAGTTGTTGAATTTCCAGTTAAATATTCAATGATCTTTCTTGAATAAGTGTATAATAGCTTTCATATAACTTTAAATATTGTAACTGTTGCAGTAAATTGTGTTTTAAGTGACAATTTTACTATTTTTCTGACATGGTTAATGCATCTAAATTTAGCATTATTTGCAACTTTTCAACTTTTGATTTACTATTAAATTCAATGATTCAACTTGATTTACTATTAAATTATTCAATGACCTTTCTAAATTATTGAACAACTTTCATATTATTTTAACCATAGTAATTTCATATTACTTTTATTTACAGTAACAGTATTTAATATTACTATTTCACATTTTTTACGTGATTAAAATTCATCTCGTTGTATTTTAATTTTATATATGTCTGTACAGGATCTTTTGTAATGTACTCTGTTTATTTCAAGGACTTCATGTTTTATAAATGATGCAGTAGCTTTAGGCAACTCACTTCAGAATTAATAAAATTATTTAACTTTATTTTTAAGCACTTGCAACACTTATGAATTTATTTTTATATTTCCCCGTCAAATTCGAAGAGAGCTACCAATATCCGTTCTAGTAAGAAAAATGGTGCTGTTGTCTCTACCTCCATAAAGCGTAAAGTATTTTAACACCTTAGTTACTAACGCAACGTTCCAGATAATAACCTGAGCATTATTTCTGAAGACATTAGCGTCGTTTTCCTAAGATATTCTGTCGGTTTAAAAAAGAGCCCATCGATATAATCTAAAGAGTTGTACGATATTTTTGAAGTAAATGAATCTAATTACCATAAAATACAAAATGCGTCCAATCTGTTATGTCTCCCTTGTTCCCCTTTAACCTGTTCGACAGATCTGAACGTTTCGAACGCCTAGCTTTATGAGATTAATTTCATTTTTATGGCCATCTTCTCCAGTTTCAGTAAAACATTATGATATTTTTAGAAAAAGATTAGAAATTAGTGTTCAGGATCGCAAGAAAAGCACATTGCATGCAAGATAGCTTCCAGTTAAGAGCTTTTGTAAAGTTACTCTTTGCTGTGCAGGGTAAAGTTGTAACTCTGGAAAGAACTAGCAGCCTTTGGTTATGTTGTAAGAAACTGCTTTTGAAATCTGCTTCTTCATTCGTTTTTATATTGATTGGTTCACACTGTCTTTCGAGAAGGTAACTGCAGTTATTTTTGTGACATATTTATTGTAGTATGGCACAGTATAATAATTCGATGAAACTAAGATCTTCTATCTTTTGAAAAATCCGAAATTTTGATTAACCCGCTAATGCTCATGGTAGCATATATGCTACCACATTTTAAATACTGCTTTTTTGCAAGAAAAGCATTTCTAAATGTTACTGTGAAGTCATAGAATCATTAATTGTACCTTTAATGAATAATACTATTGGTTTAGGTCCAAAGAAAACATGATTAATGAAAAAAAAATGTTTCAGAAACAACATAGATGAAGAAAGACAACAAAGAAAACATGTTTACAATGGTAAGATTTTCCATTATTTTACAAATTTTCATTATAAAGAAAAGCCTATAATTGTCGTGTAAGAATAGGTATACTTTTTCAATAGATTCAAAATCAATTTTCAAATGTTTAATTTATAATGTTTGGAAGAGTTTTAAAATGATGGTAGCTTATATGATACCAAGGGCATTTGTATAACTAAACGTTGATGTTCTGACAAGGGAAAGGTACATTCCTAATAGAAGTTTTCGTCCTTTAAATTTTATAATATTGCTGCTAATGTGCTTTCGATATTATTTATGGATTTAAAGGCTGTTAAATTTGGATTTAGGAATTTCTTAATTATCGAAAATATATTTTTCCCTGTAAAAAAGAAATAAAACTGTAAGAATTACAGTAATATTAAATTTGTGCATAAATTTAAAGCTGGATGGTTTCACAAAAATTATTTTAATAAATTTTAATTTTTATCTTTTATTTATTAAGTTAAAATAAAAAGGTATTCTAAAGTTTTAGGATTTTGATAAAATTCTTAATTTCTTTTCAGTCACATACTTCAGGACAGTATTTCAATCGGAAAATGAGAAAAATGTTTTCAAAAATATTTACAGTTCTACAGATTTTATGAGTTTCATGAAAATAGATTTATCAGGCATTTTTGATAGTACTCTGATGATGAGTTTTAATATCATAATCAGTCATGATATTTTCCTTGAAAAAAGCACAGATGAAAAGGATGATGAAAATATTTTTGAAAATAGCAGACATGTTCTAAATATAGATGAAAAGACACTGAAAATTTTGAAAAATTCTATAGTAGAAAAAAGAGCCCAGCTTTTTTCCAAAAGACGATAATTTACCAGATTTCAGTAAAGGAGTCTTTACCATTCTGCTCTCGAATTTCAAATGTGTATTTCAAAAGATATAATTCGTCCATTAGTATAACAAACAAATATATACTGTGTCCAAAAATACGGTAATTTAAAATATGCTGTGGGAAAGTGAGAAGAACCAAGTTTGGGGAATTCTTACTAGAATTGGACTGGTCCAGGCATCTCACATCAGAAGATATTCTAAAGACATTTTGAACACATTGTAAAAGTTGTATCAAAAGGGATTTGAAAAAAAAATCTAGGATTTCTACATATAGCTGATGATAACTATCTACAGATGATCTCCAACGGAAATTTAAATTCTGAAAAATCACAAGCATATTTTCTCTAAACATAGTTATCCGTACTTGGAGACAATGTGCTATCCACTCCAGAAAAATGCAAGCAGTCCATAGATGAAATCAGCCGCCTAGGTGGTGTAGTGGCTTAAAAAGCATTCTACCGCGCCTTGGGCTCGAAACCCGGCTTGGGCATGGATGTTAACTTGTCCGTACCTTCATAGGGGATAATGCTGGCAGTCCACTGGTTGCCCTCATAATAAAATGGCCACAAAGTTCGGGCCTTGGTAGCGGCAAAATGCTTGATGAGCAACAGTTCCCGCCCGTTGGGGAAAATAGGTGAAATCCCAGATGTCCATTTATAAAATGTGAAAAATGCAACATATATCTTTATTTTTAAAAAGAAAGACTTTGTTTTAAACCTGTATACATGTAAAAATGCAAAAATAAGTTAAGTCAAAATAACTTTTTTTAACTGTAAAAATCGCTTCATTTGTACCTTAATCTACTCGTGGTAGCATACAGGCTACCACTGAAAAAACATAAAAAAATAATTTTTTTCACAATTTCTTATTATATTTATATTATCTGACACAAAATAACACCATTTCAACGAAAAAATATTTTTTTTTTGCTTGAGAATTTCTGATATAGGGTTAATCTGCAAGATTTAAGATAATGCTGCAAGATTAAGAACAATTTCATAAGCTGCTTCTTAATATGCTGATAAATGCATGCTAACTGATAAAGCAACGACAAAATATAAGTAAGATCAAAGTATCCAGGATTTTAATTTTGAAAAACCTATTACATATTTCACAAAGGCTTAAAATCAGCGGTTTTTCAGTTTCAAAGACCGTTGTTTTATAGCGATGTTTTATCAACAACATTAGTTCAACTGTATCACCCATCGTAACTTCGCTGTTTCAGGAATATCAGACATTTTTCAAAATACCCAAAAGCTTTATTAGCGAATGTGTATTTTGCTGTTGTTGTTCTAGCTTTGCTTTTGTGTTCTTGTTTCATTGATGTCACGGACAATTTCATCGTCGATGTACTCTTTTGAATCCCAATCTGTCAACTGGTTCAGAATCGTAGCCCTTATAACAAATCGCAACAGAGTAATAGTCCCAGAAAGCAGCAACTGAAAGACGAAAGCAACATGCTTGTTCCTCCATGCGGTCAGCGAGGAACGTTCTGCCTATTTTTGTGACTGGGCGCATGCCAAAAAGACATTTTGAACGCGGTCCTCCGGTTTCATAACGCTCATCCGGTTAAAGGCAGTAGCTTTTTAAAATAGTAGTAGCCTTAGAAAATTGGCACTATCGGAAGTTTTAGTACAATTTATTAGGACACAGAAAACATTTGAAAAACATTCACTCCCCCCCCCCTTCCCACTTTTTGTGTGGTATGTATAGACAGTTTAAAATGAACAACAGCTGAATAGGTGAAAAGAAATGTTCCATTCAGAATGAATCTTGGTCAAATTGGCCATACGGAGTTATAGCAATTTTATCCCATGTACTATTATTAATATGAACAGATATTTATATCCTTAATGCAAAAGAGTGTCGTTGAGTCACATACTCTAAAATTCTTATTTTATTTTTAATAATATAATTTTTATATAAACTGATTGTTTATGAAATTAGTTTTATCATTTTTTGACTATAACTAACACTAACGACACTTTTTTAAGTAAAATTTTATCTGACTCTTGAAAATAAGGTTTGCAACTATATTTTTGCCATTTTGCCATATTTTTGTAGTTAAAACTTTTTTTAATAGTTTTTGATTCCCCTCACACATTTTTGTTGATGAGGAACACTCTCTAGAATACCTTAGAAAAAATCCAATTGGCTACGTAACGTTTCGATTGAAGCTTTTTACGGAACATTATTCCCTATATTCTATTTACAATGCTGCAAATTATTCCAATACTTCTCTCATCAAAGTTTTGTATCGCGTTTATTTTCGAACTTTTCACATTTTCTTCTTCCTTTCCACCCAGCCTTTCTTTTTCAACTTAATTGACTTTCCTCTCAGGAAAAAAGAAATTCTTTTCCAGAAATGTAGTTAAGGCAGCAGATAAAGAATTTAGAAGATTTCTTATCCCACAGAGAACAGAAAATGTGTCAAGAAAATTCTTTAAAAAAAAAAAAATAGAGAGAGAGAGAGAGAGAGACGCCTTTTGTATCGAATCAGAGAAAATAATTCTTTCATTGTCTATAGCGTTCGGTAGGAAACAACGTTAAATGATCACGAACAATATCACTGACAAATAGACCAGGAAAGTTAAAAAGCATCCCCGTAGCAAAATGATGCTTGTTCTTAACTCTTCAGATGCTCTTTAAAATGTAGTGCTCTTTCTCTCATCATTCGGCAAATTTTTACACTTCTTTAAAAGACTGTGATTTATTTCGGGTAAAAATAAATACGAAATGAGTACTTAATAGCAGGGGCGTAGCCAGGGGGGGGGATATCGGGATATATCCCCCCCCCCCGAAATTTTTGGATTAGTGATGAAATTCAGTCTATTTATACACATATAAGTTCATATCCCCGCCCCCCCCCGATAAATTTTTCCAGGCGCATATCCCCCCCCCCGAAAAATTTTCCTGGCTACGCGCCTGCTTAATAGACTATATAAGCTTTTTCGAAAATGATGTTAAAAATTATTAGGTACTCATCGTATCATAAATAATTGAACTGACGTTAAAAAGTTCACTACTTGCAAACCTCAGTTAATATGTTTATGCTTGTAAAATACCGGGAGTACATAAAAATTGTTTCACACCTTTTCTTTGTGTCGTCTTAAAACGTTCATTTTTACTAGTACTGATCTATTTGGTAAAGAAGAATTTACTAAAATATGTTAACATTTTTACGTGATTCCTTAATAGGATCCAGGATCCTTTTTTATTCAAAAGTTTGGCAAATTTCAATAATTATTTTCTTTGTAGCAAATATATTAGAAATTTTTTCCATATAACGGTGTAATTTATACATTATTTTTAAATGTATCCTGATATAAAGCTTAAAAACTTTTCTACCCGAAGCAATAGAAACAAATATTTATATATTATTAAAAAAATACTGGGAAATTGTTATTTAATGTCATGCAACAAATTTCGACAAATTGTTGTGCTAACTACTGCTTTAATTCTGAAAAAAATTCGATAACACTCTTGCAATGTGAACGGAACTTGTGCACTTACTCTTACTGAAAAGAAAATCTTTATAATAAGATTAATCTGTCAGCCGTGGAGAGCTAGTTATTTTTAGTTTTATAAAATTCCCCATTTGATGTACTTTCCAGATATTCTAAGTATTACAGGAATCCCTTTGAAAAACTTTTTACAATAAGAAACTTTTGAAAAAGAATTGGGAATGTGAAGGGTTTGTTGCTCGTGGAATAGCAAGTGACTCGAACAGACTCAAGGAAAAGTGCCCTTTGTGCCCATTCAGAGCAATGGAACCCTTCTTTGTTTTGCCAGGCAGCTTCTCATGAGTACCATTCACTTACAATGCAAGAGTCTGAAGATACACTTGTGTAACTGAAAGATTCAGACCAAAGTATGCGCAAGATCTTTTTAGAATTCTGAACGATTATATTGGTGCTAATGTCAGATTGAAAAATAATATGCAGCACACTTCAATTGTCCGCCGAAAATAATCGGTAGTTCTGCAATTAAAAATTAAATTTGGTTTCAGATCTGTTAGAAGCAAATCGCTTGATTTTTTCAGGCAATTAAATAATGCTCTTCGGATTTCTTTCATTCATTTTTAATACACTAAAGAAATTGCTCGTTTTAAAAACCGTAAACGTTAAACATAAGTTTAAGGAGGGAATTAACCACTTTTTACAGAAGTTGCAGTTTAGGATCGACAAACATATCTTTTAACATTTTCACCTGTTTAAACTTCAAACAAAATTCTTCACTAAACACAGTAAATTTGAGGCTACTTGAAATGCAGATGTTTATTGTTAGCAATATGCTTTTAAAATTTCAACAATATCATTAGCTCAGCGTGTACGGCAACCTGTGTCTCTACACAGTCTATGTCAAACAATTTTTCTGCGAAAACTCTCGGCTGTAACTACCTCTTGTACCTATTTAAGAAAAATTCATAATAATTTTGAACACAAGTTTAAAAAATAAGAAGGAATATTTGTCAACAGATAAATAAAAATACTTAACATGTATCTTTACTAGCTGTAAACCTCTGGTTAATGTGATTTTATTGAATTCCCTTCATTGACCTCCAGTTTGTGTTGGAAAAGACCTGCATTTTTTGTTGCTAACTAAAAATGCAACAGAACAACTTGTTCTGTTACACTAAAGAGCTGAGATATCATAAACTATTATTTTGAACTCCAAAACTTAAGCTATACCTGGAGCTGATCCTGTCTAATAAGAACTTCGTATGTTGCATTATTAAACTTGCCTGAAATCACTGTCCAAACAGAATATAAATCCTTTTTTTCATTTCTAATCTGATCACTCTTGTTGTTTCAACGGCGAAGATTCACCTTCTGAGCTTACTGCTGCCCCTCATTTGTCTTTCAGTATCCCTCAAACGCATTCAGTATCCCTCAAACGCCCCCCTCAGTCATGCTTTCTAAAATATGGTCCAATCAAGGCATCCTAATACTAGTGTGGAAGAAAAAACAATGCTCCAAAGTGTACCGTAGGTGACTGGTTGAAGTTATTAAAATTAATTAAGTTTCCTCAGTAGTAATCGCAATATGTAGGCAATTGCAAAGCATGTCGCTGCATCAGAACTAACCTTTATTAACTACCCTTCCCGGACCATGATTTGTTTTGACCCAAAAAATAGGAAGGCGGTGCTTTCTGTCTTCGATCTTGACTTACACTAATCTACCATCTCTATAATAAATGATCTATACTGGAATCAACTCCCCGACATGCTTTGGAAATTTTCTACTACATTGTCAGCAATGTCAGCTACATTGTCATACAAATGTTCAACTACACACTGAAGGTAAAGTTTCTGGCCTAGGAATTCCTGTAACCCCCCCCCCCTCCCGTTCAGGTCAGTTCAGTGCATGTCGCTGTAATCCAGAGTCCTGAGCACTAACAAGACAATAAATAATATGACTATAAGTGTTTTACTTGAACAAAAGAATTACATTTTATTGCTAGTGGCATTTTTTAAGGGAGGCTGGTGGCAAACTTAACGTGTTTTCTAGTCAAAAGCAGAAGTCCTAGAAGTCAAGTAACCTAGAAGTCAAGTAGAAACCCTAGCAAAACGCAAGATAAAACTGGCGACACCACTGGCAATTTCACAAAACGGTCGCCAAATAAAACTCTAATAGCTTTTGGCATCGTGTTCAGACCCTAGATCGTTGAAAAGAAAATGTAGCAATAATTTTGAAAACCAGACTCTCCAAGTAATTGGGAAATAAATATTTAATATCAATAATTTTACATGAGCGAAAAATCGCAACTCAATGGAGAGCACTTTTTAGAAGCGGTTACAAACTGAGTACGCATTGAAGGAAAAAAATATATATATATTTGATCAACAGGCAAAAGCCAAATTATTGGGTTGGCAACAAAGTAATTGCGTTTTCTTGTATAAAATTCAAGCAAATAAGTTTTCAACAAGTTTTTAATTACAGGTAAGCTGTGCCTGAACATACGATTCATATTTCTTACATTTTAAAGTAAGAATTTCACTGGCAGTATAATTTTTCGTCCATAAAAGATGGCCACCGTCCCCCTTTTTTCGCTTCTATCCTCCTTAGAGGACAATATTAAAAATGTCCTGAACTTAATTTTTAGGTATTCGTGACTGCTGTATTTTACAGAAAGAATTTCACGGATATCTCTATTTTTATTTGAGATCACGCGGGATATGTGAAAAGAACTTTTTGGCCCCTTACCCCCCTAAGATTACGAATTTTGGAAAATGCTCTCTGATCTAGCACTTATGTTGAAGAACTCACGTACGTGCCAAATTTCGCATAATTAACTTCAGTAGTTTTGGCCAGGCGAAATATTGACATACGGAAAAACGCAATTACTTTGTTGCCAACCCAATACAAGAAAAGTAACTTATTAAGAAGAAATTAAAATTTAAAATGGTAGAAGAAAATAGATTTAGAATATTAAAAGGCATATTAATTAAAAATAAATTATGAACTGCATCACAGTACGAAGAAGGGATCTAAGTAAATTGGAATTTTTGTGTTTTCGCAACGATGTACCTTAAAAGGTAAGTAAGGATTCAAGGGGAAAGGGTGTGAACCCATCTCGCATATGCCACTGTTAAATTTTTGCCCTTCTCAAGGTAGTGGACACCTGCCGGTAATCGAACTGAGGTCAATGTCAAAAGAAACACTCTCAATACTTCGTCGGAATTTCGGAATAGTTGATTTTATTCAGAATCAATGTATGGCTTCAAATAATTAGGTACACTTTTATTATTAAAGTAATACTTTTGAAGAATACTTTTAATACTGAATCTTGCAAGATCTTATTTAAAAAGCGGTCTTCATTCCGTAAAAAACAAATACGAGGCTATTTGTGTATCTACATTACCCGTTACAAAATAATATTTCCGTAAAGACCATGTTCTCATCCTGTCATCGCCTGCACACAACGTCAGAGATTTTTCAAAACGCTCGTGAAATATTAATATGTAATATCATCTTTAATTCAAAGAATAAATAATTAAAATATATGAGCTAGCGGAAATTGCCTGAATCTTTGGAAATTAACTTTGTGGAACCGCTGTTGGCTTTAGTAAACTTGACATGGGGAAAATTGACTCATTAATGATAATGTATAATGTGCGGCAGGATATGAATTATTGGCAAATACACATAAATTAAATACTAAAAGAGTTGGATGCGTAAAGTAGAGATTAAATAGTTTGCCAGTGTATAAATAATTAATCTTACTCCTGTAATATTTTTTGAAGCGGTTAACATACAAACACACTTAACTTTCCTATTTTATGTTACATTTTTATTTATCTGTAATATTTAAAATAAAAAAACATTGAAAAATGTATTTCCAAAAAAAAAGAATGTTGACTTCATATTTAATTTTAGATAATCGCCCTTCATCAACTGCATTATTTTAAATTAATGTGATTTATGTACAACTAACGTAAGTAACTAGCGTGACTTACGTGCATTTACAACCTAAGTAGCGTGATTTATAGCTAGAATAACTTAAGCAATACCATAATTCAATTGAGTATATAATACATTTCAGAATACTGAACAAATTCTCAAAAGCTGATCAGTAGCTCCGGAATTTACTGTTTATTATGTATAGAAGTACATAAATCTTTCTAGATACAAACATGTTTTACTGAATGTTACAATTCCGTGTTCTCAGTTGAAAAAGCAGATTGTAGCCTTCTCAACTCTTTTACAGAAGTACATAAAAGAGTTACAATATATTATTGCCTATAAAGGTAAATTATTTGAGATGCAGTTCTGTGATGCTTCTTTTTTAAACGAAACCCACTAGTAAATATTTTTCAGTTTCTAACAACATGGTAATCATTTAATCTGGAGAACAAAGTGTTGACAACTCTTTTAACAGGGTCTAACAATTTAATCCCAATACAATACCAGAACATCATTTCTGGAAATTTCTCAAAATGCGAAGTTTTCTATTCAAGCAAGACAAAATTATGTATTTTACTTAAACTTATAACCTTATAATGTGATTTTATGCTATGAGATGGTGGGGGGGGGATAATATTACTTTTTTTCAATTTTACTATTGCTTATTTTTTAATATTACTTATTTTACTGATTTTCTAGCATTCTGTGACTATAAAAAAGGGGGGAGGGGAAGAAATATAAAAATAAAGTTTTTTTTAGTAATTTATGCATATAACTGCATCACTATTCCCTATCTCCATAAAAATCATTCATTCCATTTTTCACTCATATATGCAAAACATACAAAAACTCGAGTCTTCAACTTTAAGAATCATCAAAGAAAATAGTGATACTCGCGGTTTTTGTCTTTCTACTCTGCATTTTTATTCCGAGCTCCTTCATATATATTTTCTTATATTCCTACAACAAATTCAATCGCAGCAAATCACAATTTAGGAACTAATAAACATGTTTTGTTCCTTTGGCGATAAAACACCTAAAAAGTACGGTCGCAAATAAAAACAAACGTAACTGAGATGAAAGATTTTTCTTTCAAAATACCTCTTTCAAACTTTGATGGCTTTGGTGATAAAATTGGTCGTATTTTTATTAGTTTCGAAACAGGATTTTATCTTTTTTATCTTCATTTTTGAGGGAGGGAGAGAGGAAAACGGAGATAAAAGTCGAACGATGTTTATGACATTCTAACTCAGGTTTGAAGGGAAACAAATTCTTTTACAGTGAACCATCTCATTTCACAAATTTTCGTATAGCTTAAAAGAACTGTTTTTTGGAAATATATATCTTCCACCAGTTTCTCATTCTTACAATAGTAGATCTTTGGCAATTTTTTTTTAATTTGTGTAGTTGATAGCCAGCCTAGTGCGGTTTTGAATCTACATAGGAAAAGAATGTAAATAAGTTTTTTCTTAATCAGATAGTATACGAGTTACTCACACATTCAACAAAAAGAAAAAGAAAATACTATAATAGTATCTCCTCTTGCAATAGTGACTTCGCTACCTCGAAACATAAAATATCTGATGTGGACACCGCAAACCTCCACTTACGCCCATTAAATTATAAAATCATTCATTTAAACTAATTTCATTTAAAAGTGAGATACGATACTTCAGTAACACTAAGGTTTGGCTACTTTGCGCCAAATGCAGGACACATCACCAACCTGGATTCAGTTTTATAGACTTATTTTTGGTGCATCATTTAGGAGTTTTTCGCCAAAAGGTGCCAAATTTAGCGACACTGGTTTTCGACTTTGGGCATGGACTAAACAATGACTGTCCTTAGAATTTAATGTATTAAAAGTCTTTTGAGTTATTCTGTAAGTAGATTATCAGTTCGATTGCAATTAAAACAGGAGGGGCAAATCTAGATGTAACAGCGTCCTTTATACAAAATTTCAACAGTCTACGACTGATCGGTTTTGAGTTATACGAGATACAAGCGTAAATGCGAACGGCAAAATGTCTTCTTACTTTTGCTACAAATGTCCAGTGGTAACCGCGGAGCGGGACAGATCCGCCATATAGTACTGCGAAGGGTAAGGGGGAGCGGCTTCCATTATAATGAGCCCCAGTGAGCGGAAGTCAAATTTAGCTCGAGGGCTCCTAATTTTGAGCCCATTCCAGATAAGAGACCTAGCACTTGGACTGGTACCCCCAGAGGTATCGTTTGAAAATGGAGAACATTGGAGCCAAGACAGATTGTACGTGCACCAACAACCTTTAGCGTACACGGTTCCAGAGCAGCCCAGCTGAAAGAACTTTTGTGAATATAGAAAGAGCTCCCAAGAACTGGCCAAGACTGTGTTGCTTCACTTTTCATGTTCTTATGAAAAGGGAGCTTAGTGACTAGGCCACTGCGGGACACAAAACGTCTTGCAGCAACTTATCAAAGTAAATTCAGGGATGGTTAAAATCGATTCCTCTAGGCAAAATCTGAATACCGAAATTTTTTGCAGTCCTTAACTTCCTTTACTTGCACAAGGAACTGAAAAGAAATATTTCACCTAGTAAATAAGGAAGCTAAGAAAACATTGTTCAGTAAAATTCGTCCACAAAATCACAAAAGTTCACCTACAACTTTTGTTTGTTTTGAAAATTTTGCCGTGGTGAAGCAGGCAAAACTTTTTTTATCGAGCGAATTTCCTTGCTGTTTTCATTTCAGGGAGATTTTTAAAATGTGTTTGGAAACAAAACAGGAAATAAATTAACGATTTGTATGAAACCGCGTGACGGAGACTAGAAATAAGCAGTAGTAACCGTGGCAAATGCCGAGAGATTTTATCAAGTTACTGCGATGATTAACAAACAGTTCTTGCGACACGTTTAGCTTCGAGTACTTAAAAACTTGTTAAAGTGCTTCTTTCTAAATCAGTTGTTTGGGTTGGTTTTTTTTTTCTTTTAGGTTAAATATGAAACTGTAAAATGCTTACAATAAAAGAGAAGCTTTTTCTTGTGTATGTATGTGTTGTTTTTTTATTGCATTATTAATTCAAATTTTTTAAGTTACGAGAAAAAAACTATTACTGTTGTTAAGGAAATTTAAAATTTTGCCGTGAACTGAACATTTTTTGCAACCAGCTTATGAAGGCTCGCAGTTTTGTTCTTGTGTGTGTGTGTGTGTGTGTGTGTGTGTGTGTGTGTGTGTGTGTGTGTGTGTGTGTGTGTGTGTGTGTGTGTGTGTGTGTGTACTTTTTTTTAAAGGACTATTTTTAGAACACTCGCAATAACATTGAAAACTTCCCGTTATGTAAGTATTTTTGCGTTATGGCAAGCCTAAATGAGAGTAATCTGCATAGGTGGGTGGGAAGTGCCTTGCGTGGAGAACCTTTAATGGGGGGGGGGGGGTTATAGATGTAACTTTGTGTTAAAATGCGTAATATTTAAGCTAAAAAGTGAAAATTTATAGACATTTTGTTAAAAGTTTTTTGACAAGGGGGGGGGGGTTGAACCCCCAACCCCTCCTTGCATACGGCACTGCTTGCAATACAGGAATAAATGGATGTAATTTTCGTAAATTGATTGTTACACACGCATTTCCTTAAATTTTTATTCT
Organism: Cheiracanthium punctorium; assembly: GCA_038373885.1. Classification (NCBI taxonomy): domain Eukaryota; kingdom Metazoa; phylum Arthropoda; class Arachnida; order Araneae; family Cheiracanthiidae; genus Cheiracanthium; species Cheiracanthium punctorium. The sequence goes on along the minus strand of JAWZYV010015947.1, from coordinate 146,421 downwards.
ATAAAAATGGCAAACTCTTTGTACATTCAATTTACGAAATTGAATTGTATTATTATTAATTTAGTTAGTATAATAAACATATTGTTTTGAATGCATAAGAAGGTAATGAAACCGTACTATTGTGCAATTTTGTAAGCATTTATTTAACCAAGCAAACTTGAGAAAACATTAATATTGATAGTAGATAAATAGGCAAATTAATATGAAGCATTTATTAAATATAAGAAATAGTGTATCTAATAGGTAAATTAAAACCTGATACGATTTCAATATTTATATACAAAATGGTTATTTGAATTTCAGGATATAGTCTATATTAATTTTTCGCAGTTATCTATAATATTTAGAGGACATTTTGAAAACAATTTTCACTTTTGATTTATTTTCATTCACTTTATTTTATTTTTTTAGTGTTTTAGAGTAAGGAATAAGTTATATGTTTCCTCAATTATGTGCCTCTTGTTCGAATTGCTTTGAAATACTTTAAAATGTATGGTTTTATTCCAAATAAAAAATTTACTAGTGAATTTTACTTTTAATATGCAAACTTAAAGACATAAAATAAACAATTAGTGTGAAATGTATGTGTAACCTCATTTGAATATGTATAAGCATTAATAGCACAGTGGTATAATATGTATACCAGCTCGCACTATAACGATAATTACTTAAAAAATAAAAAAATATTAATTGTCGTCCGTTTTAATGTCATCCTTAACTTGGTATGGTATATAAATAATTTCGTGTTTCAGAATAAAACAAAATTTTTTGCTTCAAAAAGATAAACAAACCGATATCATAAGCACGTCTCAAGTTTGCTAAAAAGTGTAAAAGCGTTAAACTAAACTGCAAGCAGTTTGGCGAGTCATTTTTTTGCACCGAAGTCTTTAAATTGATAGCTTCCCATTTACGCATTCTAAAGTTTCAGACAATATTAAAGCACACACGTTGCTTTAAAGAAAAAGCCCTTAGACAATTCAATGAACACAGAATCCCTGATAAAAACCGGCAATTTATATTCTGTATTCCCCTTCAAGAAAAACGAACTAGGAAAAAAAAAGAATTACGTTGTCAAATATTTTATAAAATGTAACCCAGTTTTATCGCTAAAATTAATGAACTCTGAATAAAAGAAGTGAAGGGAGAAGAAGAAGAAAAAAACAGATATGAGAAGGAGACAAACTTTTTCACTCAGCTTGGTGACAATTCTCAGTTATTTTCAAGGCCCTCCATTTCACGGAATCAATGAATCATTACCAGTAGATGGATTCTTTCTCTTGGGAGAGCATAAAATTCATTAATCAAAATTTAGAGAATGAATAAGTAACAACGTTGACACGGTTTAAGAAACATATTTTTTAATATGAAACGTGGCATGCATATTTAAAGTACATTAAGGAATATCTAAGCATCAAGTGGTTATGTTTCATAATTTCAGACTTAAATATTTAATTTGTGCATGTAATTTTCCTTTAAGAGCGAAAATTCTGTCGTATGAGTGGAAATAAGTACGAAGTGATAATGGAATAAAAGAAGATAAATCATGCAAATGCACCGATTATGAAGCATTTCCACTGCAATCCTATTTGCTGATATACTACTGTGTAGGGCACAGTTAGTCCATCTTTTTGCTTCGTTGCAAAAACACAACGACATAGACTCCCTTTATAAGACCATGTTTCATGTTGTGAATTTGCTTCCCGTCATGGTCCATTTAGTATTTTTCTATGAACAAAGACAAAGCGAAATCAGATAAGTTTCAATTGTATTCGAAAATGTTTAAAAAATAAAACACTTCTTTTGGGGGGTGACATAAAGTTTTCAAAATAAAGAGGGAAGGCAGACTCAATACCAAGAAAACGTCTTGTTTTCAATTTCGACTAGCTTCATAATTAATCATAACTACATCATTAGGTACTAAAATTCCCAGGTTGAATTTACATTTGCTTTATCACTTACCTGGATATTTAATGGATCTGTTTTTTTTTTCATCTTTTACTAATCACCAGAGTTCTTGCAAGTAAAAGTTCTTACATTGGGATTTTTAGGGATTGCCAATTAAGCCACCCTAAGCGTGGCCTGGAAGTGATATCCTTTCAAAATTAGGTAACATTTGATGCTTCTATACGCGATATTAACTTATATAAATACTGGGAAATACAGAGTGTAGTTATACTCATCATTTGCAGTGTTGAGATATTTAACTGTTGTTTTTCCACTGCCCAACAAAGTTGAGTATTTTTTCACCTGTTTATGTACCTGCTGCACTCTAGCTAGCTTTAAGTACATTTACTCTAGATATTTGTATCTTGATAATCATGGTATTTGTATATGTCATTTATATTATATTTCTGGATGATCACTGTTGAAAATAGTTTTTAAACTCCTTCATGGTGGCGCACAAAAATATCTCAATACGTTGCGTTCTATGGGTAGTAATTAATTCAATGGTGTTTCGACAACCTGCTTGCTCCCAAAGAAACAGAATTAGAGTCAATATTATTATTTATAGCAAATTTATGCAAATACAAAATGATGAGCTTTTTTATCTGTCCATCTCTCTGTCTGTCTATCTGTCTGTGTGTGTATCTAAATAGACACATTCTAATATCCATAAATAACTGTTTATTGATTTTCTCGAAACTAATGATTTCTACAGAAACTTAGTAACCTCGTACCGGTGGCGGGCCGTCCAAAGATAACTGAGGGAAAGTGAAAGGGATTAGGGAAGTAAATACAACGGGCACAGAACGTTCTTCAGAACGACGAGTGTGAACAGGTTAAACCTCAATTAAAGGGAAGAATAACAAAACAATCCTCTGTCCTTTCTACGCATGAAACAGGTTTTGCATTGAAAACAAGTTTTAAATACATTCCATTGCAGTTGTTCAAATTTGGACGTGGGTATCTCACTGATCGCAATTGATTTCTCGAGACTAGCCTCTCTTCCTTCTTCCTAGTTCCTTCTTCTGCGTGACAGCAGAAGAAGGACCTAGAACAGCAAGCAGCTTCCATAATGTATTTCAGAGCTGGAAGAATCAAAGTCGAAGGTTCACTTAACCCATTCAATCCATTACAATCATTCAAAAACTTGAATTTGAGACTTTTTGAAAGTTGAAAATGGGGATTTTCCTATTGAAATATATAACAAGAACCTAGAGCTGTCATGCAGAAAGGGGACCCGTCGCAGAGAGGCTTCGTCGAAATGCCCTGTGGTGGCTAAGAGCAAACATGCGGCCGGAACGATAAAACAGCTTTTGTGGCTGAGAGTAGGAATACGACCGCAAAGGGTTAAATGTTTGCCTTTTTTCCAAGACGCTAACGCTCAGGGAATGAAAGAAAATTAGAGAAAAAGGATATCTCACTAATAACTCCATTCAGCCGATACTAAGCAAATACATTTCAGGACGAATTCAGAAACATGCCATGAGAGATTATCGTCCCGCCCTCAGTGATAAAACTTATCAGGGTTTCCACGAAGAGAAAGCTTGAGGGAAATTAAAGAGAGATCGTTATCCCAACTTAAACAATCCATCTCAATAAATAGGGCTCTTTTTCATTAAGGAATTTCCGTATCTATGCCTCTTATTGTACGGCGATCGGTAAATCTTATTTTCTTTCCCATTGAAAGAGGAATGGCGAAAAAAATTCCGACATGTTTCTAATCCTGATGAATGCCTAAAAAAGGAAAAACCAGCGGTCGAAAGTTTTATCCCGAATAGACTTACAAGGCTCTTCGCACAAGTGGTAGAGTTTTACTGATTCTAACCCCCTATGAGAATATGTTTTCATGCAGGAGTAAGTTTTAAAAGCCGTTTCAAGAATATTAAACCTATGAATATATTATGTGTTTGTGATTAGTAATGGACGCGAGGGGGAAAATATTGCGGTCTCGTCTAGCGAAACAGCTGAAATAGCGTTGTCTCGCCCGGCAAACAATACAATAAGGAGAAATCGGCTCGTCTCCTATCCATCCCTATTTCTGATTTCTAGGATTGAAATTTTTATAGATACACAGAAAAACACGTGTTATATATTTTCACGCTTAAAATTTTTCATTTCTTTAGTCATAATACATATCCTTTTTTTTTAATAAACCTTTTCTCTGAAAAGTTTTTTCCTCTATAACCATACAAATTCACTTTCCTGAAAAAAATTCAAAAATAACAGTTTGCTTTTCCTTCGTGCCAAGGTACATCTTTTTTCTAATTTTTCTCAGGCAGAATATGTTATCCAAGTCACAATCTCCAAACTCATTTTTTTTTAACTGTCGATGTAAGCTTTTACCAACTGTTATTTTATGCAACAGTGTACTATATCTAAATTATCTTTCATATAAATACTTCGCCATTTATGTCTAAAAAGCTTTTGATACCCCGGAAAAAAATTTTCCATGAACTTCTCTCTGTTACATATCACAATACAGATTGATTATAAAGTAACCAAGCATTCTTGTCACTTTATATTTGATAAATTACATATTATAAATCAAACATATACCATAACGAGACAAACTGTTAGTACATTTCAATTTGTCCATCTTGCACATCTACACGCACACTGTAAAAAAAAAAAAAAAAAAAAAAAAAAAAAAAAAGTCTCTCAAACTGACGGGAAAAAACTGTCAGCCAGTACGCCAGTTTATTTCCGTATGGTTTATGTTTTTTTTTTTTTCGTATACAGAAGATTTCTGTAAAATAAACTGAGAATATGTAAAATTTACGGAAGACCTTTATAAAACACACAGAAATAAACTGGCGTCCTGGCTGACAGATTTTTTTTTCTGTAAACTTGACAGTCTTTTTTTTTTCAGTGCAGTACTAAGCTTTCCACTGTAACCCGGACATGGTGCTATACAGCTGGTTTATGCCATCAATCGATTGTCACATTAATGGAAACCTGGGTATGAAAATGGAATCTATATCAAAATAAAACCGCCCGATTCCAAGATTCCATTTATTCATTTACTATTGTTTCGTATTCTAAATTTATACAATTTCACTTATACAAACTCTATATCCCGTTTAAGACCCTTTAAGTTAACATTTAGTTTTAGAACAGTTCAATCATATTGAGCAATCAAATCATATCAGAGCCGTCAAAATGTCTCTTACTCTGTTCTCTTACAAACTGTAACCCAGAAGCAGTAAAAAAAAAAAAAAATTAAGGAAAAAAAACTTAAGCAAACGAGAATTTGGCAACGTTATCATAAAAAAATGGAACCTCAACAAATTTTTAAATGCAATTAAGATTCTGTCTGAAATTTTTGCTTACGTTAACGTTAGGCATGACTATCTGTGTATATACATAGATAAACTAGCTGCGTACCCGCTCTTCGCACGGAAAGATCCAAATAGTTTTTTACTCATACTGTTTAAATTAATTCAATTGTTGTGGAATTTCAAAAAATGTGAAATTCTTTTATTCATTGCATTAATTTTGCCTTAGTGACGTCGAATAGTGTATAGCGTAGGTAAAAAGAATTTTACAAACATATTTTGTCGAAAACCATGCGTACATCGGCTCAGTAGTTTTTAGTCTATGTAAGAAACACACATTGGAGCATTTTATATAGATAGATATACCATTCATCTCATGAGATAAATGAGCAAAGATTCAGAGTTCTTGCCTTTTTCTAACGGCATGGTAGAAAAATTGCACTATGGCACTTTTAGGTGAAAAAAAGTGCAAGCGTAATTATGAAAAAAACATTTTGGGGACACTAACTTTCTTTTTGTTGCTGCGATTTAATATTTCATTAGCTTCAAACCTCCTCAGGACAAATCTATAACTAAATACAAATCGCACGATTAGTAGGTATTTAGTTACTGATCTGTAGTATGCAGATTGATTATCACGTGAATCCTTAAATTGCAAAGATTATTACAATCATTATAAAATCACGCGCTTTCTGATAAATGCTAACTTAAATGAAATAGGCTGCGCGCGATCTTTTGAGTAAATATTTACTTATGTTTTGTGCACCCATGCATTCCCTTGTAATTCGAATTTCGAAAATGTTTTCTTATCGAGCACTTAGAAGCTAAGAAAATTTCCTTGTCAGTTCTCAAGTTTCTGGGCCCTGTAGATTTTGAGATCTGATGGTGAGTCAGTGATATTTCAATTATAGATAACATTTTTTCAAACTGTTTAAACGTCCTGAAACAAGTGTAGTTTTCTGTGAAATGCTTTTAAAAACTTCACCAAATTATACCAGACACTTTTCCAGAAAAATTATTCATTATACCATAGCATTTTCTTTTCACAAGTTACAAATTTATAGCAGTTTGCAGTCGAACTAAATTAGTAATACTACCATTATCCAGTGTATTTTATCTATATTGCACTGAAAAGCTTTAAGTATACGTTAAAATTAAGGAGCATGTTGAATTATATTTCTAAAAGCTATCAAAGAGAGATTTCATTTATTCATATTTCATAACTAAATTACTTAAAACCTTAGACATAAACACATATAAAAAGTACCATAAGCCATCTGAATAAAAGCTTCCTCGCCTTTCGAAACGCTTAATTCTATAAACATGCGCATCAAACATATTTAAAGAAACAAGCCATTAGATTTAACTGCTAATGGAACCTCTCAGCTATACAATTTTACATAAATTGAATTTTGGCTGAGTCGATCCTCCCTTATCTAATAAAACGACGGAATTTGTTAAAAAGTACCTTAAAACGTCCAAGAAAAAAGAAAGAAAAAACTTTATTTCGTAATTACGATAGATGGAATATCTTTAGATTGATAATTGCGTTAAACTACGGTAGGAGCCTGGAAATTGTGGAGAAGTTTAGAGAAAATTGAGTTTACCTGCGGTTTGAGTGGAAGGTGATTATGAGAAGGGAATCCATAGAATTTATACCCACTCTCTCAAGATAAGACGTACTTCTTGTGGAAAACTTGTAATGAAATTTTCTTCCTTTTGTTGATGCACTTAATGATAGTGATGATACACTCACTTTAATATATATTCGATGAATTCGGTGAATGCTGATATGAATTTCCAACGGTTAGAAAGCAAATAGCCTTCGTACTTCATAAAAATTGATTTTGGCACTCGCATGTTGATAAAATCGATTGAAATTTTAATCTGCCTAAAAGAAACAAGACATTTTGACAAATTGAAAGGAAATTGTTAGTTTACATATACGGAAACAAAATGCTTTTTTTTTTTTGTTGTTGTTGTTTTTTTCTTTCGTATCAAATAGTTATGCCATTCGCTCTTTTAACTAAGTGGCTTAGATGTAACGAAACCATTTCGTGATTGTTATTTTTCACTGCTATACACCCATATTTTTTGTGAATTGAAACACAAACATACCATACACATGTTTTATAAAACTTAAAAGTAGTACTTACTGCTTATGGCTTGTTGACTGCTGTTGTTGTTGCTGATGCTCTCTGTCAACAGCAGGGCGGAGCCAGATCCTCCATGTAGTACGGCGATGGGCGAAAGGGGGGAGGGGCTTCCATGTTAATGAGCTCCAGAACGAATTAGCTCGGGGTCTCTTAATTTAGAGCCAATTCCGGATGAGAGACCTGCACCTGGATTTGTACCTCCGGAAGTATCATTTGAAAACGGAGATCATAGGAGCCATTTAACATGCACCAGCTCCTTTCAGAGTACATTATTCCATAACAGTTCAGGAGAGAGAGAGGTTGCCACCCTCCCAATCGCTGACCAAGATAGGCGCTGCCTTACTTATGGGAACCGAGCTGAAGCCGATTGGGCTACTGCAAGACGGCTGTTGACTATTAGTACTTGTTGACTAGAAGTACTATTTTTGGCTTGTTGACTATTCGTATTTAAAAAACTCGTGAAAAGAATTATCCAAATCCCTACAGATAAGTGTCAAAAAACTGATGAGTTTTTTCGTTCAATTTCATGTGATGTATAACAAAGTCATGCTGTTTTGAGCAGGTAAACCAGTAGACAAAGCATGCAACTCTTAATGGGAAAATTCTGTTCCAATTTCAGATAAATCAAAAATCTCGGTGAATGTGCATCTAAAATCTGTGGTTTGAAGTCCTTTCGAGCGAATATTTATATTTCTGATGATTGCATTGATTCAAGAATACTACATCTATTGGTTCTGATCATCTAACATACATAAATAGTCCTCGAATAATGCAATAAAACATCGAAACGTTATTCTTGTGATTTTATCTATACACTTACCTAGCATTCAAATGCATTAAGTTTCCATGATTCTATTTTCGACTACAAAAATTCGTATTCATTTGCTATATCTTTATTTTGTAAACACTTTTTATCATAAAACAATATAAGTTTGTTTCAGTACTTTACTCTTTTTACTTCCTTGTACGTAGTATAAGGAAGTAATGTGATCCCGAAAAATTTTGGGGGCCAAATTTCGACAAAAAAACCGATTTTGACTACCTCTAAATTTAATTTAAAAAAATTTTTCGATGCATCTCATCGTAGGTTAGCATGCACGATCATATTAACGCGTCTGCAACTCATTTTGACCAGCGGCGAGTCTACTGTGGCCAGTTTTTCCATGCCGTCTGTACGTACGTACGTATGTATGTAACTCGCATATCTCAAAAACTATGGGTCGTAGAATGTTGAGATTTGATATTTAGGATTGTTCTATGATCTAGTTGTGCACCTCCCCTTTTGGTGGCAATCGAATGGATAGTTTATGTACAGGACCGCCCAAAATATTCGAAATACATTACGCTCTATGGGCCGAAATTCATTAAACTCGCCTAACTCAAAAGCTATTAGGCGTAGAATGTCGAAACTTCATATTTTGGATATTTGTAACATCTAGTAGTGCACCTCCCCTTTTGGTTCCATTCGACTGGATAGTTTATCTACAGGACTGCCCAAAACATTCGAAATACATTACGCTCAATGGGTCGAAATTCATTAAACTCGCATATCTCAAAAACTGTTAGGCGTACAATGTTGAAACTTTATATTTAGGATTGCTGTAACATCTAGTTGTGCACCTCCCCTTTCGGTTCCGTTCGACTGAATAGTTTATGTACAGGACCGCCCAAAAGATTCGAAATACATTACGCTCTAAGGGCCGAAATTCATCAAAGCGTTTTTTAGAGGTATTGGGCTATTTCAAACGACTCAGAAGTAATATAGGCTGTAAAGAGTTAGAAAATGAATTTCTCTATTAAAAAAGTGTCTTTATCATTTATAGTTCTGCTACAGGAACACTCAAAAGATTTCCAATACATTACGGTCAATGGCAATTTTAGGAGTATTCATCCATTTCAAGCACAATACCGTCCTACCACATAAGTTAGGTAATGGTCCGACCACGGTCACATGCCTCCCTCAAGAACTATGCCAAAAGTCGCCAAGCTTGGCGACTTTTGGTGTACGTGTATGCATATTTAACTTTCAAATCTCAAAAACTATTATGAAATTTCATATATAAGAATGTTGTAACATCTAGTTGTGCATCTCGATTTTTGGTTCCAATCTACTGGAGAGTTTATTTACAGGACCACCGGAAAGAATTTCAGTACTTTAATGTCTATGGACATTTTCAATATAATACTACTGTAGATAGTCATTGTTTGGTACATGCCCAAAATCTCGCCGTCTGTCCTCGACCTTGGCGAGTTTTGGCGAAATATCGCCAAATTTGGCGATAGTCAGTCATTGGGTCCATGCCCAAAGTATCGCCATTTGTCATCGTTCTTGGCGAGTTTTGGCGAAATATCGCCAAATTTGGCGATAATCTGTCATTGTTTGGTTCATGCTTAAAATCTCGCCAAATGTCGTCGACATTGACGAGTTTCGCCGAAATATCGCCAAATTTGACGCTAAAAGTTATTTCTTATTTTGTATAACTCTAAAACTAACCCGTAGATTTTTTAACTTTTGTATTTAGAACTATTGTAATATCTAACTGTTTTCAATATCTTTTTTGACAGCAATCGACTGAGAATTTATTTACAGGGTGAGCCAAATGACTTTGAATACATTGAGGTGTATGGATGCATTCAATTCATTGAAAGTCTGTGGTCAATGACTAACAGACACTTCGGCTATCCCCAAAATCTCGCTGACTATCTCAAGTTTGTCGGCTTTTGGTGAAATATCGCCAAATAAAGTGTCAGAAGGAAATCTTTCAAATTGAACTCAGCTTGGCGATATCGAAATATTTGGCTGGAAATCGCTAAACCTTACTATTATTGATATTTTATCTCTTTCAAACAAATAAATTTAGAGGAAGTGCGTCGAAAATATTTTTGATCTAATGGACGTGCAAGGAAGTCATGTGTTGGACACATCAGATTTTTTTAAAAAGATTGTTGTGAAACTCTCATTAAACTTCTTGTGATATTTTAGCTATTATAACTAAAACAGAAGTTAGGAAGAATTGGTTTATGTATACGGTAAATTTTACTTTAATATTAGTTATGTAGTATTTATTTATCTGGATAACCAATAATTGGTACTTTTCCAGAGATATTAGTTTTCGATATTTGCTGAAGTGACTTTAAATTACAGTCAATGAGTTAACTAATATCAACAAAAAATACTTTACTTGTAAAATGTTTCAAGAAGTTTAATATATTTTTATACCATTATTCTATTAAGTAGATTTTTCTGTATTCCAGATAATAAAATAAATTAAATAGAAATTCTAAATGTTTGTATTTTTCTTTTCTTTTAAATATAAATACTAACACCAAGAAATTTTACTGCGATGATAGTAACAATTCTAAAATATACCTGCACTTGGCACTTCAAGTTTTCACAAATTGGAAATAGGATACAGTGTTAGTTTTGTTCCGAACTAGTTTAGTTGTAAAGTTTGAAGAGAGTATTTATAATCAAGAATCAACATATTAAACACCTTACGACCTTCGCTTCCTTGCGGCCCATTTCATCACAACAGCTTAAGGGGTTAGGGGTAGTCAGAGGCGTGAAAAAATGCCATTTTTTATTAATTTTTTTTACTAGTAATTAAGTTTATTTCACATAAGTAAAAACATAGTATCATTTCATCATACTTTAACATTACTTCACTTAAATTTAAAAAAAATAATAATAATTATTACTTCCTTGTACGTAGTATAAGGAAGTAATGTGATCCCGAAAAATTTTGGGGGCCAAATTTCGGCAAAAAAACCGATTTGACTACCTCTAAATTTAATTAAAAAAAATTTTTCGATGCATCTCATCGTAGGCTAGCATGCACGATCATATTAACGCGTCTGCAACTCATTTTGACCAGCGGCGAGTCTACTGTGGCCAGTTTTTCCATGCCGTCTGTACGTATGTACGTACGTACGTACGTACGTACGTATGTATGTAACTCGCATATCTCAAAAACTATTGGTCGTAAAATGTTGAGATTTGATATTTAGGATTGTTCTATGATCTAGTTGTGCACCTCCCCTTTTGGTGGCAATCGAATAGATAGTTTATGTACAGGACCGCCCAAAAGATTCGAAATACATTACGCTCTATGGGCCGAAATTCATTAAACTCGCCTAACTCAAAAGCTATTAGGCGTAGAATGTCGGAACTTCATATTTTGGATAGTTTTAACATCTAGTAGTGCACCTCCCCTTTTGGTTCCATTCGACTGGATAGTTTATCTACAGGACTGCCCAAAACATTCGAAATACATTTCGCTCAATGGGCCGAAATTCATTAAACTCGCATATCTCAAAAACTGTTAGGCGTACAATGTTGAAACTTTATATTTAGGATTGTTGTAACATCTAGTTGTGCACCTCCCCTTTCGGTTCCATTCGACTGAATAGTTTATCTACAGGACCGCCCAAAATATTCGAAATACATTACGCTCTAAGGGCCGAAATTCATCAAAGTGTTTTTTAGAGGTATTGGGCTATTTCAAACGACTGAGAAGTGATATATGCTGTAAAGAGTTAGAAAATGAATTTCTCCATTAAAAAAAGTGTCTTTATCATTTATAGTTCTGCTACAGGAACACTCAAAAGATTTCCAATACATTACGGTGAATGGCAATTTTAGGGGCATTCATCCATTTCAAGCACAATACCGTCCTACCACATAAGTTAGGTAATGGTCCGACCACGGTCACGTGCCTCCCTCAAGAACTATGCCAAAAGTCGCCAAGCTTGGCGACTTTTGGTATACGTGTGTGCATATTTAACTCTCAAATCTCAAAAACTATTATGAAATTTCATATATAAGAATGTTGTAACATCTAGTTGTGCATCTCGATTTTTGGTTCCAATCTACCCAATTTACAGGACCACCGGAAAGAATTTCAGTACTTTAATGTCTATGGACATCTTCGATATAATACTACTGTAGGTAGTCATTGTTTGGTACATGCCCAAAATCTCGCCGTCTGTCCTCGACCTTGGCGAGTTTTGGCGAAATATCGCCAAATTTGGCGATAGTCAGTCATTTGTCCATGCCCAAAGTATCGCCATTTGTCATCATTCTTGGCGAGTTTTTGCGAAATATCGCCAAATTTGGCGATAATCTGTCATTGTTTGGTTCATGCTTAAAATCTCGCCAAATGTCGTCGATATTGACGAGTTTCGCCGAAATATCGCCAAATTTGGCGCTAAAAATTATTTCGTATTTTGTATAACTCTAAAACTAACCCGTAGATTTTTTAACTTTTGTATTTAGAACTATTGTAATATCTAACTGTTTTCAATATCTTTTTTGACAGCAATCGACTGAGAATTTATTTACAGGGTGAGCCAAATCACTTTGAATACATTGAGGTGTATGGATGCATTCAATTCATTGAAAGTCTGTGGTCAATGACTACTTTGGCTATCCCCAAAATCTCGCAGACTATCTCAAGTTTGTCGGCTTTTGGTGAAATATCGCCAAATAAAGTGTCAGAAGGAAATCTTTCAAATTGAACTCAGCTTGGCGATATCGAACTATTTGGCTGGAAATCGCTAAACCTTACTATTATTGATATTTTATCTCTTTCAAACAAATAAATTTAGAGGAAGTGCGTCGAAAATATTTTTGATCTAATGGACGTGCAAGGAAGTCATGTGTTGGACACATCAGATTTTTTTACAAGTTATGGCGGTCTAAGTTGAACAGGTTTTAATAATGGGTCCTTGCGGTGACCATTACAGCTCCTTGGAGATTCATCTAAAATCAATGAAACAAAAAAGATTATTTTTATGGATAGATAATCTTGTGCCTGATCGAAGCTTTTTTTGTTTTTTTCAAAATTAACAAAATGGCGGTCTCTGGAAATTTTTTTGCAGATTTTCGGGAAAAAACCAACAATTAATTGTTTATAAAAAATCGAAGTTTAAAAAAAAAAAAAAAAATCCTTCGATCAGGCACTAGCTTTTTATGTTTTCTAAAAGCTGTATAAGTTTCATTCAAATCTATCGAGCGGTTTTTGAGTTACAGTGGTCACCAGTTCAAAAAACATAGTTTTGAGAAAAACGCATTTAAAGTTTTACAGTCGATTGATGTACAGTAATACGAATAATTTCAATACTTACACTGAGTCATCTATTCCTGGAACATATAAGAGTTCTTCAGCCGTTGTAGAACTTTCTAAAACATCAATTTATTGTTGTCTACGTCGCATTCTACTTTCGCGAGTGTTGTCGTTAGCGCGCTGATCAGCTACTTTTACACGTGCACTATCGGTTTTTTCAGTATACCGATGCGAATTAGGCCCACAACTAAGTCCCAGTGTGTTCATTATTACTAATAATGACTTTGTCCCTTCATTAAATATACTCATAGCTACGTATGCAGCAATTTGAACAATGGTAAAACTAGTATTGATAGTTTTTGGGCATATTTTCCACACTAGTTGGTTGAAGCTCTCGTTATTATTTTGATTAAATCCACCTACACATCTTGAAAGTAAATTTTCATTACTAAGATCTTCATAAATAGGCTTGATTGCTTTTAAAACTTCAGGAGGTAAGGGAGAATTATGCCGCTAGCTAATTGTTCTCGAAAATATTAGACCGCTCGAGAGCCTTTTATTCTTCGCTAAATAACTCGACAGATATTTGTCGGATTCACTTCAAACTTTCAGAGAATATTTTTATGATACTATACTTTAAGAAAATGCAAAAAAAAAAAAAAAAAAAAAATCAATTTTTTGAAAATTCTGACTACCCCTAACCCCTTAACAACCTCCTATGTTTTCAAGCTCCGAACTTTAGCAAAAATTATTCCTCATTCTTTATTACAATCTATTCATTTTTGATTGTCTCTAACATCAAGAAATAACCTTCTAGACCGTTCACCCTATCGATATATCTGATAAAGTTTAATGAACAGGGCCATGGTAGAATATCAGTTCAGTGTACTCACATTAATGCTTCGCCATAACTTTATGACGCTATTTACAGGATTCTTGATTAGGACTGTGCAGTCATTTTCTAACGTGCACGTAATTGAATCGTCGATATAATCTCAATGTTTCGCTTTGCTTTTACTAAAACTAAGCGTTATTTCCTTATGCTTGTGAGAAATTCATAGTCATTCTTGTTAGCAAGGTTTTAAGTACTGGGCATAACATTAATGCTATGTCTTGTACATTTAATGTGGTGTCTTGTTATGTTAATCGCAAAACATAAACGCACAAAAGCAAAAATATATATGGTATATTTTAACAATTATTCGGATATAATTAATGGAACATCTGTGTATATATAAATACGCTAAGGAAGTCCTTTGTGTCCCTTTTGCAGCACATTGCCAGACCGGATGAGTGCGAAATTCGGCACAGATAAAATTCGGATGAGGTGGTTGTGCGAATGTTAAAGTTTTTTATGTAAAATGCAATTGCACCGTAAAAAATTAGAGAAGTCATTTGGCACGCAGTATTTCGCGCCAAGTCCGTAGATGGTTCCATTGTTGTGGCAATTTTGAAATAGCAACACTTAAGTTCAGCAGTACTATTACAACAAAATTTGCAAAAAGTGAAATTATTCCCCAGTTTGGTGAAACGCCAATGTCTAAAATGTACTTTAGCTCCGTGCTTGGTGACTTTTTTTAGACGATCAATAAGTGCGCGAAGTGTTGTAAATTCCATGTTTTAAAGCTGTGTAAAAACGAACCGAACAGTGCAAGTTCCAGTCCAAGAGACGCTTCACAGAAACGTGTCAATTCGACGATTTCTTCACATCTCCCGCTACGCAGTATGCTAAAGCAAATTTTCCCCAAAAATGTTTTTGAAGAAATACCTCTGCAATTAATAGGGAATGAAAATATATTATTAATGAAGTGTACGGAAATATTTCCGAAAGTATACTCTCAGATAACGCATTGAAGTCAGTTATAATAGAAGCTAAAAATGATGATTGAACTTTTATTAATGCTGACTTAATCGAATATATGATGAGTAGAGAACATATCACCATAGCTGGGATAAAATAATTTGCTATGATGACATTGAAATCGATAACTATCCAGTAGAGTTTTTCAATTCTTTGACTATGAGTGGTTAAGTTGTTGTTTTTTTTTTATTTGTTTGTTTATTTGTTTGTTTTCGGTTAGCCGGGAGGAAGTGAAAAATTGTCAAATAATTATAACGACAGGGTTTCAGAAGTAGTCTTTAAACTTTTCCCAGAAAAACAGTTAGCGGGATTTGCGCCTAGCTAACCAAAAAATACCATAGTTTGCCACCACATAAGTTAGTATTGAAAGTTAATTGCATAGTTATACTAATCAGAAACTTAAACAAAAATCAAGCACTAGTCCATGGAACAAGAATGCGCATCAAGTTTATATATCGAAATGCTATTGATTGCGAGGTTTGAACTGGAACCGCAGGCACTAAAAGAATTTTAATTCCACTTATGAAATATTCTAGTACTGTTTTACCATATCCTTTCAAAAAACTCAATTTCCAAATGAACCTACATTTGCGATGACAGTAAATAAATCTCAAGGACAATCATTCGAAAAAAAGTGTAAATTTATTCAGGCTGCAAGTTTTTATACATGGTAAGTGGTACGCCTCAGCAAGTAGAGTTCAATCATTCGATGGTTTAAGATTTTATCACCCTGAACATAATGGGATCTAGGCTGAATTTTCGAAGGGGACCACTTTTTAGCTTAGCCTAAATTGTTCAAAACGCAATCTGGATGTGTGAAATCGTACGGGAACGTGTGGAATCCAAGGTCGGTAGAGGGAGATGACCCCTATGACCCACTCTCTGGAGCTGCCTTTGCATTTAGCAAAATATGAGAGTGTCTTTACAAAAACACCGTCTTCACGGACAAGTGTGGGGTTGTAAAGTGAAATTGTACAAAAGTGGTAACTATAGACAGATGGTCTCTTAGCCAAGGTAGTCACTTTAGTAGGTTCCACTGTATATGGAATCTTGAGACGTACTCTTTGACAGAAGAATTTTCTTCATGCTCAAATAAAAAAAATTTAATGCTTTATGGTCTCATCTCGACAACTGGCCGACAACTAGTATTATATAAATATATGTATAATAAAACAATGACTTCTTTTTAAAGCTTAAGTTAAACTGGCAGTGTTTCAGGGATGATTTTTATTGCACTTCATGTAATCATTCGTATTATTTTCACTGGAACTGGAATAATTTTTTCATTCACTTTTCAAGTTTCATCAAAACTTATATTTTCACTCAAAAATTATATTTTAACTAGCTGCGTGCCCGTTCTCCGCACGGTAGGGAACGAAACTTTTTCTTATATGTATAATTCGAATTGATTCCAGGGATTTGGAATCTAAAAATAAGCAAAATGATTTGACTCTTGGCGTAAAGTTGCCAATTAGTTATTCGTTAAGTTAGCATAAATACTGACCTGAGACCATTGTGATATTTATCACACAAAAAACTATGTCCCTGTCATTCACGATCAGAGAAAGAAAAGCTTGACGGTTCGCAGCGAAAATTCCTAACTTTCAAAATGTCTCATTTCTACATCATACTCTTTCTTAGATTTAAGTTATACCATTAATACCTTAGATACTACATGATGTGAAGAACCGTTTTATTTTATAATTAAATAGTTGTGTACCCGCTCTTCGCAAGGGAAGAAGAGAACATTTTCCTAAAATGTGACCATAACTACTTCTGACAAAACAGAATCTCTAAGAAAAAAAAAGTTCAGGTACAGTCTTTTCTGTGGAAACTACCGCGGGATATATTTACGCGACTTAAAATCATTTAATGTTTAGTTAGCTGTGATGTAAGACGGCTGTTGAAAAACGAATAGAAACGAATAGTTTTACGAAGTATTTATTAATGCAGTATTTTGTACTTTGATCAATATTGCCCTAGCATAACTACTTACTATTACTTAAACTATCTTTTACTGATACCAATATATTTTCGTTTTTCCATCTTTAATGCTTAATTTAAAGAAACGGTTTAGATATTTTCTACGAATGTAGTCTTTATTGTTTGGCGATTCTTTGCAATTTACACATTAGCAAAAACGATAATCGTTTCACTTTATCGTTGCCATTAAAACAGCTCTGCATACATTTTTATGCATAATTCTTGTCAGATTGACCTATTTAGCACTGCAAAATATTTCTTGCGATTCGAAAACGTATCCCGTTTAAAAGCTCAATCGAAAATAATGCTGGGTAATTCATTGTTGAAAAAACATCATTCAATTATGTTGCGGAATTACTCTGCTACTCCTGGGGTTCGTCGTTCTAAAGTCCAGTTGGTGTAAAAAGTTCAAGTAAAAAGTCACTTGTCAGGATGGAACACAAACTTTATTTCTTCTAGAACTTCGTAGAACAATCAGCTGCACATAATTCACAAGCACAATCTAGCAGTAACGTGCTTTTAACAATCCGCTTGGATCAGAAGCTCTCACAAATGCTGTATTTCTCACACAAAATAAGTCACTTTTACAGGCTAAAATTCCGTGGAAATATTCAAGGGATATAGTACACTATCCCTTAAGACACAGCAATGAAGAATTTACACACAGCACTTTAAAAACAGCTTCACAAAGCAAGCTAAAACACAGCTTCTATAGCACTATCAGTTCACACAAAACAAGCGTACTGAGAGCTCTTCACACATTGAATGTTCAACTCGCACTCTGACTGACTCCGGGGCGATGCCCGCTTCTATAAATAGCCGACGCAGGAGGTACAAGAGGTTTCCAGAAAAGTCAATTTCTCGAGGGTTCTACATAAAGCGTGAATTTTGATTACGTCATGGAAGAGAAATGTTAGGTTATTATGCGTTTTTAATGCAGGAAAAACAACTTCCAGGCCCCATTGGGAAAATCGCGCCCAATGACCAAAAAGTCGCCAAGCTTGGCGACTTTTGGCGAAATATCGCCAAATTTGGCGCCAAAAATAAGTCCTCAAAAGTGAAGAGATCTAAGCTCTAGAACTAATATTTCTCGAGTTTTCTAGAAATCCCATATATTTGAATGGGAAACCGAAACCTCCGTATCTCCGGTTCTAATTGGCCGATTTTGATGCAACAAAAAGCAAAATTTATCTATTTGAAGCGTAGAATACGAATTTTAAACCATTTTAAGCCCCAGAGCAGCGTGTTGCCCCGAAAATTCGTAACATTTATTTTTCTGGCAACGTAATATAAAACATGGAATTATTTCGTACGTGCCGTGTGTTTTGCTTGTGAATCTGTTATTCTGATTGAGTGTTGAAAGTTGCTTTAAACTCGTTACATAAAAATGACGCAGTTTTCACAAGTGAAAACTGAGTTATTTTAAAGTAATTTTATTTTTTTTTTCAACTGGCAATTTTATTCATTTTTACTGTTTCCAAGACTACCATAGCAGAAGATATAATACCGAAATCTTATACTATAGGGAAGCAGATACTATTGAATTCAAAATCCTTCTTTATATAAAAATTCGTAAAAAATCTCCTAATTTATATTTTTCCTCCGTTCCTCTTTTAAAAGTGGGCGAAATATATGCTCCGTCTTTTGCCGAAATATAAAAAGGCTATGACAGATAGAATGATAGATGTAACAGTTTTAAAATTATTTTTACGCAAACGTCGTCAAAAGAGAAATTCTTTTTAAAAATTCCCAAAAATCGGCAATATATGTTACATAGTCAAAACAAACTGTTTTCGAAATTAAATTTTCTCCTCTATCCGATGATGCAAATATCGTTTTATTGCGAGTGCAATGACCGGCCTTATCACGTATTATGCAAGAAAAATCGCTAAAAATCGGACAAAACATAAAATAAAACATTTTCTAATTCGAATTTCGAAAAAATCGCTCCGAGGCGTGGTAGGATCTGTCCCAGTGAAGCCGTATGCAAAATTCCGTGGGTTCTGCGACCAACCGTCTCGGCGCAATGCGATTGAGAGACGCGCGCAAGAAGATCGATGGCCACAAACCTACCTACATAGCTACATACAATGTTTACTCTCGGATTTTATTATATACTAGCTGCTTACCCGTTCTCCGCACGGTAGGAGACAAATATTTTCCTTACGCACATATAATTCGAATTAAACCCAGTGATAGGAATCTCTAATAGTGAAAAATTGCTGGAATTCTGACTCCATGAGTGGAAATTTGAGACGATTGCAACATGATGACACAAAAACTACGTCATTGTCACTGGTGATCAGAAAAGTAAGAACTTTACGGTATGCAGACGAAACTTTTCTCTTTCGAAAAATGCCTTATTTGTACATCATATAATTCTCTTTTTAAGGTTTGATTTATAGCATTCATACATACCATATGAATAACATTAGATGATGTTGAATACTATTTTATCTTATCTTGCATTTCGTAAAGCGTGGACAATGCATTAGCACAGTTATGTTGCAGATGACTTTATTAAATTTTACCCAAATTTAAAAAACCTACACGAAACAATCGATGCACATTGTACGTTCAGAAACCAAAAATGCATCCTGTTTCCGTGAAGATCTTGTCGCTTTCGTAAATGAAAAAATTTGTGACGTAACTTAAGCGGAAAAGCTTACTACCCTTACTGAACTCTTAATACAGTAGCACACTTGTTACATAAAAATAACGTTGATCTCACTGCCAATTCACACTAAATAAATAACTAATTTCATATTTTATTTTTAACATAGATTAATTGCATAGTGTCGAATTCAATATTAAATAAAATCTGAAATCGTTTCTAGAGCTCTGGGTCTTGTAACTGGAGTAACTGGAATATATATGAAAAAATAAATAGAACTTTAATATATAAGTAATTTATATCAAATATTCTAAGCACATTGGATCCCGTTATTCGGAAAGATTCTACAAACGCCATGGGAAGAAAGAGCAATTAATGTCACATTATATTTTGTATTCCTTGCAAGTGCCTTTGTTATGTACATGATTGCAATATCATTCTCGTACACGATGCTTATCCTATAGTCTCTGGTGATTTATTTTGGATTTTCATTTCATATTCCTGACTTTTCATACTTTTGAAATTTTGTTGCTTTGCGCATGTAAATAATCGATTATCATGTCGCATTACGGCTACCAATTAAATAGTTTTCCATATCGCTTCTTCCACGTTAATGACGTTAATCTGCCTTTTTCTAGTTTAAAAAAAAACGCCTACAAAGTTTCATTGCTCCAATTTAGACACACAGAGGGGTTAGGCAAATACGCACCCGACAAATTGCTTCCTTATGTCCGCCGAAGCAGCACATACGTTAGCGTGTAATGTGCTTCTCCGGATAATCTGACAGCAAAACAGAAGACAATGACGTGAAAATGACGTCACACGCGAAGGACATAAAATGAAAAATATGCAGAATTGCCTGAGAAAAATTCGATTATTTTTAATGCGCAAATATGTTAAAATTCTATTTGTTTCATATTTAATGCGTTTCCACTTTTTTGGGTCTTAAGAGATGTAGAAATGAGTGGTTTCACTTAATTATTAAATTGAACAACTTAAGTGGCAACAATGGATTCCATTGCTACGGAAACTGTAGCAGTGTTAAAAATAGAATATGAAATGATTTATTTATGTTTACTTTGCTAGAACTGCCATTTTGGCGTAATTAACGTCGGCAGTCGATGGCAAATATCCAAAATGAATCACACATTAAACTTGAAAATAAATGCGATAATTTAAAGGCATTACCAGCTAGTCTAACTGGGTTTAAAAAATATTCTCAT
The DNA here is from genome assembly GCA_038373885.1 of Cheiracanthium punctorium. Lineage (NCBI taxonomy): Eukaryota > Metazoa > Arthropoda > Arachnida > Araneae > Cheiracanthiidae > Cheiracanthium > Cheiracanthium punctorium. Next base: position 125,300 of record JAWZYV010015947.1, on the reverse strand, counting down.
TCCTCTCAAACAGTATTCGTATTTATAAAGACTTCCTATTTTATTAAACCTTGTTTGGCGGGATTAAAAAATATTATCTATTCATTCGCTCGTAACACCAACTCATATCTATCGGGGCATAGAATTAGCAATACAAATGAAAAAGTTTAATTTTCTGAAATTTGGCGGGGTTTCCCTAACTTAAATCAATTTATTTAACTTGATGAAAATCATTTAAAATCGCCTTAATAACTGCATTATTTCTGAACAGAAAATTAAAATTTCAGGCTAAATTCTAGTAAAACCTACACTTGTTTTTAAAAATACTATTTCTTTACGCTCTCAGTAAATTGCGCCAAGCCTAAAATTGTGCAAACCACTAGAATCCACTTTCGCAAAATCGCCATATAAGCCATTTTTTTCGCCAAATTATAAGGTTATACACTTTAGTCTCTGAAATTTACAAATCCTTCTTCTTTTGCGTATAAAAAATATTGAATTCCTGCTCTGTTTTCCCACGCAGACGATATTTTAATTAAAAAATAACCTAGCAAATATTCGAAGCAGAAAAAAAGTATTATTCCTTTATTTTTAATGCAAGAGTGTAAATCATTTAATAAATTCGCCAAACATGGCAACCTCGATGCTTATTTCTCACATTTTCACTACAGGGGTTACAATCGCGGAGTTGCGGAGAGCAAAAATTAGTGTTTTTGACGGGGTTGTTTATCAATATCTCCTAAACTAATTCGAATTTCGAAATCTAAATTAGCGGAAGACCTTTCTCGGAATTTTTCGAATAAGTGGACACCTCGATTGAAACTCAACTCCCAGCGGTTTCGGAGGAGATGATGCTACACACAGACAGACAGACGCGCACAGATTTTAATAGTATAGAAGACTAGCTGCGTGCCCGTTCTCCGCACGGTAGGGAACAAAACTTCTTCTTACACGTATAGTTCGAATTGATTCCAGAGATTTGGAATCTAAAAATAAGCAAAATGATTTGACTCTTCGCGTAAAGTTACTCATTACTTATTCGTAAAGTTAGTATAAGTACTGACCTGTGACCATTGTTAAGGAGATGGTGGACATGAAAAAGTTCTTTTTTTTTATTTAATAAGATAGTATTATGAAATTTTGTATTTTAATATATTAAACTAAAAGCATTATAAACAACTGAAAATAAAATACTTTTTTTTTAAATATTAGTAATTAATTAAAAATTAATTAATTTTTTAGTTTCGAAAAAATGCTCCATGCGTTTTAATTTTAACTTTTTTTTAATAATTTTGTTTTATAATAGCATAAAAATATATTTTAAAAAAGTCTGTGTATCGGTCTTTGATTCGACCGAGTAGTTAATTTTTTAGAAATATTTTCATGGATATAAACCAAACTTCTCCGAAATTTTTCAGTTTTCGTAAATAAAAGTGAAATTTCATAATTGAAATTTTGACCATATTTAAAAAGGATACACAGATTTATTGTAATATATGAGAAGAATGTTTGTAGTAAATTTTGTATAATTCCAACCAAAATTAGGTCGCATGGAGCATTTTGAAGGCAAGGAAATCACAAAAAAATTGATTTGGAGAAAATACAGTTTAAAGTGTAATTTTCCATTTACCTTTGATACCGTCTCTTCTGAATAATTTTATTTATGATTTTACCTTAACAAAACATATTTTAAAATAATTTCATTCGAATATTAGCTTATTTCGTAAAACGTTCAATAAAAATTTTGACGTGTTTATTTACGCGTTTGTTTGCATTTTTGTGGACATTTAACTGTTCCTTTTAATTTTCTCAAACCCTAAAAAATTGCCGTAGACATACGCGGTTTTTTTTCCATGGTTCAGCTTTAACTGTAGAATATTAGTATGTAAAAAAGAAAAAACACATTTTTTGGGTCCAATTTTGATGATTTGGGTATCCACCATCCCCTTAATATTATGACGCAAAAAACTATGTCTGTGTCATTCACGATCAGAAAAGAAAAGCGTGACGGTTTTTAGTGAAAATTCCTAATTTTCAAAATGTCTCATTTCTGCATCATACCCTTTTTTAGATTTAAGTTATGCCATTAATACCTTAGATACTAGATGAAGTGGAGAACAGTTTTATTTTATAATTAAATAGTTGTGTATCCGCTCTTTGCAAGGCAAGAGAAGAACATTTTCCTAAAATGTGATCATAACTACTTGTGACAAAACAGAATCGCCAAGAAAAAAGAAAGTTCTGTTACAGTCTTTTCTGTTGAAACTACCGCGTGATATATTAACGCGACGTAGAATTACTTAATGTTTTGTTAGCTGTGATGTAATACGGCTGGTAAAAAATGAATAGAAGACTTAGTTTCACAAAATATTTATTAATGCGGTATATTGTGGTTTGATCAATATTGCCTTATCATATCTACTTACTATTAATTATACTATCTTTTACTGATACCAATACAATATACTGTCCTTTTGCAACCGTTAATGCTTAATTTAAAGAAACGGTTTAGATATTTGCCACGAATGTAGGCTGTTACTCTTTGGTGATTCTTTGCAATTTACGCATTGGCATAAACGATAATCATTTCATTTTTTGGTTGCCACTAAATCAGCTCTCCATAAATTTTTACGCATAGTTCTTGTCAGATTGGTGTATTTAGCACCAGGGCCCTATTATCGCACGGGCAAATCGGGACTTTGCCCAGGGGCGAAATGGCCCCCAATTTCAAATGTTGTTCTTTTTTTACAAAAAAATTTATGAAAAATAAAACAAATTTCATACATGGGGGGGAGGGGGCAAAATTCATCAATGCCCGGGGCCCCCTGTTGGTTATAATCAGGCCCTGTTTAATACCGAAATATATTTCCTGCTATTCGAAAACGTGACCCGTTTAAAATCTCAATCGAAGATAATGCTGGATAATTCACTGGTGAAAAAACAGCATGAATTATTTATCTGGCTTAAAGTAAAATATAGAATTATTTCATGCGTGGCGTATGTTTTGCTTGTGAGTCCGTAATTCTGATTGAGTTTCAAAAGAGGTTTTAAACTTATGACATCAAAATCACGCACTTTTCACATGCGATAACTCAGTTATTTTAAAGTAATTTTATTTATTTTTTTTTTTCAACTGGCAATTTTAATCATTGTTACTGTCTTCAAGACAACCAAACCGCGAGATATCATTCCGAAAATTTTAAGCTGCTGCTGCTGAAATGAAAATAATTCTTTACTTAAAAATTCGTAAAAAATCTCCTAATTTATATTTTCCTCTGGTTTTTCTTTTAAAAGAGGGCGAAATGTATGCTCCGTCATTTGACAAAATATAAAAAAGTTATGACCCATAGAATTCAAGATGCAGCAATTTTAAAAATATTTTACGAAAGTCAGCGTCAAATTTAATTTCATTTGAAAAATTCCCAAAAATCTGAAAATTATGCTACACAGTTCGAACAAACAATTTTTAAAAGAAAATTTTTTCCTGTATCCGATGATGTAAATTTCGTTTTCTTGCGAGTGTAATTACCGGCGTTATTACGTATTAAGCGAGAAAAATCGCTAAAAATCGGACAAAACATAAAATAAAACATTTTCTAATTCGAATTTCGAAAAAATCGCTCCGAGGCGTGTTAGGATCTGTCCTAGTGAAGCCGTATGCAAAATTCGGTGGGTCTGCGACCAACCGTCTCGGCGCAATGCGATCGAGAGACGCGCGCAAGAAGATCGGTGGTCACAAACTTGCCTACAAACCTACATAGCTACATACAATGTTTACTCTCGGATTTTATTATATAAGACTAGCTGTGTACCCGTTCTCCGCACGGTGGGGAACGCATATTTTCCTTACACATATATAATTCGAATTAAACCCAGTAATGCGGAATCTCAAAACGTGAAAAAATACTTGAATCGTGACTAAAAGTTGACGTCATGAGTGCAAATTTTAGACGGTTGCAACATCACACAAAAACTACGTCAATGTGACTGGCGATCAAAAAAGAAAGAACTTTACGGTATGCAGACAAAACGTTTCTCTTTCGAAAAATGCTTAATTTCTACAATATATAATTCTCTTCGTGAGATTTAATTTACAGCATTAATATATAGTATATACCACATAAATAACATTACATGATGTTGACAACAATTTTATCTTGCATTTCGCAAAGCGTGGACAATGCATTAGTGCAGTTATGTTACGCACGACTTTATAAAATTTTACCTAAATTAAAGAACCTACATGAAACAATGTATGCATCATTTACGTTTAAAGGCCAAAAATGCACCCTGCTCCGGTGAAAATCATGTCGCTATTGTAAATGAAAACGTTCGTGATGTAACTTCTGAGAAAAAGCTTATTACCCTTATTGAACTCTTAATGCAGTATCACACTTGTTAGATAAAACTAACGTTGATCTCACTGTCATTTCGCACTAAATAAATTACTAATTTCATATTTCATTTCTTACAGATTACAGTTGACCCCTTTACAGTTGACAACAAGAATTCTTAGAACAGGGTGAAAACATTACGATCGTTTTCGTGTAACACGTTAAAAGAGACTCGTACAGCACGGTAAAATGAGACACATGTTCTGATATTATGACGCTTTAGCTCCTGTAATTGACATACCTTTTGAATGGCAACACGAAACATCATTGTATTTTTACGGAGCGCAAATAAATTTTGTCGCGATTATACCGCTCAGTCCGCACTCCAGGTGGAGTATAGCGCAGGACCGGTACAACATGGATTCCTATAACACGGAACGTATCTACCGTGTTATAGGGAATCTATTGTAGTGGCATAGTGTCAAATTCAATAGTTAAGACAATTCTGAGTTGCCGTATTTAGTAATATTTCATCTCACTTTGGTGGCCGAAATGTATTAAAACCAAATATCCGAACTGTATCGAAAGAAAACTTTACTGAAAGTAAAATTTTTAATTCTGCATAACCCTCCAAACAACTTCGGTGTTTGCCATCTACGACGGTTTTTCATGACGTGACAACTTATGCTTGCGTACAGTGACGTAGCCAAGGAGGGGATAGTGGGTCACAACCCCCCATGTGGTGTTTTTTGCCATACAAAATGTATATTCTTCACTCCTTTATCACACACACGTGTACATATATGTGAATTGCAGTAGTCGTAACATTCCCATGAAAAATGTCTGGCTATTCCTGCTTGCATATAATGGTTTTTTTTTTTTTTTCATGTATCAGTGTTTAATATACTTCAGGATCGAAATCTCCGCGGTAAAAAAAAATGGTCTAAAGAATCTGACACCAGAAAATTCTGATTAACACAGTGGGGTTGCACAAATACGCGCCGGACATACGCTCTTGCTAATGTCCGGAGGAGCAAATACATTAGAGGTTATGTGCCGCCCCGGATAATCTGAGAGCAAAACAGTAAAAATGACGTAAAAAATGACATCCACACTCGAAGGAAATAAAATTAAAGATATGTAGAATTGCATGAAAACTTCGATTATTTTTAAAGTGCAAGTCTGTTACAGTTAGTTCTATTTGTTTCACGTTTGATACGTTTTCAATTTTTCGAGTCTTACTTTCTAAAACTTTTTACTTTCCGAACATGTACCATGTATGGAAAGTATTGTAATCATGTAAAAAAAATTGAATTTGTGATTTTGATGTATTTACACGTTTTGTGGTCTTCTGAATTCATTTATGCTATTTTTACGAGAAGTATTTATGCAAGAGTATTTGTGTGTATGTGAGTGAGTACGTAGCTCTTAACGGTGCCTTCAAATGAGCTCAAATTTAGTATATACATTATGGAGCAGGGATGGGCAAACTTTTTCGGTCGCGGGCCAAAAATCGAAAAAAAAAAATTTGGCGGGCCAAGATAAATTTTCCTAAAATTTTAAAAACAATATACAAGTATTACAATTTAAATATGTTAATGAGATGAATGAAATTGCGATTTCATTTTTTCCTTATATTGATATTCGAAGTGAGATGCACTGATTCTAAATAACAAGGCTAAATGCTCACCTGTTTGTCTACTTCTGAAAGAATTCTTTCCAAAGTTCATAGTTGAAAACACTTGTTCACATATATAAGATGAAGCAAACATAGCACTGATTTTCTGTGGGTGAGACATTAAATTTGGGAAACTTACTTTCGATAATGATTTGTAAAACTCTGGCATATTTAGAAACAACTGCTTGAGATGATTGTTAGATTGCAACTCAATTATTTCATGCTGCAAATCTGACCGCACTGCTTCACAATTTACGTTGAAAGGCAAGGTTAAAAATATCCAATTCTGTTTGAATGGCACTGAAATCTTGAAATCTGCGTTGGAACTCAAAATGCAGTTTTTTCAAGCCATCTTCATACAAGGGCGGGTTAAAGGGGGGGGGGGGCGAGAATAAAGAAATTAATGTAAAAGATCCTATTTTACTTCCACAAAATAGATCTATATGTCAATCTTCTAACTAACCGCCCCCACCGACAAACTAACTGCCCCCCCCCGACAAACTTGCAATAATCCGCCACTGTCGTCATAATTCTTAATATGGATATATAATAAAGAAATATATTTTTTCTTTTAATTTCCGTCGGACCGGCAAATTAAAATTCTATCCGCGGGCCGTAGTTTGCCCATCCCTGTTATGGACTATCGTCGCACGACCGATATTGATTTTGGTGTTTATAGGACTTATACTTTTTTTACAGGGATACAAAAAATATTTCATTTAAATTATGGCCTATGGTGGGAAATTCTTGGAGGTGCGCAAATTGATTAAGTATGTTATAGGTCACGGTCACATGACCTGCCTATATTTTGGTGTGTGTAGAGCTGATACTTTGTTCACGGGATTGCAAAAAATAATTCTGATTACGGCCTATGGACGCAAATCATTTAAAGTGAGCTAGTGTCTAAATGGTGCATTTTAATAAGTTCAAATTGGGCATGTATATTAAAGGTGAGCCTGTACACACAGCCTGTATGGATTTTGCTGTGTTTAAGACTTATAGTATTTTACAGGACAACAAATAAGTGTTCTTTGGCTGATGGACGGAAAGTCTTGAAAGTGCGATAGTGTATGTATGGTGAATTCGATTGAGCTTAAATTTGGTATGCATAATATAGGTCACGGTCTCATGACCTGCATAGAATTTGGTGGACACGGTTGCAAAAAGTAATTCTTTATACTACGGCCTGAGGACGCAAATCATTTAAAGTGAGCTAGTGTCTAAATGGTGCTTTCGATTGACATCAAATTATGTACGCATGCTTTAGGTCACTGTCTTAAATGCTGCATAATTTTAGAGAATGTACGCCCTGCAGTTTTTTACAGGGCTACAAAAAAGTATTCTTATACATTGCTGCCTATATACTGAAATAATTTTAAGTGCACTAACGCCTGAACACTAGATCCGGTTGAGTTGAATGAAATTTATTTAAATGCTTGGTGAATATCAAGTATTCGAAAGTCGAGTGGAGTCACTCCAGATTTCTTTTAAACTTCAAACATCAAATGTATGGTTAACTTGGATCAGTGAAACCATAGGAAGTATCATTAAATGAAAATAGAATACAGCTAACTGCCACTTGAAAGGCTGAAAATCTCCAGTTAAACTTCGTGGTTTAGTGGTGAATTCAAGCCTTTTTTAATTATGCTTTCTAACCAACATTCAATCTGAAGGCGAATACGTTTCTGTGAATTGCATTTACTTTTCTGTTGAATATTAATTTAAAAAAATATATTCTCCATTGTAAATGTCTCGACAGAAAATTAACAATAAATTGTGATGCAATCTGAATTGAAATACTTAAACCTTTACAGCAGTTGTTCATTAATGCTACTGTATATAAATATATTTTTTATCTTCATCCTTACCGCATTCAGGTATTAATATATCGAAAACTTCTGTTGGAAAACAAGCATTATTTTGAACATCTCCAAAGGAATAAAAGGGTCCTCTTTGATCTTAACGATTCCAGACATCTTTTAAAACTCCGAATCAATACAACGAGTTTCCATTAGTGCTGGAAATAAGTGTTAAAAAGGAAGATAAAAGAAGGGGGAGAATGATCCCATTATAAAGACGTTCTCTTTTCGCTGCAGCAATTTACGCAAAGCGGAGATAACGAGTCCGCCATAATTTCCTACAATCAGCCATAATGAAGTCATCAAGATGTTTAATTCCTGATTTATACGACTAATCCTTCCTGTCGCTAATTTAATCCCGATTGTGAGATACTGCCATATGCCCGGACGTAATTGTGTTTTGAAATCAGAACACTCCTTTCATGCACTGAGGGTGTGGGTCGTTTTATTTTTGGCACGTTCCAGCAAGAGTTGAAAAGTGTTCAGCAATTTCGGTTGGTTCGTCTGTTCTTGTTTTAACTGTCAAAAATACTTATCCACTGCCACCTTTGCCACGATACTTTTCTGTGACCCTGATTCGTACTATGTAATGTTCTCCGTTGCAAATGTTGAGTGCAGTTTTACAATAGCCCCTGGTAATATCGCGCTTTTTGGGGAGACAAGAAAAATGCGCGATATATCCATAGATCAGATAGAGCGCAATGTATCCGGTGAAGGGGGGGGGTGTTATATGATACAATTTTACTATTATAAGCGAATGCACTTAAAATATGATAAAATTAATAGTATAAGTATTGTAGTAAAAGATGATCATTTAAACAATAAACTCAGTAGTTTAGTTTACGTACCATTACACATTTCATTTCCTGCTGAAGAAGCTATCCCAAGTCATCTGCTTTGAGCTTTCTCTCATAAATTGCTTTCTAGCAAATATCAGTGTAAAAAAATTAATTAATTGCATTTCACCAATGTGATAGAAGTTACCATTTTAAATTGCAGTGCAATCTTTTTTTTTTAATAACGAAACAAAAGAGTATAAACAGGAAAAAAGGAAGACCTAGAAAAAGCACGATATGTCCCAGTGCGCGATATAACGAGGAGGTACAGTTTGCAGAAGCACACAAAAGACTTCCCATATACTAAGGTCTATGTTCAACTATTTGAATTAGGGATGGACGCGAGACGAAAAATTGGTGTCTCGCGTCTCGCAAAACAGCCTAAAAGCTTGTCTCGTCTCGCAAAAATCCCTATATCATAATGTTAAAAATGTTTGTCTCGTCTCGCAAAAAAGCTGTAAATCTCTGTCTCGTCTCGCAAAAAGTCGTCTCGCGTCCATCCCTAATTTGAATACATTTTAATGGAATATTTAAAACACAACAAAATTAGTAGAGATTGGTAAGGTTTCTGATAAAATGCTTTTGGAAAACTTTCATAAGCTTTAAGGACAGGCATTAAGAAAAATATCAGTGTCTTATTTCCGTTATACCAGTATTTCCAAAACGACCAGCTTTTGCGGACTGGCGAAAACTACGAAAGACATTTTGTGGCCCGGTAAAAATATAAAATAATATATAAACAGGTATTTTAGTTTTTTTTTAATCTTATGCTACACAAATACAATTTTTAGTTAGTGCGACATTTGCTAGTGCTTATTTTGTTTTAATTTCATTTTTTTTCAGACAACAGGCAAAGTCAAGCAGGTTTTCACAGGTTCCTGGACCAATATTGCTTTAACCTGGGGAAACACTGTTTTAACCTATTCGTTCCTTTCGTTGCAGAAACGTTAAAGCTGATATTCCACGTACGTGCACACAGTTTTTTCCACCATTGATCTCTGAATGCCTCATGAAATCCAGAATTTCATCTACAGTGCTTGTTGCTTTGAGCATGCATACTAAGATCAGTGTCAGGAAACAATTATGGGCTCAGAAATTATTTTTTTTTTTTTTTTTTTTTTTACATTGGGAGCTAGCAAGGTAAGTATTCTTCATATGCATAAATAAATCTGAGTTGAAAGTAACGCAGCCTGATACAGATGTTTGTTCTTGTTTTTTCTTTAAAGATGGAAATCCAAGGGATTTTCGTTGTAACTACCGAACTGAATATTTTGAAAATGCTTCTTACACTTGAAAAACTATCGCTAAGCAAATTGTGCTTTATTTTTCATGGCATTTCTGCTTTCTCTAATACATTTTGTTGAAAGGTTATGTTTTAGTCTGCTGAATTAAAAAAATTGCTGAAGTAACTGAACACCACTTTTAATGTTTAGAAAAATCAAAGGAAAAAATGACTGTATTTTTTAAAATAAACACTGGTATAAAGAGTTAGAATGTAACTTTCGAATTCCGTTGTCACAACAGTATCCAGACAGAGAAAATGTGTGTTGCGTGAACCGCAGATTCGTCATGACAGAAGTGGGAAGTCATAAACATATTTCCTGAAATAACAAATATTACCGATGTTCGTATTCACTGTTCATTTCAAGCGTTTATTTTAACATCTACGTAAAAAATTTGGGGTAGTTGTAAACGCAAGTTGATAAGTGTTTATTATATAGGTTTGTCAGTTTATCTCTCTGTCCTTGCTCTAATTGAGTACTATGCACGATTGCCCCGAGTATTGTAAATTTGCATTGATTTATACGAAAAGTATATGAATTATGCTCTTTTCTTTATTGAAATAATTGTTTAATAACATTACTAGTTCTTTGCAGTACTTGTTGGAAGCCGATGTTTAACCAACCGATAGAAGCCAACTTTTAGGAATTGCTTCCTAAAGGACAATTCAAGCACAAAAATTCAAGCACAAAATTTGTGTATGATATTGAAGTTTATGACAACATGTTTTGCCATCAAAAATAGTGGACGTACCCTTTATAGCTTTTTTTCTCCGGGTTGCTAAAAAAACTGATTTTATAAATAATACTCTAATAACGACGATTGATAGAAATGTTTCAGTAACATAGTTTTATTGCTTAAATTATTAGTCATGGTGCTGAATGCCTAAAAATATTTGGGGAAAAAAACTACCAAGTGCTGTGATAATTTTTTAAATATGTACTTATTCAAAAGAATGTTTGTCACAAACACGTTAAAAAATACTTAAAACTTTCAAAAAAGCTTTTTATAGACAAGTTTAAATTTGAAATTGATATATCTTAACTAGGATGTAACTAAAATACTTGAGGGGCTTTTGTAAAAAGTAAGTTTGTGAAGAAAGTTGCTCCTGTTGGCTACTAGGATACCACAAAAATCGCAGCCTGACGATATCGAAGACGGTTTTTGAATACAGATACCCTCAAGCTTGACTAAATTATGTAAAGCGGGGAATTTTTAAGATTTTTTTAAAAAGTTACTCATTTATCTCTTAATGGGATAAAGTAAATTCAAACGTTTACCTGTTATTTTATATTTTCATTTCGCTTTCAAATATACATAGATGTTTTGTCTTTGTTTTTTTTTTATTATATTTGAACATTACAAAATAATTTTTGAATATTTTGTAAGAAAGAAAATCAAAACTATTTTTCAGGAACATTGTAATGAACTTTACGACATAGTTTGGCTGTTTTAATACCTGAAAAAGATGTTGCTTTCCTATTTTACTTCATTTAATTAAGTGATCTAATCTTCATATTTAGAAAAATGCACTTAAGTATTTTCATTAAAATAAAAACAGCGCATATATACTGTGAATTTTTTTTTTGTTACAGAAGTTATTTTATAAAAAAAATGCCTATTAGTAGTGTCTCATTTGTACGCCTTAACAAAATTGACCATGAAGTTTCAAATTGCCATAATATCAAATTAAAATCGATAATTTGCTTATTAAGTTTTTGTGTTTAACTAGAAAGACTTTAGAAGTCAAAACCTCATTTTGAAGAATAAATGTTTAAGGTAAACGCTTTGATCTGCAGAAAAAGTCGCCAAACAGTTTATTAGTTGGATAACATTATGCCGTAAATGGATTACAAAATTTATTTTCTTCAGAAGAGAATTTTAGGAGATGTAAATCATATGTATCATAAAAAGAGACATCATGAGTTGACGAAGAAAATGCCTCATCCTGGTATCTAGGATACTACAAAGACTGTAATCTGGCGGTATCCTAGATACTGTTCGAAAAATAATTTCCTCTTGTTTGACAAAATTAGATGAAAAGAATAGTTTTTTTCCTTTTTATTAAAAATCATACCTCGTTCTCTTAATGGGATGAAGAAAATTCGACGTGTATCTCTTATTTGATATATTTGTCTTGCTGGCTAATCTACAGAGAGACTTTGGTAAAACACTTATAATTGGTAAAAAAAAGTTTTATTTTTTAAAAAAAGTAAAAACTTTTTTGACTTAGATCATGACGAAACTCGTTCAACATTTTTCCACTGTAAAACAAATTTTCTCTTTTATTAACCTCAATTTTGCTTATGACATATGACTTTCTCTTCCAGCTTATAATCAGTTATTAATTAAACATTTTTACAAAAAAATGTGATCAGAGCAGTGCATATTAGGTTTGAGAAAATTGCTTTAACGTCAAGTATATTTGTACCGTAAAATCTGTCATAAACGGAATCAAACTAGATCAAAACAATTTTCCTCTAAATTGAAGAGTCTCTTGAATACATATCATCTGAACCAACGAATGTGATCAGGATCCAGGACATATTTTTGATTACAGATTTCCGCTTAGTACAACTTCTACGTATTTATTGATAAAACTCTGTTTTGGACCATGGAATAGTACCAGAGATAAGAAAATGCTTCCTCTGAAAACGGTTTTCCCATTTATTAAAAATTCATTTTAATAATTGTTTAAGTAGTCAGTTTTTCAGTTTTGAAGCAGGTAATGAAATCAAAGACCGAAATATATTTTCATTCGACATTTTTCTGCTTATTAAAAAATATGCTGTAATTATTTTTAAAACTATGTTTTGAACCAAAGAACAATACCAGAGATCATAAAATGTTTTCTTTGAAGACAGTATTCCATTTATCAAAAAGTCATTTTAATAATTATTTCAAATAGTCTATCTAGAACCAGGCAGTAAGACCAAAGGTAAATGAAAACAGTTTCCCACTCGTCAAAAAGTCCGTTTAACACAAATTTTACTGTAATATATTTCACAGTCATTAATAAAATTCCATAAAGTTGTCATTCGACTTATTAAGAAATGCCGATCAGATTGTATAGTGGGTAAAGCACCGTACTTCGTGTTCAACTCTCGGCGGTTGGGGTTCGATCTCCGACTGGGCGTGGTTGTCATTGTGTCCGTCCCTTCATGTGGAGCGCCGTCGGTCCACCTACCAGGAGCCCCCATAATAAAAAGACCAACAACTCCGGCCGTAGTAGTGGTCAGTGCCTCCAGGGGCAGAGGCCCGCCATTGAAAAGAAAAAAACTTATGTTGAAATTATCACACATTGTGCTTTCGTAATTAGTTCATACAAATAAACTTTTCTGTTTTTCTAGAGTATATTGAATAATTGAATTTTGAATAAAATTTCAGTTGCAAAGTGTTTCCCGATTTCGGTATATAATAAAAAATGAATATAGAGTTATTTATTTTAAGTGGGCAAAAATTGAATATATTGAGTGTAAACAAATTTTTGTAATTTTTTTTCTAGCTCTAAAAGTTGTAATTGCCTCCACAATGGGATTATTTAAAAATGAAGTTAGTTTAATTTCTTAGCTTTACAGTATCCGTCATAGAATCATAAATTTAAAAAAATAATAATTTTTAGATTTTTAACACCTAATTAAGTACTGGTCATTTGAATCATTTAAAAGCTAACATAATTTGTGCAAATTTAAATGGTATGATAGTTACATTTCTTAAATGACTAAATGATCAGTATTTAACTAGATATCAAAATGCCCCAAAAAAATTGTTTTTGTTTATGACCTATCATGAATGCTGTTAGATTTACTTCAATTTTAAATAATCAGTAATTTTTTTTTTAATCTTCATTTTCAAATGTTACGTTCGTAATAATGGAATAACTCGTATATAATTGAAATATGAAATATGAATTCATTCCATAGAATTATGCATCGCATAGTTAAAAAAAATTGTAAATCACATGTAAAATTCTACAGCCATTGAATAAGTTAAGAATAAATAAACCAAGGTACTAATTTGTTACTACAGTTAGACTCCTTGATTAATTATCATTAGAAAATCGATGACGTTAGCCTTGTGCCACCTTTCCACTTCTGTACTCATTTGTTCAAAATTTTCCTCTGGAGGCAAATGAAAATAAAGTCCAAATCACTTTTTTTAACACATTTATTTTCCGGTGATTTCGAGCAAGACAATCAGTATACCCCGTCAGCCCTCCATCAATTGATCAAATCCCTGCATTTAGCAAGTAAATACCTGCCTTATTAATGTGCCTTGCACAAAAGTAAAAACGAGTTAATTACTGCATTAATTTCCGAGTATCGCTGGATTAATGAAAACTTTTGGAAAATTTATGAAAGTATCATTATTTTAAATTTAGTAAACTGCCTGATAAATGGCGGTGCTTTCTCTTCATTAAAAATGTCTCCTCGGCGTGACTAGTTTTAAATGCACGAAATTTAACTTCGCTTTATGAGATAATGGGAATAATATATACGTTCGTTTTGTTGCTTGATTAATCGGAATCTTACGGGAATTCGTGTCTTAAATATCGGATTAGATATGCTTCGACGTTATCATTCGCTAGCTGTTGCTCTTATGCGGGTTCAGTTTTTTTAATTGTTATTCACAGTCTTACTTCTACACATGTTCAAAAGATTTAAATACGTAGTAAAAATCAACTTGGTAGACAATGATAACATCAATTATGAATCATTTTAAACGCACTTGTCATCAAACTCTTTCCAAGATATAAATGTCTTATTTTTACTTACAATAACTCAGCTCAGTAAATGTATAAAAAGATAATAAAATGTCATCTTTTTAAAGCTTTCATTCTTTTCTTTCCTCATAAGGCGAAATTAATGAGTGTTTATGTACAACATCAGTAACACTGCAGATTTTATAAATTCTTTTGTGCAGCTAGCCTTCTGAAATGTAAAAACTTTTCATTTCTACAGATTACAAAAATGCTGTAACATACTACCTATTCATAAGTTGTGATGTACAACGATTCTCTCTTGTGCTGTAAAAGAGGTATCCTGTAAAACCGGCAAAGTTTTCAAAATGCATCCTATTTTTGACGATATTTTTTAATTTTTTGGGATACAGTAAAGCATTTTTAAGGGAATAAGACAGACAAACTCACTTATTACCGATTTTGGAGGGTGAACTCCCACTCCCCCTTCATCCCTGTCTTAGCTAGTAAAAGAAGAAAACAAAATTGTTCCTAATTTAGGTCTTATTAGGATCCGAGAATGTGCATTTTCAAATCTGTAGAGCCATAAGAACTCTAAGTTATTGAATTATTAGTAGTCCTTATTTAGGAGAAACGTTTTTTTTTTTTTTTTTTTTTTGGGGGGGGGGGGGGGTGGATAACCTACGTTAAGAAGAATGAATTATTGAACGATAATTCAGTAATTCCTAACGTTTTCCATTTTCATGCGATGTAAGTCTGCCTTAAGTAATAGCCCCAAGCCGATGTTGTCAAAAGTAAGCGGAAAGAGACAGCTGACTACGAAACTTGGCTTGCTATTCCAGTTGGACAATCACCAACTATTCTCAGGAAGTGGCACTGTATAGTTTCAATATAAGTAAAAAGTGCTCTGAAACCCAAACAGTTACATTTTTGGCGTTAAAGGAGGTTATAGCATTCATTTAATTGTCTGGGTTTCCCAGTACTCTTTATAGGGAAGTATGTGGGAACTTCTTATTGAGAATATAGCAATTAGTGTCATCTTTCGGCAACAATTGTAACTAATTTTGAAAATTCTAAAGCAGATTTTTACAGCTTTCTGAGTCAACATACCTTTTTGTTTAATTCTCTTATTAATCTTTTTTTTTTTAATCGGAGAGTCATTTTTTTTTTCTTTCTGGGCAACGGTTGAGATCGAAAAATAGGCCTGATAAGTTAACAAAAACTTAAACACTGCAGCATTCTTTAAAGGGATATTTTCAGTTTCGTACATTTATTTCATGCAATGAAAACAAAACAAACGGGATAATTTTTCTCCCCCTGTTACTTCCACAGTGCCTAATTTGTCCATCTCAGTGATTACCCAAACAAAGTTACGTGTAATCTCCGTCCACGGAAATTATACACACAGAACATCACCCAGAACGGAGCACACCAATCAAAAACACAAAAGCACCCCGTTTTGACATGCATGAAAAGCAACACAAACGCGCATTATTCAAAATTTAGATATGCTAATGAATAGGTTTTACTTCGCGTATCCAACAATCAATACTTCATTAACAGCAGCGAGGATTTGCCGTATAAATTAGAGCTTAGGGCTATCACGCGCCAGCATTATGTGTGGGAGGCGGCTGGCAAGGAAATAATGCGTTACCCCTTATCTTGCTTTTGGGAAATCGTCACATCAAATTGATGAGCTTTCATTATTGTAATTCTCTTTCCCACTGCAATCCTCTCGACGTGTCCGACTCCAGTGGAAAACTTCGTGTGCTCCAGCTCCAGAAAAGAATGGAGATTAGTCTAATTTAACCGAAAACTAAACGAGAAAAGAAAATCTTTTAAATTATGAACTTTTACTTCGAACTTTTATGTGCTAAGGCGCGTCGTTAATAATGACGAGCCCGCGAATTTCCTTCCAGCCAGCTTGTGCGAGATGGGGGAAACTGCTTGTGTGTGTGTGTGTGTGTGTGCCCAAGAAATCTTTCCCAATCGCCCTTCAGTCTTTTACGCTTTAATTAAGGAAAGCCTGAACTTTTATAACCCTAATCGAGCTGAACGAAATTGCGTCAAAGACACGAGGAGGGATTAGAAAAAAATAAAATAAAATAAAGAAATTTTTAATAATAATGGAATCTTCAGGCTCCGGTGAAGAAAGGAAAAGACGGTGGGGAAAGGGGAGGGGGTAAAACAAGAAACTGCATACAAAAGCATCGTCATGCAAATGTCGAAAGGTCTCAAAATTCATTAGCGATAAGCCCATTTCTCCGGGACTGAAATTAACAAACATGAAAATTTTCCCCGCATAAACGAAATTAAAGCCCTTTCAATAGCTTTATTATTAATGGAGGCCTGGAAATAATGAGGAGCTGTTATCTAAATTTTAGTTAAAATTATTCGGTGAAAAATGCGAATTTTCAACAAGGAGTGTGTTTCACATTTTTAAAACTCCATCTTTACCGGGCGCTTATTTTTTTTCCAGCTTAATGTGAAAGTAAATTAACTTCTGCCGCTTTTATTTTTATGGGAGAACGATCAAAAACGAGATTCGGGAGTTATTGCCTTATTATGTAGCTACGTCTTAATGCTGGTCGAGACTACTGTTTAGAAAATGATTCGATGCAGTAATATAAAGGAATCAAAAATAATGGGGGTCTACTCAGTCATAAATATGTGGATTTTCTCAGGAGCGTGGGGTACTGCTTTGAGCTCGATTCTTTCTACCTTTTATATCAGCTGCAATGAAAATAAATTGTCCTTTTTGGTGAATTTATCTTAATACTATATGAAAGAATTACGTATCATTGCTATAATACAGATGTTCATTATTTTCCGTTGAAAGTGTGCTTTCAGTATTTGTTTTTTTTTTTTATCTATTATGCTTGTGTATTTTGGTCTGCAAGAGCCTACTTTCAATTTCTCGTCAAGATTGCACATTATAGATTTTCAACAGAAAAGTAAAGAAATTTTGAATATTGATATCTCTCTCAAATCGGAAACTGCTCGCATGCTCGCCTCGCGTTCACAATGGTTTTTAATCAACCTTGAATTGAACTTACATCACCTGATCTAAAACATGCTTCGTTCAATTTAGCCTGCCATGACTTCATACCTTTTGAGAATGCCACTATAACACTTCAAAAATCAAAATTCATTTCTAAAATACAAGTAGTGGAGTGTAATTTTTTTTTCCTTAAAAATGTGATTTCCTAGGGGGGAAAAAACTTTCATACTAGTTTTCTCTGAGTTGTAACGAAATTAAAATAAAATATATTTTCTTTTATAAATAAAACTTCAATACTTTTGTTCATTTTATTATTTTACTTTATTTATTAATTTTTAATGTATAAACTCATTTAGTTTTTTTGAAGATTTCTACTCCCCCGCTTTTTCAACTTTTATTTCTTCCAGTTTTCTTACTTTTTCCGTCTTTCAAAAGCAAATTGCCATATGTTTATTTTTAATTCTCCCTATCTTGCCTATGTAGACGGTGAAGCTTTTCGCATTTGTGGAAGGATGTACTTTTATGTACTCCCTCCAAAACTATCGTACAACTGTACTACTTTTTTATTTATGTCAGTTTTTAACAAAGTTCTTTATTACAGACATACAGCTTTTATGTTATTCAATTCGGTGTTACCTAAACTTATAAATAACACCGACGAAAACAGTTAATTTTAGGGAAGTTTTACATTATTATTATTATTATTATTATTATTATTATTATTATTATATAAACCTTGTATGTCATTAACGGAGATTTAATAATAACAAAAATGTATTTCCGGGAGTGTCGTTATTAAGGCTAATCATTTAAGCAAAATGCATAAGTTAATAGATCAAAATATCACAGTAGAAGCTTTTCCGCAGGGAACTAAATTATATTCTCGTTACGTATTAGGAAAACTACCAAACCTCTGGATAGAAAGCAAGTACGAACAATTTTTACCTTTTTGAACTTAGGTTCTCACCGCAATCACAGCTGTCATGCAGCAGCGTAATATAGAAGTTGTTCAATTTCCGAGAGGTCAGATAATTACAATAAACTTTGCATAGTTGAGTTTCAAGAAGGCTGAAGCACAAAATCAATACATAGAATCCTATTAATTGGAGCGTTGGTTGTTTTTTTTCAAAATACACCTTCATTTTTTGTTACTAAGAAACCCATTTACCACACATGTATCCATTTACCACGCATAGTCTTTTTTTTTTTTTTTTTTTTTTTTTTTTTTCAACTTCAAAGTTTGAAAGTGTATTTTAAATCTGAACTTCTGTGATTACACTAAAAAAATTACATTAAAATACAAAAAAAAATGTGCTGACAGACGGGACTCCAGCACTATTTCCGTATATTTAAGGAATTTTATTCCGTTAAATTCCAGAAGGAAATCCGTTCCAGAGAGGAGCTGACTCTTATATGGAAATCGCACTATATTCAAACATAAATGGAGAATTACCGTAAAAGTTTACGAAAAGTTTCCAGTAAGTGTACGGTTATTTTTTAGAGTTTAGAATTGGTTTTATCAAGCTTTATTGTTTTGATAATGTGAAAGCTTCCTAAAGTTGGTGTAAATCTAGAATTTTTCCAAGTTTGACAGCCAACCTTTTTACTTTTTCACAAACTTATGTAAAATTTTTTCTCTTCCATTCGTTGAGTTTAAATTTTGCCTCCAGATGGACATTTACAGAACACTTCGGAATAGCAGCACTGAGCGCAAAAAGGAAATTTCTGTAGTTGCGTCTAGCAAGGATGAAAATGAACAGGCTAAATATGGGTTCATGTAGTGGAGGATGAATCCCATATTCCTTATTCTCCGCTGTCTTTGCCACTGCTTGAAACTAATGTCTACTTTAACACTTACAATATAGTAATTATAGCAATTTTGTCTATAAAAGAATCTTGCTTGTATGTTTCCTCTTTTCCAAAGTGATCACAGTATCAAATGTAAAAATCAGTTTCTATAAGAATTGGTTAACATAGTATCGATGACTCAGTTTATATTTTGTTCCTTTAAACTTTTTAGTTAAATTTTTGAAGTTTCATTCAGCAGAGCATTATTGTTCCTTATTACATGAAAAAGACAAAAAAATCTATGTAAATCGCGTGATACACAGCTTATTATTTATAAAACACAAGTAATAGAGACTACGTAAGTAAAACGACTCTCGTATAAAAATAAAAATTCCCTTTGTGGAAATGCAACCAAATACAGAAATCTGCACTAATTTCAATTCAGTTAAATTTAGTAGAAAACTCAATGATTCCTCTGTCTTAAAAAGTATTTCTAAATGACGACATTTCTGTATTTATTCAACAATAAGTTTACTGCTAATATAATTATGAAGAACAGTGAAATTTGATATCAGTAACTAAAGGCAAATGGGATTTGCAATTCAAATCGGGGCTTTTATACAGCATTCTATGCATTAAAATAATGGATAAAAATCAAGAAAATGCAAGGAGCAGGCGGGCGGAAAGGGCTGAGGAAATGTGAAATTGTGTTTTTAAGTTCCCCTGAATATCGTACTGTAATTCGTTTATAAATCAAGTTTAAGAGAGCTTCTGAAATATCGAATGAAAGTCTTTTCATTTGGAATGCATTAGAAAACAAGACTTAACTCGATTTATTGTTTTTCTGGGTAAGAGCGTTTATATCTTGATTTTCCTTTTTAAGTGGAAAATAATTAACTTATAAAACAGAATACCAATTAGGATAGAATTGTCGTTGCTTTTGAATTTTTTGTAATGTATTTGGTTCCATTTTAGCTGATCGAAGCTCATTTTTGAGTTGGGAAGTATGGACAGTTGATGGTTATTTAACTTGAAGGTGTGCTATCTGAAGGAAATATTACTCTTTTTATTATTTTATTTTATATTATTCTTTTTTATTCATTTGTTTTATTCTATTTATTTTTACATTTTTCTCGCGTCATATAGATTAAATCTCATAACATTCTAGTAGTAATATTAGATTTGCATTTTTCATTTAAGCAAGGAATTCCCAAAATGTTGAGCATTTTTCAAAATTTTGGTGTTTAATTTTTTGCATCACTGGCGAAACCTCTATCTATAGATATTCTGGTAGTATTGGATTTGTGTTTCTCATACGTGCTATGAGTGCATTTCCAAATTTTTAAAAATTTTAATACGTTGCAGTTGGTTTAATAAAGCGTCTTTCTGCTACGCATATGAATATTGGCTGTGGCTTACTTTACGCTACGCTTATGCAGATTGACTGGGCTCTAACAGTGTACTCGCATGCATAAAAGTATATTCTGAGTAGATATTGGAGCAATTCAAAGATTTTTGTAATAGAGTTAAAACCTCATGGACTCATACGTTTAGGTGCATGTATGTCGGTGTGCCTGTTGCATGCGTACAAACATATATCTGTGTAATATGCACAATAATTTACCCTGAATCAGTATCATTAAAAACAGACAGATAATATCTGCATCGTTATTTAATCGAGGCCGTGAATTACTCTCGACTTCTGACAGGGTAGAGCCGAAAGCATTTAGCACCGTGATAGTCGGAGTCCCGCCGACTTTACTATGATATTCAGAAAGTGGCATGAATTAAATTCCCAGTGTGCTGCTTATTTTAGAAGGCATTTAAAGTCATAGCCAAACGCACCAGCTGGAGCGTCACAAATGTGAAAAAGGGAGAATTAAATTATTATACTGTTAGAAGGTATTTTACATACATGTACGCACGCACACATACGTACATACATACATACATACATTCGGAAATAATGTTCAGCTTAGTTTGACTTTCATACTGTTTTTCCCTGTGATTATGCTAATTTACTTTTTTTTCCCTACGGTGTGTGTCAGTTTTGCTGCAATATTCTTTGTGTTTTACTTATTATTTATATTCTATTCTGTTTGTCACAGCTGCACTTGCGCATTACAAATAAGATATTTCTCTGTTTAATTAAGGATGCTTGATTCGATTCTATATGCTATTTTTGCATCGTGAAAACATTTTTTAAATCTTCTTACAAGCTATATTTTGCTGCAAAAACGCATTGATGGTTTTGTATTTTCCTTTGTTACTACTTTCAGTTACTCCTTTTCAATCAGCATCCATGATTTATCATTATTATTTTTGAATATTTTGTAAAATATAGCTGTTTA
Organism: Cheiracanthium punctorium; assembly: GCA_038373885.1. NCBI lineage: Eukaryota > Metazoa > Arthropoda > Arachnida > Araneae > Cheiracanthiidae > Cheiracanthium > Cheiracanthium punctorium. Next base: position 103,494 of record JAWZYV010015947.1, on the reverse strand, counting down.
TAGTGACTATCTCCATTCTAATGATTTTTTGACTTCTACCCAATTTCTGAAACAATGTTCAGCTTAATTTGACTTTCATACTGTTTGGCCCTCTCATTCTGCTAATTACATTTTTTTTTTCCTATGGGGTATGCCATTTTTGCAGCACTTATTAATTATATATATATATATATATATATATATATATATCTGATTTTTATCCCTTAAAAATGCCTTTAAAATATTTAAATCATTTCAAAACTACAAAATCATATTTACAAAACCTAACCAATGTCCCTCTCCACTTCGCTAAACGTAATCCTCAATTTCCTAACCTCATTCCACTTTCTGAATAAAACTATCTGATAAGCTCAAATCTTAAATGTTTCACTTAAGGTATGAAATTCTTGATTGCAAAAAATTTTTTAATCTTATCTAAAGATTTTATTTACTGCATCTTGATTTTTTTTTTTACTTCGCACAGTTAAAAACTTGAAAATTTATACCAATGATTTTGACTCAAGATAAATTAAACTAAAACGAGAGGGAAATATTTTCTCTTTCACTGGAAAATTCTCCAATGTAAAAGGAAAGAGGGGAAAAAACGCTCTCATTTTTCTGTGCAGTTTAAGGGTACGATCTTAAAGATAAAATTAAGTCCATCGTTATACGCCACCTTCAGTAATTAAGACTTAATTCAATATATCTCTCCGGGATAATTGAACCTTAATCCTTATTTTCTCCCGTTTAAATTGGGATAATTAAATTTTAACTATTCATTAGTCTGGAACTTTTTAATTAAATGAACAATTTGTTGTACAAAAAAGGCGCATTCCTTTTAGTGTCCTGTGTTGCACGTGTACTTTATTCAGTGATTAAAAAAATTTCTGATATTCTAAATAGAATTTAAGAGCAATGGAGAAAAATTTCCTTTTATGTAAAGTTTCGAGTGCATACTTCATTAATAAAGTAAAATTTAGAGAACACAAAAAAAAATTGCGTTTCCTTCAATAAAGTTAATTTAAATACCTTTTCTAGAATTTCAATAAACTATTTCATGGCAAGTGAAAACATTCAGTGGATAGAAATCTTACAGGCCCGCCTTTTAAACAATCAAATGAATTTACAAGTCGTCTTTTCACTAAATTCCCTGCCTTTGATTAGGTTTTTTAATGAAAGTAATTATAAAATTGAATAAGATTAAAATATACGATTAATTTACAAGTTCATTTACAACTAAATGTGAATGATAAATACAGTAACAGTACAACATTCACAATAATATTAATACAAAAATTTTAACTTTTGACAGAGTATTTTCACTTAGAACGAAACTTTTCCCAAAAAAATTGCAAAGCATGGTTTTACAATTATAAATCATCACAGATGTTCTTTGTCCAAGCTTCTCTTTTTAAACTTCTTGTAAAAGATAAGGGTCAAAAAGTTGGAAATATGTCAGATAATGTTTTATGCTAGTACATTTACGAAATCAATGCGGTTTCCAGAAATGTTCAGTCTAACAAAAGTTTCGTTCAACGTTGAACCATTTGATGAAGCCATTAATGCAACCGCACTAAGAAGTGGTTTTATTTACTTCTTCCGAACTACGGTAAATGGTGAAATATTATTTTGAACTCATCTTTTTACCATCATGTATCAATATCATACCACTAATTATAGTATAAAGTGGGGCAATAACATTGATGGTGAATTTGAAAAAGTATTTCCATGACTAACTGGGAAGAAACATTCTGGTCTAGTATCTAATTCGGGAGTGTTCGTACTGCAGAACAGGGTTTTATTCTAGTTGTCGCCACCCACGTTTATAACAACTTGCTGAAAGTGCAATTAGGCAAAATGCTTACTACTGGAAGGGTTTTTTTTTTTCTTATGGGCAGTACCATTTTTAACATATTAGTCATGTAATGGTTCAATATTTTGCCACTTTATGGTTCAACATACTTAAGTTTATCGCTCAATTTCAGCACCGAACGCTAGAACAATGTTTCGCCATCTTATGGAGCCAAGTTCTCTAGTAGAATGTTCTGGTTAAATGTTACACTAAATTTATAATTTTAATTTCAACAGCATGTTTATCTTATCGAGATGGTAAATGTAAAGGAAGTGTGCTTATGCTAAGCTCTGTAAAACTTTTTTGTTTGTTTGTCTTTTTAAGTCCCATCATATCGCTACCTGACTTAAACAGGTGAAACAGAATCGCCGTTTTCTCTAAAGCAAAGAAACAAATGTTTTCTATCACTTTACAGCATGTCTGTATTAAGATTTAGGTCTGTCTATCTGTCTGTCTGTCAGAAAATCACTGCAGTATGTTCGTACTTGAACTAATTTTAAAATTCATTTTTGCAAATGTTTTTAAATTGTGTTTTAAAACTCGAGCAATTTAATTTTTGAAAATGCCAATATATGGACTCTTATATTTGATATTAAAAGCTACATTCTCCAAAATTTTATGATAGTCGGATCATTTGAAAGTCGCAGCCTTTTTCTTGTATGGGCGAAATTTTAGAGAAATTAGATTATTTTGCAATAACGATTTTTCAAAGAAAATTCTTCTTCTTCAGCCAACGCCATTCTTTGGCTGTTCAACCATTTGGCGTCGTTCCTCCCAGTACCGCCAACAAAGATCCAGTGGCAAGAGTTGGAGAGATAGGCAGGTCAGCAGGTGCTCTCTGTCCATCGTGGACGACAGGCAGAGAGGACACACATCGCTAGGAGCTAAGCTAATCATGATCCGTTGCTAGCCGAAATTTGGAGACAGCTGTTGACGTCTCCAGGTTGGGATACGACAGGTGACCAAGCATTCCCAGCGCCTACCGTAGCTTTGGCTGGTGACTGGTGGCATTTTTGGTTGGTCTTTTTTAAGAACACCAATGTATCTCTTTATTGAAAGTCTCACTGTCGACAGTTACGCAGAAATTTCATTTCGATGTGTAACTAGACTAACTCTGATCTATGTTTATAGTCCATATAATTTTTTGAAAGATGTAATGAAATAAGTATGTTTATGTAGGTTCCTTTTTTTTTTTTTTTTTTTTGTCTGATTGGATGATTTTGTTGTGTACAGTAAATGAGACCATATCTGTATAACTCATTGTTTTGCAATATTTCACCTCTGTATGAGAATCAATACATTTTTAAAATGTAAGGTTCAAAGAAGTGCTAACAATAAAAAAAATTATGTTTTTAAATAATTATTTGAGTATGATGAATATTAAAATAAATGGAAAATAAAGGTACTTTACAGAACGAATTTTCAAATAGAAATCTATATGAAATCCACAAAATTTCTGAGTAAATTTGATTATTTTCAAAACTCTTCAAAACGTGCATGATATCTTAACAGGACATGGATATGAAGCGTTAATTTAATGCAATTATTATATTAAATATAAAAATAGAATAATTTATTTGCGCGTATCGTTCGCCCATCTCCAAAATTTAAAAGTGACGCACATATAAATAAACCAACTTGTCTAAAAAGTTATTAAAATCGCAAAATTCTCAATAAAAAAATATTCAAAGGGTCATTCCTGTAGAAATGTGTTTCAAATGCTCCATATTTAGATTTGAGGCATTCAAATCCGAAGAAAATTTAACTTTCTTTCTGAGTTTCTGACGAAATTAGATTATTTTCAAAACATGCATGGTATATTAACAGGACATGGATAAACTACCAAACACTACTGCATAATAAAGATGACTACTCTTTTGCTCCATATGCTAGCATTTCCACTCGAGTTTAAATCAGTTTTAGAAAACCTTAAATTAGTGAAAGCGGAAAACCCTATTTTATAATCATTCACTGGAAATTAGGGAGCAAATTTATCTTTGTGAAATGGTAATCAAAAGCAAAATTATCAAAATTATTATTTTCGAGTCATTCTCAATTAAATTATCTCAGACATATTTCTTTTAAAACAAATTTCCTCTAGAAAATTCAATTCTATGTGTAGATATTACGTCCTCCTTTAAAAAAAATAAAATAAATAAACAACAATTTAATCAACTTTCTTCGGTGTTTCAGATGCTTCTCACTTGGCGAATACAAATAAATCAGCGGTCTCATTTTTCCAAAAAAAAAAATTACTCCAGGATGCAACTGCAAAGCAAATTAAAAAGTTACTTCCTGATAAAAGTTTGCTAAACTGTTCTAACAATTAAAAATACCGGAATAATTCTTTTAAAAGTTTTCGTGATCGTCGTACAAAAGTTTACCTTCTCTTGAAGCACCAAATTGAAAATACGATAGCCTTCTTTCAGAAGATTCTGAGAGCTAATTAAAATGTGAACCTTTTTTCAAAATATAGTCAAGCATAAGTAATACGAACAGAAGACAAAAAACAGTGCGTATAGAACCTCGAATTCTGATATGCTGAGCTTTTAAAAATGGAGTACAAACACCCGGCATTTTGCTGCCCAGATTTAATAATTTTTATTTTCGTTGTACAGAGTTCGATTTGCCTCTCACAGACGGATTTCGAATCTATAAATATTTAAATCAACTTTTCTGTGCATCTTTTTTATTTTATGCTTCAGTTAAAGGGTACTGTAAACGCTTTTTTATTGGCCTTAAAGTAAAAATCATCGAAATAGCTTGTGCTCTGTCTTTAATCATGCAAAGCAGATTAAAATACAGCATACAATTTTTTTTCACTGTACAACTATGCAAATTAAGCTAATCACAACGGGTCCGAATCATTACGGGTATAAATATAATATTTTGTATAGATTATATGTCACATTATCTTGACAAAGTATTTATTTTTTAACTGAACAGTGTCCGGAACAGCAGCAGTTAATGAAAAATAAAAATTCTTCTTTATACAGTAAACTTTGAAACACTGGTTATCCCGAATTAATTCAGTCTTTGTGTATAGCCAATATTGTATTATATTAAAGCTCAGTGAGGTTAAAAAATTTGTTACGTTTTTTTATGACGTTTTAAGTTGAGAATATTGGCCTTTTATTAATCTTTTCTGCTGTTCATTTAAAAAATTGAATGCAGTGATGACCAAGCTAAATAATAAGCAAAGCAGTAAGAAAGACATTTTAATTAAAACATAAATAAAACTGCAAATTTATGTATTAGAAAGATAAACAAAATTCCAACTAATGACATTTTTCACTAGCCTCCTCCCTACCCAAGCACACAAAAAAGTAGTTCTAACTGTTTTTTGCACATTTTCCTATTTCATGACTGAAACATGGCTTTTATTTAGAGAACAATCTAATTATTTTTAATGCAACTGTTAATTTTGTAGGTCGTATAAATTAAATGTGACCTGTATGTAATATCACAATCGGTGATCCTAGGTGGAAATTTTGACCTGTATAAATCTGACTCCTAAAATCGCTCAATAACACTCTGCAACTGATTTTATATCTTTTGTGTGTGTAAGACACATATCATTTTATTAATAATAATGTCATTTAGCACGGCAAAATAAGTGCTATAGTTACTTTGAAGCAAATAATCCATACAATACAATACCTACAATACAATCCAATACAATAACTATTAGAGTATAGGAAAGGGCAGAAAAGTAATCTCAGGAGCAGCTTACCTACATGGTTTAAGACTTCTATGCTCCTGAAGCAAACCACTCTTTAGCGAATCTCTCATCAGCAGGTGCCACTCGGGAACCAACGGCAATAATTGAAGTTTCAACTTACAAATTTTTTACATATTATACGTATAAAAAATAACATTAGTATCTACATTACATGTTGAATACATTTTTAATATTATAAAAACAAATAATTAAAAAGACAAAAATAATTGTGAAGTAAGTATATATAAAGGCAACAAAAATATGCTTATAGTAATTGCAAATGAAATTTGAAAGAAAGCCAAAAAGTAAGTAGTATTCAATATTAATCTTAAAAGCCAAGTAGTGTAAGGTATAAGAAGAAAATTAATGCATTTTGAATACCTATTCCATAATCATAAAGTGCTAATTTGAACACAGTATAATAAAACCAAATAATTAAGAATATAGAAATGAATTTGATTAAATAAATATATATATATAAAAACGACAATATAAGGTATTTTAATAATACTATTTTGATGTAGTACAGAAATATTATTATTGTTATTTATATATGGATCATTTTTTTTTAACCTGAGTCAATTAATGATGATATACTGCCTGCTATTGGTGGATGAATATATATGATTTGGTGTTTAATTTTTTTTTAAGTATATCGATGCTGTTAATGATATTATTAACTCTGTGGCTGTTTTTTAAGATTTACTTTGTCCATTGTTCTAAGTTCTGTGATGACGATTTTTTATTAAGAATAAATGAAGTGGAGAACAGGAAGTGAAGAAATGTATTGAAGAACTAGAATCATTACATTTACATAAATGGGGTGGCGATTTATTAAATTTAGATAAATACTCAGGAAATGGGCCATGATTTGTAAAAAATATTTCCATCTTAGAATAATGGAAAAGTGCCCACCCTATAAAAGCTGTACGATCTTTTGTTCCCAATAATCAGTAAAATTAAATTATTCCAATCTCTGACATTGGATGTTAGGAATGACGACATGTCTTTCAGCAAATCAGTCACACCTCATTCAACAAGAAGATGCTGATATTAATACCTTTGCAAGCAAAATAACGTACGCAAAATCAACTCCATAACGGTCTCTCGCCAGCTGTATCTGCAACCAAGAGCCACTGGCTTCCATTTAGAAGCGTGTACGAATGTTTAGAATAACACATGCACAAAAAAGTAATTATAAAATTGCAATTGAACTTCAAAATATGTCAAAGCAGGAGATTCATTTCAACCTTGTGCGTACAGTGAATTTTCAAATTATTCCTGCTGGGATTCGGGACCTGTTTCCCCTCAGCCGTTTTTAACCAAAATTGTTGCTGTGTTTTTATAATTCTTTTGTTAGATTGATAAAAAATCGAGGGGGATAGAAGCAGTAATCTGTAGAAATTAAATGAAAAACTTTCGGAGGAGGAACAGAAAAACCCATCATTTTTATTGATTTGTTTCTTTTATTTAAAGGGGCATACCCTCAAACATCCATCCCAAACTTTGCTATAAATTTTTGTTTTAGAACTTTTCACTTATCTAGCCCCTTAAACCCTTAATAGACAGGTAATAGTTAAACTAATCCTTTCCACCTCAGCATATAAAATTGATGGTCTTAACGAAGCCCGGTGGCTTAATGGTAGGGCATTGCACTGCCATGCCACAGGTCCGAGGTTCGATTCCCGGGCTGGGAAAGATTGACTCAGCCTTTCGTTCCTTCAGTGGGTCGATGAAATGCCAAGCTTGATTTTGAGTTAAACAGTGGGGGCTTCACGTCAGGCTGACAGAGGCATATGCTTCTGCACCCCAGAGCCCGAAAGCGTGGTTGAGCAACGCAGGCCTTGGCCCCGCGTAGGAGCTGTTGCGCCAGTGTTTAACTTTTTAAAATTACCAAACAGTGATAAAAAATAGGGGAAACGTTGGCTGATGGACCAAAATGGGGGGTGGGGGTCTTATTTGGATTCAGGATGTCATTTTACATAAAAATCAGCCGAAATAGTATCAGTGCTTTTTTTTCAGAGGTCTGCAATATTCAGTAATCTTTACAATTGCCGTATAATTTAATAATAATGGGAATCAGTTTTTTCAATTATTATTTGAATGCAATATCTACTGCAGCGACTCTGAGACAATGAAAGAATTGAAAATGTGTAAAAAGCGTAAATTTATAGCAAAACAAATAACTTTTTTTCGTCCGGGTGGCCAAAACCATTGATATGAATGGCAAATTCGTAACAATTTCTGTGAATTTCACTTTAAATACTTTTCGTTTATCGATTTTCTTTGGTATCTACGCATTACAGCATTTTTTTTAATCGGAACTTCCATTGGCTAACTCTGTATCATTGTCCTTTTTTCTACCAATAAATTTGCCTCAAGAGAATGAACATCCTACGAAAAAAAAGGGGGGGCACAACACCCTTACGAAAAGAAGAATATTTAGTTGGAAATGGATATTTCAGTTATCAAAAGAGCTTGCCAACAGGCAACAATATGGCGCGTTGACTTGCTCTGCATTATTTACATATTACAATCAATAGAGTCTAACTCAATTTTCCATTTCCGCGAGAAGCGTTTTCCTGCTTAAACATATTTCTTCAATTTCAATAAATGGTTCGCTTTGAAAATTTCCAATTCTTTTTTTTTTACTTTTAAGCAACTTTTTTTAATAATATTTGTTTCTTGTGCCCCGAAAAGTTTTATAGTTTGTATGCTTTATTTGCTTTATTTCATGATTCGGCGCATTCTCCAGTTCTTGCAAAAATATCCTATTAGGAGTTTGGCAAATAATAAAATTTTGCGGGGTAACTTAATTACAAAATTTCATTGAAAAATGAGATTATGGATACAGGATAGTAAAAACTTTGCAAGGGGATTCCAATATTTAGGAAGTTTCGAGGCTTAAAATTTATGTCTTTTTTTTTTTTTTTTTTTTTTTTTTTGTACACTTGTGTTAAGCTTTTTGCATCTAATAATAGATGAGAATCGGTATATAATAAAGGAAAACTCTCCTTCTTTTGATATTCGAAGCTTAAGGGGAAAATGTTTCACAAAGTCAATTTGTGGCCTTAATCTTCTGAATAAAAAGTTGTTTGCACAGATAAACACCAAATTTATAATTTATCGAACAATAATTTATCTCATGGTTAGTAAAAAGATAAATTATACTTAAAGCACAATATTATTACTTATCATATTATCCTAATTTTGCATGATTTTAGGACCACGTGTAAAAGAACCATCAGAGCTCAATCATCTTAGTTTTGAGAAAAGCTCAAGATAAAGGTTCCACGTTTATTGATTTCCTCATCCCGTAAATTTGTTATGCAAATTTTCGAGGACACCGTGAAAATTTCCCACTTATTGGACATACCATATTAAGGTACTTTGTATGATCATATGATTGATTTTCGAACAAATATCTGATACGAATTACTCGGGCATACCTTCTTCTGTCACATAATTCTATAACATTGATCTCCACAAAAAAACTGTCATGAAGGTGCTCATGCAGTTAGGGGGGGAAATTATTTTACCAAATGACTTAAGTAATATTTGCCTAGTAAACTATAAATTTTAGGTATTTGGCAGTTTATCCCTCTTTTTTTTAACACTTTTCAACAAAGTTTAAAAGTAGTCATATTTCGGTTTATCCATCTGTCAGTTCAAATGTCCTTAATTTAGCTTCCTCAATTTTGTGTTTAAGCACTGACTAATAATTTACACTATGTTATGAACCTATAGAAACATATTATTTCACAACAAGAAGAAAATGTAATGCAATTTCATAGAAAATGTATTGGATGACACAAATTTTGAATTTTAAGTAAGTTTGGAAAACAAAACAATAAATAAAATTTTTTGATAAACTGTTTTACTAAACCATTTCGTTTTGTAAATATAAGACCCCTGAATTATTTTTAATAACGCTGATTGTTTTTGTTAACTTCGATAGTTAACTGTAACCTAAAACATTTGAAAAGTCTGAAAAGAAAAGAAAAAGAAAGATAAAATTCAGTATTGAATCTGGTGGAGTCTTTGAATTATTAAAATAACTTCGAAAGGAATTGTCTGAAGAAGAATATCAAATATTTACTTCTACTTTGGAAAAGAAAGTATCAATGTGAAATAAGTAAGATTCCTAATCGTTCTACAAAAACTGTTACAACGTTTTAGTAAGTAAAAAGATGTTTTTACGGAAAACAAACAAGTGTTTATTGTAACTACTGAAAAACTAGGTGAATCGGAATACTTTTCAACCACTTGTTAAAACCTTTATTTGTTGCAATTCAGAATTTAATAAGATTAATGGAAAAAGTAACAATGAGAAGGAATGAATAGGAACACGTAGTTACTATCAAACAAAATCTTTATCTTATATTGAAATGTATGTATAATATTTTTGAAATTAGAAAACAGCTTTGAACTCAAAATAGATTTAAAATTTATAGTAAGAAAATGTATTTAAAATGAGAAAGATAAAAATTTAATGTAAATTCAACTGACTCATGCCGTTCACAAGTTATCACGTCCTCGAAATGAGCAGATGTTTGGATGTAATCATTCGGTTGAAGTGTCTTTATGTAATCTTGCAGAAGTGACGCTGCCTCGGACCTTTTTTAAAATTTTCCTACATACCCATCGTCTTCTTAGAATATGCCTTTTTCCACATGAAGGAGATATGACTTTCGTCTATGAACTCTAAGAACAATGAAATCTCCATGAGCAAATGCATTCCGTAGTTGATTTTCTGGATTCCAAAATCTGGGTCCCCTTTTCAGATATTGTAGAAAATATGAATTGTTTGTCGCTGTCTTGAATAGAATGATTGGATGCTGGGTATTCAGAAAATGATGACCTTGTGAATAGCTTCTTCCGTTTCTTGACTTCCAAAGTCTAACCATGACAGAACAATATGTCCCGATACATCCCGTAAATCTACTTATGATATCTCAAGAAATTCTTTGTTTTTCACGACACAGATTGAGAAATATGTAAAATCTAATACAGCGTATTTCTATATAGACATCGAGGTGTGGCCATTAAATAACGAGACTGACGCTGCTACAGAAGAAGTGCTGATGCGCCGAACTCCGGCAACCGACAACTGTTTATCGTGGAGCTTTCTCTTTCGAATTCAGTGCCTTTCGCTTCTGTAACAAATCCGTATAGCCGTAGACTTCGTTTGCATTAGAAGTGGTTTTTTTTTCCTTCGCCGGAAAAATGTTAAATGTAACAATAGAGAAACAAATCTTTGTGAAATTTCTCGTGAAACTTGGAAAAACCGCTACTGAAACATAATTTAAAAAAATAAGTGGGTGGCAATGAATTTGTATCGCGTGCACGTGCTTTTGAATGCTTTAAGCGTTTTAAAGACGGCCAAGAAGACGTTCAAGATGATTCACGCCCGGCTCGGCCTTCCATGTCAGATACGGTTAAAAATTTCGAAAATTTTCAAATTTTGTGTACCCACACTAGCTTCTTGAAAGCCAAACTATTCAACTACATTACTACCTTAACATTCTTGCTGAAGTTCGCGAAAAATAAGAAAAAAGTGATCCGACTTGTGGAAGTACAAGTCATGGGTTCTCCACCAAGACAATCTCCGGATCATTTCGCAAGAGGTTTCTAAGTTACACATTCCAATGTTAGACCATCTTTTTTACTCTCCAGAGCTTGCACCGTGAGATTTCTACTTGTTTCTTAAAGTGAAATCTGCATTAAAAAGAACAAAGTTTTGAGTTCGTTCAGGCTGTGAAAGAGAAAGCGGCAAGTGTTCTGAAGGAGCTGACAGAACACTTCCAGTACTGTCTCGAACGATAGAATATTCGCATAGACCGTGGGGATAGAAGGCGGTGTGTATATTGAAGATGATAATATGTAAGTAAAATGTTTTACAGCGCCAGTCTCGTTATTTTATAGCCACACCTCGCAGGCCTTGTTAAAAAGAAAATACTTCGCTCACGTTTAGAATACAAAAAGGTCTGTTCTTACAAGCAGATTTTGCAGATTATAAAAATTATTAAGGTTATTTGGCGGTTGAAAATAAGGTAAGAGCTTGCAGCTTTGTTCAAAAGCCAGTTATGCTACCAACATGACAAAGCTTTATTTCTTAAATTTTTATGATGTCTCTCTAAAAAAGAAAGAAAAAATTAGTAACTAAAAAATATCCTAGTGTACATTTATGGGGAATATCTTTAATTGGGAAGTACCTTGCCGATTCATCCAGTTTTACATTATGTGACGGAATGAGTCAAACGTAGGTGCTCGTTAAACATTTTGTAAAGTAAAACATCATAAAGATGTACGTCTTAAATGAGCAATGAATGTCGTGTCCTATTCTTCGTGGAAGAATATGACATTTATGGGCGAAAAAATGTTAAACAATCTGTACATCAATCACTTCTTACATATCTTAGGCTTAAAGTAAGAATCTGGAAAAACCTTGATTAGGCAGATAAAACGTGGTTCCGTTGTGGTATATGTGCTTTTCCTTGTGAAAGAAAATAAAAAGGGTTGGTGGCAAAATTAACTCATTAATCTATTAAGGGTGGAAGTTTGGTACATTTCGGATTATTTTTAAAAGAGTCGGAATGGAAGCTCTAGCATGATAATGCACCAGGTTATGCATCTAAATCAGCTAAAGAATGGTTTAAAAGAGAATAGATTGAAGATGTATCTTTGTCAAGCCTTCAGTTGTGAACTAAATCTCATGGGATTTCTTCTTATAAAAATAATAGACAAGATCTTTCAACATATAATCCGAAAGCTGCCGCTGTGGCGAAATGTGGTAATACTCAAGAATCGGATTTTCAAAATATAGTGAAATTTGTACTGAGTATTTATTTCAAGCTGTTCACGAAATTACTGACCCAGACAGCACAGCAAACTTGCATCAAAGTTGCAGTAAGCTTGATTTATCAAGTCAATAAACTTGAATTAAGCTTGAAAATTTCAAGCGTGTAAGCTTAATCCAAGCTTGAATCAAGTGTTCAAGTTTACACTTGCCCAAATTGCATTAAGCTTGACATAGCAAGCTTGAATCAAGATTGACATAACACGCTTAATTCAAACTAAAAAAATTTCTTTAAAAAATTTTCCTAAATACATGGGGCGCCGGTCGGTTGATCAAAATGTTTCAGGAATCCTCCGAATAGCAAAAAGTCTGGTGTTCTCTCATATTTTTCAAGACTACGCATATTATTTTTATGTACTAAACTAGTAAACAAATTCAAAATGTCCTTTACAGATTTTTCAGTTCTTTAAAAAGAGCGCACGAAAGATTTCCAATACATTACAGTCTATGTGAAGTCACTGTTTATAAAACGTTTTACGAACGTTAATAGGAACAGAATAAATAGTACATACGTTATTAAGCTTAATAACAGTATGTTCTCCATCTAAAAATACATATGTAACATTTATTCGCATTTCAAGGTTTAAAAACTTTCACTCGCTTGAGTAAGATTCTAACCCATAAACTCTTGAGAGCATCTTTCACAAAAGTTAAAACAAAACTCATTGATTACGTTTTTAGGATAATCATTTAAGTAAAATGCTTTATTTTCTAGTGTGTTCACCCTTTTTGTTGCAAAGACTCTATGGCACAGGCTCTCGTTCTCTGTCAATGTTAAACTTGAGCAAAGTTAGTTCACCGAAGGGCATTTAAGTACCAAACGATAGGTAGAGATGAATCTCTGCCGCTGCATCTTTATGGCGATCAGAGGTAACAAATTAACTATTCCTTATTCAATAGTACGCCCGCGAATAAAATTGTGCACGAATATATTTTATAATTGATAAGTTCGACATGATTCAGCTTACTTGTTTTATTTTACCGCAGTTACAAAGCATGCCATTCCCCTACTTTTTCCCCTTCCGTTTAGGGAAAAAGTCAATTTTATAGTTCAGTTAGTTCTAGGTTACTGAACATCAGGTTATCCGCTTCAATTCATTTTAATTACAGTACTTTTCCTTCTTTTTTTTTCTTAATTTCAAAACAAAAAGAAAAGAAGTATCTTGTACTGAAATGACATGACGGTTAAACGAAAATTACACTCAACTACACGTAAGTTTCTTCCTTTAATGATGTATTCTTTTTTTTTCGCGATTTTCTCTCTCTCTCTTTCTGAAAAGTTTAGCTTAACGAAATTTTAAAACTTGTTCTGTATAATGCGCTCAAAAGCATAAAAAAAGAGAAAAAATGCCTAAGGAGCAGAAAAAAAAAGGTGGGGGAAATTATTAAGGAAGAAAGTTTTATACGCTGTTGTCTTTTTTTATTTTTATTATTATTATTATGTTGTCTGACTTTTGAATTTCCGTCCACATTTTTTTTCGGTTTTAAACATTAAACTAAAAAAATTCACTGCTGTTTTATTGAAAACTTCCGATTCAATTTTGCTCTTGTTGTATATGCTTATTTTTTTCCTTTCAAAATTAATTCAATTGGGCAAGTTAATAATTTATTGTAACTCTGTAAAAATTCAAATTGAAAGAAAAAAAATGAATGAAGGGAAAAAGGGGGGAAATTCTGTTATAATCCCCATTCGTTAGATCGTGAAATTAGATTGAGCAAGAAAAAGCAATTTATTTTTTGTCGAGTTTTGCAGCTTTTAAAATTTTCCAAAACAGTTTAAAGTATGTACAACTTTAGTTTAACTTGGTATCTCTCTGTCTGTCCGAGTTTTTGTTATAGACAGCCACGAACTTTAAATACGTGAGCTCGTTTCTTATTGAAAATGATGTTGCATCTATTGATAACTTATCAGAATACACAAATTATTCTTATGAACGAATATTAATTCTTTGAAGTGAATGAAGACATTTTCCAATACAAACAAAATCGGCATTAATATGTGCTGATGAGTTTTACAATAGTATGTATCCTGCATAAATCATGAAGGTGTCTGTTCACTTGTTATGGAATTCATTTCCGATCCAAAACTGAAATTTTAACAAGACAGATAAATAAATAGATTCCGATAGCATCGATTGCAATGATTTGGCAAACCAAGAATATAACATATTCTTAGATTGCGAAAGTACTACTGCACAGCGAATAGTGAGCCTCGTTCCCTCCCCAAACGCGTATGATGACGCCAGTGGCGGCTCGTGGGTTACAGCAAATACAGCCGGGCTGCTCTTGAAATTATCAGCACATACTTTAAAATAATTTATTCTACTAATTTTCCTAAATTCAGATTAGAATTGTGGAATTCCTACGGTAAATTAAAAAAATCTCCGAAAAAAACAAACAAAAAAAACGTATTGTGGCCGGATCGCTCATTCAGAAAAAAAGCACTTTAATCTTCCCGCAATTCAATTGGGAAAATCTTTGGTTCAGCCCAGAGCACTGAAAAGAAAATTGGCAGCACCGTTGCCATGACAACGACTACGTAAGCAGCCTCTCCGGCATAGGGAGTATGCAGCTGATACAGCCGATGAAAGATTTTTTAACGGCGGCTGAACTTGAGAACTCGACTAACTGATTGGCTCGCACGAGAAGTGAGGGAGGGGGTAAGGAGAATATATGTTTGGAAAACTCTCGACTTTATATTGCTGAATTTATCAAGAAGGTAAGCCTGAATAGACGCTTATGAATGGACAATTACCCATCAAAGCAGTATTGTTTTTAAGTAAGCAAGAACTGGCATTTAGAGGACATGGCGAGCGAGAAAATTCTTTAAACATGGGAAATTTTAAAGAGCTTTTAAAATTATTGATATCTGAATTAAAACAACGCCTTTTTATGGTGACATCACTGACCGATTCGCATGTTTAAAAGAAAGGAGGATTGATTTGACTTATAAAAAATAAGTAAGTTTTCTTTTTTTTCCTTTTCTTCTCAAGTTATCGTTACAAAAGAAAATTCTAAGGAAACTTCGAATCAGACACGGATTAATGCAATTTTGAGGATAAGAGCGGCTGGTTGAAATTTATGTCCATTTTATGGAAGTAAAATAGGATCTCTTACATTTTTTATGTAATTTTTTTTCTTCTGTGAGGGCTTAATCCGACAGATTTTGAATTCAGTAACAAAGATTTTCCAATCCTGTCCGGAGGAAAGGGGGGGGGGCTCATATGCTCCCGGCTGCACTAATAGTTTTGACCACGGGCCGCCACTGGATGACGCTCTTTCTATGCCCATCCTTGCTTGCTTCTTGTGACTAGTTTCTGAATGTCCTGCTGTGACACAGCTTTCTTCAAGTGTGTGTAGACTTTCCAACGATGAAAGTGAAAAAGTTAAACAAAATACTAACGTATCTGTCTTTAACAACTACTTCTACAGAGTAATCTATAAGTACAGTCTATAAGAGTAATGTTTTAGGCCCATTGAAACAAATTGCAAATGTAACTTCCACACTTTATAGAGTATGTTGTGATAAACCTCAATAATATATATCTACTAATTATAACAATGAAATAAATCAACATCTCTGAAAAGCAGTTTAAACCGTTAATAACCATTGAATGCTTTGGAATAGTTTTCTGTGCTCCTGTAAACAAACTATAAATTCTGCATGTGCAATGTTTGATTAAGAACTTTCTTTCGTAAATCTCAAACATATATGCTAATTTTTTTATGTTCCACTTTTAACTATACTACACAGTATAATAATTCTTTTGTGTATTTCTTCAAAAAAAATCCTTTAATGCCAACATTTTTATTGGAATGCATATTCTTTATAGCAGATATCGATTTCATAGCAATTTATGTGTCTTTATGGATATTATAGCACCAACATATAGACAGATAGACAGGCATGATAAGCATTCAACTTTGTTAGAAAGTGTCCCCGTCATCCATTCCTTGTTTTACCATGTTTGCCATCAGTCATGACATTTACTATCCATTTAAAACTTCGCAATTTCAAAAAATTACACATTTAAAAGGAAAACATTTGTTTCTCTTTTCTTATTTCACTCCACATTTTCTTTTTCGAATTACTGAAATCTAAAATTATTGACATTCAAACTTTCCCAAGATACCTATTTATGTCTTTCATAACACCAACAGTTGGACGGATAACTAGACAAACCGAAATAATAAACATTTTTCAACTTTCTTGATAAGTGCTCAATACCCATTTCTTGTTTCCTTTTTGTTCATTTATCATGAAATTCAATATAGATCAAAAACTTCTGAGTTTCAAAAAATGCACGTTAAAAAAACTCGTTCTTCTTTTCTTACTGCACGTCATATTTTCCGTTTCAAATTATTAAAATCAAAATTCGCTGACAATCAAACCTTCATTAGAATCTAAAAGGCGAACTTAAAAAAATATGAAAAATTAGAGCCAAGTTCTCTAATTAGCAGTTGATATGATATATTAATTTGGAATGTTCACTAATTGCAGATTTCCTCCTGTCTTTTTTTTTAAGCTGTAGTTATTAGATTTTCTCCAAATGCGTCAATCAATCACCGTTGTCGTTAAAAACAGGGAAAAAAAGTGCCAAGTTTTGTTAAATGATTATTTCGCTTTGATATTGATCAGGATAATTCATGGTTCTTGTTAACTTGACAGGAAATGTTTGTGCTTTTCGAGTCTTTTTGTCAATTAAAATGCTAAACGAGGTGGAAATCGTACGTCAGAAAATTTTACAGGAAAGCTTTAAGATATGATCTGAAAAAAAGCTTTATCTGAAAAATGGATCATCTCATCAATCTTTGACTCGATCTACTAAAATGTGTTTCAGACATGAACAGTCAACAAAATTATACGTTTTAAAGTTGCTGAATTTTCTTATAGATTTTCAAAAAGTTTTGTCATAGTCGAAATCGAAGTAAGACAAAATATACTCAATGAGTTATAAACTTCAGAAAAGTGGAACATTTTAAATAATTTTAATTTTAAACTGTAATATTAAAAGTGTAAGGGATTCACTTGAATATTTGTCAAAAGCAGTTTATGTAGGAGAAGGTGGCCTGAAATGATCCTAACGTGTAAAACGATCCACATACGTTTTCTTCCATACAAATATCATTATCTACCAGGTAACACATACATACTAGTTGTGACAAGTGAAGAAGAAGCAATGGCGGTATTAAAGTGATTACAATATTAGGCGTCTAAATAGAATTCTTTCAAAAAATTTGATTTTATAACATTTTTCTTGCACTAACTTTCCTATTTATTTAGCTAAACAGTCTTTCATGTACAGAAATATGGCGTGGTTTACTCTGAATGGGGTATATTTGTTAAATTATTATTTAGGTTAGATGCAGTGTCACAGATTCCTAGGTGGGTGAATCATGCATGTGCTAGGATACCTGAGAATGATGATCATGTGTTTTTTTTTTGTGATATGTGTTCAAATATTTCGAGTTTTCGAAGTGGCGGAAAAAGACATTATTTAATTTATTTTTGCATTTATTGTAGACCATAATTTTTGAATTATAATTTTCAAATATTTTATTTTATTTTTTGTGGCACTTTTTATTTTTAAATTTTCATAAAATAAATTATGCGTGCTATCTGATTGTAGTGTATTTTCATCTGACATGATGGACAAATTTATTTTATTTCATCATGTATAGTCATAATTACTTTTACATATTTTTATTTTGTCGATATAAACAATTGACAATTATTTTGGGGAAGAAATATTTTTAGATGTAGGATTATTTTACCCTTTGGTTAAGGGTAAAATGATCCTTTGTTTACTTTTTAAAAATTCTATTTTTTTTAATTACTCACTGTGGGTTGAAAATATTATTGAAATATGTTTATAATGTGAAACATACTAGCAAAAGGCCAAAGGTTTAATTAAACATTTATGTCATTTTATACAAGTTTTTCCCTTGAGGGGATCATTTTAGTCCACCTTCTCCTAACTCAAGTTTACAACTCTTAAAACAAAGATTATCAAATCAATTAATTATTACATGTTTCTGAAAGCGACAGTGAAACATTTAAGACCTGGGTGTTTCACAGTGATACTACAGTAATGTACTCTAACAAATTGCATTACATACCATTTGATTTTCATTCTTAAACTAATATTTCGTATATGACCATATATTTTACACAGCTTTATGTGTTGAGTATACATAGCAAAAAGGTCTAGAATGCAAATTTGAAAATTGAAAAAGAAAAATATAATTATGTTGTACATGTTAAATCTTATCTATTAACCAAAAAAATATCCCAATCTTTTAATTTGTTTTCGTGCATTTAGAAATAATTTGTTAGATTTTTTCCAGATTTATATAAAGGTGCAAAAATCATTACTCTAAGTTAAAATGTCCGTAAAGTCGTGGTCTTTCCGAATGCAGACGTATGAGAAGATTTTCATTACAGTCAATTCTTGCACTTATAACCGAATCGAAATTTTCTCTGGAGTTCATGTTCCTCGAACAAACTTTCAAAATATCAAACACTCGTGTAAAATTGATACTACACATTTCTGAAAGCAAGCATAAACTAAACTACTACAATATTCTCTCCATAGTAAACAAGCAGCTAGCTACTTTAACGACTTTTTCTTGAAATTTTGCTATAAGCTATTATAAGATCTTTTTTTTTTTTTTTTTTTTACATAGAAAATATTCTCATACCGTAAATGACTTCATACGCACGTGTTCCCCGAGAAAGAAATTTTAAAAAACGCTGGTTACTTTTTTTTTTCCTTTTTCTCAGAACAATACAAAACCTTACTTTTTCGAGACAGGAAAGTATATGACTCTTAAACGTGATGTGACAGGACGTAATAGAGGTGTAGCCTACTTAATACGTTCTTCCTTTTTTTTTAAATCTAAATTACGCAAAATTTTGTTTCTTTATTTTCCTAAAATATGCAGAATATCATGCGACCGTCAGAGTTCATTTAATGTGCTTTATGGTTTAAAAGTACTTTAAAAGTTTTTTCTCCTTTATAAATTTAAAGCATAAGCGTTTTAGGAAGTTCATTCTGAAACCCATAAAAATCCTTGTTTCTAAATATAGGGGGTTATCCTGAAACAGCTCATTAAATACTGTACAAAATGTGTAAAAAAGGCCAAAAATAAAATTATTTTTGACAAAATGTTTGCCGTAGAAGGTATTTAATACCTTGGTATAAACTCCTATAAACTACAGTTGATTGATTTACTTCAACAAGTTAATGCATCACGCACTGAGCCAGTTTGTTCCACGCGCACTTGGGGGCTGTTCGCGTTTACAAAAGTTTTATAAAATTCTTTCATTTAGGTTTCTTGAAAGCGGAGTAAAAATGTTTTATAAAGATCATTTGATGAAGTATACATCGTTGAAAAAATTAATGAATTGTGATGTCTTTTCGGGAAACATTTCTAAGAAGATTTATTTAATCAATATTAGGCTTTTTTAAGGAAAATAATTTAAGGTTCGATTGGACGAAGTTTCAAAACAGTGATTTAAAAAGTCAATTTTTAGATTACATAGGCTGAGTGCAAATACTGAACGTTTCTCCAAAATGTATTAGAATATAATTTTTTGAAAACTCATACATTGTTAGCCTTATACCAGATTTATACTATAAATCAATACTTTCTTCAGAATAGCTGCAAAATGAAAGTCTGCATACACTGAAGATCTAAAACATAATGATTATCTTCCCATTTTTCAATGAACGAGCCTGGATGACGTGGAGGACACGTGATCAGGTGATAATGGTATTTAACTACTGCTTGGGTGAATAGGGTATCATTCTTGTAGTTACATTTGCATGCTATGTGAAAAGCTTCGGATCTAAGCGATTTTGATACAGGGGCGGCTCCAGGCTGAAATTTCGGAAGGGGCCTTTGGGCATTTTAGATAGGTCTATAAATTTTCAAAACGCTAATTGAACATATGAAATCGGAAACTACACGAATTTCTAAAACAAAAAGTTCGGGGACAAAAGTTCTGACTGGATCCACCCTTGTTTTGATAGGCAGCAAACTCTAATGGCCCGAAGACTCGAAACGAGATCACCGAAACTGCACTACTCGGCGGTTGTTTACGACCTGCTATTGTTAGTACTTATGCAAAGTAGATAAATGATGATGACAGCAGCGTTAGACGCTAAGGCATTAGACGCCCACGCGTTATCAAAGAAACAGGACGTCGGAGTCTTTCCTGTTTGGTGAGGCAAAACTGGCGCCAGACAATGGCTTTGCTGGATAATACAATGCAGGTCCAAGTAGAAATGTTCCAAAGCACACTATACAACGGACACTGTTGGATATGGAACTGCGTAACAGACGTCCTACTCGTATGTCTCAACTGACCAAGTATTATCTAACTACGATTACACTGGGAACTGGAACATCGTGAATTGACCATGGATTAGTGGCGTCAAGTTTCTTAGTCAGATAATCACGATTCGTCATTCATCACGCGGATGGCCGTGTCAGGGTACACCGTTTTTTAGTCGAGCAGTTTCTCTCCCAATGTACAGTAGGTCCTACACAGGCTGGTGGTGCAGGTATTATGCTTTCGGAGGAAGTTTCCGGGGGGCGTCTTTGAAACCTATGTTTGTGGTAGAACAGACCGTGAAAGTTTTATACTATCTGAAAATAATTCCGGGACAATTACATCCTTACATCGCGTCTTTCTTCCAAACGAAAATGGGATATTTCAACAAAATAACGTTCCATGTCACAAGGCTCGAACTGTGATGAAGTAGATTGAGAAGCACATTGATGAATTCGAGTTAATGTCCTGGCAACCTAACTCTACGGATCTACAACCAGTAGAACACATTTTACTTATTCCATCAAACGGCATCTCAAAGCTCAAGCACCACTATGTGGTAGTATATCGGATTTGCGTGATCATTGCTTGGACATCTAGTACAATCTGTCTCCGGCCATTTAAAAAGAACTCTTGGCATCCATACCAAGACAAATTGCAGTTGCTTTGCAAACCGAAGGTGGTACAACGTATTATCATATAAGTGTTCATCATGTTTTGGCTCTTCAGTGTATATTATCTAGCTTTTTATCAGGCACAGTCAACATATACCACATAATTATAACGTTTTTTCGCCAGTATTTGCCAGTAGAATATTAACATGCAATTAGGAAGACCAGAGAGGAAGTTTAGTCAAAATTACTTAATATTGAAAGTTCTGGCCACGATGGAAGGCATTTGCCATCCAGGCATTAACCACTACTAGGCGCCGGAAGTGCTGCCCATTTTTCTATAGGAGCAGCATCTAGTAGGCAGCCAACGTTACTCCCTGTAAAAGGACGGATAATTTAATGACCAAACTCTAACCAACATTCAAGCCCCAGGAAATAATCATAGAGAGAGCGGTGTACTAACCACTGTAAAATCTGGGGCAGCTTAATATTGAAAGTTTATCTGACAAAAAAGGAACAACCGTTTTATAATTATTTATGCAATCTAAATAATGTTACGAAAAATCTAGTAGTGGGCTGTGATAAATTAGTTCAATAAGCCCTGAAAAATAATATAGCACTTTATTCGACGAATAGAAGCACTAATATCTCATAAAAACACAAAATTTAGTATCACAGACAACAGCAAATCATTAACTAACACAGCAATAATGCTATTCACAGCCCAATGTCAATGGTATAGCTTTGCTCTCTGTATCCGCAGTCCGTCATTCACACACAAACACGACGGAGAGAGCGACTTTTTATTTATAGATTTCAAAGCGGACGTGACATCATATTTCTAGATTTTTAAAGTAACTTCTTTCCTAATTGAGATAAAGCCAAATTTCCATTAGTTTCAAGAACTTTCTTTTTGTCGCGTCAGTCGCAGAAACGGTCGCCATGTTTGTCACCAAGGTCATACTCATTTCACTTGCAATAATGCCTGGACAACTCACTTTCCGGTAATACACATTGATGCGAGAAAGCAACATTATAATTTTGTAAAAATAGTGTCAAGAATATAAATTGCAATGATGTATGGCAAGATGGGCTAAACGCTGCTTTATAGATCTTAGTTCAATGCATCTGAAAAAATTACTTTTTGTTAATTTGTTTGTTTAAGCTTAACCCTGTGAGGCGCGACCCTTTCCCAATGCTGAAAAAAGGGCAGCCGTTGCCATCGCTCGACTTAACTACCAGCAAGATGGCGGACGATCGAAACGTTCATCGCGTGCCACAGATCTAGAGACCCTTTTTTTATCCTATATCTATCCAGCTGTTCTTGCATTCTTCCATTTTTCAGCAGATGTTGTTAAAAATAATCGTGACCATTTTTTCACGGGAAATGACGTGCTAAAAAGTAAAGGATTCTCGTGGAGCTATGTCACCCGCAACTATTTTTATAGAAATCAAATCTATTCTTCGTGACTGGCAACAGTCGAAACGTCAGAGAGTTTGGTGTTTCCAGAGCGGGAACACTGCGCATTAAAGGATTAAGGGATTCTTTTAATTAAACTGACACAATGATCTGCTTCCGCTTTAATTCACTACCTAATAGTATTGAAGCAGTAAAAGAAAACATTTACAGCGCCCAAATAAGTTATTTTTGAATATGCATTATGAGACATTTTATTCAGCATTCTGCGATTTACTTTATTAAAGTAATAATATACCGTAAAAACGAAAATCAAGCATTTCGGTTTTTTTTTTTTTTTTTTAGTACCCGGAAATTTTATTCGTGGAAGAACAGCAACAAAAAAATATGTATTTTAACCGTCTCCATCCATCTTATTTGAATAAATTATATTACTTTTCATCCACTTTGGAAAACAGTATCGAATTTCATTCATTTTCCTTTAGCTATATTAAGACAGGCGAGATAGGTATCTGAGCGGCAGGCAGCAGCAACACTATACATCTAATTCCGTTAAGCGAGGTGCAACAGCCCTATCCAGAAATTTTCGCATCCTCTCACAGTCTATCCCTCAGTGTCTTGGGAGCCCAATCAAAACAAGTTCCCTTATTTTCTTAGACCTCCAGAGAGAGCGAGAGAGCAAGCTTTGTCGATAACTCAGTAGCTGCTAAAGTAAATAAAGCCCCCCCCCTATCCACCCAAACTCCTTGTCGCCGCACTTTTGTATTGACTAAGTAGAAGAATGTGGAAGAAAACGTGCCTTTGACCTTTTATGAAAAGAAATCGATAAATTGACACCAGCATAAATAGCCGGATATTTTGAATAATTCATCCTACTTATTTAATTTGCGGTCTGTTAGAAAACGCGGCTGGTGGGAGGGGAGGAAGGGTGAGAAGCGAAAGAGAGCGAAGAATAAAATTTGATAATTTTATCGAACTATTAAACTGTTGAGTTTATGCAAAGTTTTTGGTAGTTGCTTTGAGAATAAGGTTTTTGAGAGGGAGGGAAGTGAGCGAATTTAGTGATTTTCTTTCTGATGGAGGAAGAGTGAGAAAGACCTTTGGGGGTACCGTCCCTCCCCCCCTCAGTTTTATTGCAAAATGTATCGTTTGGTTTGATTGGGGAAAAGTTTCCGATTCTCGGTGGCAACCGCTCATTGATTCGGGAGGGAAACAAAAAAAACTTCGGTCTCAATTGGAATACAAAATTGATAACTCTCATTAAAATCAGAAAAATTAAGTTTCGGTATTGAACAAAAACTAGGGAATTTAAAAGGTATTTGACAGTGAAAGTTTTTGCGAGATATATATTTTAAGAAATTCAAACGACTCGAAGAACGTGTCGACAAGGTAAAATGTCCTGAGTGATAAACTTTCTAAAAGGTGCGTGAAACAAACAACATATTTCCTTTCCATTTAAATTTCTGCTTCAGATTCCTGCAGAAAATTGGGCCAAATTTTATTTTTTTAACCACCCTCTACGTGCATGCACATTTTTTTAAATAAGCACCTTACTATTAATGCCTTGATATATCTGGCTGTCTGGTGTTTTGAGCCTAACTCTTCGGTGGAATATCATGTCTAGCTTCCTCGCTTTACCAAATATAGCTATCTTCCTATAATTTTTGTCTTTTATCTAAAGAGTTCTCTTTGCTTTATTTTTAAACAGCTGCGTCTTTTCAGTTATGTGGGTATGTCCGTTCTTCAATTATACTCAGCAGATTCTGTGTCTCTGACAATTTAGTATTGCAGCTCCGGTGCCGATAAAACCCTTTATATATATACTGTGTTGGTCATTTCAAATCCCCATAAATAGTCTTACCACGTCATAAATTCAAATGTATACTCTCCAATCTGTTTGGAAGTACTAATAAATAACTGCTGAGCAAATAATTTAATAAGTTTTTTAATATATTAATCACTGCTTTTTTTACTTGCAGCTATCATTAATAAAATTTGCATTAATCTTGTTTTTTTTAAACGGCCTTAATGAAAAAGTATCATTTATTTTAATCAATTTTACTATCACTTATCGCCACTTTCTTTCCCTTCGTCCTCTATAATTAAGTGAATCTATCAGAATATAAAGTCAGTAATTATTTAACATAATCTAAAGTTGATTCTTTCCACAAAGTAAAAGTAAATCAATTACTAGAAGTCAGAAACAATGAACGGAATTACAATTTATCATTTAATCTTAAAAGGTATTCATAAGTTTTTGTCAAAGATTAATATACTGAAAGAAAAATGGGAGCATAGCATATTTTTAAAGGGTACTCTGTATTCATGATTTTAAATTAATTAAGTTCAGTCGTTTGTTTAAAAACTTTTATCCGTTGAGGAGGTTGTAAATTTTAAGATGAAGGAGGGAGCGGGGGAAAAAAAGAACACTGCTTCGAGTTTTCTTTTGGGGCTCGTTCTTAATTGCCCCTTCGAATATCAAGTGCCAGTAATAAACAGTTAAGGGATAATGCTCATAAATATCACCGAATTCTAAGAAATAAGGCTCTCCTCTCGCAAAATCTTTAAAATTTTATCAAAAGATAAAAGTTTTAGCTTAACTAGGGAAAATGTAAGCATTATTTTATCGTACTCTACTCGTTTATTTTAGATAATTTTTTAAAACTTATTTCACGTTTAAGTTTTTGGAAATTCCGCAACAGTGATTGCTTGCAACAGAAAACATTTCTTCCAGAGAGAAAATTTAAATTTCATATACAAATTTTTCTTTTGTCTTCCCACGAAATTTCACTCGTTTATAAATGAGGAAACCCGATGTAAGCAGAAGTTGAAAGAGTTTAATTGAGTGCTCGTAAGACTGTAATATTTCATTAAATTAATTAAAACAATACGGTTAGTTTTAGTTCCTTTATAGTTAATTAATTACTTACTTGCAGTTTTTAAAAGGAAATACGGTAAAACAAATCTTAAAAGAAATCAAAAAGGAACCAAACGAGGATAAAAAAGAAGAATCAAACTTTTTTTTTCAAAGTGTTCATTAAAATAATTGCATTATGAATAAGAAATCCAATTTACATGTCTGCTGAAAACAAATTATAGTTCATTGGAAGCTGGTTTACGGCGTGTTTCACTGAAATCATTGCTATATTCCCCATCATAATTTTTTGTATACAATAGAATATTTTTAGTATACAATAAAATGTATCTGCAAGGTCCCTGAAAAGGAGTAATAATCCTTAAAATACTGGGATAGAGAACGTTTTACGTAAAGTTATACAAAAAGCACTGTTTATATGATCTGAATGTTTTCTAACTTAATGAATCTCACTAATATCTGAGTAACTTTTGAATGTTTGCTTTAATTAAAAGAAAACTGATGCTACGAGGGCATGATCTCGAATCCAAAAAAGACCCAAAGATACAACCGCTGAGTTATATCCCTAGCTCAATAATTGTAATAGTAAAGGAAAGGGATGTAAAGTTGCTAAACCCTAGTTTCCTAATGAGAAAAAGTAAAGTAACCGTTACCCAACTTCAGTGTTCAGCCTAAAAATCTTTCATCTGGGATACTTTTGGTGTCTAGGGATCCAGTTAAACTCAGCAGCTTACCAATTACCGCAATCTGCAGAACGAGAAAAACTATTCACCGCTAGTTGACAATCAACACGTAGAATTAGATAGAGTTACAGTTACAGTTGAAGCTTTACTTTTACCGTATCACGGCCACGCCATAATTTTACCTCCCTCCAGAAATTAATTGGACCTAACACTTCAATCTCTCAAATGTACAAGAAAAAATTCACATTAAGTCCTATAGATCAAATAGTAAAATGGAGTCAACAACTCCCTCCTGTTTATCGAAAATTCTACCACACAGACACCAAGCTGCCAAAGCAATAGATACGATTAGTGCGCCTAAATGAACACTGGTAGAATATGTTTATACTCTGTCGGGGAAGTTTTAAAATTTTGAAGTATTCTCTTCTGACATTTGAAGTTGTTTACCAGTACTATACAAATTATTTATACGGCTGTAACATACTACGGCATTTTAGCATTTTGTGTTGTTTAAGCTATTTGTAGATAGAACAGGTTAATCTTCATTCTCTCAATTTTCCTCAGAAAATAACTCTCCTTTCAAAAGCTCCTATTCATATTCTGCATTCGTAAAATTCACTCTAGAGGAAGACGTGAAGCAACAACCTTTGAAGAAAAAACTATAAGCAACCATTGAACTTGTATAATCAAGCAAGATTATTTCAAGTAAGGCAAATACTTATGACATGAATGGTGTATAAGTAAGCAATGTCTTACGTTAAAAAAGATTTAATACTCGTTTAGATGCTGAATAGGGCTTTACTATCCTTTACTTGACAGTGAAGTTACCTAAAAAAGAAAAAAAAATTAAGCTGAACTCCTTTGGTTGTACCGTAAAGTGAACTTACACAAATATAACATTTCATTGTTTTGCTTTTGTATAATTTCTTTTTCCAATGTTTACGCTTAACAAATGAAAAAGACATGAATGTGAATATTTAATAACGTATACACAGATATTACTTAAAAATCATTCTGCGTGAATAGCTGTTTTATAAAAGATATTTTCAATGAATATAATTACAATCTTGCAAGAGAATAATTTTTTGCATCCCAAAATTTTAATGACGCAGCTAATTTCAAGTGTCAAAATATTTCTTCAACACATATAACAATCGAAATTAGATACGAATTTAATTTGGAGTGCATTACATTTTAATTTGATACATTCTTTTCGGGAATTTTAGCTTTTGACATTTCAATTTAATATCAGCGTGAGCGTAAAAATTATTTTTTGCATCTTTGGAAAATAATTTCGAAATCAAAATAATAAAAATGCATAATACATGTAATTAATATCTAATCAGAAAAAAATAGGAAGTTGGTGGATCCTGATTAAATAATATTTTTATTTTTAGCGAACTGTTAGAATTTTAATAGGCTCTATAGAGAGAGT
The DNA here is from genome assembly GCA_038373885.1 of Cheiracanthium punctorium. Taxonomy (NCBI): domain Eukaryota; kingdom Metazoa; phylum Arthropoda; class Arachnida; order Araneae; family Cheiracanthiidae; genus Cheiracanthium; species Cheiracanthium punctorium. The sequence continues at coordinate 75,724 of JAWZYV010015947.1, read as the reverse complement.
TGCAGTAATTGAAGTTGCATACCATAAACTTTTAGAAGATTGCAACTGTCTAGAATTTCAGACAATTAAGAGTCTTCTTAAATTTAACACTTTTATTAGAAGATTATAAATGCATTGAGAGCAGAAATATAACGTAGAAGAAACGTAAGCCGCTGTTGTCATAAAATATCTGGCATTCATTAGTTTTGAGAAGTGCACTAAATTATTGACATCAAAATACATATAGAAGAATTTTTAACTGAATTTTTTTCTTTATACTTTCAAGCAATTCGTCATTTATTTTATTATACTTCTAAATTCAAATGATACAGCTAAATACGGTATTGAAATCTTGAACTAAATTGAAACTAAATAAAATTTATTTTTAAAAGTATGTTTTTGTTCATAAAAGCATAAATTTTTGTTATTGGGAAAATTTATTCAGTAATTTTCGACTAATTCGAATACAGTGCTAAAGATAGATGGCTCTTTCTAATTAACCACGTTTTTTAATACTTTCCAACTAATGTACGCTGATTAGTGTTTTTATAATTTTGGTTTGTTTATCTGTACTCTAAGTACCGATAAACAAACAAAAATTGGTTTGTTTATCTTTATGCATTATACAACATACACTTTTAAAAAATGGTGTATATGCGTGGTATCTAATTGAATGCTCTTTCGCAGGAACATAAAGAAAAGTTTCAATCCATGACAATTTACGGACTGTAATCGTCTGAATTATGCTTTCGACAGATATTAATTTATTGCAAACGAAACCAAAATAATCTATTCATTTTTGAGGCTTATGCAAACATAATCTCCATTAAAAATGGTGTATGTGTGCAATTCATACAGTTGCTTTAAAATACAATTAATTCCAATGCATTACGCTTTAAGGGAAGTCATTGTTTGAAGCACATTTCCATTAACCAAAATAAAATCAGCAGGCTCACGACAGTATGCTCTCCATTAAAGATGAGTGGACCTTGCCATTGGTTAAAATAGATATTTTAATGATATTGTTTTCTTTTCTCTAACCTGGATTTTTCCCCCCCTTTCGTAGCTAATATTTAACAGTTTAGATTCCCCGTCTGTGCCCAGCGAAGTATTCGATGACAAATGTTAGAAATCAATGTAGCAGACAGTAGCTCTACTGATCCTCTTTTGCAGCAATAACGGCGAAGAAATTAGCTGTTCATTATGCAGTAGAATACGGGTGATTCTCACAAAACGGGACAAAGCTAGTCGCTGCTTGTTATATATAGATCAAGTAGTGGCACCTAAACATGGGCTTGATTAATCTAGTTCCAGTTCATCTCCCCTTTTGAGGGATTCTTGTACTTAGGCTTAGGCCCACCAGATCTCACTTGGTTTATAATTCCAACCTTTTTTTACTCTTATAGTTCTGTTTTCTATTGCTACAAGGGTTTGTGTACAACATTTAAGGCCTATGTCCCCATTATTATTCATGGTTCCGTATTTGTTAATGCTATTTATGTTTTGTGCTTACTCTTGCTCGAATGATTAATAGGATAACCATATTACATAAGTTTAGCTGTTTTATATTTATGTCATTTTTGCATTAATTTTCTTTTTGTTTTAATTATTGATTATATATATATGTGCGCGCGTGTGTGTGTATTGTTATTTTTCAAGTTTTACAAGTTTTTCATAAAGAAGAAATTTTTATAAAAACATAATTTATTGGGTATTCATGCTTTAATTTTACATTTTTAGCGTCCTAAAAAATGTTTTTGTTATTTCGGTCATTGTTCCACCATAGGCATCATTTCTGTCCCAAACACAGAGATAATACCAAGACATTTTTTTCTCAATATAAGATTTTGATTCAAAATCATCAACCTTATTTTGCTCCGTTTCGTACGCATTACCTATATATAAATGTTTAGTAATTGATAAGTTTGACATTATTTGTTGTTGTTGTTGTTGTTTTATCGAATTTTTAGTTTTAAACTTTTTAAAGTTATCTTTAACAATACTTAGTGACATTTTACTTAAGCAATCAGTCCAAGTTCTTAAACTTTGCGCGATTTTTTTCCTACGCCAAAGCAAGTCCTAAACTCACGCAACTATTAATGTTTAATTTCCTCAGCGAGAAAAAGTACATATCCCTTTACTTAAACGAAAACAATAAAATATGTAAGATGGGAAACTTAAGATAATAAGATAAACATCGAACAATTCCGTAAGGGGATAAAAAAATAACTACACTGTATCGAGTTATTTCTCAGTGGAAACTTAAAAAGTTTTATAATTTGTTGCCAATCAAAAGCCATTTAGAACACTCGCTACCGGCGCCATAAGTGGTATTGTATGTTAAGCTGTTGTACTTCTAAACTTAATTTGCGGTTTCTTTGCTTACGATTATTCCTAAGAAAAATATAAAAGTAAAACGGGTGGTGTGAAGACAAAAAGAAACAAAACCATTAACTCTAAATTTACTTAAGTCTTGTGACGCTATTAAGGGTCTCAGAAATGTTTACCAAAGTTACCAGCCCATTTTTCAATTATCCGGTTTTATTTATGTTTTTTCTTTTTTTTCTTTCACTTGCCGGTCTCTTGCTGCGTTAAGAGAAAATTTGGTCGCAGAGTGCTGTGCTTGTGCTTGCTAATTGGTTAAATAGGTGCGACAAAGAAATTTCGCAAAAGCTTTGGGGAGATTAATGGATTTCAAATTTAATTTGTCAAAAATTCACTTAAAAACTTCAAAGAAATAATTTCCAGTAATTGCTTTTATATTTTAATTGCATTAAACGTTTAAGTCGATTTTTTGCAACAGCATTCCATCGCAAATTTTCTTTGTAAGTGCCAATCAAAACTCATGAAATTACGATCGTGGCCGATTTTATTACTCACTTTATCTTTTTCTGTCTTTTTTTTAATATAAAAGTTCTTATGCTTTAAAAATATTTGTTCTTAATCTCTGGACAAAAAAGATAATTATATTTCAAATGGGTTTTTCATTATTTTAAACTAGCTTTCAAAGTAAAAAGTTCGTAGAATTTCTGTCTGTACTTCGAAAAAAGTGAATAATACTTTTTTTCAAAGCCTGTGTATGATTAATTAAAAAAGTAATTGTATTTCATTCTGAATGACTTATTTCAGTACACATATCATGCCCAACTTCATGTCTATTGCTATATTGGGTTGATACTTCATCAATTTTGTTTTTACAATGCTAAAAAAGTATGCAAAAATTATGGATATTAATCAATCATTTACTGATAAAATTTTACTGATTATGAAAATCTGTATTAGCACGTGTATTAGCACAATCTGTATTAGCAAGTTAGTTTTCCAATCAGAAGAATTGAATTTTTTTTTAATACAAATTCATGAAATTGTCAAACAGTTGGTAAAAAAGTTACTGTAAAATATAGGAAATACATAATTGGTTGAAGTTCGTCCTATACAGAAAAGAAATTTCATTTCCCATTGGGAAAGCAAAATAACTTCCAGATTATCCTAGTATTTAAGAGGAAATACGTTTGATATTTTGTAATTGTTACTTTCTTTTTTTAATTTTTGTGAGAGTTTTAAGTTCAACAAAAGAACATTGAAAAGTTAAAACCATCGAGTGAATATTTTTACATTTCTTTTTGATAGCTAAAAGTTTGTTTCTTTCATATTGTGAAAGTTTTCACACTGTCACACATTTCCGTTCAAAGGCTCAGATTTGTACACGAAAAAAAAAGAAACAAACAGATTTTCTGTTTTTTATACGTAGATAATTCACATTAAATTAATTTATTAAAACCCCAATTGAGTTTCGGAAAATTTTCATTACAGAAACTGCGATCCGAAATTAAAAGTATAATACTCTGATTATCTGAAATCAATAACGTAATACTCATTTTCACAAAACAAAAAGAAAAGAAAAAATTGTTGAGCTTACCTTTTAAAACACTGTGAAAAACAAAAGGATTAATGAGTTAATGGAACACAATATATTGGCCTTATTAATGAGTTTGTCAGTACAGAAGATACTAAAATCCAACAGTGTTATGACACAATTTTATTTTTTTTTTTTTTCGTTTTAATATAATCACCGTCAGAAACAATGGATGCGATTTGTAAAGGCATTTAAAAGTATGATAGTAAAAATAATTATATTATTTCAGTGCCTAAAATAAATTAGCATATTTAAACAGGGAGAAAGATGACTTTATTTTATAAAACCCTTAAAGCGAATAAAAGAAATCATCCACCTTAAAGCCGTAATAAGAATAAAATTAACCGTATGAAAAACATTCATTCATAGATGAGAATGCAGTTTAGATTATACTTTCTTAAATAACCACACAAAGCATTAAAATCTTCCTTCATTGATATTTGAAATAAACTTAATAGAGCTAAAAGCAAAAGAGGGTTTTTTTCCATAAAGTAATAGCATAAATATACCTACTTATGCAAAGCTGCATATAAGACGATTTACTATAATTATTACTGAGATACACTACCAGAGTTATGGAGCCATTTTATCATGTCTCATGACAATATCATTTTATTAAATCATATCAAAAGAATATCTTGCTATAATAAAAGGCACCGCCATGACCGAGTGTATAAGACATTGAACATAGTAGACGGCTGAAGAGTGGAGCTCCTGCGTTCGGGTTTACCGTGCGGCCGTCGATCTAACGATCTGGAATTTCGGTCGGTTTTCTCCAGATTCAACGTGAATACGCGTAAGAATGCCTTAAAAGGTCCTTCAACAAAGGCACTCTTCCTCCGTAGACTGCCCTTCGTGTAGGGTTGCCATAATACATAATAACGGTATAATAATGGTTGCCATAATACCGGTAATAACGGTTTTTTTTTTTTACTTAAATGGAATTTCAATAGATAAATAAATAAATATAGGCATTTGAAACATGCAAAACACATTTTAGATTAAATTCGGCAAGTGTTTACCTATTTCAAAGGAATTATCAAATAAATTTTTAGTTTACAAAATTTCGTCCACCTGAATGAAATGTGTAATGAAAACATAAATTATTCATCCGATTCAAACGTTTAAGTATTCGTTGTTAAGAGAAACTATTTATACAGCAAACATCTAAAGCGGAAACGTTCAAAATAGAAAAAAGGAAAGAAAAAACATACATAAATATTAAATATTTTATCCATGCAGAAACATATTCCTACACTTATCCCATTAAATAAAAACTAAAATCCGTGTGGGTTTTTTTTTTTTTTTTGTTTTTTTTTTTTGTTTTTACAAATCCACATCATTTGACCAATTGGCTTGAAATTTTGCACAAGTACGCAACAAAGTACAGGGCAAATTGTGATCTAGTTTAAAAATCTTAAAATTCATCCTTTCCCCCAATTTTTAGTAATTTTTCTCTATTTTCAACTCCTTTGAATATCGAGAGTAAAAAATATCAACCATTTGAGTGACATAAACTTTTTTATGGTAATATGACGTCATTTTGATGTCAAGTTAGATTTTGAAGGAAAATTGTGATTCAGATCTTTGAAAATAGCTTCTCGAGATCAGCCAGTTTAGCTTTTTACGAATAAAAGGATTTCCTCTGCATGAATCCTTAATGTAATAGGGACTGATTTGCTGGGAATAACCCCAAGGATTAATATATTGAGAATTTCAATCTTTTAATTATTTTAGTTTGGCAACTGTGTAAGTCAGATCTTTCCCATGAAATTCGGTATTTTGATGAAAGCGTGATTGTGACGAAAGAAAATAAAATTTGGAATTGTGATATTATTTTTTTTTTTTTTCTAATGGCCGGCCTCTGCCTTGAAGGCTTTGGCCACAACAGGCCGGAATTGTTGGTCTCTTTATTATGGCGCATTGTGAGACGAGACGCGAGAAGCGACAGGCAATTTTTGCGAGATGAGACGCGAGACGAGAAAGGAAATATTTTGCGAGACGAGACAGTCTTGTCTCGCGCGAGATTTCTCGTCTTGCATAAATTTACGATTCGAATTACTTTTCAATCAGAATTGCAGTGCTGTTTTTGAGGAGGTATGCCATCCTGGGAAGGGAGGGTAACCTTTCCCTGAAGGCTCAACCGTTTAACTTGCGTCTCCTTTGTTATCATTCCTGGTATACTCTCGGCACTCTACAATACACACAAACACGTAACACTTAAAATTAATACAGCACGAGGGAAAGGATAAAGAAAGAAACTGTAAAAAAGAAAGAAAACAGAGAAGAGTAGAACACAGAAAAATAATAAGTAAACAGAGGAAAGGCGGTGCGGTTAGTCCGAAGCCTGACCATATTTAGATAGGGCTCGGGGGCACTAACTTTGGCCTACCTGGCGCCCCTTTTAGTATCACAAGCATTTTAACCCATTTTTGACTGCTGTTTAGTTTCGCAATGCAAATTTTTTTTTTTAAGATTTCCTTTTTAAGCTTGCATATATTTGAGCAAGCTACATTTAAAAATTATTTTTATTTTAATATTGAAACCCATTTGTATCATTAGCTCATATGGACGCTAAGTCAGGGATGGCTATTATATGACTCTCGTGTTCGTACTTTTGAAATTTCATTTTAAGAAACGATAAAAATATAATATAATACTTCAATTATCCTTTATAAAAGAAATATGTTTATATTTTTTATCATTTATGCTTAGTGTTTTTTAATTTAAGACGTTTTCCATTTTAAATGTTTGATCAAATCTGGAAAATGTTCTTATAACACATTAACACTCACACGTGTGTGTGTGTGTGTGTGTGTGCATTGTCGGTTGTATAAGTAGGTTTAACTGCATATAAATTGTTATACGTCTAATAAGATAATAATTTTAAGGAAAAAAACCCTCCATGTATAAATGTATATATAATAATTATAGAATGATTTTTTTAAAGAAACCATTCATTTATTAATTTGCGCAGAGTAATTGTTGCTTGTAAATAAAAACCAATGGAATTCAATCATCTTGTGAGAGAACTTTTTTTAGATTATTCTTTTAATTGGCCTCTCCTCCCCCCCCCCAAATGATCACTGATATCAACATAGATGTTCGATTTCATAATTCTGATAATTGTTGTTTGTAAATATTCAGGTAGCTTAAAAATGAGGTTTGAATTGCAAGTGAGTTGTAATGTCTAATTCATATTTACGCATAATCCAGAATTATGAATAAATTATTCAAGGGTGCTATCATTATTTTTTCATGGAAAAAATGTCGAGCTTATTTAGAATGTCTGGCTATAATTATTGCACTTTTTTTTAAATAGTTGATGCAAGTATGCTTAATTTCATATTTTATACTCTGATTGGAAACTTAATAATTGTGATTTTTTGTTTACTTATAATATTGGCTACATTTCATCGAAATAGATGAATACGTATATGTAATTAAATCTTATGGATATTTCATATTTTTCTCTTAAATAAATTAATATTTATAAATAAAATGTTTCATCAGTTATTAAAAATGCTTCTTTCACCATAAGCCAAGCTATGCGAACGTAAATGAATGATCTACTGGAGCGATTTCGCTAATACAACGCTGGGTCTCAGCCAAGCATTCAAAGATCCATGTTGAGAAACAACCTGGTCACAAGTCTTCTCTGCTGTCTCTTCTTTTTGGGTGTGTGAATGAACAGGTTAAACCCGGGTTCCAGATTAAATATGAAACGCATATCTCGCAAACTAAAACAAAAAGGGGTTTAAGCAGGCTTCACTATAATTATCTTGTTGCCAATTGAAATTTTTATGAATTCACTATTCCGCACATTGGGGCCGCTTAGTTAGATTAAAATTTTATTATCGCAACATGTCCTGAGTTCTGCATCATTTCTAACAAAATTCAAAGCTTTATATAATTTCAAAAGCAATTAAATCTCTCATCAACCATATATATTACATTTAGGCAGTTCCGGAAATAAATAAATAAAACAAATACTTTTTCGGTGTAATGTCACATTATATATACGGATTAAATCTGAATTTTTATCACTTCAAATTCACATATGAGTTAAAATGTTAATTAATATATGTACTAATATGGTAATATGTATATAACTAATTGTTATTATTAATATTTTCAAATAAAATAGTATTAATGTTACTTAAAAATATGCTAACAAAATCTCAGGCCTTAATTTTGCGAGACTCGCGAGACGAGACAGGCAATTTCTCTGCGAGACGCGAGACGAGACAGAGGTTTACCACTGCGAGACGAGACGAGAAGGCCCTGTTTCTCGTCTCGCGTCCATCCCTATTAACTTACGCCTAACAACTAACTAAACCATAGGTAATCCTATGTTACTATACATCCTGCTGTAGACTTCAATAGAAGATACAACCTGATTTTTTTTTTTTCATTTAATTGTGAAATTCAGCATTGAGTAGCAACAAACCAGTTATTTCTATGGTAGCTATAAATGTAAAAGTAAAAAATAAAATTAGGTACCCACAGAATAAAGTAAGAATGATGTACGTCATTTCTCCAACAGGCAACTTTCAAAATGTCTGATTCTGTCAACAGTACAAGATGTCATTGCATCTGATAAGGGGAAAACGCATAGTGCACATGTGCAGCTGCGTGTGCTTCGGAAGATTCGCTGTCACGCATGGGAAGTAAATGAATTGTAAAGTAGATAAAATAGTTCTTTAAATCAGAATATTTTAAAGTAAATATTTAATGTGTTATTTGTTAATTTTTATATATTTTTATTTTCTGAATCTTAAGAGCTTCAAAAATTACTTCAGTTTTTGTTTGATTTTAGCATTTATCGACTTAAGTAACAGCAATGGATACTGTTGCAATGGTACGTAAGTTTTACTTATTAGTGTGTTAATAAGTTAAATGCTAACTAATTCGGACGGGAAAAAGATAATATCTCGACCAAAATAGTTTCCCAAACATTGAAGTATGTAACCAGTGGCAGTGGCGAAGATATAAATTATTTATGAAACAAAAGTTTTCTGATTTAAGTATATGTGTGTGTGTGTGTGTGTGTGTGTGTGTGTGTGTGTGTAATTTGGGGTGAAGGTGTTATTTCGCAGCGTAAATGGGGGAAAGCAGTGACCCCTTGCTGGTTAGCTATTTCCTGCCTTCCAAATAAACCAGGCGAAAAGGGAGACCGCCATTTTCACCCAGACACGAAACGGACAAAGGGAAAATAATCTTCCTCCCTTGTTGCTGTGTTTTCAAGTGAAATAGAAAATTTGTCATGCAGGGGCTTTCATAAGCTATTTATTTATTTTATTATTAGATAGGCCACTTTTCAGTATTTTGTAACTTCAATTTTTGAAACTTAAGAAAAATTTATTTGGCGTGAGCCATAATTAATATGCACAGTATGTATCGAAACATAATTTGTGTTTCAAAGCCGTACACCGGACATGGACGGGAGAGCTGTATGTGTTTTTAAAGTGTCAAATTCCATGTAGAATTTTTCATTTACGAAAAAGCTGCCTTTATTTTCTTCGTTTATAAGTAAAATAGTTTAGGAATTAATTTACATTAGGTATAGTTATATATATATATATAGTACAATTTTAAGAAAGGAATAAAAATGGAAACAATAAGAGACACACACGCGCACGCACACATATATACAGTCGACTCTCAATATCTCGAAGTTGGATGGACCGGCAAAAAATATTCGATGTAACAGAAATTCGAGATATCGGAATATCTTATTCAGGGGCATGTTTTTACCGTGTTTAACACACGGTAAAAATATACCCCTGAATGACGGGCGTAGCCAGAAATTTTTCATGGGGGGGGGGGGGGGGTTACGACTACTACAACTCATATCATGTAGAACGGCAGTTTCTACGAGTGACGCAGCCATCCCCAACCAACCAACCGTAAAATTTGGCGGCACTTATATTTACAGGTAGCTTTTCAATTTTGAAAAGTGTCTCATCTGGATCTCGGAATCCGATCTAACGAATTTTTTACAATTAATATATGATTTTAATCGGTGCCAAATTCGATGAGTGACGTCGCCGGTTAAGCTAGGAAAACTCGTTTTTTTTTTTTTTTTTTTTTTTTAATCCAGTTCAAAGAGGGAACTATTTAACCCGCGTAAGAAAATACGGAAAATGATCTTGTTTCAAAGGCGGTAAACAAGGCAGGGAGTAGGAATACAGTGCTGTAGATCCGTGACAAGATTTGTACAAGTTACTTTATATCCTATACCAGTTTGGTCGTAGATAGCTAGGGCGATTCGCTTCCGGTTTCTGACCAGAAAACTTAGGTTCTGTACCCGATGTAGCACTTTTGCGAGATGAGCTTTGTGTTACTGTCGCTTTTGTTTTATTTCATTTAAAAAAATAATAACAGATTATTATATACTTTACTTATTTTTTCTGTAATTTATTTTACTATAATTAATAATTAAAAATAGTTAAGGCTTTGAATTAAAAAAAATAATTAATTTGAGTATTTTTTGGTAAAACTCCTTCCTAAGCTTTTCTTTAAGTATTTCGTTTCCCTAGTATTTTGATAGCTATTTCTAATTAAATTAAGTCTTTATTTTTCTAATATTATTATTTCTATTTGGAAAATTCAATATGTAATTAATATTTCAATGACTTTTTTTTCTCTTCAGAAAGCTCACATAATTAATTAATAATAATTATTTAGTATTCAAAGGAAAATAAATAGTAGTTTTACATACTAACTAGTTTTAATAATAATTCTTTTCTCTTCATGTATATATAAAATTTATTGAAATTATTGAATTATAATTTTAAAATCAATATTTTTTCCAAATCTTAGGTTTTTCTCACTTTTATTTTGTATTCCTTTAAATACCAGATTTAAAATTTTGTTCAATACTTTTCAGATAGAAATTTGATTAATTAATCTAAATTTATACATGCACTATATTTTGTATTAGACATTTGATGGCCGGAGATGGCATCTAAAACAAGATGTTGTGCCCACCCGAGCCGAGTTGATAAGATACTGAAGATGGTAGATAACTGAAGTATAAATGTCCAGGGTTCTGGTCTACCGGATGGCTGATAATCTAAAAATTCGGAGTTTTGGACGGTTTTTCTCACGATGTAACGTAAATACGCTTCAGAAGCACTAAGAAAGTCAACCGCGCAAGACCCTTATTCTTAAACTGGTAGTTCATCTAAACGTTCTCTAAAAAAATGAAATTATCAACTGATAAAAAAACAAACAAACATTGTATGAAGTTAGTTTTCTAAAAAGCGACATAAAACCAATTATAAACAATAATTTTTTGAGTAATTTTCTATTTAATTAATGATTATAGTCATTAATTAATTTAATCAACAATTTTGAGATGTATCATTAACTTAGTTAAAAACTTGTATCATAATATAGTTAAAAATTTAACAGAGATAGCTTTAAACTGAAAGCAAACATTGCATTAATAGATTACATCATTAAAATAATAGAACGAGTAACTAGATTATCATTAATTAAGAACGAGATTATTAAATTAATAATTTTAACGAAACTTAATTTACGGTTATCGTTAAACTGAATGCAAATTAATGAATCACAATGCAATAAAACAATAGAACCAATAGTTATGTATTGTTATTCTAGAATTACGGCCGATTATAGCTACACGTAGGCTCTAAGCCGAGACGTGAGGTGCCCTACGTGGGGTCTTTCTAAGGGGTCCTAACCCGTATTTAAGCTGTTTTGGAGGAAACCACGGAAAACTCCGAATGATTAGGTCGGCGGACGCAACCTGGTTTCGAACCAGGCACCTTCCGTCTCCCAGTTCAGAGCGCTATGCGCTCGGCCACTGATGGGGCCCAATAGTTACTTAATTATAGTAAAAAAGTTAACTTACGTTTAGCATTAAACTGAATGCAAATTTATGAAATAAAATCAAGATGGTGGCAGGGATACTAATCTGTACTCGACCCCAAATTATAAATAGAAAATTACTCAAAAAATTATTGATTATAATCAGTATTATGTCTCTTATTATAAAATTCTTACAAAAATATGTCAATTTTCTGTTACATGTTACAAAAGAACTTGCTGTGACTTTTTTAATCAAATACTCTGATACTGCATGAAAACAGGTTTGTATATTTATTTATACAACTTAGTGTCAAGCAAACTTCCGAAATTCGCCCTGAAACTAATTTATTATCTTCTGACCATACCCTTAAAAAGTAATCATATCCCCATGCAAAAACCCTTAACTGGTTAAAAATTAGTGACGCAGCATTTTACTTTATAGATCTATGAATTTTAAATATGGGTCTTAAAAATAATGATATCAAATTTTGAGTGACGCCCTGCTGGGAATTTTAAAGATTTGTTTTTAAATTCCATTACAGTTACTTTCGTTTTATTTTCTAAAGAAGATTTACGCATTTAAGCAATGCTTTTAATTATGAAATACACTGTCAAATATATTACACTTTCACTGAGTCTATATAGTGTATTCAAATGAATTTATTTCAATAATTTAATTTATCTTTTGCGTCACGCTATCCAAAAGGGCAAGCAAAATTTTCAACTACATTTCACTTAGTTTGGTTACTATGACACTAACTAAATATTTACGTAAATTTGTATACGTGTGTGTGATAATGTAGCGAAGAATATACATTTTGTATGTCAAAAATTTCTCATGGGGGCGTTATGACCCCCCTAACCCCCCCCCTTGGCTACGCCCCTGTCCCATTAAATCAAACTCTATGAAGCAAAATGTTTCTACTTTTCTGATGATAAGTGGGTAATTTGATCGTTAATAATAATGTTAGAAGAATCAAAATGGTACGAAGGTGGACCAGGAGGGTCCCCCCCCCTCCTCCGAAATTTAAAATTTTGTTAACAAATCATAATGTGAAGTCTTTTGTGAACAATTCGGCCTTTTTCACCGTTTGTTACCCCTCCAAAATGTATTGCTGTGTTCGGCCCCAGTAGAATTAATAGATAATACACAGAATCAAAGCATTAATTGACCAATTTTATTTAGGATTGGGGTACTAGATAATTTTTCACAATTACATTTTTCAGTTTCGATTTCATGTTATACTTATCATTATTTTTATATAAAGCATTAAAGACATCTTCCGGGAAGTTAACAAGGATTGCAAATTTCTAAGTAACTGTAAACATCGAGATAAGCGGAATGATAGATTAGTATCTTCGAGATAGTGAGAAAAAAATTCCATTAAATTATACATTAGGTCAATATGGGGCTGTAAAAAAACTTGGAGATTATCGAAAATCGAGATAAACGAAGTCGAGATATCGAGATTCAATTACATATTTGAAGTTCACGCCCCAAAACACGAATTAACACATATTTTATGTATAAGTTTCCTCAACCATTATTTAGTTTAAACCTGTTTTGCTAAAATTTAACGATTAAAAAAAATTCACCTAACCTATAATACAAAGCTTATCCCTTGAAAGAAATACATATTTCCTATATGGGCTTTGATACCTGAATGACATAATTTTGAGAAATTTCTCTAAACAATTACTTAGTGACGTTTACCTTCTCTAAAGCGATATATAAAGAAATTGTTTTTTGGAAACGCGTGAAGTAGACACCAACAAACTAGAGGTCTTCGCCGCCACCGAGGTCTAGGCCGGCAGGGGCGTAGCCAAGGGGGGGGGGGTTAGGGTGGTGGTAACGCCCCCATGAGAAATTTTTGACATACAAAATGTATATTCTTCACTACATTATCACACACACGTATACATATATATGGGTTGTAGTAGTCGTAACCCCCCCCCCCCCACATCAAAAATTTCTGGCTGCTCCCCTCATTCAGGGGTATATTTTTACCGTGTGTTAAACACGGTAAAAACATGCCCCTGAATAAGATATTCCGATATCTCGAATTTTTGTTATATCGAATATTTTTTGCCGGTCCAGCCGACTTCGAGATATTGAGAGTCGACTATATATATGTGTGCGTGCGCGTGTGTGTCTCTTATTGTTTCCATTTTTATTCCTTTTTTTTAAATTGTAATATATATATATATATATATAACTATACCTAATGTAAATTAATTCCTAAATTATTTTACTTATAAACGAAGAAAATAAAGGCAGCTTTTTCGTAAATGAAAAATTCTACATGGAATTTGACACTTTAAAAACACGTACAGCTCTCCCGTCCATCTCCGGTGTACGGCTCTGAAACACAAATTATGTTTCGATACATACTGTGCATATTAATTATGGTTCACGCCAAATAAATTTTTCTTAAGTTTCAAAAATTGAAGTTACAAAACACTGTAAATGCTGCCTATCTAATAATAAAATAAATAAATAGCTTATGAAAGCCCCTGCATGACAAATTTTCTATTTCACTTGAAAGCACAGCAACAATGGAGGAAGACTATTTTCCCTAAGTCCGTTTCGTGTGTGGGTGAAAATGGCGGTCTCCCTTTTCGCCTGGTTTATTTGGAACGCAGGAAATAGCTAACCAGCAAGGGGTCACTGCTTTCCCCCATTTACGAGGCGAAATAACACCTAAACCGTAATTTGTATCAGTTGTTTTAACAATCGACATTCCCCTGCGAGGAACGGGTACTTCAGCTAGTTTTTTAATAAAATAAGGACTGATAAATACATCACGTACATTCTATTGTTATATGATAAAGGTCACTATACTTAATGGGTTACATAAATAATTAATACTTTATGTTCATATAGATAGGAAAGTAATTAAACGTATTTACAAAGGTACTTCTCTGCTCTTAAATATGAACGTATACGCATGTGCAATTTCTTTTAAAGATTATTTCATAGTGGATGTAACATGTAGTACATCTAATTCAGCAGCATAACAATTATTTGTTTTTTTTTTCCTCTCTGTTTCCTCCAACTTTTTTTTCAAACACAAATTACGTGCCTTCAAGTGCTGTATGTGCATCTTTGTCAATAGATTTATTATAAAATACTTTGAATAATTCTTGATTCATTTAAAATCTGTAACATTCTACTTCAGTTATAATAATTCTGCATGATAATCAGGGAATAGAAAAAAAAGTTTACATTTCCCCCCCCAATAAAGCATCCCGTTCGTGCTCAGACAAGAAGATGCAAGATGACAAATCGAATTAGCAACAAATATAAAACTTCTTAATCTCTCTCGAAGCCAGACCACTAGGAAAATCTTTCGAAACGGTCAACAAAATAACCCACAAGGATGGAAGGCTTATCTCTAGTATAACTTAACTTCTTAACATAAAAATATAAAGCAATTGCTTAAGTGCATCGTTTCAAGTACTTGTGCAGCTGAAATCCAAGCCAAAGAGTGATCCATCAGTTAATTTGATTTCCTCTCGACGTAGATTATTTATATAAGAATCCCGTTGTCAACAATTAGGATGGATTTCCCTTTATACCCCCCCCTTTTTTTTTTCTCTCTCATGCCATGCAAAGTAATTGGTTTACGGATCTGTTATGCAACATCGTTTACATGTGATGATAGATTTAGAAATTATCCAGCATGCTGTCCATTCCTAACAGCAAAACCACATCCATACGCTAGGCTTTGTACTTGACACTTGTTAATATGGATATAGTTTTGAGAGGCTACTTTGTAAATACGAAATAATTAAAGCTTTGTAAAATAGCACACTTAAAAAGTAATTACTGTTTTGTGCACGTGTTTTGGATGAAAAAATTATGTCCTTCTTCAGCGGCACACTTTCAGAAAAACTCGTCTTTATAGGCATTAATTGATCCCTCATTTTGCAAGGAATAATTTCCGTACAATGTGGAAACGTAATACTTCCCTGAATTCTTTTACCCGAATATCCGAAGAAGGGGAAAAAAATTCATTGAATCTGAAAAAGTGTCTTAAACTGACAGGAGAAAAAAAAAGATATTCTTCAAATAACTGAAATATTCCGTCAGCATTGCTGACAGTAAAATTTCCGTGAACTGAAGAAATAATTTTTGAGAATGTAGTCCATGCACAGACTGTGTATGGACTACTGCTGAAGGACGAATTTCTTCTTTTTCTTTCTGAAACACGTGTACAAGACGATAAGTACCTTTTATTTGTGTTATTTTACAAAGTTTTAATTACTTCATCTTTTAAACACCAATTTCTTTTAAACTTTTTTCGTTACTTTGCAAATAATTTTAATGTAAATCCAAAGCTAACATACTAATTTGGAAACCATTCAAATATTTAGTCAAGGTATAGGGAATATTGTTGAAGGAGGGGGGCGTAGGAGTGGATAAATCGATATTAATATCCTGGCAGTTTTTAAAAAATAAAATAGTGCGAGCTATAAACACATAAATTGTGTAATTACCAATATAAATAGAATTAAACTAAGCTTTGTTGTATTATTGGTCATGCCCACAGTGCTTAATCTTTGAAAGCCTTATGTATATCCCTTTAAAACAACAATAAATACACCATATGATGTAATAAAACCTAACAGTAAACAAAGTTTGCAGCTGTATTTCTACCTATGTACTTCAAAACAAACTATTTCGCCATTTCCTGTAGAACCGTACCGCCCGAAGACTATCAAGAGGTCTCGAAAAATCGTCAAAACTTGAGGTATGTCGTTTCACCAACTTAAATTTCTAAATTTGAATTACTTTAGAAGATATTCATTTTTTAAAAACTGAAAAAATAAGCATAATGGTTGTTATGTTTGGCAATTATATGGGAAATGATGATGAATTATATATTTGCGTAAGTCTCCGAAAAATCGCCATGATGTCAAATATCAAAGCTGTTTCACAGGTTATACATGTTTTAAAATATTGTAAAGTTTTTTTTTTTTTTTTTTTTTTTTTTTTTTCAGGAAAAGGATGCATTAGCTGGCTGCAACTTTTCTAGCTTAGCGAGATTTTTTTATTTTCAGATCAACTAATTAAAAAAATAGATTGCCAGAAAGTAGTTTCGTCCAAATTTTTACTTATTGTACTAATTAAATTCAACGAAATTGAAAGGAGTACTTTAAACTCCGGAATAATTTACACAGCTCCGAAACACGTTTCCCATTACAAAGCAAGGGATTCAGCAGAAAATCAATAATTAAAAATACGGCAAAATTTTAAGGATGGATGAGAAACTTTGCAAGACGAGAAATTGCAAAGGTCTTGTCTCGCAGTTTTACATCAAAGTCTCGTCTCGTGTCGCGGTCTCACGTCCATCCCTACAACATTTCAACTCAATTCAAACTAATTAGACACGTTAGTTTTGAAGCCACATTTATGGAAACTCAAATTGAACTGTTCATAAACAATAAGTTTGGTCCAGTGCTTGTATGAACAATAAATTTATAACGTATTTGGCTGATGCTGTTGTACTTTTGCACTTCGTTAATTTTAAATCATTGTTCCCTTCTGCCGTTGTTCTGATGTATTTAAAACAAATGTCCCTAGTTATCTTACGTTAATTAGTTTATCTAATGCAAAAATTGAAATTCAAGTAGTAACATCTAAATTAATGGTCGAATTTCCTTATCTATTAGGTACTTTTTCACCAGATTTCGGCCTTGCTTTTCGGCAGTCGAACAATACACGAGTAATAGAAAATCCTTTCTCATTCAAATTGCTGTTTAAAAAAAAGTTTTTCACGATTTCTTCACCAGAAACTTTCAAAATGGCTTAATTAACGACACTAAATGTTTCATATCACCAAACGGCAGGTTACTACTGAAAAATATCTTATTTAAAAAAAACCACCAAGATAGTAATAACGCTTTCTTTAGAATTCTCATCCCCGCCCCCATATTCATTAGGAATCTCAGCCAAATACGCATGCTGTTAAAATGGCTAGTCCTTGAAACTGAAGTTGGGGGTTCTTGTTTCCACATTATCGCCTTTGTAGAGTTCGAAATAAGATTGTGAAAGACCCCCTATGCTACTATAGAGATTTAGTATATATTCAGTATGCTACTATAGAGACAATAAATAAAGCGCTATACAAGATTGTTTACATATTGTTGTTTGTTGACAAGAATTCCTTGATCCTTTACTTATAGTTTTAAGAAGCGTTTTGTTGGGCCAATACAAAAAAAAAATTATGCTTGGACGGAAGAGAATACATAAATTTCATATTCCTTAACAGAATCTTTTAGGGCCTCTTTCTCATGTAAACCTTTACACGGGTTAACACCAAATATTGTGACATGTTGTCACAATGTGTCATGTTGTTTCAATATTTAAAATTGTCAGACAATAAACGTTGTATTACTAAAAGATATGCATTGTTCTTTCAGCTCAATTTTAAAAAATTACAATGTTTCATTCGATTTCTGATTTCTTTCTTTGTATCCTCACCACATTTTTGAACGCCACTATGGCCAACGGTTACTGATTTTCTTTTATAAAGTTCCATTCAACACGTAATTTTCCCTCCCTTAAACATTTGTCATTTCGAAATCATATCCATGAAATAAAGTAAGAAAGCATAAGACCTTTTAATCATTAATCACGAAACCAAAATTTAAAAAAAGAAGAAAAATCCTTTTTCCTTTACATAATAATGAACAGCAGTATCTATTCGAACGAGGAGGAAAAAAATCTGAAAGGGGAAGGGAACTTAGAGGGAATTATAATTTATCACAAACGCACGAGATAAAGGCTTGAACTAAATGCTCCTAAAGCTTGTAGAAAAGGGCTGTCAATAGCTTCGAAGCCCTTCATTTACAAGAGTCACATTCTGCTGAAATTAAGACATAATTATGAGATAATTTTGGAAGTCATGTCATCGATCAATTAGCCTTAAAAATGCCTGACGCGGGCGCTTTATCTGCATTAGTTTAATCATTCCGTTTTCTCAATTTGCTGATTATACTCCATTCACTTAAAATGTGTTGGAATGCATTTAAGTAAAACGATAGAGTCGATGTGAAAGAGCTGAGGAATAATGGGAATGTGCTTTATGCAGATGTATTTTTACTGCTTACCACTACAAGCTTATAGTTCGAGCAATAGAACTAAAAATTCGCTTTAAAAATTGAATCCTATTTCACTGCGCTTCTATGTGCTGTTGTGTTGAATAAAAAGAAACGTTTCATTGTGCTAAATACATTTTGATTGGTAAATTATTTTTAAAAATTTTAATAATACAGTTTTAAAAAACATGCGAGGGATCTTATGCGTCCAAAGCGCTATAAACTAAACTTCTTCGATAAACAGCATTTTGCAAGTAAAACGTGAGTTTAGATTGTTATCAACTTTAATGTACATAGATGATAGTCAAGGAACTGAAGCCCTACGTTCCACAAAAGCAATTGGCACTATGTGAGTTTTATATACAGGGTGGTTATTATCAAACTTCCCCTACAAACAACACTCTGAATCCGTAACCGATGAACAGATTGCTACCAATTTTCGCATATGGTCTGAACACAAGATGAGCTCAAGGGAATTTTTCAGAACGTTTAGTTAAAAAAATGGCTACTGGGTGGCACTTTCCATGGTGAAATCAGTTCAAATATTAATTAGTGAATAAATGCCCAAAAACTCTTGAATAAATGTTAAAACTGTTTGTGTATTTCGAATTAGCCATTTGCATCATTAAATTTGCCGTTTTTCATGCTAAACGCCACCTAGGGGACATTT
This sequence comes from Cheiracanthium punctorium, assembly GCA_038373885.1. NCBI lineage: Eukaryota > Metazoa > Arthropoda > Arachnida > Araneae > Cheiracanthiidae > Cheiracanthium > Cheiracanthium punctorium. The sequence continues at coordinate 56,213 of JAWZYV010015947.1, read as the reverse complement.
TTTGAGCTAAGTTTTTTCTTTTCGAAATTCTTTGAGCGCAAATCATGTATAGCCAATCGCCCATTTTAGTTATAGAGCACTGCACTTTAGCTATAGAGGGGAAGTTTAATTGTAACCACCCTGTGTGTCTTTGCAATCGTCTAACTGAGCTCTATCGCTTGAAATTTGAAACAACACTAGTCCCTGCATGGACGCCGGCAGCATAGGGCAAGGGGGAGGGGGGTGGATTTTTGTATGCAGTGTTTTCCCTTGCTTTTTTGCTCTTTCCAACATGGTAACCATACGTTGAAGTAGTCTTTGCCCCCCCCCCCTGGGAAATATTCTGCCGGCGCCAATGAGTCCCTGTATCTTCTGCTTGTTACAGAAGTGTTGAGTTTCACTGTCACACAAGTCCATGGACGTGTGTTGTTCAGGAAAGCAAACAGCCGACACGAGTTTAGCGTGGTTGTGAATCATAACAGCACAAACGTTCCCCTGTCGCCATGCAGTGAAGAGCCTGTTAGTGTATTTTCGATCGCTATTTTACTGTCATATGAAGTTTGGGGATTCCCTGTCTTTTACTATTAGCTGTATAAGTTATTTTTCCAACGGGATGATGCTTCTGATGAGGACAGGATGATGAAAGGGAAAGTAAATTTTGAAAGGTTTGGAGAGAGCATATACAGCTGAAATTTTCCTGATAGCTGCTACAGCTAGAGATATTGAATGCCTGTTCTTAATTTCACCTGCAGAACAACATTGCTTTCTAAGACTTCTAGACCAGTATGTATAAGATCAGATTTCTAATGCTGAGGAATCAGGAAGTGAAGTGTGGGATTCTGATTAATAAGTGAAGGATAATGAATAAGATATGAACAAACTAAATTTGTTGTTTGTTGTATTACATTATTTGTGAAGATAGAGACTGAATTAGGCACAATGGCTGTTTTTTGTTCCATTTCTAGACATAATTACTTAAAAAATAAGTATTTGTCTTTTCCAATCAAATTTATGGTATCACGAACCAATTTATCACACTAATGAGTTCCAGAATAACAAAAGACCATTATTTTCATTACAGACAAACTACTTATATTACTTGTTATTTTAGTACTTGGTGACATTTACAATTCAGAAAAATGTAAATATTTGAAAAATTCTGATTTCCAAGTTCAAATTTCACAAAAAAAAATCAGCTTTCGTTGATTTTCTCAATATTTCTTCAACTAGACTCGTGTGGTTATGGAAGTCACGGCTTCAAAAGATATTTATATGCATATTATCTCAAAAATATCCCTTAAGTCAGCGGTTCTCAACCTTTTAACTTTGCGCTTCCCCAACAAAGGCTAACTTACGGTGGCGCCCCCCACCCACCCACCCACCCTCCTCACTTTTTCAGCATACATTCAGTTTTCTAATCTTTAACAATGAACATTTAGTCGAATTTTCTACAAAATAATGTTATCAAATAAAGTTTGAATGAACATTTTAAGCAAAAAAGGGTATATTGAGTAAAAATGAGAATAAATAAGATAATTTTTTAAAAAACATGCATCACTACTTGCTGTTTGGTTTTTCTCACCCACCCCCCTGCAAACACTCTGAGCCCCCTTTGGGGGTCGCGCCCCACAGGTTGAAAAACGCTGCCTTAAGTGGCAATTTGTATAGAACGGCAAACAGAAATGACCCAACTCGAAATGTGCAAATAATTCAAACATTTTTTCACGGATTTTGATCATTTTTAACTAATTTAAATAATTTTCTAAAATAAGTTAGCCGATTTTCATGAAAAGCGCCGACTAGTGCACATTTCTGAGCTTTTTCTTTTCTTTTCTTTCTTTTTTTTTTTTTTCGTGCGCATTACGTACTTGGTTCACATATCCAAGTTGGTGGCAACCCGCTCGCCTGTTTCAGTTGCAAGGTGTTGCTTACTACAGATAATAACAATCTTGTATATCTACTTATTAAGACATTCGAAAGAATAAAAAGACGCAAATTTTGAAATAATTAAGTGAAGAAATATTTAAAGGTTGGACATTTTATAATTTGTTTTGCTGCACAAAGAAACGTTTAATAAATATGTAAACGAAATCAGCAATTAAAAATCAAAAAATCGCAAAAGAAAATTTATCTGCACTGAAAACATGGAACCGGTTTTTAATGAGTTTATCATGGAAATGTATTTTTCATTTTAGGGAAATAAAAATCGGAAATTAAATAAAATATCTAAATATTCTCCAGAAAACTCCATTAAGTGAAATCTAAGTTACTCCTTTCAAATGCAACTTACTTCCTGACACACCATTTTCATGCAAAAAAGAAGTCTGGAGTTGAAGGCAGCGTTTTACTTTTAAAACGACAAAAAGTTAATTGAATTAACGGTCGATTTATTTAGTTTCCGAGAAATATCAGCATTTACTAAACTTTTCGCATTTCCTTGGAGAAAAGCAGCTCTGTGAGTTTAATTCGATTTGGCTTATTTAAACAGCACATCGCCTAGATAACCAGTAATTTAATCCAAATCACGTGACATGTTTCTTGCTTTAATTTTCTGAAATCGTAGCTCTAATTCGTTGCGACTGATATGACTCAGATTTGAAAGGGGTAAAAAAGTAAATAAGGCAACTAAAATAACTTTTTCGGTCATCTAAATGCAAAAATAAAAAACACTGTTAAAATATCACATCATTTAATGAAACGTGATTTTCGTTAAAGAATATGAAGTATTTGTTTCGTTATAGGTTTTTTTTATAATTAATTTGCAATGAATATCATTTGCTTTACTGCAAACGAATGATAAATTTCTATTGAAAAAATTCGTCGGATCGAATTTTTGCTGTGAATATTCATTCATAATGCCTTACGGGTTTTTTTTGATTCATTTTACACTAGAGCTCCCTCCTCCCCTCCCCTTCGATTAGCCTAATTTATGTATGTATGCATATATATATATATATATATATATATATATATATATACTTGAAATTTCCGAGCAGTCTGTAGCAAGGCAGCGGAATAGCATGAAAACGGGGTGGTGGCCGAATGAAATGATGGGAATTTTATAGAGAATGTAGCTGTGGGGATACCTCAGCTCAAGGCCTTGGTCTACCATGATCCCATCACATTTCTCTCCGACCTTAAAGAAAGCATAGAACGCCATGTGCCCAACATTCCCCAGTTCATGCTGCTTTCAACAGTAGAACATGCGATTTTACGCTTCCAGATGGTAGCAGACAATGGTGGACTTCATATTGAACATGTTTTGTAAACTTTTGTAGGTTATTTATATGTTCTCAATAAAGCTATGATACGCCACCTAGGGGTGGTTTTTAAAACTCATTTTTTTCCTTCGATAAAATTTCCATCATTTCAGGATAAATATGATGGGAATATATAAGTATGGGATTCAGTATGAGCATGATGGGATTTAATTCAGTATATATATATATATATATATATAGTATATACAGACATATATTTGACATTTCTAGAAAAAGCTACAACTTTCCTAGGAATCTCTGTTTCCTATACTTTCAGTATAGAAACTAATTTCTTAGAGGGGATTAAGAACTTTCCAGGGAAAGCTTAGCCAAATCACAATACTATTAGAAGAAAAATATTTAGCTTCAGCTGTCTTTTAGAATTAATAAAATTACAGTGTCAATACTTAAATTAATACAGCTGCAGTGCTTCAATCAATGCTTTTAAATTAGCAACTAAATTCAAATCGTTTTTTATTAATTATTAAATGTTTATTTTATAATAAAAGTTAACGACTAATTAATCAATAATGTATTCTCTCTTGTTGTTTACAATTTTTTCCTAATGTTCAACAAGATTTTCAATACCTTGTTGTAGAAATCATCCTGTTTCGACTCGCAAAATAGAGGCCTCCAAAAGGAGGTTCGTGTCTTTGATGTCAAAATTTCTATTTTTGAACTCGACATTCCAACCTAGAGCAGTTCTTTCAGCTATGGTAATCTCTCCATAAGCAAGACTATTGTCATAAGCAGCTTTTGAGGCCTTACAACCTTGATTAAGAGCAAAAAGAAGGAGGTGTCGAAAATGCTCATTTTTTCTGAACTTGACATTCTATTCTAACTATCTGAAAATTAGCATAATTCGAACAAAAAAGCGAAAAACAGATACCAGTAGAACAAACATTACCTTTCAAATGATTTTAAACATTATGCCAAAAAAATTGACGACATACGGAATGTTAATTTTTTTTTAAATATAGACAAGAAAAAGATATGTGTGCGCAAAAATGACGCATCAAAGTGGTAGGATAGCAGGAAGTTTGATCAAATGATTAATCAGAAAGAAAAATCAAATCAAAAAGAGAAGATAATTCAAATCAAAGTTTAATTATGGAATCTTTTACAAAATTTGCTCGACAATGCGACCAACAACAGCAACGCAAGTTTGACAGCAGCGGCGCACGGATTGTCAGACATTAGCAAAATCCTCCAGCACTACAGCAGTGGAATATTGTTGGCAGGTTAAAAGGGGCAATTGCCCAGGGGCCACAGTCTTTAGGGGTCAGAATTTTTTTATCCAGTTTTAAAATTTTACAATTATATTTTAAAAGAGAAAAAGAAAAAATTCTCAAAAGTTATATTATTTTTGAATTATAAAATAGTAACGATGAAAAATAATTCAAATTTTACTTTTTTAAAAACTAATTTTAATCAAAACATTTTTTCAATTCGTTGAAAATGCTTTATCGTGGATAGAACATTTCGACGTGACATTTCTCTGATATCATATAATTCGTTAGTTTCAAATTGCTTAAAATAAAATTTTATGTTTGGGGAGGGGGGCATTTAAAACTTTACAGAAAGTAGAATCATAGTCTTTTAAGGAAGGAGGAAGGAACGGTAGGTCATTGTGTGGGCCCAATTTTTTTGATTGGCCCAGGGTCTACATTTGCCTTGATAGAGCTCTACCATTACCGGGCTCGCAATTCGGAACAGCAGAAGATAGTTTGGTATTCCCATCCAGTTCAGTGAGGCTTTAGAATATAATTCTTACACAATAAAGAAGTGAAAAAAAATCCTGATCTGAGCGATATCATGATTGTGTTTTGTTACAGGAATATGATATTCTGTTTAGGCGTGTGTTCATCATCTGATGTTTGCAGTCTATATTAATTTTCTATTGTTTCTTTATTTCTATTTTTTATTATTTATATTTATTCTACATTAATTTTTTACACCAATTATTAATACTTCTATATTAATTTTGTACTGTTTCTTCATCCGTATTTTTTGTTATTTATATTTATTCTATAATAATTCTCTATATCAATTAAAAATACTTCTATATTAATTTGTTTCTATATTAATTTTTCTACATTCTTTTTGATGCACCGTCATCAAATTTACTTTTACTCAACTTCGAAATTTCCGACACAAACGTAATTTAATTTTGCTAATTCGATTTATTGAGCTTCGGTTGCTTCGAATTTCGCTGGTCTGAAATTCGAATAACGGTGAAAATGAGGGAGTTAGCGATAAAACTGTATCAATATTCAGTTGATTGTGGCAAGAATCGAATATAAATTTCCTTATACTCGATTTTAATTCTATTAAACTATATTTTAGAAATTATATAGGTAATAGAACCAAAATTAGTATTGTAGGATTCTGAAGGAAACCCATTCTTGTAAAAGTAAAATTTATATATGTTCATGATGATTTTTTTTTAATATTATTAAATGTTTCATAATTAACATAAAAAAATGCGTATTGTCCATAACAAACAATATGATTATCGCTGATATTTACATTATTCTTTGATATAAAATGCTATGAAATACGCTGAATATTTTAGGTGTGACTTTTAAAATTTTTAATTTTTATTTGATATTAGAAGAGTCATTTTTCAGTGGTTTGTTAGTCAAACGGTATTCCTTGAAAAAAAAATTTTAATTTGTATTATAAGGATTTTTTTTTTATTCTACATGCTTGTTTCAAATATCAAGTAAAAGCATTGGATAACCAATGACCTTTCAAATCTTGATTCTGTTTCAATGTGCAAGTGACCCCCAAAGACAGGTGGCGTGGTGGCCCGGATGAGAGAGGTCTCGATCTCATAGCCGAAATATTGTGGGTTTGATTGTGGGACCCACCATTCCAGTTGGGAAAAGCTTCGTTCTCGTATCCGAAAGGTTGTGGGTTCGATCCTGGGACTAACCAAAGACTACCGTGCTCGGTAATGGCGATAGGGGCACATTAAATAGGTAGTCACAATGTCTTCCATGTTCCCTAATAAAACGTTACCTCAGGGGGTGGCAAAACTAAGCCTGGGGTCTTCTGCTTGGTATTTATTTCAAAATTTAAAAAGCCCCCCCCCCCCCCGCTAACGATCGGTAATGCTGTCATCTATCGGCTTCCGAATGAGGTAGAAATGAAGTCTTCTGGTGTTTGTGGTAGAAATTAACACCTTTGGCCCTTACTGCCGCTATCGAAATAATCTGGATTTGGGGTTGGTACAAAATCTTGAAAAAAGTAGAAATGCCTAAGCCCTCATAATCCATGAAAAGACAGACAGAACAAGACAAAAGTTACGCAGTACAATAATAGAAAATATCGACCGAAGATGTGTGTGGGGAATACTGCCGAAGAGTGAAGAAAATAATATGAAATGTTGATTAAAAACATTCTTTGAAGTTACTTTAGTGAAGTATAATTCAGTTACTTCACCTTTAAATTTAAGTATAATAGCTATTGTATACTTAATAGAACTCCATTTGGAATCTCTGGGAAAATTTGCTGTACATAGAAAACTGTCTTGAAGTTTATCTAATTAAGAGAGTTAACTTTAAAACCATTATTTAGTTTGTAAACCAATTCATTAAAAGTTGCATAGCTGTGTCGCTCAATTTTTTTCTTTTTTAATTTCCCCTAAAAGCACTTGCACCGAATTTGTTTCGAGCGACTTCACTTTAATGTCTGAAAAACGTGAAAAAGTTAACACGCTTAAACAGTTATTAGGGGAGCGAAAAAATACGCTTTATATTTATTAAAAACATTATGAAAATTAATCTTTTTTCCACCCATTTAATGGAATGGAGTTTCGATGTTTCAAAAACCAAAGTCGTCTACCGAAAAAATTCGTCTCACGGCAACATACGAAATGAAGCATCGAACCACTGATAACAGGTTGTAATTTATCTCCGGCTTCCACTCTTCTGCAAAAAGGCAAAGAGAGAGGAGGGAGGGAAAAAAGTGCCCCCTAATGCGTCGTTAAATTCCCTATAAAAAGCTGCCAAGTTTTATCGTAGAAACTAATGAAGGTTGAAAAAGATAGCGGTAAAGAAAATTTTTCACCCAGCTTGTCACAATACTAGGTTATTTCAGGCGCATCATTTACGGAAATTTATGAACCACCAAAAGTTGGTCCCTCCCATCAGAGCTTTCTAATGGCGATTAATCACGTTTATGGTCATAAATAATTAATCTCGAACATTAGGCGTGGACGATGTTTAAAATAAATACTTTCAGAAATGTGCATTTTTTTCATCAGAAAAGATTGAGGGGGTTAAAATGACGACATGGCTTATGTTTTTGCATAAACTGTACTTGTTTTGGATCACAGTTATCGGGGATTAAAAACGTCTCCTCATTTACGAAGTTTGCTAAAAACTCGAAACATATTCAGCACAAAAATGTACCCAAAGATCAAAAATAAATTACAGATTTTAACGAACTCCATATCTGTACGATTTTTAATGTTATTGGAAGTTATCATGTAATATATCTTGTTTCGGATTATTTTAATAATTATCTTATTTCTGTTCGTTTTATGTGTAAACGACAAAAGATTTTTTAAGCCTGTATAACTAATAATAAACTTATAAGCCTTAAATAAACTAAAATGCAATATATAATGTGTGGGAATGTTCCTTTAATTTTCTTTGCTAGTGGTAATTATCATTAAAGCTATGCGACTCAATCTTTTTTGAAATATGTTTGATTAGATGCATATCATTCAGCCTCCATTTAACGATAGCTTTGACTAGGAACATTATACAAATTCCTCACCAAGCATTCAAAAAGAAACTACGTAATTCTTTTGCATATTTAAAGATTTTTTAAAGCTTCGTTGCTATTTAGTGTGTGGCATTTAGAGAAAAATTAAAACATAGTAAAAGTTTTCTTCATATGGAAGAGTCACCAATACCCTTAACTGATGCAATATTCACTCAAAGAATAGTGGTGACTTAGGAGTTCGGAAAGAAGTGAGCAGATTCCGTATCAAACTCAATAAAATCCTGGTTTGAATTTGAGGTATAAAAATTGGGCTTTGGTCGCACGGCGAATGTGTATAAAGCAGAGTTTCCATCTCTCTCGACTCTGCCGGGATAATCCCTTTTTCGATGATATTGTCCCGCGCCCCGATGCCCTATCCAGTTTGTCCCGACTTTTTAATAATAGTCACCGACCACCGCTCAATTCGCTTACGGCCGTATTCACCAAACATTCGACACGCGGATTAATACTGAAACGCGTCTTATAGTCATCGGTAAGATATCTTACCGTTGATTTTAACACGCAAGTTTGGTTTAATCCGCGTGTCAAGTGTTTAGTGAATACGGCCGTTAGACTTGCTTTGTGATGCTGCCTCTGTTTTGTAGTTTGATTCAAAAGAAGGATTTTCAACTGATGAACTTTCAAAGACTACAGTGTGCTAAAGAGTACGCTTGCCACAGCTCTATCAACATCAAAGTGTTGATAAAGATTGAGCACATGTATTTAGAACCTTAAAAGAGCAGAAGTTAAATGCGTTATTTTGTATCTCGCGTTTTGATTGTACCTCCTTCAAATGCTTATGTTTTGAGAGTTATTTTGATTAATGGCAAACAAATGGTCTAATGTTAGAAATTGTTGCTCTGTAGATTTAATTAAATCAGAATTGTTAATTTCGCTCAACATGAACGTGACTTGTTCAGAGTTCATAAAGAAATATAAAAATTATGCAGACTTAATAAAAGCAGCTCGTAGTTGTAAAAAGTATTTGCGGAAAAATAAGTGAAATTAAATACAAATAAAACTTAAGTATTTCTAATTTTCCTTTGAATCAGATTTTTCTTCAATACCGACCGTCCCGATATTTTTCCCTAAAAGTGGCAACCCTGGTATGAAGTGATACTACACAGTAAAGTCCATAGCGTTGCCAATTCCCCAAACGCCATTTCACAATGTTTATTTTATCGATTGATTAATAAACATATCTAATTTCAGAAAATCACTGGAAAAGTCAATGTGATTTTCGCGATCATAAGGAGTGGGCAGATGCATAATTTGTTTTCGCCTTGTAATGAACCAAGTGATATTATCGAAAAACACTTCCAGTTTAGAATTAGAACGATACATGAAAAAAGTGTGATATATTTAAATGAAACACACAAAAGATATTTCAAAAAAGGGAAGAAGAAGAAAAGAAATAAAGATGAAAATGAATTTTTTTAAACTAAAAACTTATCAATAAAAATTTATAAATTGTTTATCTCTTGTCTTTTTTATGTCTCTGATCTAAATGCTTCACACAAGTTACAGTTTCACTAACTTAAATAACCTTAATTAACCCTGTTATTAGTCTTGGTCTTACTACTAAAAAACGTAAGTTACGGTTATGGTAAAGAATGTTCATCTTCTCACCAGCTGAAAATAGTTACCTATATGTAAGTGATTTGAGACGGGATGTTCTTTTTTTGAAGAAGTGTCCAACATTTACATTAATGCCCAACAACACATTTGTTCCATTTTCTGTATATTCATCACTGGTGTACACACACACACACACACACACACACACACACACATAACTAACAAGTAAAGCACAAAACATACTAAAAATAAGACATATCTCGCATAAAAATATAACAACTATTAGCAAGAATTAGAAACCAGATTTTGAAGCCAAATAAAGTGCAAGAATTATTGTGATAATATAATGGAACGGAAATTATAACCACTGTCACCATCGTCAGGGGCCACAAACAGTGGATTTGTTTTACTTGTTAGTTATATTCTATTCTGTTTGTCATAGCTGCAATTGCGCTTTACAAATAGGATATCTTCTAAATAATTAATTATGGATGTTTGATTTGACTTTATATGCCATTTTTGCATTGCTAATAATTTTATAAATATATATATATATATATATATAACTCGGCTGTTCGAGCCTCCCCCCTAATTTTTTATTTTCATTATTGCCATATTAAAACGATATTAATTGACTATGTCATTTTATCTCTCATCTTTCGTGTATTTCGCCTGGTTGAAATTTTTATGATTGTAACCTGTTTATGGAAAAATACATGTGATGCATATTCTACAGCTTACGAAATATTGTAACAATAGATTAAAGCTGTTGTGAACTAATAGTATTTAAATATATATATGTATGTGTAAAATTATGTCGCATTTTTGGGACACGTTTTTTCGGACAATTTTCGATAAAGGGGGTGAGAGATAAAATGACATAGTCATTAATATATTGTTGTTAACATGTTGCTAAAGAATCAAGTTAATACAATCAAACTATCAGCAAATTAGTAGGTCGAATTAATGAATTACAATAATACCATACAAAGAACGGAACAGTTTAAAAATATTGTTTCAATTAAGGAAATGAATTTGCAAAACATATGCTACAAAATTATATTTAAACACTATTAATTACTTAAGAGGAACAAACTTTTAAGCTTTAACCATACGAAAGCTGTTAATGCGCACATTGCCTAGGTAAAATACGGAAAATTTTTGATTCCGCTTTAACGGAGCAAATTAGTTAATCTGCTGATTAGCAGGTAATGTGAATAATGTGTATATTAATGGCTTTCCAGAGGCTTTGCAGCAACGTCTTTACAGCGGTAAGTAACATGACCACTTCTCAGAGTAGAATCTTCTTATTCGTAGTAGCTCTGCCTGTGTGAAACGGACAGTATACTCGTACATAAGTGTATATTGTATAATTATAGGATAAATTGACTGTAAATGAACGTTTAAGCACAATTTTTTATCATAATAAATTTTTTATTGTAGCTTTTCGTATTTATCTGTGTGAGCGCATTTTTACTTCCTTGTACGGAGGAAAAGGAAGTATAATGATGGCAAAAATTTTCGGTATTCAGATTTTGATAAAAATTTGCATATTTTAATGATAGTCGAATAAGTAAAATGTTTATTTATGTGCTTTTTCGTTTTCTGGTAAGTCTACTCTATATAGCGTAAACAAAGGAATTTATGGTGTTATTCCAGCTACACAAAAAACATTTAACTTTTAGCTTGAAAGATTCACTTTATTGAAGTATTGCTAACTGCACTAAATAGTAAATTTTTCTTTCACCTGTCCCAAAAATAAAAACTTTTTTGGGATATTTAAAGATTTTGTACTTTTCTTGACAAATCAATTGATGGAGGCACGGAGAACTCATTTTGGCAGATTGTGAAAATTTGTTTCTTGCATCAAAAAGACAGGGTGCAGTTTGCATGATCAGTTAGAGAAATGACAATTATTTTTTATGAGTACTGCGAGCTTATTAAACGCCCTCTGATTAATTTTAATGGAAATGGATTTATTAAAAGAAGAAGAATATTTAGTATTCCAATCATTTACCATCGAAGTAGACAGATGCTAGAAATATTCTGTTTCTCTTAGCAATTTAAGTTAAATAAACATGAACATCGGCATTCCGATATCGGAATCCGATTTACTCTGTGTGTCACTCTTGTTGAGAGTGAGCGAGGACTGTTTTATTAAGTGTCATCGTCAATCATTAAAGTACCTGTTATGTAGTTAATCACATATTTATAATTACTTTTGATTTTTACTGTACCTATTCTAAATTTAATACTCTTCACCACTTTTAAAACACCCATCTCTATCCGTAACGCTGTTTAACTGTTTCTAAAGTTACTTTGGTTTTAACTTCTACAATATATTTTTGCAGGCTTCACAGGTCTGAGAATCGATTTCTTTCGATCCAGTTCTCACGGGTTTCAATAATATTGCTTTGATTACAATGTAGCCTTGTCTTTCACCTCTTGGCAAAACACATTAAAATTTTGCTAATCATGTATAACGCCGAACGATTCCTTTCATTTTTCAATCTGGCGATTTATTTGGCGACCGTCCCTTCTAGCGCTCAATTTTATTGCCAGGTTGGCATTTGGTTCTCAGACCTTTTGCGCAGGCACTCAATGCCGCTGCGTCTGTCCAAGAGGTCTGTTTCTTTATGCTATTCTACCGGCTACCATTAGAATGTTTCCGTATTGTGTTTCAATAAAACTAAATGAAAATTTTTACTGAATTTCTTTCATTTTTAAAGTGTGACGAGCTCGGGTTTTGTTATGGTAATCTACTACTGTATTCATCTACTGTACGATTCACGCAAGTTCTGAAAAGGCATTGGTCTTCACTGTCTAACAACACCATAGTACACTGTAAAAAAAAAAAGACGTTTTAGTAAAAAAAATTTATTTAATGAAAATGGTAGACCTCAATTTTCTTTCAATTTGTTTACTAATTTAAAATGCTTATACGTTAAAGTGAAATAATAATAATTTTTATTATTTTTCATGGTGAGAGCTGGTGTTTTAGTATTTTACATGGTGAGAGCCATATTTATTACCTTTGAATCTCAAAATTTTACCAGTATTTTTACATTGTTAAATTTCATAAAATAAGGATGTATGTATATTAAAATTATAACGAAATAAAATAATACCCTATACATTTTGTAACACACTAATATATTCGTCTGTTCCAAAGAGAACCATAATATTATTTGAATTCCAATTTACGAGTACTGATCCAACTGTACCTCGCCAATACAATTAAAATTATGCCTCCTCAGTCGACGGACATTTCAACTTTGCTCTAGTTCTATCGAGTTCTGCGGTGTTTTCGCAAAAATGGGGGAAAAGTGCTGTCGCCTTCCTTGTACACTGTGCAGGATAATTTCATTATGCCCGCGTCATTGCATATCGACGTTGAGAGGATTTAATTAAACGCAAACAGTCTTTGCTGCGTCCGCTAATTAATGCTAGGTCTCACTTGCGATGACTGCTGCTGAAGAGTTGTGTCAACACGCTCTTGGGCTCGGAGTCACTTTATTGCTTGCTGCTTGGCGAAAGAAGAGAAGGGTTACCGTGAAGACATTTCTGTACATATGCGTCTGAGGTTAATGGTACTACATTTGGCATTCTATCAGACTTCGTTAGGAACAGTCAAATAATAGTTGATATTTTTGCTTAAACCCCAAAGAAAATATATCATTCAAATTATTAGAAAGAAAATAGTTTGTAATAGCATTTTAGATTCGTGTAACTATTATTTATTTATTTACCGGCTTCTCGAAAAAGAGGAAGCACTGTTCAACGCATATGTACAGGATTTATCAGAAAGTACTCCCCAGCCTTGAAATGACGTAACTGTTAAATAATGTGTGGTATAAAGGTGAAACAAGTCGTATATTGAACGGACAGGTCTGGAATTTGTTATAATCGAGTTTTTAGAAATAGTTCCAAGATTTGTAATCAGGGCGCTGCACTCACTGAACTGAGCAGTGCCTTTTAAATTATAGGTATGTATCCTCGGAACAGTGGTGTCTCATGAGCAATGGTCGAATTACATTACAATGGTGTGGGATATGGCCACCTTTCACAGCAATAAATGATCCAATCGAAGGGTAATGTTCCAAGTCACTCATTGCAATGTCTCTACTGAAATGAATGCACAATGTGCATTAGGGTGCAGTGAAAAAAAAAATTGTTTTCTTTTCCAAAATCCAATAGCGACCAAAAGTTGTGTTTTGCATTGAAAAAGAAAAGTCCCGATTTAAAAATTTTTTTTAATATATCTTAGTCCACTATTGCACCAAAATGATACAAAAATTTGGAAAATTGAGTATTAATGACTATGTCATTTTATCTCTCACCCCCTTTATTGAAAATTGTCCTAAAAATATGTCCCGAAAAAGTGACATAAAAATTCGACATAATTTTACCTATTAATGACTGTCATTTTATCTCTCCCCCCCTTTCTTGAAAATTGTCCGAAAAATGTGTCCCAAAAAAGCGACCTAACTTTAGATATATTTAAATAATATTAGTTCACAACAGCCTTAATCTATTGTTACAATATTTCGTAAGCTGTAGAATATGCACCCCATGTATTTTTCTATAAAAAGGTTACAATCATAAAAATTTCAACATAGGGTTACCAAGCGATATACACGAAAGATGAGAGATGAAATGACATAGTCAATTAATATCGTTTTAATATGGCAATAATGAAACTAAAAAATTAGGGGATTCAGGGGGGGTCTCCTCCCCGACGAGGCTCGAACAGCCGAGTTATTTTAATATCATTTAATTTTAATATCCAATAGCAAAAAACAGTTGGGTTAAATGCTTTTCAATTACTGTACAAAATTTTAGAATTTACCAAAAAATATCTTAAGGGCCCACTACAGTGAACAAAAAGGTACAAAAAAGAAAAAGTAAATTATTTTTTAAAACAAAAAATTGATTAACGAAAAAGCCGTTTAACTGCCCACTTACAATCAACTGTAATTAAATAAAGTATTAAAATATCTTGAATGATTGTCGTAAGATCGTCTCGCAACTCGTTTTGTGTGTGTGCCAATTTTATTTCTAGACTTTAAAAGCTTTTTAGCTACGAGTGAATTTGTTTAGGAGGTAACAAAGCATTTTATTCCGGCTTTGATTTTGCATTTCAGCATTATTTTTGAGCGTAAAAACTAGAAGTAATGTTGAAGACCAGAGTTTCAGAAAACCAAAGCATTTGAGTCATAATATGTTACGCATATACGAAGAAATTATACGGTTTTATTTGTTCGTATAGAATAATAACGTGAAACTTGATAAGAATTCTAAGGAACCTACAAGCAGCGAAATTTCTGCAATTACGGCAGATAGATTAGAGTTAATTTGGAATCATGTCTCAATTCCGCATGCTTCTAGCGAAATAATTCTTCAAATAATTAGGTAATTTCGCAATAAATATCAAAAACTTAAGAAATGGTTTAGGTTAGTAGGAAACAGAGCACGAATGCCCAACTAAAAATTAGTAGTTTTTAGATGAGTGTAAAAAGTTGTTTGATATTCCTAATTGTAAATGCGGACGTTTTCTTAAAATTTCCGTAAAAGAACAGGCTTTTCTGTATTACTATCTGCGTACCCGTTCTTCGCACAGTAGGGAACGAAACTTTTTCTTCCATGTATAGTTCGAATTGATTCCACTGATTTGGGATCTAAAAATAAGCAAAATGATTTGACTCTTGGCGTAAAGTTACTCATTAGTTATTTGTAAAGTTAGTTTAAGTACTGACCTGAGACCATTGTTAATATTATGACGCAAAAAACTATGTCGGTGTCATTCGCAATTAGAAAAGAAAAGCGTGACGGTTAGCAGTGAAAATTCCTAATATTCAAAATGTCTCATTTCTGCATCATACCCTTTTTTAGATTTAAGTTATGCCATTAATACCTTAGATGCTACATGATGTGGAAAACCGTTTTATTTTATAATTAAATAGTTGTGTACCCGCTCTTCGCAAGGCAAGAAGAGAACATTTCCCTAAAATGCGATCATAACTACTTGTGACAGAACAGAATCTCCAAGAAAAAAGTTGTGTTATAGTCTTTTCTGTTGAAACTACCGCGGGATATATAAACGCGACGTAGAATTACTTAATGTTTTGTTAGATGTGATGTAATACGGCTGTTGAAAAATGAATAGAAGACTTAGTTTCACGAAATATTTATTAATGCGGTATATTGTGCTTTGATCAATATTGCCTTATCATATCTACTTACTATTACTTATACTATCTTTTACTGATACCCATACAATATATTTTCGTTTTGCAACCGTTAATGCTTAATTTAAAGAAACGGTCTAGATATTTGCCACGAATGTAGTCTATTACACTGGTGATTCTTTGCAATTTATGCATTAGCATAAACGATAATCATTTCCCTTTATGGTTGCCACTAAATCAGCTCTCCATAAATTTTTACGCATAATTCTTGTCAGATTGGCGTATTTAGCACCAGGGCCCTATTATCGCACGGGCAAATCGGGACTTTTCCCAGGGGCCCCTGGCTCGAAATGGCCCCCAAATTCAAATGTTGTTCTTTTTTTTATAAAAAAAAAAATTATGAAAAATAAAACAAATTTTATAGACGGGGGGGGGGCCAAATTCAACAATGCCCGGGGCCCCCTGTTGGTCATAATCAGGCCCTGTTTAACACCGCAATATATTTCCTGCTATTCGAAAACGTGACCCGTTTAAAATCTCAATTGAAAATAATGCTGGATAATTCACTTGTTAAAAAACAGCATTCAATTATTTTTCTGGCAACGTAAAGTAAAATATAGAATTATTTCACATGCGCGGCGTATGTTTTGCTTGTGAGTCTGTTATTCTGATTAGTTTCAAAAGGGGTTTTAAACTCGTGACGTCAAAGTGGCGCACATTTCACATGTGAAAACTCGGTTATTTTTAAATAATTTTTTTTTTTTCAACTGGCAATTTTAATCATTGTTACTGTCTCCAAGACAACCAAACCGCAAGATATCATACCGAAATTTTAAGCTGCTGCGATTGAAATGAAAATCCTTCTTTACTTAAAAATTCCTAAAAAATCTAATTTATATTTTCCTCTGGTTTTTCTTTTCAAAGAGGGCGAAATGTATGCTCCGTCATTTGACAAAATATAAAAAAGTTATGACGGATAGAATTTAAGATGCAGCAGTTTTAAAAATATTTTACGAAAGTCAGCGTCAAATTTAATTTTATTTGAAAAATTCCCAAAAATCTGAAAATTATGTTACACAGTCCGAACAAACAGTTTTTAAAAGAAAATTTTCTCCTCTATGATGTAAATTTCGTTTTACTGCGAGTGCAATTACCGGCGTTATTACGTATTAAGCGAGAAAAATCGCTAAAAATCGAACAAAACATAAAATAAAAACTTTTTCTAATTCGAATTTAGGAAAAATCGCTCCGAGGCGTGTTAGGATCTGTCCTAGTGAAGCCCTATGCAAAATTCGGTAGGTCTGCGACCAACCGTCTCGGCGCAATGCGATCGAGAGACGCGCGCAAGAAGATCGGAGGTCACAAACTTACCTACCTGCCTACCTACATACATACATAGCTACATACAATGTTTACTCTCGGATTTTATTATATAAGATGAGAGTAGCGAGTGAAAAATGAGTATTGACGGTAATGATGAAAAGCGAAACTATTATAATGATGCGGAAAAATGAGAAGAAATCTTTGGTATCCATCCAGTCAGAAATATAAGAAGTTTCTTCGAAAAATTTAAACACTAATCAGAAATATCTATTGAAAATAAGTCAGGCTGTTACTGCAGGGGAAAGATCTGAAAATTTATCTGGCAGAAATCCCGGGAAGTTGTCTCACTCGAGATGGTTAACAACGGCTAACCAAATCTTGGGCTTATACGTTGCTGAGCCAAATCATTCATTGAATCTCATAACATTAACATCTTATATTGTAAAGGCTTATATTGTATGGTTTAAGATAAAGGCATCTTCATCGTACAAGGATGGAGCTATCCAATGATGACATAAGATCTCGAAGCTATCACGACCTTAGGAAGAGCTTTTGTCTGTAATAGATTATGTTACTTAGCGAAATGGAACATTCGCTCACCCTGAAAACATTCTTTTGTCCATGCTCTGTAAGGAAGAGAAAACACATCCAAGAGTTGTCAGTTCGTAGAATTTTGAAAGTCCGAGAGCAACATGAAATCCATATAAGGGATTTCAATGTTCCAAAGCTGAATTTCAAAGCACAGGATTACATTGATCTGATTGATTGGAAATACCTTCAAGTTATTGCACCACTGGTCATTTCAGGAATAATGAATGATGAATTGAAGGAGATCACAGGGGTGGATTACTATGACGATTTTTCGACATTTTCAAACTACCATGCCACTCTCAAGCTACAGAGAGATTTGTTAAATTAGTTAAGGAAGCAGTAGCCGCAATCTGCGGTGAGCATTCAAAGGATGGTTTTAAGTGTTCGAATTAAGTCTTGCAGGATGATTCCATGCTTTAATACGTAAGACAGAATTTAAGTAAACTAATTTCAGATAAACAAAAAGTTGCGCTGTTATAAATAAATGTTAAAAGTCACATCTTTTTCTCTTTTTAGATGTACTTTGCCAAGTATTTAACATTTTATTTAAATACACTTGGTTATAGTTTGGACAATTAAAGCCATTTTCAGCTAAGCAATTATTTGTAATGAAAAGTGACTTTTCCCCAGTTTTTTGAACTTCTCTGTTAGCTACAGTGGACCCTCAAGATATTTTCTGACAATTCTAAACTTTTGCACAATCATTGGAAAGCATTTAACCCAACCTTTTCCAACAATTGAGCATTAGAAGACATATTTGTCCCTCAAGATATATGTACTTCGAAAATTTTGAAATTCAGTATTTTTCTTATTGAATACGAAACACAAATTTTATTCGCTATTGGATTTTAAAATTAAGAAAAACCTTTTTTCACTGCACCCTACTACCCATAGAGCAAAATGTATTGAATTCTTTTGAGTACTCCTGTGAAATCTCTATAAATCCTAAATATACCATTCCAATACAATAGATGGTGCAATACATAGGGATAACATATAGAAGTTCCGTAGTAGTCGATGAATATTTAAGCCTGTTAGACCACGGAAGGACAGATGGGCAAACAGAATAACCGAAATCCTTAGCGCTTTTCAGCTTTGTTGGGAAGTGTTAAAACACATTAAAATTACTAACAATACTTAAGATATTGCGATAATTTTATAACGAAAAATCGAGTGAACCACAAGAATAAGGCAAAAAGTTGAGCGTGTTCAGGACTTTTTGCCTCTACTGTAATTCTATTAAGATGTACAATTAAATTAGTAAGAACAATAAAATTACTGAAATAGCCAGAAATATGCTTTTGTAGCATTTAAAGGACCTCCGATGTGGGAGCGGAGAATAAGAATAAACTCGAAAATTCATAGCCTTCCTGGGACACTGCCCCATCTAGTAGAATCATCTGGCTATAGGCCTCTTATTCGTAAATGATTGGTATATATAATTTTGCAATAAAGGGCATGTGCTCTTTTTCCGGAGCTGTACATTAATCATGGTTTATTTTATGCTATTTAAAATTACCTATTGGTATCATGCTGTTGAACGGAATGTTATTATCATTTTCAAAAATTTTCTATATTTGTAACATAAATAAACCGTTTATACATTAATTAATTAATTTATTTATTAATTTATTTATTATTTGTTTGTTGTTGTTAATCTCAAATTCTCTGAACTTAGCTTTCAAATTTTTCAGTTTTCATATAAGGTAACTAAAGTTACCTTATATGAAAACTGTGTTATCCAAATACATCTTTAATCAAAGA
Source organism: Cheiracanthium punctorium (assembly GCA_038373885.1). Lineage (NCBI taxonomy): Eukaryota > Metazoa > Arthropoda > Arachnida > Araneae > Cheiracanthiidae > Cheiracanthium > Cheiracanthium punctorium. The sequence goes on along the minus strand of JAWZYV010015947.1, from coordinate 36,754 downwards.
TAACCACCTATATTTGCAAATTAAAAAATGACGCTGTGTAACAAACATGATAGCTAAAAAGCCTAGAATGGACAAAGTTAAAGAGATCGAATGTATAACTAACTCACTCGTTTAGAAAATAATACAATTTTTTTCTTCTTCAGTTACAGTTTATAAGTTTTCACTGCCTTCCGAAATTTGTCTGCTGGATTTTAATTGGCTAAAATCAATAGGACGTGACGCAAAAATAATCACCCCTATTTGTGTGACCTCAATGTTGTGAGACCATAGTCGTGTGAGACGAACCGTATGGAACTTGCTCCGCCTTTCGCACTCTGTGGTCTGTTTCGAACCTTCGTTTGAAGGTCCTCCCGAATACCAATTTTTCGAACGTTCGTTAAATAGGGTATGGTAAGGATAAGTTTTCGATGACGTTACAAATTCAAATTTTTCGCTCAAACGAACGTGGCAGAATAAAGCCCTTAGTTTCATAACTAAACAAGGGAATGATACTGAAAACTGTAGCTAGTTACCATATTAACGGCCTAGAAACAAAAAAACAAAAAATTATCATGGTGAGAAGAATAAGAAAATGCGAAAGCATGACAGCAACTTTTACAATTAGGATTTTATTTTACAGGGTTAAGAGTTGGAGCCCCTAAATAACTCGGCGTATTCTGAAGTAGTCAATGTGATGAACTGCAACACATATATAACTAGCCGCCTCTGGTGACCAGTTGGTTCGCCATCGCAACAAATTTTGTTCGGAGAGAATTCTGTTTCTCACCGGCTTCCTTGGCAGTGAAATCTCTCAGATTCTGAATGGAATTTAAAATTAAGATGGTTGCTGAAGTGGTTTAAGGGTTATTTGGTGAAAATTGTTATTATTTAATTAAATTATTAATTTGGCCAGATCGTTGGTGGTTGTACAATACCCGCAATAATCCAAAATCCTACCTTTGGAAAATCCATCAAACACACACTCCTAAAATAAATTTTCTCTTGTAATAATTCCTGAAACAAATTTAGATACACAGGCAAAATAAAGGAAACAAATTTTAAAACATTTTCTTTTAATAACTATAATTTCTGATTTCCAAACATACAAGTATACTTTAACAATTTACTCTTTCAATTTATCACTTTTTTACATACTTAATAATTTAGAACTGCGACATATTTTTTTTTCAATAAACAATATCATTTAGACGGATAGAGGGGGGAGATAGAGTAGGGCTAAAATTATCTATTAATCAATAAAATTTTACCTTCTAATGCGATGGTAATGGGCTTATGCGATGATCAGGCATTTTGGACTGAATGAAGCGTTGACTTGCGGATTGGCCCTCGACTTATCCGTATTAGGTTGGCTCAGCATTCCAGCAGCACTATAAAACTTGGGCGGGGGTGCTCGGCGGGACTGCCGTCTGGGATTCGGGCATTCTCCTCACGGTCTCAATGCTCCTTTTTTTTTTTTTTTTTACCAATTCAACTTCCTGGCCGTCACACTTTCTCCGGCGACTCTCTAGCCTCCCTCTACGACCACACTCTCCGGACAACTCCTGGACACCTCCCTCCTTTTCCTCTTTTTTTTTTTTCTCACGACAAACCAATCTGGGAGTCTTTTCCTTCATCGCCCTTTTTCGTTGCTCTATATTTCTTCCACCTAAGTGGTTCTTTTTTTATTTTTTTTTTTCTTCGCCTCCTCGAATTTACGCCCTTCTTGCCTGTTTGCCGCCACCAGCTGCTCCTTATAAATTTCTTTTAATTTATTAGGAGCAATTTCGACTGTCCTTTGCTGACATCACTTGGAACCACTATGTCTGATCATCGTAAATCTTTCTGTAGTTTCATCAAACTTCGTGTGAGGGCCATTGTCACACTACAGTTAGAAACAGGCGCGGCCCTAGGGTAAGTGGCGCCTCCTGCTAACGTTAAAAAGGCGTCCCCTTTTATGCTCTACTTAGTGTCTGAGTTCGAAATGATGCCTCTTCGAAGCCGGCGCCCCGATGCGATGCCTTACCTTGCTTACGGTGTCGGTTCGCCCCTGGTTACAAAAATAAGATGGTTTAGTGATAGAAACCTGCAAAAAGGTACACATTATTTTCGTCCTAAATTAATTTTGAAGAGCTTCTGGATATATTGGCCGTTATCAAAAAAAGGAAAGAAAGAAAATCTGAAACACTTTCAGATTTTAAATACGCACTAAAGTGCTATATTTTAAAAGCGTATCATAATCCATACGTCTTCCCATTTTTCTTTCCTTATTCCATTAAGTTGGAAAGTTTATCGTTATTAATGAGTGTGATTAAACAAAATTAAATTGATATTTATAACATCCTTTTTCTGAATGTAATACAATAGAAATAGAGTGCGGAAAAGCTGCGCAGAAAAATGCGCAATTCGAACTGAATGAAAGTTTCAAAAACTTATTCAGGTGTATTCTTTACCCAAGTCAGGCGTTTCAGACGATAAAATATTATTTTAGCATCATTCATGATAGAGCATCAGTCATGTGATACAGTGGGTTTCTTACAAATGTATATTAAATGCTGCAGATCTACTTGTTAAAAAAGGTTGTATTTTTGCACGCCGTGAAAAGAAAGCATGCTGATGATTTGTCACGTGACTCATTCATTTAAGATTTCATAACATAAAATGAAATCGTCAAACAATTATTTCAAATTCGACTGCGGAAAAGGAAATCTGTTTCATTTATTAAAAACTGCCTATTCTATAAGTTTGCGCCATCTGTCGACGGCTTTATGAAATAAAAACTCATTTATATTTTTTTATAAATGATAGTTTTTTGTATATTATAGGAACAGTGTTTTTTCGCGCGATAAAAAGTTTCCTATTTGCAAGCGTCGCAGTCGGTCCTAGTTTTTTTAAATTCCTACCTTCATGAAAGTTTTATTAATATATCCTAGTACTTTAATGGTTTGATAGGCGAAACCTTAACATCTAAAAGAGCATTTAACAACAGTTGAAGCAGCAGAACATTTTACTCTATTATTTGTAGAGGTAGGAATTTAAAAAAATAGGATCGACTGCGACGCCTGCTATTTGTTAATCCAGGAGTTTAACTGTCTGTATTCCAAATTTCATCAAAATCCGTCAAACCGTTTCAGCGTAAAAGAGTAACAAACATACATACAAATATTGGCATTTATATATTAGTAGGATTCTCCGCACTGAGATCGGCTTAGGCGTATTCACATTGATAGGCTTATTTCTACTCCTTTGCGAACAAGCTATCTCAGAGGCAATTTGCAAACCAATATTTCTTCTGTTGCTCCTGCACCACATTAAAACTTGCGAACTACATTAATGTATGCATGCGGGTTTTTAGTTATTTATTTATTTTTAGTTATTTATTGGGACACCCCGCTTGATTGGAGTATATATGTTGTGTATTGCCTTTTTGGTCCTGCAGATAACAGTGTGCTTTCATGCTGTGTTTGGCAATGTATAGTTGGTTTGTTCGTTGGTTTGTGTGCAGCAGCTTGTTAGCTTGTAGTATTTTGAGTGTTAAAAAAAATAATAAATAAGGTTAATGTTTAGGTAATATTTTATTTGCAATGAGTAAACAATGTTTCTTTTGTTTTGACTGAATTTTGAGATCTTCTGATATTTTTTCAGTTTCTACTTATATCTTTCTTTAAAATAAAATAAAAATTCCATGTTTTTGGATTAGCTTCCCCCCACTTTGAAATTTTTAGGGAACTGAATCGTTCGGAATTAATGAGCCCCCTGCGCCCCGTTGTTGTAACGAGATTTAGTTTCCTCCCTGTGCTTGTCACATTTGTAAGTTTTACTTTCCCCACTATGTCGAAGGTTGATTCTATTTGAGAGAATCATAATTAGATGCTACCGTTCATTCACGTTCCTCTCTTTAGGTTGGTTGGTTGTGTGTGATTAAGGCAACGCTACTCTAGGGCGATCTGCCTAAGGGGGGCCTGCCTTGGTAGGAGGACTTTCTAAGGGGTTCTAACGTGTATTCACGTTACATCTGGAGAAAACCTACCAAAACTCCAGACCGTTAGATCGACACCCGCGCGATGGGACCCGAACCCGGGACCTCCACACTTCGGCCATCTACCATTTTCAGTGGCATAACCACTGTGCCATGGTGAGGCTCATCTCTTTAGGATTTTGAAAGATTGATCCATGCCTCGCCCATGTCCCTTTTTGGAAATTGGTCACTATCGCGTTTTTGTGGCAACTTTAGGTAATGTTTGTCAGACAGGATCTGCTTGCAATTTTTGTAAATCTTCGCTGTGTCAAGGCTAAATTCTTAATTTAGCAAGGCTAAATTTTTAATATTTCATGCATTTTTCTTCTCACATAATTTTTCCTTTCTACAAACATTTTTTTAAGTTTTTGAATTTGTGTATAATGTTTGCATTGAATTTATGTTTATTTTGATGGTCATAAGTATTTTTAAACCCTCTGAGCGTCTTAGAAATGGGCGAATAATGTACAGTTGTTTTCACGGTAAAATTTTCAAGCGCCTTTAAAATTATTGAAAAAATTAAATTTTGTTAAGAAGATTTGTAATTATTAAAAAATCAACTTCAAAATATGTACAACATTAACATTAATTTTTTTTTTTTTTATAATACGTGAGAGTTTTAAACAATTTAAATTATAGATGCATTGCAGTGAAAACTGGAATGCAGTTGACGGGATTTTACGTCTCAGCCGCTTGGAGGGTTAAATTTTTGAATGATGTATAATGTTCTACGTTGAATTTATGTGTATTTTTATTTCGGTTTTGATCTTGTTTTTATGTAAACGGATTGTTTATATGCTACATGATTGGTCATTTTTAAATGTAGTTATCACTACATAAGTCTCATTCAAGATTTTTTGACATTCTAATGACCTAACCAAACTTATTTGAATTTTGCATGTTTATTGCAACATTTTGTTTTCTTCAAACATAAGCTTGTCATAATGCTGTATATATTATGTTCTATATTGCTTTGAAGGCCTAATTATTACGTTAGTTGTTGTTGTTGACTTATTCCATCCGATCTAGCGGCAGGCTAGACCAGGTCCACGAGCCCAATAACCCTCAAATAATCATAAACAAGAAGAGGACGCGTATATATGTCCTCCTTGTCAAGACCGCACAGTTCATCAAGTGCTCCGGAGAGGCATGTACTGAGTTACAGTAGGTACACGCAGATAGATTTTTTTGCCCCTTATCGAAAGAAGGAGGCTTACAGGCCGCTTTCCAGATCGAGAGGGAACCGCTGGCCGCTTGGCCAATTATCACGTGTAAGCAATAAATTTTGCGCACTGCAGAGACATTTTACGCATAGCAGAGAAAGAGGGAGATACTCCGGAGAATAGGTACTTGGGGACCGTGAATAATATTGCGGTTTCTCACTTGTGGTTTCACACCCCATCTATTGTTCGGTAGAGGACAGCCCATGTGTCGCCGAGTCAAGACGCGGCCAAATATCCCCATTCAAATACATTGTAGCCGCGACAATCGCTGGATGTGGGCAATGGCCTTAAGGCCGCTTTCCAGATCGAGAGGGAAGCGCTGGCCGCTTGGCCAATTATCACTCGTAAGCAATAAATTTTTCGCACCGTAGAGAAAGAGGGAAATACTCCGGACAATAGGTAATTGGGGACCGTGGATAATATTGTGGTTTCACACCGCATCTGTTGTTCGGTAGAGGACAGCCCATGTGTCGCCGGCGTAAGACGTGGCCAAATCTCCCCATTCAAATACATTGTAGCCGCGACAATCGCTGGGTGTGGGCAATGGCCTTTTATGTGTCCTCTTGCACGCCTACTAATGGTGTTCTGGACAACTCTATCTACCTTGAGGATCTTAGGGGCACCACCTGGGGTCTGCCTAGGGTCTGCGGTTATCGGGGGAGTTTTCCACAGCTGTTGGATTGATATTTTTATTTTGGAGCAGATCTTAGAGTAGGTCAATGTGTTACTTGACACTGGAACCTCAGAGGCGCCATCCTGGGCCAAGAGATTAACCAATTCATTTCCGTATAGTCTAATATGTGACGAGATCCATTGGAAGTAGATCTTGTGCTGCTTTGAAAGCTCTTAAAGAGCACTGAGAATTTAGACAGCAGTTTTATCGCCAATTCTTGTCCAGTTCCACGGCTATCAGACAAGATCCAAATGTCTGCATATTACGTTAGTGGTACTGTGCAGCATATTGGTAACGTCATACTTGACTTCTAAATATGAACATTATTATTTAAAAGTAATAATAAGGACAGCACTTGTGAAATATGCCACACAGTGAGGTAGCCAAAAATTTTTCATTGGGGGTGGAGGGGTTACGACTACTGCAACTATGCATACGTGTGATAAGGGAGTGAAGAATATACATTTTGAATGGCAAAAAATTCCTCATGGGGGGGGTGTGACCCCCTTCTCCCCCCCCCCCCTTGGCTGTGCCACTGATGCCACACATTTCAGATTTGTATTGGTGGCTTTTTTTTTTAAATTGGGGGCTTTGAGGAACGCTAACTCCAAATTAAGCCACCAGGTGGTACTATAAGTGGTTTCCTTGAGTAGCGCATGTCAACTTTACTATACCTAGACTCTACTTTTATAACTTAGCTCTTGCCGTTCAGAAATTATTGGGGTGACAACGGACTTTAGCGGGCAAACGGTACATATAGTTATATTCATTCTCTTTGTTTTGTATTGATTAAAGCCTCACCATGGCACCGTGGTTATACCACTGAAAATGGTAGACGGCCGAGGTGTGAAGGTCCCGGGTTCGGGTCCCATCGCGCGGCTGTCGATCTAACGGTCTGGAGTTTTGGTAGCTTTTCTCCAGATGTAACGTGAATACGCGTTAGAACCCCTTAGAAAGTCCTCCTACCACGGCACCCCCCATTCTAGGCAGATACCCCGCATGCAGGTTTGTCTTAAAACACAACACACACTCAACTTGTATTGATTAAATTATTAGTAACATATTGTATTTAAAATTTAAATTTTCTATAATTTTTTCAAACATCTTCTGCAAAATTCGAATAAATTCGGTTCCTAATTTGCTTATCCAGGATAAGGAATTTCTCGGCTATTTAGTTTTTAGTTTAGTAGATATGTGGTTTATAATCGGCAATTAGTGTAAAAATAAACATCATTCACATTATAGTGTCTAATTCCTAACAAGTTTACCACAATTAGACCTGAAATATTATTTCGAGTATTAACTGAAATTCAATTTGAAATCATAATGAAATGCAGCCTATTTGGCTATTAACAATCTACTGCTTTTCATAACGGAATTAAAAGACGGCAATAAAATAATTCAGTTTAAGTTTGGTCACGCCCAAGTTACCAGATCAATTATTTGTTACGAAAGATACAATTAATTTTCTACCAGATGGCGCTCCGGAAGGGAGGAGTTTCCTCTCTCTCTCTGATAATTCATAGAGTATGTCAAATTAAATGCCTAAAATAACTGGAAATGGTGTGGTAGTAAGATAAAATCGTTTTCAATGAAAAACATCGTGCAACATCAGTCTTGTTTGGTGCTAAACGATGACGAAGTTTTTGTTATATGGATTTTAATACGTAATACTTATGAGCAGAGCCTTTTTTTTAATTCCTAGGTGAGATGTAAGGATGCATGTACCCTTAAATATTTAGTAAACTGTGCAGGAAAAAGTAAAAATGCTGAGCTGTTGTAAGTTTATGCAGCGTAAAATAAAGTAACAATATGCTAGCAGTTTAATTTATTTTACCTTTTACATTTTTGTTTCAAAATACAATATATCTTTATAACTATAGCATCTCTATAATGAAGAATAAGACTTCTATTTCAGGTCAGCGTGTTCAGAACATTTTCTTCATATCTAGGTACACGTACAGTATTGCACACAAGTAAAGGTGTCAAGGGAGTTCAATGAGAAGAATATAGTTATACGCTTCAGTAATAAATAAAACTGGCAACCCTGTTTAAAAATGCAACGACAACGTGTTGACGGAAATCATGTCCACAAATTCTGTCCACAAAATTATATTCGCAAAAATATGTCGACAGGAAAAACCCAGAGTAAACGAAATAAGTACTCTAAATAAAGAGGTTTGGCTCAGCACCGAAGCTGAACCACAAATTTTCCGAAGGGGACTTTCGAATATACCATGGTTATATGAAGGGAAAGGTTCACATTTATCCACGAAAATGTAATCTTCTCCATATTTCATGTCTACTCATTTCGGGAGTGGCTGCAACCCCATCAGTCACTCTCTGGCTACGCCTCTGAGAAACATAGATTGTGGTTAGAACTTTGAACTCTAATATTTCTCGGAATAATAATTTTTCATAAATAATACTGTTTCGTTTACAGAAATATCTTTTTAATTAACAAATTCAACTAAATTCAATTACTTCACGACTGCGAAATGTTGTTGAATTATTTATTATCATTTTCAGATTTCCTCATTAAATGTTTGATGAATGGAATTAAGGAAAAATGTTAGCAAATGTATGTTTGTTTACAAAGTCGCAAAAAAATGGCCACCGCGACGTCATTTTGAGCAAACAGCAGTCACACAGTGACTTCACAGCTGAGTCACTCAGTAGCCACAAGGTGACTTCACAACGACGGTGACTGATCACTAATAAAGCACCAAAATTACCACACAGTGGAGACGAATCACTCATGAGTCACAATGTGATTAGTTTGAAAGAATCCTGTGACAGCTGTGACGTCACATCAATTCTTTTGTAACCATTTGTGCTATTACGGATTCTGTGGGTATATAACTGTAATAAAGTTCGAGCTGTAAAGGACTATGACACAGCGAAAATGCGGCCATTAATATGGCTGATTTATTCTACAGTGCCTTCTTGTCAGTGGCGGATTTCCCAATAGGCGCATGAGGCGAGCGCCTCGGGCCTCAAAATTCGGTTCTCATAAAGAAAATATATATATTATACTAGCTGAAGTACCCGTTCTTCGCACGGGAATGAATGGACTTTTTGATATTACGATTTGTGGTGATTACTATTCATTGTAATAAACAGATATAGCAAAGTGGATATCGCGTTATATTGTGTCCAATAATCATGCATACCGAATTGCAAGGAAATCGTTTGTACGGTGCAGAAGGCCATGCGGCGTAGCGCAATCTAGTGGCGAGTTTTAGCAAAACGGATACGGCGAAAATATTCTTCGCATTCAGATATCGATGTATACGAATTTTCATGACTATCGGCTGGACAGTCCTGAAGTTCATGTGTTGACGCGACATCTAGTGACAAGTTATAGGAAAATGGATAGCGCCAAACTCTTCCCCGTGTTCAAATATCTATGTATACCTATTTTCATAGCGATTATTTGCACAGTCAAGAAGTGATACACTGCAGGGCCATTTAGTGGTTCAATAAAGTAATGATTTGCTACAGCGCCGTCAAGTGGCGAGTTATAGCAAAATGGATAACGCCAAAATATTCTCATTGTTCAAATAGCTATGTATACTGAATTTCATAGCGACCGTGTTCAACTATCTATGCATACCAATTTTCATAACGATCATTTGCACAGTCAAGAAGTGATACACTGCAGGGCCATCTAGTAGTTAATTAAAGTAATGATTTGCTACAGCGCCATCAAGTGGCGAGTTATAGCAAAATGGATAACGCCAAAATATTCTCATTGTTCAAATAGCTATGTATACTGATTTTCATAGCGACCGTTTGAATGGTCAAGAATTTGGCCTGCTGCAGCGTCATCTAGTGGCGAGTTAAAATAATAATGCATTGCAGTGTCATCTAGTGGTGAGTAACATCAAAAGGAACGCAGTTAGAATATATTCTTCGTGCTCAAATGTGTAAGTATAAAAAATTTTATGCCGATCGGTCGAACGGTATAGAAGTTGATGCTTTTCAGCGCCATTTAGCGGCAAGTTACAGCAAAATGGATAGTGAAAAATATTCTCCGTGTTCTAATATTCGCGTGTACCAAATTTCATCGAAATCGGTTGGACGATATTCGCATAGCAAACGGCTAAACGGAATAAAATTCAACGTTGTGCTGCGGCACCAAGTGGCAAGTTAAGGAAAACGGATAGCATAAAAACCTTCTCCATCATAAAAGACTTAGGTGAACCAAATTTCATCGTGCAACGGTGCTCAACGGTGCTGGAGTTTTTCAACCTCATAAACACATACCAACATTCATTTTTATCTATAGCCAGTGTTATTATATATACCAGTCTCAAATAAAATCCAGTTTCAAATCTAAGCCTCGCCAAAGTGCCAACATGCGCCATTTTGCAAGAGTTTTTTCAGGGAATCATTCGAAGCATTGACTTAGCAGCAATACATATGGGAAATGGTTCGACCGCCAAAGAGTAGCCAAAGAGAGTTATTTGAAAATTGGAATCCCATAATACAGCCGATTTTTTTTTTAATTATCAACTATAATGTGTTTTATTCATCGTTACTCCGATGTACTAAATGAGAAGATTTCAATTTTCTGAAATTTGGCGGAATTCCCCCAACTTAAATCAATGTACTCAATTGGCGAGAATTCTGAAGTTAGATCGCTTGAAATCCCTTAATAACTGCATTATTTCTTCACGGATCATTAAAATTTAACGCTGTATTCTAATAAAACCTTTGCACTTGTTTCCAAAAATCTATTTCCTTAAGCTCTCAATAAATTGCGCAAAGCCGAAAACTGTGCAAACCGCTAGAACTCACTTACTCAAAATCCATATTTCAGCCATTTTATTTTTTCGCCAAACTAAAATAATTTACACATTAGCCTCGGAAATCTTCAATTCTTATTGTTTTGCGTGTAAAGCATTACATTCCTGCTCTGATTTCCCATGCACACGATATTATAATTTAAAAAAAAATAACCTGACGAATATAAACTAACAAAAAAAAAATCATTATTATTCTTTTATTTTTACTTTGAGAATTTAAAACATTTTATTCGGCAAAATCGCCACACATGGCAACCACGATCCTTATTTCACACTTTTTTCACTACAGGGGTTACAATTACGGAAAGCTTTTTGCGTGAAGAGCATAAAAATTCTCTTAAATTCCGGGAACGGGTGGACTTCCAAAGTTTTAAAGTGGACTACGATTTATTCTATATTATTTTACATATCTGTGCTAAATTTCAGGCCGATAGGTTCATTTTTGTGGATTTGTATACGAACGACATTTTATTCGGCAAAATCGCCACACATGGCAACCACGATCCTTATTTCACATTTTTTTCACTACAGTGGTTACAATTACGGAAAGATTTTTGCGTGAAGAGCATAAAAAATCTCTTAAATTCCGGGAACGGGTGGACTTTCAAAGTTTTAAAGTGGACTACGATTTATTCTATATTATTTTACATATCTGTGCTAAATTTCAGGCCGATAAGTCCATTTTTGTGGATTTGTATACGAATCAAATCCACAAACAAACAAACAAACAAACAAACAAACAAACAAACAAACAGAATTTCATTTTTATTTATAAGATATAAATTTCTGTTCAAAAGGCAGGAACTTTGTTCATAGCTCTAGGATTGCTACTAGTGCAGAAAGCGCTCTTGAACAATATTTTCTTTTGTGCCCTTGGCTCTTTCCCACTTCACAGAATTGGATCATAATATAAATTAATATTTTAGTAGCCCCACCATGGCACAGTGGATAAGGCACTCAGAATGGTAGATGGCCAGAATGTGAAGGTCCCGGGTTTGGGGCCCCTAGATCGGCTGTCGATCTACGGTCTGGAGTTTTGGTCGGTTTTCTCCAGATGTAACACGAATACGCGTTAGAACGCCTTAAAAAGTCCTCCGACCAAGACAGCCCCCATCCTAGACAGATACCCCTCGTGCAGGTTGGCCTTAATACACACAATACAATATTTTAATAACTAATACTTTTAATTTATAAGTAATTAGTGCTTTAATTCCTTATTTCAGTGTAAAAATCCAGAAACGTTCCTTGGAAATAATGGGAAAAGAGACTCACAAATACCATACAGAAAGTAAACATTTCCATCTGAAAACTTTACATTTTTCCTTTAACCCGTGCCTTAACCTAATATTGCTCTCACGATTCGCTTAAAAAACACCCATTTCACTTTAAAATGACCAAATGTAAAAAAGTCCAGGAATTTTTCCTTGAAAATAATAGGCAGCTGAGGCGCCCTAAATTCCAGGGAAAGTTACATGAAAGTGCCAAGAACTTTACTGAACAGTATACAATTCAGTAGAGCCTTCCTGAATTATTCAGTATAAGTTCCTGGTATATAACGCTCCTTGGAATTCTAGAGCACCTCAACTATCCATTATTTCCAAGGAAAGTTCCTAGATTTTTTTTATTATGTTTTAATTTCCCTATATTTCGCCTAAAACAAATGCAAGCGCAGAGAGTCCCTATGCCTATTTTTTACCCTGAATGAATCAAATTGCAGCGCAGTCTCTGGAATTGCAGCAGGACATTCAAACAAAGATGCTTTAAAGACTTTTTCCCCCTACAACCAAAATGTAGATAGGTTGATAAGAATATTTCTCAGATTTTAAAAGAGAAAACCTGAACTGCTTGACTCTACGGCTTTGGATTAAAAAATTTCTCAAAAATTAAATATTTTATACTAGCTGCTATCAGCGACTTCGTCCGCGTCGGCTTTAGAGTTAGGTCCCAAAAGAAATGAAGCATGTGTGAATAACACATATGTTTGCGACAAAAGAAACTGCATTTAAGTATTATTTGCTTTTTACTTATTTTATATGAAGTATAACGCATGGTAGTATACTTCATTTAAAATAAGAGAGTAAGCAGAGTTACTAAATTTAGATTTTTTTTCAGGCATTTGGCGAATACAGTTACGACAGTATTTGCTAACTGTTATTTTTTTTGTTGTTGTTGTTCTTGTGAAAGAAATATTTATGCTATAGCATGAATTTTAGCTTACGTTAATCAGGAATAGTGCAGCTTTCTAATAGCGAAAAAGTTTTAGAATCGGTTCTATAGTTACAGAGATACCCAGAGAGCGTAATGTATTAGAATTATTTTGAGTGTTCCTGTAAAGGAACGATTTGCACTACATGCATGAATTTTAGCCTATAATACTCAATAATATAGCTTACTAACAGTGAAAAAAGTTTTGGAATCGGTTCAGTACTTACAGAGATACACATAGAGTGTAATGTAATTCTTATGAGTATCCCTGTAAAAGAACTATTTGTGATCTATGCATAAAAGGTAGCCTATAACACTCAGGGTCCCACCAGTGTCTAAGAAGTTCTACTCTCAAAAATGGAAGGCTGGAGGTGCCAGGTTCAAACCCTGGTCGAGCCTGTCGACCTAGCCGCTCGCAGTTTTTCGCGGTTTTCTCCAAAACCTCGCGTAAATATGGGCTAGGATCCCTTAGAAAGTTCCCCCCAGAGGAATTCCCCATATAGGCCTAGGACCCTAGTGCAGTCAATCGGTCTTAATCCACAAACAAACAAACAATAACACTCAGGAATAGTGTAACTAAATTTTAGAATCGGTTTAGTAGCTATAAAATTTCCATAGAGCGCAATACATTAGAATTATTTTGAATGTTTTTGTAAAAGAATTACACTCATGTCCATAAATTAAGGATAATTCAGAATCACACAGAAATTGATCTCTAAAATAAAAATTTCACCTGTGGAATGATCACACATATCTTGAAGAAGAATATGCAAATTACAGGAAACCACCAGATGGCGTGGATGGTACGTCACAATGACGAGAGTGTAAGAGAGGGGTATATAAGGAATGGTGGCAAAGACGTAAAATTGTTCACAAGCGCTGTGAAAGCCTTTCAGTGCAAAAACCGCATAGTTATGGCACAAAGGAGGCATTTGGATGATGTTTTACGTGGCAGAATTATCGGACGACTGGAATGTGGACGTACCCAGCTGGAAGTATCCGAGGAACTTGGAATCGCCCAGAGTGTCATCTCCAGGCTTTGGCAACGATTCCAAGATGATGGTAATGTGAGTAGACGTTACAGCACAGGTCGCCCCCGAGTTACAACGCCGAATGAGGACCGCTATTTGGCAGTTACTGCCAAAGAAACAGACGGAGTACAGCATCAGACCTGTCTCGTCAGCTCTCTTCAGCTACCGGTACGACAGTTTCAAGGCAGACCGTGTACAGACGCTTAAGGCACATTGGTCTATATGCTCGTAGGCCTGTCAGATGTGTTCCACTTACCGCAACTCACTGTCGCCTGCGATTAACCTGGAGTAGAGAGCATGCATTGTGAACACCGCAACAGTGGTCTTGTGTGATGTTTTCCGACGAGTCCAGGTTTAGTTTGGAGTATGATTCTCGCCGGACATTCATCTGGAGAGCGCCAGGTACCCGTTACCACCAAGAGAACACCATTGAAAGACACCGTTACGGTCGTGCAGGATGGCTCGTTTGGGGAGGAATTATTCTTGGTTCCAGAACTGACCTGCATGTTCAGAGTGTAACGATGACAGGCCACATCTATCGGGATGTCATTCTGGAACAACATGTACGTTTGTTTTAGGGCGCCATGGGTGCTGAATTTGTGTTTATGGATGACAACGCCCGTCCTCACCGTGCAAACATTGTAGACGAATGCCTTCAATCGGAGGATATCACCCGTATGCATTGGCCAGCATACTCACCGGACTTGAATCCAATAGAAGAGCATGTGTGGAATATGCTTGGCCGACGAATTGCAGCCCGTCAACCCCCTCCCACCTGTCTACCGGAACTTCGGAGTGCATTGCTTGATGAGTGGTGTAATATTCCCCAAGATCAGATTGATCATTTGATGCTCAGCATGCCTAGGCGTTGTCAGGCCTGTATTGCATCGTCCGGGAGACATACTCCGTATTAACCATCCTACTAACCATGTTATGCTGTTTTTTGTAAATAGGTTCTTTTTTGAAATTTGGTCAAGGGAGTAAAACTTGCAAATTTTATTAATTATGTCAAACATATAGCATCTTTTTTGCTCTTTACTTTTTGTTTAATAAATAGACTTTACAAATAAGTCAAATTTGTTTTGCTTCTTTCTCTTTCTTTGCCTGAACTTCATTATCCTTAATTTATGGACATGAGTGTATTTATGCTATATGCTTGAAAGGTTGCCTGTATGTTAATCCAGGGCATAAGCTATCTTCATTACGAATTTTTCCAAATCGGTTCAGCAGTTTGTGTGTGATTCAATCAAAAACATCTAAACACACAAACGTACACATTTTTTAATGACTATGTCATTTTATCTCTCAATACCCTTACTGAAAAATGTGTCCCAAAAATGCGAAATAATAAAGCGACATAAAAAAGCGACATAATTTTACATGTATTTAAATACTATTAGTTCACAACAGCTTTAATATCGAGATTAAAGCAATCTTTAGTCTCGATATTGTTACACTATTTCGTAAGCTGTAGAATATGCTCCACATGAAATTTTTTACATATATTCAAATATTATTAGTTCACAACAGCTTTAATCTATTGTTACAATATTTCGTAAGCTGTAGAATATGCACCACATGTATTTTTCTATAAATAGGTTACACTCATAAAAATTTCAACATAGGGTTACCAGGCGAAATACGCGAAAGATGAGCGATAAAATGACAAGTCAATTAATATAGTTTTAATATGGCAATAATAAAACTAAAAAATTAGGGGGGGGTTCAGGGGGATCTCCCCCTGACGAGGCTCGAACAGCCGAGTTTTTATATTATTGGTAGGATTTGGAAATTTATGAAGTTTAAGAAACACATTTGGACTTTTCTAATGCTTTTTAATTTGGCGTAAAATCAACATAATTTCCATACCATTTCATGTTTTTCAAATGCATGTTTATCTGAAAATAGAATTTCAGTTTTATTTCAAAAGCATAAATCATTTTGTGCGGGCGATAAAACGGTTTTTAATTAATAATTAGAAAAGTATTTAAAATTTCAATATTCTGAGCCTCAGGTGCACAGTCATGGGCTTCTATGCTGAAATTTTCAAAGCTCTGCTTTCTGTAGATTTGTCCGGAGAACATTCATTTTTATTATTATTGATAGATAGATTTGGCATAAAACTGGCATAATTTCCGTGGAATTTAATGTTTTTCAGATGCACGCACTCGCTTCTTTATTGAAGTGATAGCATTCTTGTTAGCTCAAAACATGAATCATTTGATTGATAGGGGCGAAACTCGCCAAGCATGGCAACGTAAAAACGGTTTTTAATTAATAATTAAAAAAGTAATTGAAAATCTAAAATTCTAAGTAGCCTATAACCATCTCCAGGGTCCCATCTATACCTAAACCAAAATGCATCCTAATCGATTCAGCGGTTTAGGCGTGATATCGTCATAAACAATCAAACAAACAAACTCACTTTCGCATTTATAATATTAGTTAGGATTTTTCACCGTTCTTCATGTAAATGATTTAGGAAAGGTCATTCTGTATTCAATGAAATTTTCAAATATACCTAGAATGTATAGTTTTTTGGATGTCAGGTGTAAAGAATTTTAAAGGAATTTATCTTCTTTCGAAAAATCATTAAAAATTAAAATTTTAAGCTAGAGATAACGGATTTTATCTTTAGAATCGAAAGAACTCTCCGGGGATGTAATGATAAAGAATTGCCGACCAATAATTAAGCAGATACGTCTGAGATAACACAATTTTTAGGAAAATAAATATTTGATAGAGTTTTTTTTTTAAAGGAATCGAAAAATGAAAAAGAGTAGTACTCTGTACCACCGGAATTACATAATGTGTGCAAATTTTCAACTCTATCGGATGATAGGAAGTGGGTTAAAATTCATAAGCAAATTTAGAGTTGGAATGACAAACATAGTTATTTAAAAGCACATCTTTCTGTAATTTAAATAGAATGAAAAAAATGTAAATGATGGCTAAATTAATTTTATACTTTATCTAAATATATTTATGAGAACTACATTATAATTACGGCATGTATTTTATAATCGCAGATGAAAAAGCTAAACATTAATAAAAAACGTAGGGGAGAAGCTTAGAGCATATACATTTTCAATATAAAGTGGAATTTATTTTTAACTCAGTAATATTTTTTGTATTTTAACTGCCTGAAATAATGATTTTTTCTTAATCTTTTCTCTCTAGTTTTATTTTTAATTATATTTAAAATATATAGACTGATATGTATTTATATATATTTTTAATCCATACTTATTACACATTACTAATAGTCCTGAACTTATTGCTAGTTTTTGAATAAACACAATTATTAGACTAAACAGGAAGCTTACTTTCACTAGTAAACTGCTTACAGTTTTGCAGCTTCAAGCGGGAAATTTGTTAACATATTTAAATATTTATAACTATGTTTTTGCAGGAATGTTAAACTTTTAATTCATTTTATTCAAGTAAAAAAAATCTTGTAAACTTAGTGATGCCAAAGTCATGTTTCTGATCAAGTTTCCCCTCTTCTGAACCTCAAAAGTCCCTGCTAAGTACGCAAAAATTTTATGACTGAAACAAGCCATATACCAGTGGTATGAAATTGCATTTGTTGTGTTATACTTAGAGGTGTACTGATGTTTTCATTTAGTACTTTTAATCGTGAAAAGTGAAACGTAGTACAAAAATTATTAAGTTTCACGTGGTAAAAGATTTTTTTTAATGTACTAATCTATATGCTAATCTATATAAATACTTTTAATGTACTAATCTATATAAATACTAATATAAAAATTATTTTTAATACTCGTTTGTAGACATAAATTAGATATAAAAGGAGTGAAAACATTTTTTATAAATTTATTTTAAACATAAATTACCTTTTATATTTTAGACATAATTTACAGTTAGAGAATATGGAATCAAAAAATCAGATTTCTTTGTCCTTATTTGGGCTTTATCAATTAGTCCATTCCCAAAAATTCCAAAAACTAAACTAGAATCTTTAGAATGAAATTAATTCAAATTAATGTTCAAAAAGGTTCACTGTTGTCCAAAATGTCTCCTGTTATTATTAGCAAATAACAGTGAAATTTATTATAATAATTTACAAATACTATTTTATTATTCGTAGACTACTAGATTATTAAAAATACAAATAAATAGTAAATTTAAAATAAAGTATTATTTTCTAACTAAGAATTATCAGCTAGTTCTAATACTTTTACTTCAATCGGAACATTTGCAATATATTAAATACAGCCACCAGACAGATGCAATTTAATATTGGTTAATCAAAGTGATTAAGTAAATAATTACTGTAAAAAATGTATACATAGAACTGACAATATAAAGGTGTAGGGTTAGTAAAAGTTTTTTTTTTTTTTTTTTTTTTTTTTTTTTTTTGAGAAGGGGGTTTCAAAATTGAGTTGCGCCTCGGGCCTCTCAAGACCTAGGCGGGCTAAATCCGCCACTGCTTCTTGTGATTTCGTCCTGACACCGCAAGACAACACGGTGAAGTCACATTTTTGGTTTGGCTGTTACTAAGTTATAATGCAAAAGTAATCAAGATATTTTAATGTTGGCGCCAATTTCTTGAAGAATTGAGAATAATATTATACAACGATAATAAAAATAATAATTTTTAAAAGCTTTTGAATTTTTATTCAAGGGCTATCAAATAGGAAAGCGAAGCCGAACTCTTAATTAATAGCAGAGAATTATGAGTCTCTATCAGAGCTCCTGGTTACTTCTTCAAAATGCAATGCATTTTCCAATCAATGCACGCATGTGTTCAAATAGTAAATTAGTAATTATGAAATAACGACTGATTTTGTCACTATTACCTCAAAAAATTAATCTTCCAGACATTCGTGGGAGACATAATGGAGTAAACAAGATCTGACCAGGATCATATAATGCTCTCAGGCCAACTGTAATTACAATTTTGTTTCAAGTAAAGATAGCGTCTCGCCACATTTGTTATTCAAAACCACTGTTTGAACTCAAAATCATATTTCCAACTAACTCTCTTACACAAAAGGAAGCAAAAGCAGAAAAAATATTTTTTGGCAAAATATTCAACAGCCATCGATTGATAGAAAAATTCACTACATTGTAACTCTTTAAGCAGAAAAACTAATTTTACGGGTAAAGATGAGATGCAGTTCTTGAAAATATCTTCTAAGCATAAGCGATATCAGAAAAGGATATCTTTTATTTAACTATAGAACTACAGTAGAATCCCGCTATTCCAAACTAATTGGGAACAAACACAGTTCGGTTTAGCGGAAATCCGGAATAAGCAAATTTCATGAATAATATCAACGAAGTGATTTGTTAAGACGTAAATTAAGTGCGATGATTGTATAACGGAGCCCACATGCACTGTAACTAACCAGCTTTCATTGAACTCTCGTGTTGCTGTAACTATTGTAACTGCCAAAACACTGGGCAGTTACAATAGTTACAGCATTTGTAACTGGGAACTGGGTTTTTTGTAACCATTTTCGTTCTTCCGAATTTTTGATAGATTTTTATGTGTTCGATTGTTTCGCTATTGCGATGTCCATATTAAAATTTCGTTATAATTAATCCGTTTGTCATTATTTATATATAAACCTGCATAGTTGTGTGTGCCTCCGTGTGTTCAACACCAACCCGTGACATTTAATTTTAACTAATTGTATTTGTGAATGCGTCGCCTTTCGTTTTTTGCAACAAATATATTCAACAAAAAGTATCATAGATAAACCAGCCGCAGATCATATTTTATTCTTGCATGCCTTCAGCGGCTGTGATACAACATCATCATTATTTAATCAAGGAAAAATGAAATTTATTAATGTACTCCGAAAAAATCCAGATTTAAACGAGGTTATCCAGGTATTCAAAAATCCGAATGCTGATCCAGAGATCATTGCTAAAGCTGGAGAACGCTTCCTTCTTGAATTATACAGTTACAGTAACGTGAAAAGTAAGAAAAGTATGTCTTTAAACAACTATAGATATGCATGCCTCACAACATCAGCATATAAAAGTAAATTTAATATTGCGTCGCTACCACCAGCAGAAGGAGCAGCAAGACAACATTCGTTCCGAACCTATCATCAGGTTCAGCAGTGGTATGGGAATGAACAAAATGCAGAGCAATGGGGTGGACAAGAAACAAGGACGGGCTAATTCCTGTCACCACACTCGAGGCCCCAGCTCCGGAAAGCTTGTTAAAACTTATTTCTTGCAAATTCAGAAAGAGATGTCAGAAAGCCTGTGGATGCAGAAAGGCTGGGTTAAAGTGCACCGTTGTATGCACGAATTGCAATGGTATCTGTGATAACTCGCAAGTTCCATTACAAGATAGCGATGAAGAGGAAGAATCGGAGACTATTTTCGAGCAAACGTATGATGAAATCGAGAACGAAGAGGATTGCGATGAAATTGATAATCCCATCGTGCTGATGTGGAAGAAATTTCGGGCTGTGACATTTCGAACGGTACTAGGGACAATGAACTCGCAACACCTGGTCCATCAAGAACAGCGAAGCGAAGGAGAATGCGCTAAATTTTGGATTAGTTAAATGCACGTGGATTAGGCCTACTGGGGATACCACGATTAATAAAAAAAAAAAAAAAAAAAAACGCGCCGCTCACTCTACCTCACAAAGTGGTGTGGAAATGAGTGTTTTGGCCAAAACGCATACTGAACTACACTTTGCGGCGCTCGTACGCGAAAACTATTGATTTTACGAAAAAAAAGTAATTACGTAAATTGTAGGAAATTTTCCGTAGTTTCTTTTTTTGTAATTGTTTTTTTTTTTCGTGAAATGAGTCGGAAAGGAGATATTGTCAAAAAACTGATTTTAGGCGCCATTTTTCGAATGTGGCGGCGCGAGCGGCAAAGATACGAGGGGCAAAGTTGAAATTCGGAAAGAGCACATCGAAATCTATAAAATTGCCCATTTTCAAAACTCCCGGAAAACTTTCCAGGTAAAACTACCAAATGACTGGACTACAATGTAAATTTAAAAAATGTACAAAATAAGGTCGGAAATCAGATTTCGTTAAGAAAAAAAATCCTCCCGTCCATTTACAAAAACTTACACTTTTTAAATTTGTAGACGACCCCCCCCCATACAAAAAAAATCTCAATTAGTAAAACGTGCCCCATACACTAACGAGAGGTGATGTACCAAATTTCAACTTTCATCAAAGAACGTCTCAGAGATATCTTTAAAGAAAGATGATCGGGGATTATACATGATTTCGAATGTAAACGTTTATTCCTAGAGTGGAAGATTTTCTTTCGTAATTTCTGTACGATCCCTGAAATACGATTATTCGACGTGATTTTTTCCCTTCTAGAGCCATTGAAAAGTGATTTAAGTCAGCGATACATTTGTCTTCATATCTTTGACACTTTTTAAGATACGTATAATTCTCAAATTTTATATGTCACCTCATTAGTGTATGGGGCACATTTTATTAATTGGGAATTTTGTCGTATACAAATTTAAAAAGTAACTTTTTGAAAATGAACGAGAGGAGTTTTTTCTTAGCGTAATCTTTTTTCCGGTGCGAATTTTCTGGTAAGATTTTTTCAATTTACATTGTCCACTCATCTCTAATAGATAAAGAATTAAACCCGTTACCACCTTTTTGAGACACCCTGTATAGTAATTTTTTAAGGGTTCATCTTCATACTTAAACAGATAACAATTTTTGACATTTTCTTTTCACTTGCTATTTTTAAATCGGTCAAAAATAACCAAAATATAAATTGTCATTCATTTTCTATATGTAGTGCACTTCAGGCCGTAATTTCTCAAATAATGGGTGCATGTTGTGTGTTATTATACTTACTTCAAAATTTAATTTATATATAAAAAATACGATCCTTCCCAGTACTATACAGTTAGGAAAATTTATTCTTGTAAACCTTAATACCATTTGTTTTAAAAACAGGCACTGTTTACATTTCA
Organism: Cheiracanthium punctorium; assembly: GCA_038373885.1. NCBI lineage: Eukaryota > Metazoa > Arthropoda > Arachnida > Araneae > Cheiracanthiidae > Cheiracanthium > Cheiracanthium punctorium. Next base: position 14,862 of record JAWZYV010015947.1, on the reverse strand, counting down.
CTGCATTATAACTATTCAGGTAGGAAAAGTAGTTTTACAGGCAAAGAAATTTTCGGGAAACATTTAAAAATAATATGATACGAAAGTAATGAGAATTTCAAGTCTAATTAATGATCATAAAACAGTAATTGTTCATTTAATTAAATCAAATATCTAAAAGCTAATAATTTGAAGAGATAGTAATGCAGTAAAAGCAACAAATGTCTTGTCAGAGTTATTAAAACTAAAGAGCCAATATTTATGATTTTTGAAATAATAGGTAGCAAAAGTGCACTAATAACTGACACTTTTGCAGATAATTTATTATAAGTTTTTATTTCAGAACTTTTATCAAATGGTGCTATCTAGTTTATAGCATTTATCTTCAACTTTTTTCGATTTTTCTAACCTCCGGGGGGGGGGGGGGGGGGGGGGGACGGTGTCTAAATATCAAAAATTTAGATTTTAAGCGCAGTGCTAAAAAAATCTTCTCAGTAGCTGGCTTAATGCAGAAATTAAGATAATTGCATTAAGTGCATTTTCAAGATATTTCTATTTGAAGCATAGTTCTTTTTGGAAAATAATTCAAACAGAGTTGTATCAGATAGTAGTACATAAAATAAGTCTGTATAGTTTATTTTTAATAAATAAATTCATTTATTTATTTAAGATAGGGTGTCGCAATTAATGCGTTTAAAAAAAATGGATTTCCCCAGTAAATGAGGAACATGTAAGCCATTACTGTTTCATTCAAGTGGATGATAAATACATAAAATTTATAGAAAAATTAAATAAATACTATCCAGAAAAAGTTATCTGCAGATTATTTTTTTAAATATATTATTTTTTTAGTGCCTGACACCATAACAGTTTTTGGTTCCGTATTTCCATTTTGCATGCTACTTGTTTTAGAAATTACTTTAATGTCACAGACTGCATAAAGCTGCAGTAACATACCGTAATAGGGTGCTTTTTAATTGCTTTCTTTTAAGATAGATATGGCATTCAAATAAAGTCTGCAACAGCCACAACAAATTTTCAACTGTGACGGGCGTTTATTTGCGGTTTGTCTAAAAACCGAAAAGATGTTGATAATCAAAAAGTTTAAGGACATGTATAAATTTTGAAGTAAGTGACAAACTATTTACATTTACAAGCGTACAAGTATTCAAAGGTTCTTATTTTAAAAATTATAGATGAAACAAATTCATCATCATTCCAAAAAATGCACTATTTTGATCAGACCACAGTATGAAATGGATGGAAAAAATATTTTAGAGCAAAAAGGAAAAGGATTTAGAGAAAAAAGAAGCATGAAACATAAACATTAAATCATGAAATGTTCTGAGAGTAAGTTCCAGAGATGGAACAACTTAGAAAAGAGGGATACTATGATATGGACACTACATGACTTTCTTATACGTGTATTAAATCATAAAAAATTTCCGGTGCACTTCCTCTGAACTTATTTCAATTGATAGAGGTAAAATACTGCAATAATACAAAAGTTTAGTAATTTCTAGTCAAGTATTAAAGATATCGCCACACTAGGTTTTGTTTGAAAGATTTATTTTTGGCACTTAATTTGGCGATGTTTCGCCAAAAGCAGCCAAGCTTATGATAGTTTGTGAGATTTTGGGCAAGTCGAAATAGTGATTGACCACAAATTTTCAATGAATTGAAGATACTCAAATACCTTAATACTTTGGAAACCTTTTGGATGACCCTGTAAATAAATAACTCAGTTAATTGCAACAAAAAAGAGAGATGCACAATTACATGTGAAAATAGCTCTAACTATCAGTTCAGGTAACTCGTGTTCAACAGCTGAGAAAAAATTAAGTACGCATAACTTGAGGTACGAATTTTTCGTTTTTACGAAATAGGTGCGAATTTAAGCGAAATTTTCTTCGATGCTTGCATAGATATTTTTCTCATTATTATGTATTTTAAATATAGAATTGAGAGTAAAAAAAAGAAGATTTATGTATCTTCAGCTGATTCATAGATGCACTGCGAGACGCACTATCTAACATTAAAAATTGATAGATATCAGAAACCAAGAAAGCTGAAGCTTTTTAAAGTAGTTCTTTATAAAAGTTACCTGAAATAAGTTGTCCGCTTAATTTTCCGCGGTGTAACAAAGATCAGCTGATGCAGTGAAATATATCAGGCGTCTGTGCGTGTAGCAATACGCTGCAACTTTCAATAGCCAGTTGCAACTTAGAATAGTCAGCTAAGCACTTTTCCACCATGGAAAACTCAGCTGACTATTTTTTTCATAAAACTGATAAAGTTAACTATCACTTATCAAGCATAGTCCAATTATCATTTAAGATAGTCTAGGTTAACACAATACAAATTAGACAACTTATTTACATATTAAAAGAGAAAGATTTTTAAATAAAGAGAAATCTCTGGAACTTCTAGCGCCACACGTCGAATTCGTCCACACCTCTAAGGTACGTCTACCTCTCTCGCGTCGGCGCGAAAAACAAAACGAGGATTTCCTTAGCCTCGTTGCCATGGAAACCGATGACGCTTGCAAGTGGCGGCATCTCTTGGGAAGTCTGACATCTTTTACGATCTAGTGTACTTAGAATACGAATCATGGTCGGCATTGGTTCTGGCAGGATAGAAGGGCGCTACATTGTGATTTTACTTAACGGATATTCTTTACACATGTTGACACATAATCCACCACTACACAGCCGAATGCAGATCATCGTCAGCAGCTGACGTGTAAATCCACGGCTATAATGTCAGCTGACTATTTTTGTTTCATATGTATGCAACGTAATGAACACATGTACAAAGTATCAACTTTTTTCATTATAATTATTTTTTTATTATTTTACATGTTTGGGCTGGTACATTTGGGGTGGCTACACCCACCCCAAATGTACCAGCTGACGTTCACTTCGATTATATGTATGTATAACTAAATGAACTATAGGACGAGATTTTAGCTCTTTTCCTATTGGTCATTAAAAATGCCAGCTGGCTCCCGGTCTAGAATGATGTGGAGATCGGTGCGACCATCAATGGAAATACCAGCATAGACCATCACTCCCATACCGCCAAATCTGACTTTTTCCAGCACGAAAGCAAGAGTGTTTCTAGTGCCACGTTCCCTCCAGATGTAAGTACGGATGAACAGAATGTCAGGATGAACAGAAAAGCGAGACTCGTCAGAGAAAAGAACATTGCGCCATTCCTTTCTCGTCCAGTTGACATGCTCTATTGCCTACTCCCTGTGGGTCCTACGATGCCTTGCTGTTAATCTAACACATACCATTGATTGGCAAGCATACAGACCTGCAGCGTGGACTCGGTTCCGGACAGTTTGAATTGAAGCTTTTGTACCAGTAGCCCAATGTTGTTGTTGAAGAAGAGTGGCATTCATATTTCGGTGTCTCCGAGCCGTGAGCGTTAAATATTGATCTTCATTGGACATTGTTGCAAATCTATGACCTTGCCCTGGTCTTCGTCCTGCATTTCCAGTCTTTATGAAACGGTTCCAGATCCTTGATATCACATTTTGTGTGACTCCAATGTCTTCTGCTACTTCGACTTGTATTTGGCCCCCTTCTAACCGACCAGTAACTCGCCAAGCTGCTTATTCAGTTAAAATCCTTCGTTGAAACATTGCACTCATCAAAATCAATCATTGCATACTCCAAAGATTGAAAATGTGGAAAATTTGCATTTTTCACTGACCTCTTCCATTTTCTGCAAAAAAAATTCTCTTATGTCATTGTTTTAATAAAACTTACAATATCCTTTAATTGTTTTGAGCAGTGTATTAAAAGCGTATCATAATCCAAGCGCTGTCCCTATTTTTCTTCCTTATTCCGTTAAGTTGGAATGTGTATCATTATTTATGAACATGCTGTATTTTTCTCCCGTGTTCCATAAAACATATCTTTGAATTCGAAATTAAGATAGATTCATCTTTCAATCTATCTTAAAATCGTCTACCAAAACTCTTTTACAATCTTCGCCAAGCATATTCCAACTACACTTCACCATTTTAAATACTGTTTGGAATATGCATCATAATCCATGTGTACCGTGTTTGTCTTCCGATTTAAGAATGATTAAATGACTAATTATATTCCATCAAAACAACACAGTTGATGCAAGGGATGGACGCGAGACGATTTTTTGTGAGACGAGACGGAGATTTACAGCTTTTTAGCGAGACGACACGCACATTTTTAAGATTACGATATAGGAATTCTGCGAGACGAGACCAAACTTACAGGCTGTTTTGCGAGACACGAGACGTCTATTTTTGTCTCGCGTCCATTACTAGTTGTTGCGAATGCTGCATCCTCCTTTCCTATTATACTTTTCGTGCTAGCGGAATGGCAACTCGGATTGATTTTTCTTTTTCTTTCGCTGGTTGCCAGGACAACAGTTTTAAATAAAAATAACTTTTTTTTTATTCTAAAAAAGTTATGTAACTGAAAGGTGTAATATATAGCGATTAAAATATTTATTTGTCTGTGTGCTGGAAATCAAGTTCCATTTATTTTGTTTCTTTGCGAAAGTAATTTTTACTATTAACATCGGTGACGTCGATTTTTTAATCCGGCCCAAAGCTATTGAAGTGTTCATTTTATGAATATCGCCTCAACTGTGTTTCCCAAACGATCAATAGATGGCGCTACCGTTCAAACCGAAAATGTTGCATTTTGATCGGTTCAGAGTGTTTTTTCAATCACGTGATCTAGCGCAATCGTTTCCTGGACCCGAAAAACCCGCAGCTACGAAATTTTACGAAAAAAAAACAGCACCGTTTTCGAAATCGCCCGGACAAACATACATACAAACATACTGACATTCGGTGTGTAATACACTCATGTCCATAAAGTAAGGATAATGAAGTTCAGGCAAAGAAAGAGAAAGAAGCAAAACAAATTTGACTTATTTGTGAAGTCTATTTATTAAACAAACAGTAAAGAGCAAAAAAGATACTATATGTTTGACATAATTAATAAAATTTGCAAGTTTTACTCCCTTGACCAAATTTCAAAAAAGAACCTATTTATAAAAAACAGTATAACATGGTTAGTAGGATGGTTAATACGGAGTATGTCTCCCGGTCGATGCAATAAAAGCCTGACAACGCCTAGGCATGCTGAGTATCAAATGATCAATCTGATCTTGGGGAATATTACACCACTCATCAAGCAATGCACTCCGAAGTTCCGGTAGACAGGTGGGAGGGGGTTGACGGGCTGCAATTCGTCGGCCAAGCATATCCCACACATGCTCTTCTATTGGATTCAAGTCCGGTGAGTATGCTGGCCAATGCATACGGGTGATATCCTCCGATTGAAGGCATTCGTCTACAATGTTTGCACGGTGAGGACGGGCGTTGTCATCCATAAACACAAATTCAGCACCCATGGCGCCCCAAAACAAACGTAAATGTTTTCCAGAATGACATCCCGATAGATGTGGCCTGTCATCGTTACACTCTGAACATGCAGGTCAGTTCTGGAACCAAGAATAATTCCTCCCCAAACGAGCCATCCTGCACGACCGTAACGGTGTCTTTCAATGGTGTTCTCTTGGTGGTAACGGGTACCTGGCGCTCTCCAGATGAATGTCCGGCGAGAATCATACTCCAAACTAAACCTGGACTCATCGGAAAACATCACACAAGACCACTGTTGCGGTGTTCACAATGCATGCTCTCTACTCCAGGTTAATCGCAGGCGACAGTGAGTTGCGGTAAGTGGAACACATCTGACAGGCCTACGAGCATATAGACCAATGTGCCTTAAGCGTCTGTACACGGTCTGCCTTGAAACTGTCGTACCGGTAGCTGAAGAGAGCTGACGAGACAGGTCTGATGCTGTACTCCGTCTGTTTCTTTTGGCAGTAACTGCCAAATAGCGGTCCTCATTCGGCGTTGTAACTCGGGGGCGGCCTGTGCTGTAACGTCTACTCACATTACCATCATCTTGGAATCGTTGCCAAAGCCTGGAGATGACACTCTGGGCGATTCCAAGTTCCTCGGATACTTCCAGCTGGGTACGTCCACATTCCAGTCGTCCGATAATTCTGCCACGTAAAACATCATCCAAATGCCTCCTTTGTGCCATAACTATGCGGTTTTTGCACTGAAAGGCTTTCACAGCGCTTGTGAACAATTTTACGTCTTTGCCACCATTCCTTATATACCCCTCTCTTACACTCTCGTCATTGTGACGTACCATCCACGCCATCTGGTGGTTTCCTGTAATTTGCATATTCTTCTTCAAGATATGTGTGATCATTCCACAGATGAAATTTTTATTTTAGAGATCAATTTCTGTGTGATTCTGAATTATCCTTAATTTATGGACATGAGTGTAGTATAGGGATTAATTTACTTAAATTAATTCCTTTCAAGTATAAAACACACTCGTTTCTCTTCTATAAGTTTTATGATACTCCTTTGTGTGAAGCAAAAGAGGTTTGGGGTGGGGAAGAATAATACAAATTCTATAACAAAGAATAATCTCACGCTAAAAATACCTGCACTAATTATCTATCAAGTCAAAAAACGAACCAAAAGCATAAGAATAGAGTTCGACTTTGAACTTCAAAACCCAGTGCTACCATGAACTCTTGCAAATCCTGTTACGCTGATCCCTGACTCGCTCTGTAAATATTCCGAGCAACCACTTCAATATAAGTATTTTACCGTTATTACTCCAAGGAGATTAAAAAGTTCAAGAAGATTAAAAAGCAGAAAACGCGTAATAACATCTACACCATTTATACGATCCTCTTGAAATTTTTCATAATTATGTATAAAAATATTTTTTAAAAAACAATTTGTGCTGTTTAAAAATCTGAAAATTCGCCGTTTTCCTAATTTTTAAGCGATTTTTCGCAATTTTCAGCTCCCTTTTATTTCCAAGAGTGAAAAAAAGTTAATCATTTCGTGACAAAATGAGCTACTGCAATCGATATGTCATTCATCACGGTCATCAGACTTTGAAAGGAAAGTGTGCGATTCCAATTCCTTTAACATAGTTTTTCCAGATTGCATAGTTTAATTTTTTTTAACGAATAAATCGTCTGCATGGATATAAGAAAGGTTGTGTACACAAAACGAAATTTTTCGAATGCCAAAAGTTACCGCGCATTTCCAGAAGAGCATGAAATTTGATTTGGGTATATAATAAAAATTGAATATGAACTTATTTATTTTAGGTGGACGAAGATTAAATATATTGAGTGTCGACGTATTTTCGTCAAATGTTTTTTCTAGCTCCCGTTGTAATTGCCTCCCCGACGGACTTTTGAATTCTAGTTTACAAAAACAAATATTCAAAGCATCTGAAACTTAATTTCATTTGTTTATTTTATTTTTTACAATACTAGCATCAAGCATTTTCATCGTCTGTTATGTATCAGACTGTTGTCTTTATCATCCATCAGTTGCCGAATTCTCATCCTTTCTTTAGGCTGGAGTTCTTTGTAGCCAGGTAAATCATCAGGCTGGACTCTATCTGCAACAGGAGGTAACAGAAGAATACTCAATTTCAGAGCGAATACTCCATCTGTCTGGCCATCAATAACAGCTTGGATTTCTTTAGTTGAAATTTTTCTGAACCTGTAGCTATTCATGGCAATACAAAGAGAAAACGATGTGTGTATAATTTTGAACATCTAACCTAAAATGCAGAATAAAAATGAATAAATAAAACTGCAAAATATCTCCATCCCTCCCCTCGCCCCCCCCTCCTCAGCTAACTCATGCACACGATAGAATAACAATCTTATAGCTGGATTCTCCGCTCGTCGTTAATTTTTCGCAGTCGTTAACTTTGCCCCGCCTTGAGGTGGAGTTTTAAGGAGGAGCATCAAGGGGTTCATGCGATTGGCTAAAAGACCTCCCGTTTTCCTCCGGAGTTGTTAGCGCAGTGGGTAACCAAACAACTGGTTCTGCCCAGTTGACAGCTAACAACCGATGATTTCGTGAACCACCGGGGCAGAATTCCACCCTTAGATTATATTACATGCGGTACTTGTGACCGCTCCTGTATAATCCTCTCATACAGAACTTAAAAGTACTGAAACTGACTGGTCCATGTACTACTGGATTCATTCGCAAAAAACAATTTTTGACTCGAACACCAGAGCATAATGTTAGAATTAGTCGAACTTGTTAAAATCGAAAGTTATATAATTTTAGTTAAACTGCTTAAGATATATTTATCCCCAAATGTTAGCTGTGACCTTTCTTAGAAACGTTAGATTCGAGATTTTTTTTTTAACATTCTTTTTTAAAGAGAAGTGGAAACTCTCAGCCGCAAAGTTTGGTGCCATAAGAGAATCTTAAAAACGGAGATAGGAAATATGACACGAATTTAACGAGATATTGCCGATGCCACTTTTAACCAGTTGAAAATTTAACTATCAGTGACTTGTAGACAAATTAACCAAATTACAACATGCAACAGAAGGAAATTTTGATCTCCCATTAAGACTATTAACTCTGGCTTCACTAACCCCTCGTTTACACTCAGCCCACTTTGGTGAGTGAGCGGGAGAAATGGCAGTAACAGGAGTGTAAACACATCTCTCGTCCTGCTTATGCCATGACCTTTCTTGCTGACCTCTTTGCCCGGCGCGATCCCCTTCAGGGGATTTTTAAGTGCGGAGGAGGGAAGTATAGTAGCAGGGCCGGATCTAGGGGTGGGCAAGCCGGGGCCCCTGCCCCGGGCGCTACTAGCAGAGGGGCTCCAAATCGTATCTGAAACGAAGAAAACTTGACAAAATAAAAGGATGGAAGGGCATCAAAAAGGTATCTTGCCCCAGGCGCCAGTTCTTCTCGGTCCGCCACTGTATAGTAGAATACTACATACAGGAGAAGGCGAGTACAGCTGAATGTAAACGATCACTGCTTTTGGAGCTTTCGCAGAAGTATTTCCTCGAAAAAAAGCTGCAGCGAGAGAGGAATTGGGAAGGGCTGAATGTAAATGGGGCATCCCGATAGCGAGATTTTGGTGTATTTGCACGTTTTGAGGTCTTCTGAATTCATTTATGCTATTTTTATGAGATGTATGTATGTGTGTGTGTGAACACGATAGCTCCTAAACGGAGCATTCGATTGAGCTCAAATTGGGTATATATGCTATAAACCACCATCGTAAGACCGGTGTTGATTTTGATGTGTATAGGACTTACAATTTTTCTACAGAGCTACGACTTCTTTTACATTATGACATATGGGGAGAAATCCTTGAAAGTGCGCTAGCGTTTATTTAAATGATTGGTAATGGTCTTAATCGAAAGTGTTCGGAAAGTCGATTGGAATCACTCCAGTTTTCCATAGTTTTTTCTTTGAAAATCATTTTAACGCAAGAGTGATACACTTCACATGATCTTTTTATGTGAACGCTGAAAAAGGACACGAATTTTTAAACCCTTTCTTAAATCACTACTCTTTTTTTTTTTTGGAACTTGGAACTCTCGAAGAAAACTTGTCATTTAGAGTTAATCTGATGGTGATTTTTATGACGATAAATAGAAGAGCGTGTTTAAAATTTCTTTCTCCTAAAATTTAGCTACTCACAAAATTCGCAAATTGACTTTGAAGGTCTATTCGAAAGTTTATTTCGACATTACTCAGATCATATAGGATGATAGTAGTACAAAAACATGAATAGCAAAATCTTTTTACATAACTCATTAACGTATGCAGCACCAAAATCGACGATAATTCTAGGCTGCGAACGGCAACTAAATGTAAACATTAGCGGGTGAATTTCCGTTTCATCACTCATCTCTAGTTTCGTGAAGTTTAAATTACTTGCTCCTATTTCCATTAAAGAAATAAAGTAAACATAAAAAGTAGATACGAAATTGCTATCATTGGCCCATTTTACCACGTTATTATATTAACTACTAGCTGCGTGCCCGTTCTTCGCACGGTAGGGAATGAAAATTTTTCATAGGGGATTTTTTAGGGAATTTTTCTTGCATGTGTAATTCGAATTGAAACCAGTGATGTGGAATCTAAAAATAAATCTGTCTCTTGATGTAAAGGTACTCCTTAGTTATTCATAAAGGTAATATGAGTACTAACCTGAGATCATTTTAATATCAGGACACAAAAACTTTGTCAGTGTCATTCGCAATTAGAAAAAGAAAAGCTTGACGGTTTGCAGCGAAAACTCTTCACTTTCAAAACATCTTATTTCTATATCATACTCATATAAGTTATAGCATTAATACCTTAAACACTTCATGTTGTGGACAACCGTTTTATTTTACAATTATTTTGCTCATTTTGTTCTCATTTGCAAAAGAGCTTATTTTAGTTAATTTGAGATGTTGGGGTTATTCCTATATCGGCATTTCAAACATTTTTCGGAGTTATTTTACTAATGACGTAACTTTTGTGCAAGAGCTTACTAATTACGTAACTTTTGCGCAAGAGCTTGTTAAGTTGCTAGAATTCAGCCAAAAAAAACGTATATCTAGTATATGTGTACCGCCAAAAGTCGTCAAAACTTGGCGACGTTTTGCGCGATTTTGGGGAATTGCGATTTTTGGGACGGTTTGAACGACCGTCGTCAAACCGATAGCGAATACTATGTATTATGTTAATTAGTATTTAACATCTTATGGTGACTTTTGAACTTCCTACGATTTAAAAAAATGCAAGCTTCTTTTCGTTATTATGGCTGCTCAAAAATCGCCAAGGGTAGCTTGCGCATTAAACGAAATGCTATGATTTTTTAATATAATAAATTTTTACGTCAAGGCCTTTTAACCTAATTAGATTTCTAACTCATTTTAAGATCGTAGATGATAGTACGATGAGATGCATCGCAAAAATTCTTAAAAGTAAATTTAGAGGTAGTCAAATCGGTTTTTCCGTTGGAATCTAGCTCCCGAAATTTTTTGCGATCACATTACTTCCTTATATTCTTTACAAGAAAGTAAAAATCTGATATGGACACCACATGACTTTCTAGCACGTTTATTAAATCAAAAATATTTTTGGCGAGCTTCATCTAAACTTATTTTGTTTGAAAGAGATAAAATACTGGGTACTTATGTATTATCCGGGCGATCATTGTCGCCGTAATGCCTAATCGCAAGTATTCGTGGCAATGTCTAATTTCTTATTCATGATGAGGTGGAAGTTAAACTGCAGGTTTACATATTTCATTGCACAGCAATCCGAAAGAATGGATCGAGTCAGAGAATAACTCAATCAACCGTGGCAATACTGACTGGTTTCAAAATACCGTCCAAGAGAAAGCTAAACTGCAGGTCTACCAAATTATTTATAAAATAAGTAAACGAAAAACTGTCATTACTTTTCCGAATTCTATCCATTAGTAATTTTGAGCAGATATTGAAGCCGAATCTTAAAATAATCGATATCAAAAAGTGCTTGCTTATTATACTTTCACATGTATAGCTGTTCATCGCGAGTGTCGCTTGTTAGACTATACTCTCATTATTTAGATGATTGGCAAAACAAAAGGAGGATTCTCTTGAATATTTTCACCCTTTATACCACAAGCACTGGAGGGAACTTCCTTTCCCCCCAATACTTTACTCGGGGGTAAGGAAGGCAACAATTCCCTATTACATTCGCCTATTTTTAGCAGATGGCCGCAGATATTTTCCTATTATTTAGAACAATCGTTGCCTACGCAATACTTAAGAAACAACGGAACAATTGATTACTTTCCCTAAAAAGTATCAACCAAATAAGTGAAGGATTCTCATATATTTTTGACGCAAAATTACAGGCATAAGTGGGTGGGCTTTTTGGATATTTCTAGGATGGGCCTTAGCATTATCTATATGTAATACTAGTCAAGCCCGGGAAAAGGTCGTGTTTTACAGCAATAAAATGGGCGAAAACTTAGTTCGGTACTTACGTATTATCCCAGGCGGTCCGCCAAGACGAGCGATTTTTCGCAAAGATAAATGCCGGACGCATGAAATTATTGATGGTTCCGATTACGATAGGCAACAGTTTGCCTGCACATTTTACGAAACAATAATTTGGCGGGAATGAGCGCCGGTATAATACGTAAGTCATGGCTCACTGGGATAAGTACAGGCTGTCCGAAAACCAGTTTCTCCCAGCGCCTGCGCAAGGTTATCCGGCGCCAGCCTGCAAAAAAACCTAAAATCGCCCCCCCCCCCTCCATGTTTTTTTTTTCCCTGGAGAAAAAAGTTTTGACGAAAGCATTAGTAGTAGATAAATAAGAGTTCACCTCAGCCGGATCCCATGTTAATTCACCGGATCCTCCGGAGTCTCCGTTCGGATGTTGTCCCTGGGCTGAGAGAGAGAGGGGGGCGTGGTCGGACCGGATGTGGGGAGCGGATGTTCAAAGGGTTGATAAGAATTTTTTTCCTTTTTTTTCAAATAAGGGGACTTGTAATTTTTTCAGACTTTAAGATATTTTTGAAATAAGGGGACTTGGAAAAATTTTCAGACTTTAACAATTTTTCAAATAAGGATACTTGTAATTTTTTTCAGATTGTGACATATTTCTCAAATAAGAGGACTTGGAAAAAATTTCAGATTGCGATGCATTCTCTCATGAAAAATAAGGGACTTTAACATTTAGTATCAAAATAAGAGACTTTGACATAATTTTAAATAAGCTATATGAATTACACCTGAAATAAAAAATTTTATTATAAAATGAGGACCCACCAGCCGCCCGGTAGAATTCGTCTACCGCCTCATTTCAAATAAAAATTCTTACTGTGCCTTTCCCCATCACGCTAGCCTCGCATGAATGGAGACAGGGCGTAGCACAGAGGATGCGTTGTTGTTTTTGTTTCTTTAAATAATAATTAACTATGTGGAGCAAAGAAATGAACAACATCCCCAGGAGGATTTAGTTTTCTTTACCATTTAGTAATAGAACCAATGCAAATTGAATAAATGCTGCTTAATACATACTTCTAATTTTTGTATACTGATTATAGCATATATTTAATAAGTAACAGTTTACTAGGATATTAAAGTAGGGTATAGGATACCCATACATTTTCTACAAATTTCTTGTACTGTTAGGGAAGTGAGAAAATTATACCATAGAACGATTTTAGTACCTATAGTTTTTACAAATAATGATTTAGATAGTGTATGAACTTTTTTATCTAAACATTTTTTTTTTTAAAGAGATTTTTACCCAAGTTTTAATTTTAAGTTAAATAAGTAATTTTACAACAAATATTTTTTAACCAACAGTTTTAATTTTAAGTTAAATAATTTTACAACAAATATTTTTTTAAATTAATTTTACAACAAAATTTTTTTTTAATCAAGAGTTAATTTATTTTATAACCAAGTTTTAATTTTAAGTTAAATAATTTTACAACAAATACATTTCTAAATTTATTTTTTTTTAAACCAAGTTTTAATTTTAAGTTACATAATTTTACAACAAATTTTTTTAATCAAATGTTTTTAATTTATGAAGAAAAAAAAATTTAATCAAGTGTTTTTAATTTATCAAGAAAAAAAAATTTAATCAAGAGTTTTAATTTTTTGTACATCCTATTTTTGTTAAGTAGCCGTTTAACATTAAAGTAGGATTTAGGATACCCATACATTTTCTACAAATTTAATCTACGGTTAGGCAAGTGAGAAAATTATACCATAGAAAGATTTTTACAAATAATGATATAGTCTTATATTCTATTGCGAGAAAACCACTTTAGCCATATATCCCAAAAAACCCAAGTTTTTGTATACGAAATGCATGAATACGCGTTAGAACCCCTTAGAAAGTCCTCCTACCAAGGCACCCCTCATCCTAAGCAGATACCCCCGCGTGCAGGTTTGCCTTAAAACACAAACAAACAAAGTATTTATCTAAACATTTTTTCTTACCCACACATTTTTGATAAATCTTAGGCAGCGATTATACTAGTTTATATTTTCTATAGATCAATTAGAGAAAAAAATTGCATTTTTAGTAATCCTACAAAATATTTTTACTGTATATCACAAGTAGAGTACCATGATTTATAGAGTTTGAATACGATACGAATTGTATATCACAAGTAGAGTAACATGATTTATAGAATTTCAATACGATACGAGTTCGATTGTTTATGTGCGACACTAATTTTAGTTTGACTATGAAAGCATAATTTTATACATGAATCAACCTTTTGAGTGGTATGCACTTAGCCTATTTTATAGAAAGGTGAGCATAACTAGAGACTAGATAGTACTATTGTTAGAAAGTTGAACTATTGAAGATAAAAATTGAAGATTCGTTTTAGTATACTGCATGCACATAAATATCTTTCATCTACTTAGATAGTTTAAATCGAAAATCATTACTTAAACTAAAAAATACAAGGTTTTTACTTACGTGAAGGGACATCGTTCTAAATCTTCGAGTCTCTGGACAAAGTACCAACATCTATACGGCTAGCAAGACCGGAAAATCGAATAATGATTTAAAATACATTATCCCTAATTCCCGGTCCAACTAGCACATTTTCATTCATTCTTAATACCATCATATGCTGAAATAGGTATATTATTTTGACACTAAAAACAAAACACATTTGAAGATATTAAACGCTTTGAAAGTAATTTTTTTTCTTATAACAATTTACCAGATTCACAATACTATTTTATGTAGGATAAAATTAGTTAGCAAGCGAAAATTTAATCTTAGTTAGAATTTACTGAAATACAAATACCATGCATGCCTTATTTTCTATTAGGAGAAAGCCCTCAAACCCCAGTTTTTGTATACAAACTGCATAAAGTACTTCTACCGATAATGCTATTAATATTAATTACACTGGATTACCCACTTAAAATTTCGCAAAACACCAAAATACAGAAAAACATGCATTAACAAA